>JANVCC010000022.1:23713791-23847358 GCA_025345505.1 Todiramphus chloris collaris
AGCAATATTGCTTTTAAATAGTTGCAAGGTAAGGAAATGGGGTTTAACCATTTCTTGCTATGTTATCTCTGCTGTTATTTTGTTGAGTTTGATAACATTTCCTTATATATTTATTTTTTCTTTGTTAGAAGACAGCCAAGAAAAATCTGAACTTGCATTCTGTTTGTTTAAACAGATTCTCTGATTCCATTGACATATCCACCATTTCAAGTGACATTCTCTCTGGCAAAGATGTTTTGCATCATACCTTGAAAAGTGCTGCTCAAGCATTTTTGTGTCTTTACAGTATCCACAGGACAAAACCAGTCTCTTCAAGATGACTGCACTAGATCGTACATAATTTCTATCATAACACACATGGGGTTTAATTACTGTGTGTAGTTTTGATATGCAGGATAAAAATATCATGCAGTATCTTAAGTGTTTAATTGACAGTGGTGCTGATGGGGGGAGAATGAGATGGGCTTGCATTGGGGAAGGAGTGGTCTTCCTGATGTGCAAAAATCAGAAGCTGCTTTTCCTGTGATGTCTTGGACTTCTGGGAGAGGGTCTAGGCACCTCTACTTCACAACTGGCTTGTGCTTTGCCATAGCTGGTTCTGTTGTCTGTCTTTAGCGAGGGTACGTTTGTCATAGAGCTGTTGAAGCTCAAAAGGTAAAACTTTAGTCACGGTATAGAGGGGGATTTTAGGAACTAGTGGGTTGTTTCAAACTCTAATGATAACAGCATTCCTTAATAGAATAAAATACATTTCCACCCTCATTGGAAAGCAGTATTGTTGGGACAATAAGTAATCCATTTAGTGGAAATGTGGAAAGTACCCTTCATAAATTTTTTTTTAAGATCTGCTTTCTGTGTTAGATGGGGTTTTGTTTAAGGCTCAGAGAAGGTCGGCGCTTGCAGTGCTCTGCCTTTTGCCGCTCTGCAGGAGCAGGAGCTCTTTTGGAACAGAAAAACAAACATTCCTACAGAGTTTTACTGGCAAAAAGTGAATTGCTTCACCAAGAAATGAAGCATGATTCAGAGTGTGGCAACACTTGGGAAGGAACTGCTTGGGGAATGAAAGAAATGCTGTTCAAGGGCTGGAACCACATGAAGCTTTTGACTGTGACAGCAAAGTAACACACTCTGCCAGCAAAGAGCACAGAGAGTGGATGCAGCTGTATCAACAGCTTTCCCCACTCGTGGAGTACATACACAAAACAAGCTTTACTGCTTGTGGTAGCTTTTTCAGTGTATTTGCATTTACAGTTTTAACTTCCCCTGGATTAGCTATGTTCATTGGGAACCTCACTTCTTCACTCTGCCTGTGTGGGCCGAAATCTATGCTGTAAATGTGGGTTAGGACAGATGAAAGTCCCTCAAGCTTTTATCCGTATTTCAGTTTGATCAAATTACCAAGTCCATATTATGGGACAAATGTACTCTAATGACATTTTAATATTATATTTTAAAAATTTTTGGTCATAATTATTGTATGAAAGTGTTTTGCAATTGCTGTTTTTCTTGCCAAACCTAATGACTTAATTTCTATTGTTGTGTCTATGAATTGAAACTCTAATGAAATATGTTTACTACAAGAGGGGACATGAATATCCAACTGGAAGATTCTAATACCTCCAAAACATTCCAGTCAATGTAGCAGTACTAATTAGACTGCTTATTCGTACACGCTGGTAAGTGCTATCGCAGTGGCTAGCTGGGTATGGGTATGCTGGGCCACTGCATCTGTGTCTATATTGTCATCCTAAGCCTAGCTGCTGAGACTGTGGAGAAATTCTGAGAATTCTTATATCCTTCCCTTATCACATAAGGGAGCAAGTCTGTTACAGAACTTGGCTGTGCTGTAATTTACTGTGCTGCTTTCCTTCTCAGGCAATAATCTAGAAGAACTTGGAAGAGCAGAGCAGAGTAGAAAAGTAGTTTCCAAAGATTTGTTTATAATTTTGAATAAAGAAAGCTCTAGGTCTGTATGTACACATGTTTCATGCATTTACATGTACGAGTGAATTTTAGTCACTGTAATACACGATAATAAAAGGTACCTCAGTTCTTACTCTTTGCAATCAAGGTCAGAACTGGAAATTTATTCTGCATTTAATCTTCAGGCATTTGGTATATGTTCAGCATGACACTCTTCATGTTATTTTTGTTAGCATTTTGGAAATACACAGGTAAGGTGATAGCTACATGGGTTCATTCAAATGAGCTTTAAATGCAGTATTCTGTCTTGTTTCAGATCCTCTAAATTGTGAGATTGTTCTGAAAATATCACAGCTTCCGTACCATCTTGACAAAGCATGAAAAGGATAAACCTGTTAGACATATTCTCTTCCATGTCCAAAATATGTATTTTACTGCAATAAGAGTAAAGAGGGGGGAAAAAAAGGAAACAACACATTTTAGGGTGATTTTTTGTTTATTTTCCAAATAACAGGACATGATCTTACTTCAAAGTTTGTATTTCTGTTTCCAGTAAGTTATTTTGCATGACTTTTTGAAGATGAATGATATCTTAATTTCTGCGAGCATATGCTAACGGAAATGTTGGGGTTATTTAATAATGTTTTGAGTATGTATTTAAAGGCAGTTAAGTATTAAAATGACCAGTAACCAAAGGGAAAGGTCACTGATAATTAAACAGAAGTGATGCTGATCTAATGAAATCAGTTTCTTGGCATGTTGAGAGACGGTGGATTGTGAAAAAGAAAACTGACTTTCACTCTTTCTTAACTTTATTGCATTTTTTTTTTCCTGTGTGAAAAAGATCACAGGCTAAAATGTACCTTGGGGAACCCTTTTTTTCCAGACCACTTAATTACTTGAAAAAGATAATCTGAATAACATTTGATCAAATTTTGCATTAGAATTCCCTTTTAATTTTTCATTAGCTTCATAATTAACTGAATTTGTACAGTCATCAGTCTGTTTACAGCATTTTGCTTTGTAAAGCGCTGTACCATAACCTCATCTCTCTCTCTCTTTCTCTTTGCTTTCCAGATTATAGCACAAAGTAGGGTAAGGTGAACGTGAATTCTTCTCGTGGTGATTGGGACATTCATTTCTCCATAGTGTCAAACTAATAGATATATTTCCATAGGTATAAGAAAACGGGCTGCTCACTCCAAGTCTGATTTGAATTTTCATTTCATTTGATTAAGGTAGGGAGGAGCACATATTAAACAAAAGAATTGAAAATGAAATTAGAGAGATGTGTTGCTGAAACTCCACTGACAAGAGAACCTGACATGATTTTGCTACGAATAATGCTTTCAGACTTTATAGGGCAGGCTGTAGTTTGAATGGATGATATCTTAGGGTTTTGTAAAGCTAAAGGACTTATCTGTTTTTTTTTTTAAAGGCAGTCAGATAAGAGAATCTAAAGTTATGTCAAACAAATTACATTTTAGTTATTAGTGGCTAGTTTGTAAATATCAAAGACCCACTTATTGTAGTGCTTGGAGCTGCATTTGCATGCTGATGAAATGCAAGTGGATGGCTGTGAACTGTAGGGTTATCTCTCGTGGAGCAGTGGGGAGCTCCAGAATCAGAGAGTTGAGCATCTGACCGACTCAAGAGCCCAAGCTGCAGACCTCTTCTATTCACTTTCTTCACAACAATTAAAATATGCAAAGTGATAATTTTCCTTAAGTAGCCTTAAATGTGCGATCTATTTAAATGTGAAGAAAATTGCCTGAAGCTTCTGGTGTGAGGGACAAAAAAGAATAAATTATGCAAATAGCAGAAAAGGACTCTACCACTTGAACGCCTAATTTTCCTGTAATAAGCATACTGTTTCATTTAATTTTTTGCCTCTTATTAAAAGTGACAGTTCTTTTGCACTGTCTGATGGTTATATCTGACACAAGCTAGGGAAATGACTGCTAGACTAAATGCTAAAGCATTTTGGTAGCTTTTTTAGATGATGGTTACATTCACAAAGTAATTATGCACTGAAGAGTCGAGAAATAAGGTTTAATTACACAGTAATCGCTTCTGATGGACACGGCAGAAGTGTGAACACCACCAGACTGCAATCCATCAATGACAAACCCCTGGCCACTTTTAATTCCTCCTCATTTGCATCATAACCTCCGCACCAAGTTGCACAAATGCTGTTAAATGTTAATAGGAGCTGTCTCTCCACTCAAAATGAATGCTTAAGCTGTTTCATTTTTTTTTCTCCTCCACCTCAGACCTTCAAAACCAGCTCCTCTCTGAGAGCAGGCATTAAGCACAGAGCATGGTGCGTGGTCACTGTTGTGCTAATTGGGAGCAACACTTAAAGTTTTATCTCTCAAGCGCTAATAATGCACAGTGCTGACAAACCAGTGAATAAGTAATGTACTTGGATGAGGAGGGGGGGCAACCCCGCATGCCTGGAATGAAAAATGCAGTTGGGACTGTTGTTCAGTGACTAGCTATTTGATTAGGCCCTGTAGTCATATTTAATCCAGACCCTTGGGGAGCATAGACAAAATTACATCTTCATCTCATCAAACATTCAGCCATATTTAAGCATTCAGCTGATCAAGCTTTTATTGTTTCTCTTGCAGCTACACAGACACAATGATGTCCTGTGTTCTTCACTCCATAACCCTGCAAAGCTAAGCCTAAACTAGCTGTGCTCCTTTTTTTTTTTTCTTTTTTTTTTTCCCCTTTTTCCCCTCTTTTTTTTTTTCTTCTTAGCGAGTATAGTGCAGCTCTAATACCTTGCTCTGCCTACCGTCCTATAGTTAGATATTCACATCAGCTTTGCCACCCTTGTTTGTTTCTCTTTTTGGCTTTAACCATTTTTTTTTTTTTCCCCTCCCTTTGTGCCAGCTACTCAGAGCTCTGGTTGTTTCCTAGGACAGGTCTAAATCATTAAACTGCAAACTGTTCTTTTTTGGTTAAGCAGCAGGTATCATTTTTGTCCTGACAAGAGGAGGCTCCACCTGCTGACTGCCCACCAATGCATCCAGCTGTCTGCTTTGCAGAACAGGCAAGGTAATTTGTAACCAGTCTGATAAGTTTAACAGTAGACTCTAAGAAGTGACAAAAAAAGAGCCTTTTTCTGCATGAAGATTGAGAGTTATCAACACGTTTCAGTGCATAATAGTTAAGCCTTTATCACTTCAGGAGCTGCTGATAAGGTTAAGAACACTAGACAAACTGCTCATTAGTGGAAAGGTTTGCCTTTTACATTAAAGACTGCTGGGTACTGAAGTTCCTCTAGTGAGCAATACATCCCTGGCATTTGAAAAGAACGAGCTAATCGTTGTACATAAATGAATATGGAAAAGAAAAGCTGGCAGATCCTGATGATATTAGCAAGATTTCTCTCCATCTTCCCTGCATGACTTGTAAGCACCTGAAATTGAAAACACCAGTGTTTCAGGAGACTGTAGTCAGTGGACAAAGTGCACTCCATGACACAGAGTAAGGCCATGGGTTGTCTTCTGGATCTGTCCATGCCAGTTGCAGAAGGTGCCAAACACCCCAGAGCCATCGTTGCTTCACCACCTGGAGGCTGGACCCATGGTGCTGTGGGGCACAGACTGGTCCCAGTCCACTTGGAGCACAGGTGGGTGTTTCAGTCCCCATATAAACTGACCAGTCTAACTTGGCCTGGGTTGAGTCAGGATTTGTCAGTACCTATCAGGAGTGTTACACAGCAGTTGCTCTGAGCAGGAAGGAGGTTAGTAATGCCCAGGGAGAGAAGAATTGTCCGTCTGCACCAGGAGCACCTCTCTACACCACCACCTGGTGGCCATGGGCTCTGACCATCACTTGCTCTAACACTGCTCAAAGCAAGGTGCTGTCACTATGGAGTTATTAGCATCTACTTTGTTCAGTATCAACACAGTTACATTAGTGATAGCAGTGTGGGTAATTACAAGAGATGCGAAAATAATATTTTAGGAGAGGGCAGAGGTTACCTCATTCTCTACAACTCAAGTCAAACAACTTTTCAGCCTCAGCTACATGGAAACCACAAAGCAAAAGAGCATCTTAGGCTTTACTCTGGCTTGGTGGTAGATACATCACAAATATTGTCAAAAATAAATCTCACACAAAACTGCTTCACAATAAAAAGATAAGCTAAAATGTGTGGAGGCAGCTAGTAGGGTAGTAGGTAAAATTAAAAAAAAAAAAAAAAGAATATACATATTAAGGATGTTGAGGTCTTATACAGAAAGTGAGTGAAACAGAGAGCCTTTGCTCCAGCTACTGCTGCCCAGTAGAAACCCATTCACCATGTGGCTAAAGGTGTAGCTCATGCCACTACTCAACAAAATCATGTAAGTCAAAGCTTGCTCTGTTTACTATCATTACTGAAACAATATTGAATTTGTATATATGAGTGATGCCATTTCTTTTAAACTAGTAAAGTGGAGAGCTGAGAGAATTGAGCCAGAATATACTGAGTTCTTCCACCATGGGTGCTCACTTTCTCACAAAACCATTTCCTCAAAGCAGGATCTAACTCTTTACCTCCATTAACATAAGTATGGCATTACAGCTAAACCCACCAGCTTTCCAGTTTATCAACTTGAAAAAATGAAAATTAAAATAGTTTATATCTGTGAAAAAGTGCATGACACATCCACAGGATCAGCTTTCCTGGAGGAGAAGGTATTTTAAATTCAGAGAGCAAGCACCCAATTGCTTTTTGAAATTTACCTCTAGACACTTTCATACTTTTAATAAGCTGGGGTTTGCTTTGAACAACTTCATCTTTGCTCTGCTCCCTGAGTGTATGAGGAGCTTTTTGTCTACAATTCTCATAGAAGTAATTTGCGCTGATAGCTTTCAGAGCTTCTGAGAATCAACGTCTAGACCTTGGACCATATCTTGAAGTCAAAATCCTACAGAGGTCAGCAAGATTTGACTGAGGTAGGAACACCACATGCCCACATGGGGCAATGGTATAGTGTAGAAGGATCATGATTGTTTAAATCCTTAGAAAAATAAGGTGTTCTTTAATACAGTACAGCGTCGAATAGCTACCTAGTATAGATATTACTTCTAAATTCAAACTGGTTCCACACAAAACCAAGATAGGCTGTTTTGTTGAAATGCAGACTTGAATGGGTGATAAATACTACTGTATAATTTTTTCTTTGTTATGGGATATTTTTTTCTCATTTGTATTTTACATGTACTTGAGTCATTTATACAAATTCAATACAAAATACCTAACAGTAAGCTTTTTACTTAATACCTTGCCAGGTGCCTTATTTTTTTCTGTTCTTTTTATATGGATATTACCTATTCTTCTAACAATTTAACAAGGCATTTCATTAAATCGCTGTAATGCAATTAATGTAGAAGGAAACAAATTTTCAATGAACATGGAAACATTGTATTTAGAAAATACAGTTTTAAAGTGTCTGTAATTTGATGATAATATTGTTTACCTTGATTCAAACTGTGATAATATCTTTACCCAGTAGTTTTTATGGGCTTAAAAAAGTTGAGTCCCTTTTCTTCCTTTTAGCTTGTTTTCAGAATTTGAAAAATGGAGATACAAAGGGAGCTGTGGCAGCTGAATTCTCTTTCATGTGTATCCAGTCCAGGTGAAGCCCAGCATAATGTACTGTAATATGTCTCTTCAGTTCTCTGATACAATGACCTGTGCATCCTCTAAATCCCCCACAGAATGCGCAGACACAGACTGATTGAGGTGAGTATGGACTTAAGTATATATTGTTCTTTGTAGCTTTGAGGAATTGTCACTTTTGCCAAATGCAAGATGATGTGGATTGTAATCTATTGAGATATGAGTTCAGACTGGGCCCTGTTATACATTGTAAGAATAACTAAAGATTTGTCTGGAGTAAAGTTTAGGGGTTTGGGTTTGTTTGGGTTTTGTTTGGGGTTTTTTTCTTGTCTTCCTCAAAACCAAACAAAAAATCTTTTTCACAGTTTCTGACACTTTGCAGTTCCACTAACAACAGTAGTCATAAAAGCACCTTTGTGGTAAGAGCCTCTTGCTGCACGCTGGGATAACACAGTACCAGAAACGCCAGCCTCTTACTCAGGGGTATTGGTGCAACCATGAAGAGAAACTAGTAGATAGGATGTGCATGGGGACCATATTTTTTACCTTCCTGATGGTATATCTTTTATTTTGGAATTTATTCTGTGAATATAACTAACATTTTACAGTTGCCAGGGGAACTGTGACTTAAATCTGGATGACTTCTGCTTCCGATCTAAGAAAATAGAAGGGGGGCCAATGAGGAAGAGGTGACAAAGAGGAATATCAAACATAGGTGTTCCCAAATCATAGTTTATAACTATTTCAACAAGTTCACCTTTCTAGTGTAATGAGATGAGAAGATTTTATTTTCTTTTGCCATAATAGGAAAGGAGTAGGGCAGCTGTTTATCTTATAGGTCTTGGTGACAAAGGAGCATTTTAAATGCTTAGGTTTTGCTCCATAATGAATGAGAAACAAAAGATCTAACATTTTAACAGAGGAGGTAGTCACAGAAATTAAACATTTTTAATAATCCCCCCACCTTTCTGTTGGAACCAAAAGCTTGATTCTGTTCCTAAACTAATATGTGTGTTGTGGGTGCATATCTCTCTCCAGCTGCCTACATGGTGTGCAAAACTTCCTTTGCTCACCTCCACTTCCTAAGGAGCTCACCACTCTCCTTACTGTTGGGGTCATCCTCCTTTGTAAAACAAACTAATTAAAAAATGTAGCAGATTTTTTTTTCTATTAGCACTGTATGTTAGTAACACTGTTTCTGGCCATTTGGCTTCATTGGCTCCTTGGTGCCTGTGCTCCCCCGCCTGTGGTTATGCTCAGCTGGGGCTCCTGGGAGACAGCCCTAAGGAAAATCCTTCTCCTATTTTCCTTGGGTGCCATAGGGCTGGGGAAGTTGATATACATGCTGCTTTTATGCCTTCAAGACAGTAGTCATAAATACATATGGGCACATATATCAAGATGTTAAACAGCTGAATAAATACAATTATCACAGTAGTCCTGTGAGTCAATAAAATAAAGGACAGCATTTGAAAGTGCAGCTCTGAAAAGTTTTGGGAGAGGAAAAATTGTCTAGGATTGCAAGGACTCTGATCTGTTTTCACTTATGAATAACATAAAAAAAAATAATTGAATTCTTCATATCTAACCAAATTTTAAGTTTTGTTAAATTCAGGATGTTTTAATCGTGAATATAAAACCACAGTTTTGGATTTTAACATTCAGAATACTGTTTTTCTTTTGAAAAGTCAGAAAAAAGGATATGTTTACACGCATTCCCCAGTAACATATTTTACAGAAAGCCATTTCTTAAAATATTTTCAAATACAAGGTTCCCATTTTTTAACTTCTTTAGTTAAGATTTTCCTCTAGTCTAAATTTTTAGTCAGTATTATCTTCCTTCAGTACTTAAAATGGAACTTTAAGAACACGGACATTTTAGCAGTAACCCAGAAGAGACTACTGCTTGTTGATGTTTGGGTTAACGAGAATAAAACATCCAGAATGTTTTACTCTAATTGACTAGTTTTGTGCTAACACATGTGCGTTAGTATGTTCTAAAATATCGTACTAAGATGCTTAAATATATTTCAACAAATCTGTTTGAACTCTGCATTTCTGCTGCAGGCAGAATAATGTCTATTGGTTTTATGTTTGACTCAGAACTTCCTGTGAGGGAGACTACAGATTCTTCAAGGAAGAGTCCTTCATGCAAATACCATCTGCTCTGGGAGTCAGCTTTCTGGAGGATGAGAAGACTCTGCTAACACACAAAAGACTGAGGTAGAGAACATACCCAAGAAGTCTGAGGTAAAGTGCCAGTGCTTGTAGCTGGGACTATAATAGCCCATCTTCTGCAGTCATGTTATCATATCGGTGTACCTGTGCCTGTGGGTAAAAATCAACTGTTTTGTTAACTGCTTGTTTTTCTCAGGGAATGAGTATATTTATTTTTATGCACTTAGAACTTTTCTTTTTAAGAGTTCACAGGTTGTGAAGTAATATAGGACTTTAAGAAGTGTGTGTTTCATTTAGCTCAAAATTCACCTTGTATAATTCTGTTTCAACTTACAGTACTGGTCCTTGGGTAGAGTCAAAAAATTAATCTAAACATATTTGAAAAAAAAATTGAGTGAGAGGGATTTTTTTTTTTTTTTTACAGCTAGGCAGTTTGTATAGTAGTGTTTTTCTTATGTAGAAATTTGAAAGCAGAAAGAATTTTCCTTCTGGCAGAATCCAGTTAGTGACCAGTGTATTTACAGTTTCAGCTTGTGAGAAGCAAAGCTTACATCTATTAAATTTGTATCTCTTCTTACTTGTGTGATTTTCACCTGGAATCTAATGAAAACATCCTTTAAAGTTTATTGTAAAGATTGAACCTTAATATAGAGACACTGAATTTGGGTCTTCATGTAGTAGAGCTCAACACCTGGAGACTAACATTGCCAAATGTTAAAAAAATTGGCAAATATAAGTGCAGTAAAAACTATCACTGTTCAATTGAGTAAGGTAGCACAGCATTGCCTAATGCAATAAGAAACCAGTTGGGAAATTGCATATCCAATTTTTTGACATTCGGATACAGAAATACAGTGGGAAGGGCTGAATTTCAAATGGTTTTCTCAGCTTAAGAAAGGGAATGAAAAACCAGGACTGAGAAATCTCCTGCTGATTTTCAAATGTAGGTGCAGGGAGGAAAAATTTCTGCTTGACCAATGACCCTATCTTTCTATATCCACTAAAAGTTCATCCTGAGATATCAACACATATTCCTAATTTTGTCAAGAACAATTTTTGGAGCCTACATTTTACTCTTAAGGAGACATTAAAAATGTATGTTTCTAACACTTCTGTAGCACTCAGTCAGGTTGTTGTCAATGCCATTATTTCATGGTTTAGCCTAGTCTTATATGAGTTGTCAATATTTCTGTTTCAAAATCTCTGTCATTAAAAGTGGTTGCAAGTATGGCAGGGGTTAGTAAGACTGGATACCAATACAATAATGTTAGGTGACAGGTAGTCACGTGTCAAAATAGCCCATAGACACTACTGGCTTCAATCAAAAGAAGATTGATTGATACTGGATTGTAGCTGTATTTCCCAGCTACCAAAAACTACTGCTCCCCAATTAGTAAGCAAGCTGAAATCTGGTAGAAACGGAAAAAAAATCAAGCAAACATATAGTGAATGGATCCTTTTTCGTTAGACTACTGCCTTGTCTCCTCTTCTGCTTGCTGGTAAAACACATGCTTAAAAAATACAACCCAACAAACAAACAGGCCTGTACCTTGAAAGCTGAGTATATTTTGTGCTGTGAGTAGGAAAATAAAGAAGAAAAATTCCCTCTGTTACCTGTCCCACTTCCACCAAACAAACAAATATTTCTCCTCCCTCTTCAGCAGCCTATATTGGCACTTGGCAGGGGGAGGAAACAAAGTTTGTACAAAATCACTCCTAGACTGCAAGAACACAGATATCCAACCTCATAACAACATGTAAAATGACTCAACCCAGCTGCCATCCAAGTGCTCCCTTTCCAAATCAAACAGCTAAATAAGATATTAGTGGAAGGGTTTACAGCTACACTGAAGATAAAGAAGTCACTGAGGGAGTACAAGTATAACTAGTAGGGGAAAATCAAAGGCAGCTATAAAATGTCTAGGATATTGTCATCTTTCTTAAAATATTTATTTAACTTATTTATTTAAACTTACCTCCAACCCAACAAACACCTGGGTATGTAGAAAACTGCAGTATTAAAAAAAAAACAACAACAAAAAAACCAAACAAATAAAATTAAAAAAATCAAAACCTTAAGAAAAAATTTATAGAAAATGTGAATATACAAATTTATGCACATGCATTGATTGCAAGGCACATGTTAACATGCTGATTTTCCACCCCCAGCCATAAAGAACCTCAAGGCAGCAGAGCTTCTGTTTTCTATAGGCACAACTGTATGTTTGTATCCGCTTTTTTCCTGCATTTATTCTAGAGTTTAGGGCTCCTGTTCCTATTGTCATTTTGCATGTAGGCAGCTTGACAACAAATTCCAAAGGCTGTTGTAGCAGGCACTGACACGGCTTTTCGAGGAAGGCTGCCCAGAACTGGCTGCCTGACATATGCAGAGTCAGAGTGGATAGATGGTGACTTGTGGATGAGGAACAGTACTTGAAGGTCTGGCGACATAACATCCAAAACACTCATTGGGTGAATGACACAGATGAGGGTTTCTTGTAAAAGCAGAAGTTGAGATGCCACAGGACCAACACAGAAGGTGTATCATCAAAACAGTAAGTGTCAAAACTGACCTTAGGGCTGGACTCAAGGCCATTTAGATGTAGTCTGGAAGAAAGAGAAAAGCAAATGTGTTCTTAATCTTCAATAAGATTTGATATATGGGATAAGTTTCACAGTCCAGAAGTTGCATTTGGTTCAGAGCTGTCTAAACCCATTACCTGCTTCAACTCATGTAATTTTGGGAGGTTCTCTGTTATTAGGGCAGTCTGAGTCTTTACAGGGGATTTTTTCTAGAGACTATTGTAGTTGAAATTTCTTCACTGGCTTGAAGTGCTACAACAGATTTCTGAATTTGTAGGTGGATTTCTGGCAAAATACACACCAGTAAGATAAATGCTCTCTCTTGTGGGACACTGTACATCAGTTATTGCCATGATCACTAGTGTGGGCTGCATCTCTGAAAGCTTGTCTGCAGGACTGCACTATTTTTTTTTTGTTGTTGTCATCATTGTTGTGTCTGGAAACCATCAACAGGTATTTCTTCTCCCAAGGACTGTATTTAGCACCAGATACTCATTTTGGCACAGAAAAGCAGAATAGGTTAGTTATTATAGTCCCTATGGTTAGCAAACTTATTTTGTTGTGTGTTTGGTTCCTAATACTGAAATCAGAGTAATGAGCACGTGTGATCTCTCGCAAAGACAAGGATACTCTCTCTCTCTCTCTCTATATATATATATATTCAACTA
This sequence comes from Todiramphus chloris collaris, assembly GCA_025345505.1. NCBI lineage: Eukaryota > Metazoa > Chordata > Aves > Coraciiformes > Alcedinidae > Todiramphus > Todiramphus chloris. The sequence goes on from JANVCC010000022.1 coordinate 23,726,767, forward strand.
GATCCATTTTCCAAATTCAACAGTATGTTGTTTTTGTTTCATTTGTAGAACTAATGATTTTATTTTGATTTTGCTATATCTTACTCTTGTACCAATACTTACTGAAAAACTTATTATTTGGACATGTAAATTGCTGATATGTAATGTGTGTTAAAGACACATTTTAAATAGGTTTTGAATATAAAAACCCCAAAAACCAGAGGTCACCTAATCATTTAAACTCTCCTCCAGCCATATATTCTCTTCTCATGACCATAGCATCTAATTTTTCATTAAAGCTACAATTCAGAATTGTGCTATATATTTTACCTAGGTTTTCCTCATCATGAGTTGAGGCAAGCAACATTATACAGGTTGCAATTCAGTGACTATTTTGAATAATAATTAAAAAAACAAATTACCACTGTATAAATATATTTATGAAAAGTAGACTTAAAATTTCCCAATGAATTGAAGTGGACTTGTATGACAGTGTACACCTCATCATAGAAGCAAGAGCTGAAATAACACAGCCTGTTTAGATACTTGGGATGACCTCTGCAGAAATCTACCATTGCCATAAAAATCTCTAGCCTTGCTATTCTTAGAAGATAGGTGTTGTTGGGAAGGTGCCACAAAGGCAGTCTTCCTAAACACCTCCCTTGCTATCAGTCACTCAAACCTCCTATGTGACTGGTCTGTCGGTGACTGAATTTAAAAGAGAAGAGATGAGATGCAAGTTGCTGGTTTTACAAATGAAGAATGAAATTGGATGCATTTTGCCCACTTTGCAATCAGCCATTATGTATATGTTTAGATTGCAAAACTAATCTGGTAGTTTTCAGATACAATCATATTAATGAAGCAGCAGAATTACTTGTGTGATTCTGTACTACAGTTAATTTAGGAAATAGATATGAAGGAGAATAAAATACCTAAATTTTTATAATACTCTTATAATTCTCCAGGAATTAAACCAGTAAAAAATGTAGATTGAACTTTGTTTTAATTGGTTTATGTTTAAAGATTCTTTGATCAGCGATAACAGTAATATATATTAACATGTTGCATTTTAAAGTGACGCTGCCTTTCATTAATCAAGTGTCTGTATGGTTGATTAATTTGAACAAGGTTTAAATTGCTATGAAAATTTATCATTCATAGCCATGATCTCCATTTACATATATGTTAATTATTGTAAATGTAATCTTTTTCCGAATCCTCTGGGCTGCATACTAAAAAGACACAGTGATCACAGTGAGTGACTACTTTTCTATTACAAAGTGAACTCTAACCAGTATTCAGTAAAGTCTGTTTCAGTTGTCAAAGATAGACTCAAAACATTAAAACATTTTATGCTAAAGGCAAGTTCAAATACTGTAGATGCTATTTCCTTTTCAAATTATTTCTTTATTCAGTGGCTGGAACATTTAAGAAAATGAAACTAAGTACTAACAACCACTTTAAAATTAAGTTCTGTCTCTGTGGGCTGAAAGAAATTTTTCCCTTCCTACTCTGAGACTTCCTCCATACTAGCTACATTATTAATAATCATGAGAGGGGTTTTTTTTCCATATATCCTTTGAAAAGTGTGACTTGAGGAAGTTACTAAGTCAAAATGAACCCTTTGTAGTACAATTAGAACAAGTTAAATTGCATAAGACAGAAATCACCAAGATTTCATGACATAGAAAAAAGTCTCTTTACAGTGGCTGTAAAATAGCTGTAGTAGAGCTCCTCACACACACCACACTGATACATGTGTTCAATGCAAATAGCTGCACACTTGCTGTGCTTTCTTCAAACTCTCCAGCTCAAGGAGATGACAGTCATTTGTCTAAAACTTATTACATTTGACATATCCAGGAATTTTATCAAGGTTTAGGAGAGAGGATGTTTCAGAGAACATTTCCCACAATGTTATGGAGAGGAAAAATGCATTGGCAGGAAATGGATTTCAGATACGAAGTGTAAAGTATCTCTCTTTCAACAAACGATTACAGATTTTATTAAAAAATGAACTATAAATAGAAACTAATTACTGTCCATTAAATTACAGTCTGAGCTTCATATTGCTATTAATTTATTAATTCCTTTTTTGCATTTAAAGGAACTGACATTTGTTTCCTTTTTGTTTGTTTGTTTGTTTGTTTGTTTATTTTCTTGAAATAGCCAAGCAGATTTTATTCAGAAATGACTTAAAATAAATTAGAATTGCAAGCAGATAAGTGTTAGGGCCTCCAGACCCTGTTCCAGGAAACACTTTAGCATATGCTTATATTCATCTTTGCTAAGACATTTATTTATCTTTAGTATATGGCCTGGTTTCATCTTCCAGAGGGTATTAAATTGTCCCTTCCACTTATTTTCACTTGTTTTCCAAGTGGGTTTTTTTTAATTTATTTTTGCATTTTCTAAATTAATCTTCTATTCCACAGTTGTGAAAGGGACTGTTCCTGTCTGCAAATTAAGAGATTTTTTAATTTCCATTAATTTTTATAATTTTCTTTTTAAATGCTTTCTATTTACATAATATATTCACTGTAGGGCCAGCCTCATTTCTTAGTCACAACTTAATGCAATTAAAATGTCTATCTGGAAACCTTTGCAAGCATAGCACCTTTACACTACCTGACTGAGCAGTTTTAAAGATACTTAATTTGCAGTTTTCTGTTGGACAGTCTGATAATGAAATATAATGGTTTTGGTCCCAATTCTTTAAATGGATGAGTCACATTTATGAAAGTCATATAAATCTTTTGGTGTGAGCATGCATAGATTTTTGAATATGCTGGTGCAGTCAACATCTGTAAGAAAATAATACTAACCATATATCTTTATGTAGTGTTTTAATGTATCATCATTGCAATATCTGAATGGTTCGGGTGAAAGCTGAGCAGGAAAGGTCACTTTTTTTCCCCTACAGTCATGGTGGCTATCATGTCATTGTATCTTGTGGCACAGATTGTTTCAAACTCATGGTTACCTAAATTGCTTTTTTTTCCTCCTGTAAATCTGAAATATGCACAGTATTCACACTGTAAAGAGATGTTGGTGTTAATTGATGGTGTTAACTGATGGAAGCTGTGTAGCTTCAGTGGTACCCTGGGTCTTGTAATAATAATTGGAGCTTCACAGTTTGTATACATAGATACATACATATATAGCATCTGCTTTCAGAGTTAAAGTGTTGACAAAGAAAATTACTGTATCAAAAATTGCACAGTCAAAATTACTGTGTGGCAGGAATTCTGTCTGTAGTACCTGCATGTCTCTTTCTGAAAACACCAGGAAACTGAAATGCAGATAAAAGCTAAAAATAAAGTAGACCGGTGTGTTCAGCTGATTTTTGTGATTTGAGGATGATGCTGAAAAATAAAGAGTTCTGAAAAATGTTCAGAATTCATTTGAAGTCTGTCAAATGTGCTTCGTCATGAGAAATTCAGTAAATTTGGCCAGAAGAAGCATAAACTAGAGCTTATTCACTGTACAAGAATCCGGGTGCACAAGGAAATTGTTAGGGCACAGGGTTAAAACAAGCAATGCATAGAGAATTACATTATTATAAAAGACATGGTATTACAACTCAGTGCTGTGGAATGTACAGAGGCCAAAAAATTCAAAGGATTTAAAAATTATTAGATAAAATCATAGAAGAAAAAAAAAATTCTCATAGAACCTCTTAGAAATCTTTGTTGATTTTTGCTTTTGGAAGCCTGCAGGTGATTGTTGGAGGCTAGGAGGACATGCTGGGTTACTAAGTTAACCACTCCATTGGTTATCTCTGTGGTTGCTAGCTGTGAATTTCATTTATATTCACTAAATGAAGAATTGGGTTAATATTCATTTATTTAAGGCATTGTCCTGGTTTGAGTGAAAACAGAACTAATTCTGTTCAGTGATTTTACTTTTCAGCTCAGTTCTTTTAATTAACTTCACTTTCTGAAGGTAGCAGCCTGTTCTCACAGACAGTGTCTGCTTCTAGCAGTGATAACACCTCATGTTTAGAGTTACTACCAAGGATTGGTGTGCAGACCAAGGCCACTGCTGGATCTTGTGTACCACACTGGGGGATGCAGAAAGTGAAAGGCTGCACCTGCAGGGAGGAGCGGACAGGACGGGTAACTCTAAACTGACCAGCGAGGTATTCCATCCCATATACACCATATTCAGTCAAGAGCTGAGGGACCCAAAGGGTCTCTGGGCTCTTCTCCCCTCTTGGACTGCTTTGCCAGCTTTGCTTGGCTTGCCTAGGGTCCTCTTTCGGTTCCTTCCTTGGAGCACCCAAGGAGGACTCTGTCTGTTCTGCCTTCGATCCGATCTGCGTGTTCCTGAACCCGGTACCAGAATCCAACTCCTGAACACAGCTCCCGTCTGCTGTGGGGTCCAGTCTGGGACTTTCCCGGTGCCTCCACAGCATCAGTGGTGATGGTGATGGAATTACCATCAGGGGGGTTGGGTTCGTTACTGGTTTTGTATATATTTGTATATATATTCCATGTTTTATAATTATTAATTTCATTTTCATTAAAGCTGTTCTAGATTCCTTTTCTAATTGCTAAGTCTCTCTCCTTTATTCCCTTTCTCTTTTCCCTCTGGGGAGGGAGGGGGGGTTAACAGAGAGCGTCTGTTATAGGTCTAAGGGGCTGCCCTGACCCTAAACCATGACATGCATCTATATGTTAGTAATTCCCAGGTAGACGTTTCTGTCTGTCCTTACATCAGCCTCTGAGATAAAATGAAAAACATCCCAGTAGTGAGAATATCATGTTACTCCTTTACTCCTCACCTGTGAGGGGAAAATATCTCATTGCCTAACTTCAGTTTACCCACTCCAGGACCTTCTTTCTTTGGTGACTCTCATCTTGGTCATCCAAACAGAAGCCTCCCATGCCCGTAAACAGAGGAGCCTGCATTGACCCCTGCCTCAACCCCAGCAGCCTGAGTCCAGCTTAACTTCACTGGGCCTCTGGCAAGTGGACTGCTGGGTCTCTGCAAAAAAGAATCCCAGACAGTGGTTTCTGTTTGCCATCACCATAGGTAGAAGGAGGCTTCGCAGGGCTTCAGATCTTTCTATATGACAAACATCCCAAAGGAGGTACTAAATATTGGATGTGCCCAAAATTTCCTCCCACCTTTCTAACTAGACTGCCCAGCAATTATTTTGAGGAGATTACTGCAGGTATGTATTATAAATCTCCAGTGCAGCAGGATGTCAGCAGTGCCTCCTCACGCTTCTTCCAGAGAAATTTCTGGGCAAATTTTGAGCCATATCTAAAATAAGGAAAGTTAGCTCTGGTTTTGCTGACTTTACATGAAGGACTATGAAAGGCAAAAAAAATATTGCACAAGTCCCATTTGCAACTTCTGTGTACCTTCAGACAGGCCAGAGAAGCTGTCAGCACTGCTCAGTGGCACCTCTCATGGTCTCCTGTTCTTCATCCTCTCTGGCAGGAGATCTGGAGACAAACAGGACCTATGTGGAGTCACATCCTACCCAGTGCTGAGAAGAGCCACTGGAACTGGAAGTCTTCTTTCTCACTTAAGTAAACACCAGCAGCCACTTTCTGAAAAGCCCTTTCCAATGTGTCAGATGAAAATTGTAACTTTTGGTCTGTGACTTTGCTACCTCTGGGTCTCTGCCAGGGAGGTCCCTTCTCTTCCTTGCTTTCAAGTACAAAGTCACCTGCACACCAATTTCTGATCTAGAGGATGGAGGACCTTTTTTGAGTTTCAAACATGACATTTGGGAAATTAAATTTGTGCAAAGATACTTGTTCACAGGAAGTGAATTATTTTAGTTGAAACTTTCTAAAATATAGGACTAAGATGTTATCAGTCTGGAATTTATTGTGAAGGCAACATAAGCAAGTTGCTTTGATTTTTTTGTGTCAATGAAGAAGTTACTGGAGGGAGGAAAGACAGAGGTGGTGTGAGGAATTCAGATCTCTGCAACATCCTCTTTAATGAAAAGAAGCAAGAAAGTCACATTTGCTTCTACTACAGAAAGACAAACTGTGATCATTAGGATGAAGTTTTACATGCATTGCTAAATACATGGGAATAAAAGACCATATTTAAGACTCAATGCTAGACCTCATTGTAGCTTCAATACTGAAGTATTGGTGTGAGCTGTTACCTATGTAATGGGTATGAGTGACAGGGTCACCCTGTGGACCAGAACATCTGAGAAAACAGATTATTTATGGGAGTAGATGAAAATTTACTATGTATGGATCTATTTTACTGCAGTTCCTAGAATCACAGAATGGTAGGGGTTGGAAGGGACCTCTAGAGATCATCTAGGCCAAACCCCCTGCCAAAGCAGGTTCACCTAGAGCAGGCTGCACAGTAATGTGTCCAAGCAGGTTTTGAAAGTCTTCAGAGAAGGAGACTCTGCAAGCTCTCTGGGCAGCCTCTTCCAGTTCTCTGTCACTCTCAAAGTAAAGAAGATTATCCTTATGTTTAGGTGGAACTTCCTGTGTTCTATTTTGTGCCCATTGTTTGTTGTACTGTCACAGGGCACCACTGAAAAGAGACTGGAGTCCCATCCTCTTGACACCTGCCCTTTAGATATTTGTAAACATTGATAAGATCCCCTCTCAGTCTCCTCTTCTCCAGGCTAAACAGACCCAGGTGTCTCAGTCTTTCCTCATAAGAGAGATGTTCCAGACCCCTAATCAACTTTGTAGCCCTTCGTTGGACTCTCCAGCAGTTCCTTGTCTCTCTTGAACTGGGGAGACCAGAACTGGATGCAATACTCCAGATGTGTCCCCCTGTATTCAGCACTGGTGAGGCCTCACCTTGAGTGTTGTGTCCAGTTTTGGGCACTTCAGTACAAGCGAGATATCGAGGTGATGGAGCAGGTGCAGAGGAGGGCAATGAAGCTGGTCAAGGGACTGGAGAATTAGTCATATGAGGACCATTTGAAGGAGCTGGGTCTGTTTAGTTTGAGGAAGAGGAGGCTGAGGGGAGACCTGAAAGGACATTGTAGAGAGGTTGGTGCTGGTCTCTTCTCTCAGGTAATTAGTGACAGAACCAGAGGAAATGGCCTAAAGCTGAAACAAGGTAGGTTTAGAGGTTATTCCTCCCCAGATGCAGAACTCTGCACTTGCTCTTGTTGAACTTCATTAGGTTCCCCTCTGTCCAACTTTCCAGTCTATATAGGTCTTGCTGAACAGCTGAGAGTGAGAGAAGCACAGCACTGTCTGAGTCAGCAGAAGTCCTGCCTTGTGACAGTACAAATGGTTTCTGAACTATGACTTCATGAAAAGACTGAGATTTTAGTCTGAATGGCAAGAGGCAAGTTTGGAGAAGGGCTGTAGAGCTGTGACATTTCCAAAGGAGTGACACTTAAGTTTGTGTTCTGGTGGGCTTTTCCACATGGAGGGTTTTGGAGAGCAGTGAGGAAAGGTGTGCATGAAATGCTGTGGGAAGTACACAGAAAAATGGAGAGAGGTAGGAGCAGGGAAGATCTGTTGAGGGTGTATGAATGCATGATTGGACTTGTGAGAGAAAAAGAGGAAGAGGACAAAGTTGTGAAAGCTGAGGGACCATTAAACACTTGGGCAGTGTAATATATGGTATTTGTTAGAGAAAAAGCATGGAAAGCAAGGAGCCATATTAAACTCCTGAACCTATTGCTCCTATTCTCCTGAGACCTCCAAAGATCCCTTTGAATGTACTTACTTGAAAAGTACTCTGCTGAAGCTACTACTTATATTAAAAGGGTATTCTTTTAAATTCTCTCTTCTTATAATAGAATCTGCTTTAGTTCATATAAGAGATTGGTGCTTGTTATTAGATCTAAACACAATAAACCTAAGAAAATAATCTATTTATGTGTCTTTTTATTAAACACAGAAAAAAAGAAGGAAATCCATCATCTGAATTCTAGATAATACATGTAACATTTAACGATGCCTTACTTTCAAGACCACTTCTTTTAATAGAAAAGGATGCTGCTGCCTGTGACTTAATCTGAATAAGCATCTCCACTGTTTCTCTCTGTTAATGATCACTTCATTCTCTTTACCAATTTGTTCATCCAAACAGGAAAAAAAAATTCAGCAACTAAAGATCAGCAGAAGGATTACATATTTCACCCCTCTAAAGCCTAATTTCTCCTTTTGAAGGGTAATAGTCTCAGATTTCTAATACAACCTAAAAATTGGATTGCTTTGGCCTTCTACCAGACTATAAAAGAGTTATCATCTGAGTTAGGGTGCAACCATGCTGTTGTCCATGCACTGGCCCTATTGAATTTGGCTGGGGGAGGGGTACAGCTCTGCTGTGCTGAGCAGCTGCAAAATTGGACCCTCACAATAGAAATTAATCTGGTAGGCAGCCAGAAAGAACAAATATCAGGAGCTGGGTTTCTCCACAGTTACAGACCCACAATCAGACAATGCTTCACCCTCAGATCTGCTTTGCTTGCTCGATTTCTGTGTGTATGAGAGCCTGCCCTCCAATCACTTCAGCAAGCATCTTCTGTATTTCAGCACCCTGCCCACACACAAGAAAGATGGAGTCAGCACACAGAGCAGAGGCAGGCATGCATGAACACCAAAACAAAGCTGGCTTGGTCTAGTTTTAGACCAGATCACTTTGAGAGTATCCTTTCAATAAGGAGTTGTGGGCTTTCAGAATTTTTATTCAGATTAGCTGCACTTACTGGGAGTAATAGAGAATTAGTTTTGTCTTCTGCTGGTATTTAATTTTTTCCTATATACCCACAATTTGCCAAGAAGTCCTCCCCTTCCCAATAAGAATTAAATCTCTGTACAGTCTCCAACCCTACTTTACATATTTTTCTCTTCTAGGACATCTGTACTCTGCATACTTTTGCATTCTCCCCTCACCCTTTTCTTCTCAGCTGCTCCATGTTTTTATGTCTCTCAGGAGGGGTTAATTCTTTACAGCTGCGTCCTGCTTGCCAGGAGTCTCACATGTGCAAATTATTAATCTTTTCTATTGCTACAGTAACTCCCAAGGCTTTAAACACCCCCTACCTAAAACTGGCCCTTCTCCAAAAAACTTTTCATATTCCCTCACCAAAAGATAATTTGGTCCCCTGCAGGGTTTGTGCTGTTATTTAGCACAATTGCCTAAGTAGAGTTCCTTATTTCCACATAATAATTTACAAATTGGAATTTAATTTAGAAATTTAATCAGAGTACTGAATTTCTTTGGTTGTATCATTGACATGTTGGTTTTGTGGGGGATTTTTGTTTGCCTATTTTTTATCTATTTATTTATTTCTGAGAAAATGGCATTGTTTTCTTCTGTTTTGCTTTTAAAATTCAGTTTTGAATAATGCGTGTAGTAACAATTGTAATGATAATGATGTGAAATGCAATTTGTAATATCAACTGATGCAGCTAGGCTTCCTTCTATGAAATACAGAAACTGATTCTTAATATGGAATGACTTAACTAAGTACAAAATGTCCTAAATTTCTGTTTAATAAGAAGTTCAAGTTATTAACATTAATTTAGGCCACTTATTCTTTTAATTTAGGATATTAATACAATTTGTCCATGGTTTACATCAACAATCAAATGCTTATATTGCATGATTCTCATTAGAAACAAATCTATGCACAAATTCAAATGCATCCACTGGTTGTATACACATATAGCTATGTCTATAGGTGTATACATGCGTTGTTTTGGCCTGGGATGACTGATGAGCTGGCATTTTTTTCCATCGTCTGTGTTTCTCTTTCTGATGTGTTGTCCCAATTTCATATATATTTTTCAGCTACTGATTGGATATCATTATGACACTTCCAAGCTTCCAAATAAATAATTTATTTTGAAAGTTAGATATGTCATAATAAAGCATTAAGACACTCCAGGCAGTGCATTTCTGGTTGATTATATGCCTCCAGTGGTATTATAAGGCACAGGCAGAGAACTTAGTGATTTTAAACACCTGACAAGTGCAATAATCCCCAAGAACTGCATGGCCTGGAGCATCTTACTGCTGTTATGAAACAGAATTTATAAATAAAAATAAGAAGAACAGCCAAACCTATTTATTTATTGGGCATTACAACACTGATATGACATCACTGTGGACCAATCAGTAACCTTGGTTTATGTTGACTGCTAACAGTCATTTCCTAATGTGAAAAAATAAACCAGAATACTTCTAAGAAAATATTAAACAGTTTTGAGTTTAATGTGTGCAAAGGAAATATAAAGGTGGGTTAGTTGCAAGTCAGACACATGATCTGTTTAATATATACAGAAAGTCTCCCTGTAGGCCAATTAAAAAGCCTTACAAACAATGTTGACTATTAATTCACATGGTATTTATAACTCAAGTGAGTTAAATTTTAACATTTCAGATAAGAGCTCTGTAAAGAGGAGAAAGATATTTCATTAGGACAATAACCAGATATAAATTGTGTTTTGTCCTGTGAAGAAAATTTTAAACAAACCTTTTAACAGCAAAAAGGTTATGGGAGATGTAAGAATGCTGCTTGTAGATTATTTTCTCATTAGAAGTAAAAATTCCAAGATAAAGAAGTCTAGCTCTGAAAACTATAATATGTATAGCTTGTAAAACTTTAGCTGTAAGAACGTGCTGCAGCATATAGTGGTAGAATCAAAGCTGTGGTTAAATACTGTGGTGAAGAACAGATATAAGGAAGAGTGCTTTTTTTCTAGTGTATACCTAAAAATAGAGCTTCAGAAATGTCATGGCTAACACATTTAGCTGCTGGACACTGAAAATCTTCCCTGTGATTCACAACCTGAGACACATCATAATCAGGAGCTGTTGTATTCTTGTGCATAAGCACATGCTGTAGTGACTTTTCTCTTTCACTCTGTGGCAGGAAAAATGTGTTCAAGTAAAGCAAATTACCCTTAAAAAGAATGTGGGATGACAGTCATAGGAGTAAAGGTAAGGAAAAGGTTCTGTGCTTCCATGCTGCAGATAACTTGTATACTGAAGAAAGTGAAACTGTGCAATTGAAAACTACTGGGGAGGGATTTTTTCAGGTGGACTGTAATTCACAGTATCCCAGAATGGCTGACGTTGGCTGATCTCTGGACATCATATAGTCCACCTTCCTGCTCAGTCAGGGTCACCTAGAGCAGATTGGCAGGAGTCATGCCCAATTGGCTTTTGAGTATCTCCAAGGATGGTGATTCCACAACCTCTTTATGCAACCTCCTCCATTGTTTGACCACCCTCCAAAAAGCATTTTCTTATGTTTAGATGGAATTTCCTGTATTTCAGTTGGTGTCTACTGTTTCTTGTACTTCCACCAAACACCACTGTAAAGAGTTGATCTCTGTCTTCTCTACTACCTCCCACACCAGGTATTTATACACATTAATAAGACCTCCTAATATGAAAGATGCTGAGGTGCCTTAATTATCTTCCTGGCTCTTTGCTGTGCTTGCTTCAGTAAGACCATATCTTTCTTGTACTGGGAAGACCAGGACTAGACCTAGCACTCCAGATATTTCTCATCAGGGCTGATTAGAGGTGAAGGACCACTGTGCTCAATGTGCTGGCAATGTTCCTAATAGAGCCCATGGTGTTGGTGACCTTCTTTGCTGCAATGGAGGATTTTTGGTTTGTATTTAACTTGTTGACCACAAGGCTTCTGGGATTATTTGCTCCCTAACCTTCACTTGGTTGAGGTAAGATTGATCTGCCCTGTTGTTCTCCCTCTATGGATGGTGGATCCCATCTATTTCTAGCAGGCCTTTGTCTTCCCAGATGATTCCATGGCTATAAAACCTCTCTTGTCAGCTTCAGTCACACAACCAGTTGTTGACCCACAGGATCCATCCACTCCTCCTCAAGTTGATTTCCCTCTCTGGCATGACCAAGAAAACTTCCTGGACACCCATGCCCTTGACCCTTGCCCTCAGAGCCACGTAGATATTCAAGATAGCAACAGCAAGAAACCTAAGATGCATATGAAGAAAAGAAGCGCCATATGTTAGTTATGTTCTTCTCTACTCAAAGTGTGGATTCCTATTTCTCTAAGTCAGATTCAATAAGTGTAATAGAAGAGCCAGTATAATGCTCTGTGTGTATGTGCCATACACACATGGTGAAACAGCCGCTGTTGTTCTGGAGAATGCTTTTGAACAAGATATGTCTCTTCAGGCTGCCCAGAGCTTAATAGCAGTATTCTGTGCTTGCAGAGCAAATGGTTCTCACTTGCAGGTTGTATAACACATGCACTCAAGGGGACATGAACACCTACAGACATGGGCTTAAATAATGTGTTAGCATGATTGTGTTTATAATTTGCAAAAATACTATTCATCTACGGCCTGCGAGATCAATCGTTGCTTTCTCTAAAATTTTTGATTAACTGCAAAAAAAAAAAAAAGAGTTGCCTAGAAATTATGTTGATGAACAAGACTAAATTCATTCAAATAATACACTAGCACAGCCTGCAATCTAAGACCACAAGAACTGCCATGCCAGAGCAGACCAAAGGTCATGATAGTTTGGTATCCTGTCTCTAAATGCAGCCAGTACCAGATGCTTCAGAGGAAAGTGTAGCACCTCTATAAGGAGTGTAATGGAGTAGTGTTCCCATGAGGAAAAAGATCTCCCTAACTCTGTCATTTCTAGAGGATGCTTTGTACCATTAAACACTGAGAATGTTCATTGGCTTGGAATTTTCTTTTCTGTGACCACTACTCATGCAGTGAAAAATTATCAGAGAATTTTCCCTATTGACATAAATAGTAATTTTACTTTTTAATCTGGTAAGACATTTTTCTCTCCAGTCTTTGCAGCTGTGATTTCCTCAGGAGAATTTTATCTTTCATTAAAAAAAAAAAGTTATTGATTTTTAAAACTTTACTGTAAGAATACCTTTGTATAGGTATGTACTGTAATTCAAAATGTAAAAAAACCAAAACCAAATTCAAAGATTACAGAGCGTATTCCTATCAGTTTGCTTTGTCACAACTGATACAATAACAGCAATATATATTAAAAAAACACCTGTCCTGATAGCATGGAGTTGTTCAGAAAATCTTGTTCCCATGGAAATTCCATATTCTGCATAAAGTCTTCTAGTATTCAGAGCCTAGTTCATTAGCAGTCCATGGGCAAAGATAAGACATTTAATCCATCTTTCCATAATAGTGAATCATCAGCTGAATTTAAAATTCAAGTGGGTAGAAGGATTTTTGCATTATTTTACTGTGCTCAGCACTGGAGTTTCAGTGTCTTATGGGGATGGTCCTGTATCTAACTGTGCAGAGCTGTTTTAGTGTGGATATGTTAGTGTTGTCCCTGTATATTATAGTAGTGTCTCCCTGCCCCCTCCCCTCCCCATATACATGCACACAAAATTTTCTTAGCTTTTTCCAGCCCATATCATCCAATTAATTGCTTCACATCCTACATTCTTTGTAATGAGAGTAGGCAACAAGGACAGTATGCTGGAAAGCTTTTCTGCTCTGAAAGGAAAGTCCGTCTCTCCTGCAGTGCACCAGCTCAGTGCTGTGAAATAATCCCTGGCTCTTGTTTTACCCTTCCCTTGGGGTACCTGCTCCACTGAATGACCCTATCGTGCTCAGTGCATTGAGATTTTGAAACTAGCTGCTAACTACTGTGGATGCATTTCCTGACCTTACTGGTGGGAATTGAACCAAAGTCTCTCAAGTGCTGTAGGATCTAATTAATATGCATCTTATTCCAGGAAAGACTCATTACCTTATAGATATTTATATAAGGGGTATGTCTGCTATAATGGTTAATAACTATGAGTAAAGTTTCATTTCTGAGAGAGGAATAAAGCTTTTGTTTAGATATGGATTTTTAGTTTTATTAAAAAAATTAGAAAGTATGATTATGATAATTGGGTGAGAGTTCCAAATGGTCACACAAAGTTTTTATTCTTGTCGTCAGTACTAGTTGGAATAGCCTCTCCTTCCTCATCTAAAATTTAAAGGAGGAGCAGGGAGGAACTAATTTAAGAAGTAATTCAAAGTGTCAGTAAAGGATCCAGCTAGAGTCTGTGCTGGATAGGGAAAACTTCTGGTGTACAAGAAAGTTAAATGAGTGATGAGTGACAAGGTTCTGAAATAATAAGTATAAACCAAGTCCTGTCAGTTTTAAACTGAGGAAAGGTTTACCCCAGTCACAAAGGCTAGCTATTAATCTGGTCTCCCCTGTCTCTTGGGAGGTGTGAAAGTTTATTTAGATCCTTTTAAAAACTAGGTTGGCACATAGCTTTTATTGAGGTTAAAATTTTTGGCAACATTATAATGCCTTCAGTCCCAGAAGGACTGAAGAAAGGGCAAACCCCAGCAGCTGGGCAGACCAGGCACCTGCATTTACACTCTGTCAGGTTCAGCTCAACAGGTAGAAATGACAAAATAACAGCTATTCTTCTAAGCCAGGTGGTTTCAAAGCAGTTTTGAAGGCTCAGAATTTTTGGAAAACCAAATTTTAACACTTATTCATGCTGCATGTAATACTTCTGTCCTGTTCCTCTCAACCCAATAGAACTGAAATACTGTAAATTGATGAAATATGCTTTTACTGTAACATTTTGACATGAACATAACTTCTATTAAGATTTCTATGAAGTTCAGTTTTACTGGTAGAAAATAGTAAGAATTGGAGATAATGCAAATGTGGGGCGCAGTTCTGCAATGTTACCGCTTGGCAGGTCTGTGAATGTTACCAATAGTGTCATTCTGCAATTACATGGGTTTGTTTAACACTGTGTGAAAGATATATTTTTAGCCACTTCAGAGAGCAGTGATAATTCTTCCTTATCTCATCCCACAGGCCACAGAAGCAGGAGTCGTCCCAGGGAATTGTGTGCAATTTTGCACCATCTTTATCCTCGTGGAGCAGCATGACCCACATGAAAAGAAGATGCACAAAGTCATGAGGCACTCCATGGCCTCTATGAGTGTATGTGTCAAGGTACAGAAGATGGGAACCTCCATATTCATTTTAATGTTCATTTTAAAATGACAGTTACTCTACCTCTCTCTCTACAGTCCTTAGAATTATCCAAAGGAAGGAGCACTTAGGAAGACAAAACCAAGCCAGGAAATAGGTAAACGTTTAATGAAAACTTAAAAAAAAAAAAAAAAAAGCAGCCATGTATATCTTAGAAAAACAAATCTTTGAAGTGACATGATGCTCTTGCAGTGCATGCTTTGATGTGGTAAGGGAGGCTTGGGAGTATTGGGTTTGTAGGTAGAAGTTAGTCATTGCTTCAGAAGCAAGGCTTGGGGCATGGGTACCTCTGTGTATACGCTAAAAGTCAGCAGTGCTGCATCTTTGGCAAGCTCTCTTGATTGTAAATAAATCTTCTAGGGATGACTGCCCAGGAGTGCTCTGTATTTTACTGAGATGTTGCACCAATTTAGGACGCTGACAACTTTCTTTTCTTCACAGTGTCATCCTGTTCCTTCTTGGCTGTTGAAACCTTTTCCTGCCTCTTTGTTTATGCTAATCTACAGCAATAAGAAGAGTAAATGGGAATGTGTCAGACCACTTGTTATAGCTGCATGGTGGTGAAGTTGTGGGTAACTCCTCCCCTACTAATCCCAGTACACGCACACATGCATATGTTTGTATTTCCATAGGATTCTCAGTTCAGATAAGTGTCAAGGATCACTTAAGAAGCATCACAGTGTTGAATGGGCAACTATTACAGTCAGTATCAGCAAAGCTACCTGGTTTACATTTTTATATTATCTGCACTTAGCTATTGGAATGTTATAGCTACATGCTCTGAGGTAAAGGCAGCAATAGAAGAATGTAGAAGTTATCCTATCGGGTCAGGTTATGACTCATCTAGTCCAGTGTCCTACTTCTGACAGTGGATGTCCAGTCAGACAAAGGCAGTATGTTGCTGCTTCTTGTGCTCCTCAGCCTCCAACAGGTGTTTCCTGAGCTGGATGTGTTTCTTGCAGTAAACTTCAAAGAATGTCTTCTTTGTGCACTTGCCCAGTCTTCCCTTGCAACCTCTGGGCATCCCTAGTTGCCTTTGGCAGTCAGTTCCACATTTGCCTACCAGTACTCAAACTCTCCCTCTCTACATGGATTTTGTTTCTTGCCTCCTACACTTCTGTAATGGGAGAGTTGGTGAGCAACTGATGTCGCGGGAATCAATGCTCTTCTTTTCTGGCTGCTCATAGTTAGAATTGTGTATTCTGTCTTAGGTGTCTTTTCCAAGCTGAGGTGTTCTTGCATACCCAGTTCTTTTTACAGATGGGCATTATCCTTGTTAGCCTTTTCTGGTTTGATCATATCCTTTTTTGAAATGAGACCAAAGCTGCAGAACTACTCAAAATGTGTATGAATCATAGATCGATTCAAAGTCACAGTGTTTGCTTCTGTTTTATTTCTATTCCTTTCTAAAAATTCATGAGAGTTTATTTGCTGCTTTGACTGATAATAAGCACTAACCCAATTCTTCCTTGGATCTGTCTTATATTCTTATTGATGAATTACAATTGGCAGTTCAGAACTTATTCACTCATATCCGAAGCTAAGACCTTTTCCCATGTGCATCAGTCTTTCTTTATTCACAGTGACTTTTTGTCTACCATTTTATTGACTATCCATGAAGCCTTGTAAGGTCTCCCCTGCAGTTCTTGGCAGTCTGTCTTTGTCCTCAATACCCTATATTTTGTAAATGCAGAACCGTGTTTTGCCTGGATGTAGGTAGTACAGAAGATATTTAGAGAAAATATGTTGTTCTTGTGTACAACCTTTTCTTCATATATGACAAATCACTTTGAGTGTAATCCAGGAGGAAGTAGGTAGTGACCTGTTGTGTCACTTAGATCCCAAGAAGTCTATGGGTCCAGATGGGATTCATCCTAGGGTGCTGAGGGAGCTGGAGGAAGAACTGGCTTAGCTACTCTCTATCATTTATCACCGCTCCTGGCTAACTGGGGAGGTCCCAGCTGACTGGATGTTGGCCAATGTGACACCCAACCATAAAAAGGGACAGAAGGAGGATCTGGGGAACTATAGGCCTGTCAGTCTGACCTCGGTGACTTGCAAGTTACAGAGCAGATCACCGTGAGTGCCATCAAGTGGCATGTAGAAGACAATCAAGGGATCAGGCCCAGCCAACATGGGTTTAGGAAAGGAAGGTCCTGCATGACCAATCTCATCTCCTTCTATCACATGCTGGCCCACCTAGTGGATCATGGGAAGGCTGTGGATGTGGTCTACCTCGACTTCAGCAAAGCCTTTGACAGTCTCCCACAGCACCCTCCTGGAAAAGCTGGCCATCCACAGCTTGGACAGGTGCACCCTTCACTGGGTTAAAAATTGGCTGGATGACTGGGCCCAGAGAGTGGTGGTGAACGGTGCTGCATCCAGTTGATGTCTGGTGATCAGTGATGTTCCCCAGGGATCAGTACTGGGCCCAGTCCTATTCAACATCTCTATTGATGGCCTGGGTAAGGGGGTTGAGTCTATCCTTAGTAAATTTGCAGATGACACCAAGGTGGGGGGTGGACTGTCGATCTGCAGGAGGATAGGAAGATGCTGCAGAGAGACCTGGACAGGCTGGGTTGATGGGCCAAGGCTAACAGTATGAAATTCAACAAGACCAAGTGGAGGGTCCTATACTTTGGCTGCAATAATTCCATGCACTGCTGCATACTGGCGGATGAGTGGCTGGAGTGGCAAAGGGGGACCTGGAGTACTGGTTGACAACTGATTGAACATGGGCCAGAAGTGTACCCATGTGGCCAGGAAGGCCAATGGCATCCTGGCTTGTATCAGGAGTAGTGTGGACAGTAGAACTAGGGATGTAATTCTCCCCCAGTACTCGGCACTGGTGAGGCCTCACCTCGAGTACTGTGTACAGTCCTGGGCCCTGCACTTCAAGAGATATTGAGGTGCTGGAGCAAGTCCAGAGGAGAGCAACGAGGCTGGGGAAGGGATTAGAGGGAAAGTCTTATGAGGGGAGGATGAGGGAGCTGGGTTGTTTAGCATGGAGACGAAGAGACTCGGGGGGGACTTTATAATTCTTTACAACTACCTGAAGGGAGGTTGTAGTCAGGTGGAGGTCAGACTCTTCTCCCAGGAAACTAGTGACAGGATGAGAGGGCATGGCCTGAAGCTGCACCAAGGAAGGCTTAGGCTGGACATTAGGAAGGACTTCCTCATGGAAAAGATGATCAGACATTGGAATGGACTGCCCAGGGAGGTGCTGGAGTCACCATCCCTGAAAGGCGTTTAAGGGAAGACTGGATGTGTGGCACTTAGTGCCATGGTCTAGCCAGTGTGGTGGTGTTAGGTCATAGGCTGGACTTGTTGATCTCAGAGGTCTTTTCCAGCCTCAATAATCCTGTGATTCTGTGATTCTGTGATTTGAGTGATCACTTTTGATTTGATTTTGAGGGCTAGTTACAGCCTACACTTTACTGGTGAGAAGCCACAGGATGGGATTTGCCACATTCACTCAATAAATGAGTAAAAGATCTTCCTTTTTGTGGCCAGACAGGACCTGGATTGAAGTCACCTGACACTTACATTGAAGGATTATGTGTTTGTTTAAAAAGCAGTCTTGCATATTTTCAATGTGAAAGCACTGTTTCAGCCTTTTCTGTAATATTAATTTTTAGCGCTCCCAATCATATTGGTTAGTTGGGGATGACATCAGTTGTTTAACAATAATAAATTGGAGGCTGTCCTGGGAGTATAACAAAAACCCATCTATGGAAAGTAAGGGGAATTTCACCCCTAGGTGTTCAGTTGATTAGATCTCATTACAGAGTGCCTTAAGTGAAATGATGCAGAGCTCTGCTTTTCTCAGTTTTCCATACTCTGAAATTTTGTGTCACAAAACCCACTACATTCATGTAGGGACTAATACTCCCTCTACAGAGAGTGAAGCCTTAAAGGGACACAATATTTGAATTATTGTCCCATCTCTAGTGATAGTTATCAGCAGGCTTATATACAGCACTGTGGCCTGTCTTCCCTCATCATCCCTCTTACAAGAATTCATAGACTACTTCAGTTTTCAGTGTTGTCACTTCGGCACCTTTTTGCCAAGTACAAAATTCACCTTAAAAAAACATGTCTACACATTAAGGGTTCTATTCATGAATGACTAACACCTCATTTGCACTTGAATTTCATTCAGGTTAAATGGAAACATTGTGCAATGCTGTGGAATTTACACAAATTTTATATCCTTGAATACAGATTGCTGGTAATGAAACTGACACTTTGTTGTGCATATTAAAGATGCCCAGAAGCCAAAAGAGGATGGAGAATAAGAGAAAAAAGGATCCGAGCTACCCTGAATGAGAAAAGTACCCTTATAGAGGAGTGGGAAAGGGAAAGAGGAAATCAAAACAATTTTATAATGCGTAGCTGTTCCCTAAAGCTCAGCCCCGGGAGCAAGTAAAGCTTGGGCTTTTGACGCTTGCTGTATATGCTCAGAGACCCGAGGTTTTCACCAGTCTAGGCAATGACACTTGTGTGGGCATCTGCACTTGTCTAAATTGATTCTTCTAAGTCTCATTTGAATTTTGTATTCCCAGACAATTGCTGAAGGAGTTATCTCCTACCAATCTTTCTGAGGATTCTTTTTTTTCATGTACCTTAGTGTTTCAGAGGGTGTGGGGGGAGGAGAATCATGAGGTGGAATTTGACTCAAAACTTGACTTTACGCTTTTGTAATTTGGGTATTTGGAGCACTATGGCTGTTCTGCTGAAAATGTTAAGCAGGGAGGACCATTGTATGAGCTTTTTCTCATGAGATTGCCTTATTTTCCCCTAACTCATATGACAGCAAAGGACAGTGGCTCACCGGTCTGTGACATGGAGCCATATGTGTGCCAGGAATATGAATAGTAATAGCTACACAATCGTGGTCTGAAGTTTCTGCAGAGTTGCAATTAAATGCATGTGATCAAGAGGAAATTATTTTAGGACATACTATAAAATCCTAGTATCACATTCCACACAACCTTATGTAAATATATTTTTCAGTAGCCTGTAGAGGGTAAAAGCCTGGTCTCTTGCAAGAACAGGGACCACTTCTTACTTTTTTCAGCACAAACATACTTTTGGGTAGCAGCAAACTTCAGGTACACTTGTCCGACTAGATAGAGAACCTGGCTAAAAATTCAGCAGTTTCGTGATACTGACTGTCAAGTTTTTCTGGTGATTTTAAGTATCTGAAATCACTCTTAGCCCCCTGGAAAGAGCTAGTCACAGGTGATTATTATTCAAACTGAACTTCCTTGCACTATGTAGAAGTTTTAATGTGTCAGAAACTAGTGCAAAGTTTTCCTTCACGAACACAAATATAAACTAACAAAAGAGAAATCAGGGAAATGTTTAAGAATCTCTTTACTCCCTTGAACGTTTATCCCCTGCCTTCACTCTATACGAGGTCTTTTTTCCATAATACACAATACATCCAATTTTATCTCTTCACTGCTTAAGACATCTGAGAATTATTGTGTAGGAAGAAAAAGAAAAAATCTGCTATTTGAATACCAAGTCACAATAGCAAAGTCTCAGCTCTGGTATCTACTCAGGGGACAGGTACTTTCTCCATCTTTCAGAGGTCAGCAATCAACGGTGTGAGTTTAAGGAGTATAAATGATTATGTATAAGAAAACTTCCTTGGTTTTTTGGGGTTTTTTTTTGTTTGTTTCTGTGGTGGTTTTTTTTGTTTGTTTGTTTGGTTGGTTGGTTAGTTTTTTTTAATATTTCCCTGCAGAAATTGATCTGAGTTGCAATTTTAATTTCAACATGGCTGCTTGGGAAAAAAAATATCTGAAAAAGAGGCTGTCATAAACTTCATATGATTATTACAAATTCATATAAGCAAGATATGGGTTTGGAAGTCTGGCTGCTGTAGCTGCAATAATACCAAAGTGAGTTGTACTTTGTGGAGGAAACATGTCAGGCACATAATCCTATTCTCCTTTTGAAGTTTCTTTCTTCAAGAATATTAAATAAATACACTGTAAACTGTTAAGGTAACCATGCACTATTGAGCAGCACTCTATAAGGAAAACAAGCACTGAAGAACATATACACGACCCCAGAAATCTCTACAACTTACTTTCTAAACAACCCTGCAACCTTTGGCTCAGCTGCATTAGAAACAGAGAGAATAAGAATAATAGGAAAACACGTCAATATATGAAGTTTTCAATTATTTTTTTTTCTAAACAGAATTTGTATTTTGGAAATCCTATAATGATTATTAGTGGGTTATTTTTTTTTAAAATAATAACTTGACAAGCTATTGAGACCTGAGGATCCTGTGCTGGAGAGTTTTGAGTTTCAAGGTATCTTCCTTTATCAAGGCAAAGAATAATAATCAGCCAAAGCCCAGGTTATCAACTTCCTCTGTTACAGTGTGTAGTGTGATTTTGCTCCATGGTGATGCAACTTTGCAATGATTTATATCAAAGCAAGCAAACTTCAAGCTGAAACTGCAAAAAATATAGGGAAGGTCAGTGATAGGAACTGCTAAAATCTTGCAGTTTCTCTGAAGTTGCAAAGAAGCCCACTATGAATACTACAAAGCTGAGAACATTTCCCTAGTCTTTGATTTCTTATTTTTGAAAGGTTGTAATGGAGACAGTGCGTAACCTGAGACAATCAGGAATCTTTTAACTGAGATGCCATATATCTGAATTTCTTCTATAGCTTTTTACTATATGTACATTCCTTTGCTTCATGAAAAGACAGAAAGCTGTTGCAAATAAAATTAAGGTCTCTAGAGGATAATCATGTAAGAAAGTGATTATGATGTGTAGCAATTATTTATCTTTCTACAGTCATAGGCAGATATTAATGACAATGGAAAAAGCAGTCAATGGTTATATTAGATGAGGAAAGTACAGCAACTTAGACGTTAAAAAAGTTACTGGAATTATTCTGTGCTTTGTTAATTAGCAGAGGGCTAAAATTTAGGTGGAATTTTGCCATGCCTGAAAAGTGGAACAAGCAAAAGTGTTGTCCAGCCATCTGATCCTCTTAGATGAATTCTGTTCTTGAAAAGTTACACTTGTGCCTAAGGACCAAAGCAATCCTTCGTGCTGTGTGTTAGACACAAGAACAAAAGCTTTTTCTAAGAGCATTTTCATGACTTGCAGTTCTTATTTCCTGTCTTTGCCTTAAGCAAATGAGAGTAGCAAAATCTGGTGTCCCTGATACAACAGTAGACAGAAAAAAGAGAGGAGCTCTATGGCCTCGATCTTTTCCAGTCTACCTCTCTGTACCGGTCCAGCTGTCAGGATACAGCTTCTCTGTATTGTTCTTTACCAACCTCACGACTATTTGACATGTCGAGTTCTTTTATACCTTGCCTCAGTTTCCACCTTTTCTATGATTTAGTACTCAGTCATTCTCTTTGTAACTTATTTTTCAAGGCAATATCTCTGAAACTCCCCTGACATCATCTTGTAGGAGGTATCTGAAGCTTGGTGAAACCCCAGTTTTCTCTCTTGACTAGCTGATCCATTACAGAGCTATCATCTATTAGCTTTTTTTCCTCTGAAATGGTTCACTTTTAAACTTCTTCCTCCCTGAACCAACCATCAGACACTCAAGGGCCTGAGAAGTAGCAGTAAGCTGCTTTTTCTCTTTCTAACATCACTATCTACGTGGTGTAAAAATCAGATATTAGAGAGGGGCTAGGCAGTGGAGAAGACCTTCTTCATGTGCCCTAAAAATCTTTTTACCAGAAAATGGTGTGAGACTATGGCATATATTTATTAATACACACCTTTGCTAACTGAGTTTGTGTTAAACAGTGGATGCTTTTACAGATATTCCACCATAATCAGAATTTTATACTAGAACTAGGTAACTGAATAGATTTTATGACCATAATGAGTAAAGAATACAGAAAGTTGTCTTTAATTATTTGTTTGTGGGTTCTGGGCCACAACTGGTTTTTTGGCCACTATATATAAGAGGCCCTTAAAATCTTGAGTTCTTCTTGTAAGAGTTCTTAGGTTTAAATGTGTTGGTGCATGCTGAAGCCAAATCTTGCTGGTAAAGTAGTGATCTGTTTTGTCATTTGAAGTTGTGTCAGGAGAGTTTAGGTTGGTTATTAGGAGAAATTTCTTTACTGAAAAAGGTTGTCAAGCACTGGAACAGACTGCCCAGGGATGCGGTGGAGTCACCATCCCAGAAGGTCCTTAAAAAACATGTAGATTTGGCACTTAGGGACATGGTGTAGAGGGACTTCACAGTGTCAGGTTTACGGTGGGACTCAATGATTTTAAAGGTCTTTTCCAATCTAAATGATTCTATGAAGCAGGAAACTTATAAGCACTTCTGATTCAAATTAATGAGTACATGAATTTTAAAATTCACTTTCCACCAACCACTCTTTTCGTGTGTTCTCAAGAGGGTTAAGAAGAACAGAGTTGCCAATTTAATCTTTTGTTTTGTTTTATTTTCATTCAAAAGCATAAGAAAGAGTTTTGTTTAACCCTTTAACAAAAAACATTCTTAGGACTAAGTATTGTGATTATTGGAAACTGAGGCTGTTGTTGAAAATTAAAATGAGAGTTCTGAGTTATCTCATGGTGTACTTTAGTAACAATTCTCTTTTAGTCCCTAAAAGTCTCAATATTTACCTCTATTTAGTCTTTTAAATGACATGAAAAGTTCTTGAAACTGTGTTTTTAAAACACAAGTGAGGGGTTTTTTCATAGCTTTTATCCTCTGTGGAGTAATTTGCCTTACAAGAGTCCTATTAGTGTGACTTCTTGTATCTTCAATATACACTGTTTCTATCAAGTTGCAAACATTTGGTCCTGTCAATATTATTCCGAGGTTTGTTGGTTTCAGGAAACACAGTCATCTTTGCAAGAGTATTATTGGTATGTTTATTAAGAGAGAAAAAAATATGCTTTATATCTTTATTTCAATTGCTTTGTGTGAGCTTGTCAGTATAGTATACGCAGAAGAACATTGGAGCACTATAATAATAATAGGGAAAATAGCAGTATCACCTTTGTGCTTTCTAACAATAGTGTTGCTGCAAACATTAGAAAGGCAGGGGCATAGGAAATACTGCTCATGCTGTAGCATCACGGCTGTCGGCAGAGAGTCACAAGAGTTCCTGGGAGATCTGGGCAGCAGCAGAACTGGAAACGCTGGGCTTCAGCTTGCAATAGTCCTGACGACAATCACCATGAAAAAGAACAAGCCCAGCTCAAAATCCAACAGTTTGTCTTTAAAAGCCAGAAGGAGCAGGCCGGTAGACTTTGCTGAAAGGAGCTGTGAGAAGGCAGCAAAGCCAACATAAGCTGATGAACAGTTACCAAAGGAGACAGCTAAGAGCAGCATGAGAAGTACAATTACCAACTCTTCACAATTCTAATGAGAGATTTGGAGCAGACAATGAGGAAATATTTTTAATATTATCAAAATAAATCTGAATAGGAAGGATATTTTGGGAAAATAGCAATCTTCATGCATCTATGTCCTCTTCAGGGTAGTTGACACACCTGGGAAAGAGGATTCTGGTTAGTTGGGAAAGAGCAGAGGAACTGCCATGTTCCTTCCCCGTGGAGAGAAAGGCGGAAGCTGGTGCAACAGCCAGTCTCTGAGTGGTCCTCTCAGATCACATCCACAGCAAACACCTGCTGAGAAAGGCAAGACCTTCAGGGAGCAGCGTATGCACTGCACAGCCCACAGGCTGATTGCCTGGGTGATGGGAACATATAGGGTTTTTAATCACGTCTAATAACAATTTAGCTGCCAAAAACAAGCAAGGGTAGGGGAATGTGATTCCTCTCCACCCAGGATTGTTGTGAAGCTAACTATTGACTTCCGTGTTAATAGAGCCAAAACAAGCAGACCTGGTTTCAAAACGTATTTCTAAGGCATAATAGCATATTTGGTTTTTAATAGAACAGCTAGGAAAGATGATCCTTTATGGAATACTTTGCTAAAATGAAATGAGCATCAATATTTTTCTTCCAAATAAATGCATATTTGAATTTCATCAAACAGGATCCTTGCAAAAATAATTACAAAAATAGATATTAGCTGAGCACGAGCAAAACTTCCCCTTGTTTACCTGAATTAGAAAAAGGATGATTAATGATAATGAACGTGTTGCATTACTCATTTGTCAAAAAAGATCAATAATGTTAAATACCCCAGGAATGTCAGAAAGCTGCCCCCAATGCTGTACAAGTTTTATGAACAATTCTAGTGGAAAACTGTCTATAGAAGGGGCCACGTCTCCACACACAGAGATCTGTCTCCTGTCTCCTCCCTTGGTGCTGAGGAATGACCCCTGTTATTAGGGAGAGAAGAGAAAGCTAGAAAATAAGGATGGTAGGTTTTTTTTGCTTTAGTTTGGTTATTTTGCAATTCAGATCATTTCACAGGCGCAGGTATAGATACAATTAGGCAAAATGTTAATCCCCAGAAGGGGGGTGGGGAGGATGAGTGAATTCATCAGTGGTGCTGTGGTGCAGTGGAGGGGGTTCATGTGCTCATGGGCCAGTCTTCTCTTCCAGTTCTTCTGCTGCCTGAGGAGAGGAAGATTCAGCCCAGGAGGAGAGGCCAGAGCATTGCTTCTGGCAACACTCTCCCCTTAGCTGTTCTGTAATTATGTCACAATTTGTGTGGTTTTGCATGATGCATTGCAAATTCTTGGAGGCAGCTGAACCTGCCATGAAGGACCAATTAGTGGTCATCAGGAGAACTCATGCAGTTGTATCCAGTTGTCAGTGAGTCAGATCCAGGGGTAGTTTATATTATGAGCAGCGGTTGTTTTTTAGTTACAGTAACACTCATACTCTGTAGATTCAAGAAGGACAGATTCCCTTAGTTTGTATAGAGGAGTGGGATATAGACTTGTATCATCTTACTGATTTTCACTGATTCCCCCTCTGATCCTGAGTGAGTTAATTTAACCTTCCCATGGCTCACTTTTCCCACCTACAAATTATGTATATTGTTATTTAAGTACCTCAGAGAGATATTTCAAGTTTTAATTAGTGTTTGTAAAATGCTTTGGGTTACTTGGATCAAAGTGTGATTTATTATTCAGTAACATACATTACTGTGCAGTAGGTGTACACATGTGCATGCTGTAAAGTGCTGTTGCAGCAAATACTCATTTGTACTTTGTTATCTGTTCATGTAATGTGGGTTGCTCAGATTAATTTTCTTTGGTTTCATTTCCAACAAGTTTGATCAAAGATGTTTTGATTTTTCACAGCCTTTAATACATATTGTAGAGCACTTTTACGTGAAAAAGACCTAAACATATGAAGGGAAGGGACAACTAATAATCTGAATGGGTCCACTCCATCTTTTTTTTACTGATCTTTTGTTGTGTATGAACATGAATGCATGCATATCGTATTGGCTCAAGGGCATCCTAGGATATGAGGTGTCCGAGTTCTACATTGTGGTTTTAGGACAGTGTGCCAGTGAGAATCCCATACAGAGACATGGCAACAAATTCTCATTCCACATTCCAGAACCCAGGAAGCTGGAGTGTATGGGAACCTAGGACTGTACAGAAAAGGCAAATGAACCCTTCTGATGGGATTTGCTTTAACAGATCCCTGTGAGTGAGATCCAGCAGACTGGAACAACCCAGGGACTGTATCTGTACTCTCAGACAGATAATTTGCTAGTAGGAATGTCTTCCGGCTGAGTATATTCTGGCTCTGAATTAATCAACTTTGTTTACATTTTCTTAATATGAACAGATTTCTCTGCAAATTGTTTCAACTAGAGGTGTTATTCCACATGTTGGGAACAACAGTTAGACCAAGCAAGAAAACCTCTCTGAGGTTCACTGCAGTACATCCCACACTTCCAAAGGTAACTGGAAAGCTTGCGCTAGCCAGGCAAATGCGTGTTATTGCCAACAGTGTCATTCAAGTCCATCTTACACACTTACACCTTGATTTCTTTTCGTATCAACTCTATCCATTGGCAGATTTATTTCCTGTGATGCTCCTTCTGAGCCCAGTCCTTCATTACTGAGCAGCCACTGAGAGAGAGCCAGAGAAGGATGAGCCTATGTTTTTAGCTCTTAAAAGCAAAAAAAAGCTTCCAGAAATGTGCAGAGTAGAATGGAAGAGTAGGATGTCCCATGGTGGAAAATGTACAGCACAAACCCTCCTGGAAGAGGCAAACAAGGAATTGCTAAGAGGGAAATCTGTGGGCAAAAAGCCTGGGTCTTAGGGAAGCTGTGCAAAACCAAGTGATGGAGGAAAAAGCACATCTGCCTTGCATGATACTGCGGGTGGATTTTTCTTCAGTCATGCTGAGACATCAAAAATCAAGGTAGGAAAAGGAAAAATAATGTTAAACTGCAAGGGTGCAAATATAGACTTTTTAGAAGATGAAGTGGTGATAATATGGAAAGGCACAGGAAAGCTCTGGAGAGGCCACATAGACTTCAGTTGGTGCTTACTGGAGCTGCAATGCCATACCCTTATATTTTAGAGTATGTAAAGTCTGTAGCAGTATAATTATAGCAAACTAGAACTCAAAGTAATTACTTCTGTTACTAGGAATTAGATCAACTGCATGATTTTGACAGAACTTTAACCGAATGGATGACCTGTATTAAAAAAAAAAAAAAGGAAAGAAAGAAATGAAAAAGGAAGGAACAAAATTGCTGGATGGTGTTAATCACAAGATAGATTTAAGCTTAAGCACAGTTTCTTATAGATGAATGTCAATAACCGTGTATTTACTGAAATATTTATGTGTAAGTATGCAAGATGTACCCCTGTGAGTCCCACAATATAATTATAAATATCTGTCTCAGTTTTGTAAAACATACAAAACTAATTGATTAACAGTGGATTGAAACAAAGCTGACACTGGTAAATTAGAATAGTAATTCACTATGTTTTAAGACTTGATCTGAATTCTTGCACAAGGAGCTAATTCATTATGTGGAAAAAAAGGAAGAATTGCTCAGGACAGAGGCAAGGTCTGTAATAATCTGTTTTCTCTTTCTTTCCTGTCTCCAAGGTTTCACTTTTCCATGTGACCTTAAAGAGTGGACACAAAAGACATGTATTTGCTTGAAAGGTGAGAAATAAAATATATGTCTTGACTTTAAGTTGCTCCACAGAACACTGGACTGGCTCTTGAGTCTGATTTTCTTGCCTGTCTACATATGGCCCTCAGTCTGTTCCTCTGCTATTGTGTTCAATGTCACTTTTGCTGAAGGAAAGTGGCTGAAATGTCACTTTAACCAAACATCCTGAGATTTTGGAGGCAGGTCTTAGTCTGAAAAGAGATTAATTCTCATGGGAAAATCCTGCTGTTGGACAAGGAGATGTAAATCACAGCTGGCTTCCAAAATTAGTGAGAGAACAGATTTTTTTTTTCAAAACTGGGTAAGGAAGAGACTAGTCTCTAACAGGCTAAGGAATCCAGTGTTATGAGGGCATGAGGCTTCACAACTCACTTGGACACCTACAGGAGAAACTCTCCTGCTGGTACCGATCCAAGAGTAAAGCTGTCACGTGCTTTCTTCTCACCAGCACCTTCCCAAGGTGTTCATGTCTCTCAGTCCCCATCAGTATTATATATAAATTATTATTATTATTATCCTTTATTTTAAGCTTATAATTATTTTATTTTCCATGGGACAAATTTTCCTGTGGGCAGCAAGGAGGCCATTCTACACACATTGTAATAGGTTAATGTTGTACTGTGTTCACTGAAGACAACCACCAATCCCATCAGGACCCCAGTGCAGAAATTAAACTCCTACTGTGGATGCCTGCCATTCCCTGCTGTTTCAGTGAGCCCCAAGCAAGGCTCTCCCTGTAAAGGCAGCTGTTCTGCATTTGAGTTGGGTGAAAAGCTCAGAGACATCCTTGGAAATACTGAGGTAATATAGAAATCTAGGATTCCACAGAATCACAGAATCATTTAGGTTGGAAAAGACCCTTGGGATCATTGTGTCCAACCATTAACCCTACTCTACAAGTTCATCCCTAGACCAAATCCCCCAGCACAACATCTAAGCGATGCTTAAACACATCCAGGGATGGCGACTCAACCACCTCCCTGGGCAGCCTATTCCAATATCTCCCCACTCTTTCTGTGAAGAATTTTTTCCTAGTGTCTAGTCTAAACCTACCTTGTTTCAGCTTTAGGCCATTTCCTCTGGTTCTGTCACTAATTACCTGAGAGAAGAGACCAGCACCAGCCTCTCTACAATGTCCTTTCAGGTAGTTGTAGAGAGTGATGAGGTCTCCCCTCAGCCTCCTCTTCCTCAAACTAAACAGACTCAGCTCCTTCAAACGATTTCATATGATCTATTCTCCAGTCCCTTGACCAGGTTTGCTGCCCTCCTCTGCACCCACACCAGCACCTCGATATCTCTCTTGTACTGAGGTGTGCAGTAGCTACTGTAAGAAGCTACTTAAAGAAGAATCAGAGGAATGCAGAAGAGAACTCTTTTAGAGGGTCAGGGGACACAAGGCATCAGGCATAGTGAGGGGACAGGAAAGCAAGTGGTTATGTGAGGTCACTGCTGATCACTTGGGTCCTGGGGACCAGCTGTGACTTCAAACAACAGTATGTAGTGTCCACACAGCTGCTATTACAGTCTGTATAGGAACTAGTGGTGGAGGAGACTGGATCTCTATGCCCTCGCCGGTGACCAAGACCTGCATCCCCCTGTAGCCAGCACATAACCAGCTGAGAGTGCAGTATACCAGGTATACACACCAAAGGACAGAGTGACCAGTGCCTGTACCTCCTGTTGGCCTACTCTTGAGTTTATATTATAGCTTCTTTTCTACACCTTGCCCACTTAAAGCAGTCATTATTCTTCTTTTATCTCCTAACAACACAATTTCACCTTCTGCATTTTATATGGTACTGTCAGTACCCTCTAATATTTTTGATTTCAACAGCTTTTTCTGAACCTTTTAATTTTCAAGATTAGAAATCTTATTCACCCTTCTTTAAAAGTCTCTACCTGTATATTCACTGCTGTGATCCAACATATTTCATTCTTGCACCTTTTCCTAAAGGTTCTTCAAGAGTTCATTTTTTATATTTTATCAATCGTCATTTGCTTTAACAGAAAGTTTTAATATGCTAAATAATAATTTGAATATTCTTTTCCATTCAGGTTTTGGGAAGTTTCATTGTTTTCCTTCAAAAGATGTTGGATAGATTTGCCATTAGATGATTCTTAGAGAATATATGAGAGCACACTAACACTGATACCTGTCCACCTGGACATCTTCCCCCATGTCTCGTGCTAGAAGCCCCAAGGTAGGTGTCCTCTGAGATGACAGTAATTTCCAGTAAGTACATTTAGAGGAAAGTAGTTTTTCCTTATCTATCAAGAGTAGCCTGAAGAACTGAAAACATGGTCTCCATTATTTTTTAACTCACTGGTAGCAGTTCCTCTCATTTACCTGTACATATACATGCATATACAAAAACTACATAGGCATATACTTATATGCAGAAAGAAATAACTATATGAAAATCTTTATTGACACCAAGAAAGCAGTCACCTGCTACTCTGTTCTGACAGTTTCAACTGTCTAGTGAACTTGAGTTATTGTAATGATAGATCACTACTGCTTTAAGCTGTGTGCTATATTCAGCATCTATATTTTATATTTATAGCTTCCTGTATTGAATACTTTGCATCCTATTTTCACAATTAATGTGTTTTAATGTGAAAAGTAGTTACCAAAATAAGGTAATGATTGCTCCTCTCCTTGTATCATCCTGGATATCTGTTACTTTTTTTTTTTTAAGTGGTTGACCAAAACTAGGACCATTTTACCTATATGTAGAAATTGGAGCCACACAGGTGAATCATGTTAAGGTCAGCTACTAATGGCAGTTTTCCAAAGAATGACTTCTGCTCTATATGTCAAAACAATCTCAGCTGAGGCTGGAAGTCTTTGCCTAAAGTCCCTGAGATGTGGTATTCCTGATGATAAAACTGCTGAAGCATGTCCTCTGCCAGCAACATCTCACTAGGACATTTCCTACTTCCCAGGGGAAGCCCAGAGCAGCCCATTGTTCCTTTAGCTGCTCTGAAGGAATGTTTTGAGGGGCTGCTCTGCAAACCACCAGTTTGGTGGTATCACTGGGCCCTTTTGACAGTATCTGGCCATAATCTGCAGAAATAAAATAGGAAGCACTTGAAGGAGGAGGACCCAGCAGCTGGGGGTTAGCAGCAGCAAGTTTGTTCCTGCCAGAAAAAATGGCTTTGCTACTGAATGAAACATATCATTAGGTACAGACTGAATAAAAATAAAGTAGGAAGGTCAGGATCTTTGCTATTATTAAATGATCATGATAATTGCTTTATCTGGGCCTTAAGGTCAGTTCAGGGCTGTGCCTAACTTTCCGCCTCTTGTTTTGCACAGAATTAACTGGCATCTAGTCAGTATTTACCATTTCTTTCCCTCTCTTAGTTACAGTTCTTGTATATACAGTAGTACTTACTCAGATGATTTAGTTTTCTTGTCCTTTCCATTGGAGGAGTGACAGTAGGAGAGGAGGAGGTAATAGTGGATTTGATCTTTAAATTGAACTCTGCAGTATAGGAGATGTTGCAATGCTTGGTTGATAGCAGAGCCTGAAGTGCAGGACAACTCCTCACTCTTTGCCCCTGGAATGTTATTAGCCTTCTTTACTCCTCCTTCCAAAATAAAACACAAAATAAATAAAGCTTTCAGTATCAGTAAACTTCCTGCTGTTTGAACTGGCAGGCAGCCAACTCATTTGGACTGTTCTCTCCACTAGTATAAAACACCCATGCAAGCAGGGAAAAAAAAAACAAAACAAACAGGCAAGGAGGTCCCTATGACTGCATGTAAAAGGATTCCTCGCCAATTTTCTGATTTGAGCAATATAATGAGAAATCTTTGACTCAGTGTTTAAAAACAAGTTTGCTCACACTCTTTTATAACCTTTTAATTTTCTTTTTATGAGCATTTATCACTTAAAACCATGCAATCGTCCATCTGAATGAGTAAAGAAACAAAATCCCATAGGTACCTCATTCCTTATTTGAAGTTTTAGCTGTGATTCAGGACAATGGGGAGAAAAAAATATCTGTACATAGATGCAGTACTTTTCTGGGAATTTACTCTCCCTTTGGGAGACCAGTGACACGTGTATTTGTAATCTCCAGTGAGTGATGGGGTTCCATGGTCAAATTAACCAATTGCATGTACAGTTGTCTTAGCTGCACTTTTAGCATGGTTTCTGCTTGGCCACTTATAGGTATTTATAATTTGGTAATGGAAACATCTGGGTCCTGCCCCACATTTTCTAGGAACTAAAAAAAGACAGGCCCTGCAGAAGGACTGATTTTACAAAGGGTATTTTCTGAATACTGATTTTTATGTGAGGATTGTTGATACGCATTAACAATCAAAAAGAATTTGATGTAAGTGATGAAAACATCTACCTAGGAGATTTGGCCAGTGCCAGCTATCTTGAGATTTGAACCCAGGTTACTGTCTGTACATCTCACCCTGTGTTTCTGGCTTTACCCAGGTGAAATGTTGACCTAGAAGAATATGGAACAAACCACTACAGCTTTAAGCTGCAGAGGTTTATCAAAAAAAAAAAAAAAAAAGGCAGAAACAAAGGCAAGCAGATGGCTAAAGATGAAGGTCACATCAGATTGAGAAGTTTGTCAAAATGTGATGACATAGGTAATCTGTAAACTGTTATTGCACCTAGCTGGAGGTGCTGAAA
Source organism: Todiramphus chloris collaris (assembly GCA_025345505.1). Lineage (NCBI taxonomy): Eukaryota > Metazoa > Chordata > Aves > Coraciiformes > Alcedinidae > Todiramphus > Todiramphus chloris. Next base: position 23,759,476 of record JANVCC010000022.1, read on the forward strand.
AACATTTTGAAATTACAAAAAACATTGGAGTCACCAACACACAGGCAGGAATGATAGCCTGGAGTGGTTCTGCTCTATGGATGAATGCCAGATGTGGAAAGCGACATATCTGGAATTAATGATATTAAACATGCTTTTCTTTTATGCTCAATAATAACTCTATTATGATTGATACAAACCGCAGACACTTTATCTAGTACAAATGGAATCGTCTGTCATTGACTATATTAAATCATCAATTTCTGCATGATGAGGATCGTTTAGGGTAACTAATCATCTGTCTCGTTCTGAAGTCTTTAAGGCTGATCAGATAACGTTTTGAATACTGCCTGAGCAACCATGACAATCTAACCCTTCCATGTAAGGATTGAGAGGGGCCCATTATGCCGTCAAAGCCTGTGGAAATATCACAGCTCTTTCTCTACATAATACCCTGCTGTAAATAAATCACTCTCCACCGCAAACTTTATTGATCACAAGCACTTCCATGCTTGTGTCTAGTGAAGTCTCTACAGAATAAAATGCTGCTTTATATTTTGTCTTGTCAAAATATTAAACGGCTCTGTCAAGCGGAGTCAGGCTAGCAGTGATGGTGTAATTCTGCTGTAGCCCTTCTCATTCCCTCTTTCTATCTCAGCTGCCAAGCTTACAAAGCAGGATTTTTTTTTATAAACTTTCCAATTATAGTCTCGTAAGATTATGAAGCCTTAAGATAAAGTGTCCTAATTTAGAGTGGTAGAGTACTGAACCACTAGACAAGAGCCTGTTAGATAAAACATTTCTCACAAGGAAAAGATAACCTGGCTTATTTATATACACAACATTAATGGGCAAAAGGAGATAGCCTGGAATATCTCTATTATTTTACCAAGCAAGATAGGAGAGAAATATTTGCATTAATTCAAGCTCAAAGTGTTTATTATTCACAGACAAAAACTATCCCTTAATTATGAGACAAATGTACCAAAGGAGGAAACTGAGAAACTCCAGGTTATTACAATGCTTTGCATTTTCATACCCTATCTCTAGTTTGTAATTCTGTAAATAAGATAATGTACCTGAAGTGATACAGAAGCACCATCATGGTTTAAGGGGGCAGGGGAGTGGGGAGGGGAGAGCACTGCTACTGCCTCCGACTTCAGCTCACGTTGTGTTTGTCATCAGATGGTCTCACTTTGACACTGCTTAGCCACACAGAGCACTGCCCTTTTATAACATCCTGTGAATTTCCTAGGAGAAAACCTGGGGTCTTGCAGAGCTTTGCTGAGAACAGCCTGGGCATATTGTAAGGAGGTTTGGGGCTGTCCTTAGGAAGAAGCTGGAGCACTTTCAGGGCTGCTAAACATTATAATAGTATTCACCACCCCAGGACTGCAGACTCTTAAACTCTGTCATGCATTCCCATATGCTTCCCACTCCAGGAAAGGGAGAATAAGAGCCAAGAGTGGTGGCAGAAAGCTCTAACCTGTGCTGAAAATAAGGCTGAAACACAGAAACAGGGAGCTGACAATGACTTCCTGACTTCTGGGCTTCTCAGGGAATCAGGGAAAATCTGGTCTCAAAATCACCATGCTTTATTCCCTTTCCTATTCGATTGTCATGCGGGCAGAGTTTCTGTTCAGGAAGCATAAATGTAGAGTTCACAGTCAACCTTCTTTCTTTAGGTCACTTTTTTTTCTTTTTTCTTTTTTTTTTTTTACCCTGTGACAAATCAAAATCCATTATCAGGTGAGAGAACAGCAGAGAGACCATCCACAGAGGAAGATGGGCAATTGTGAAAAGAGGTCAAGAACAGAATAGGGAAAAAGGAGCGTCAGAGCTAGGGGTCAGTGGAAGGACAGAGGCCATGAGTTGGAAGTGGACCCACTCATGCCACACATAAGCTCCTTTCACTAAGGCAGCAGGGAGCGATCTCTGTGAAAAGCACATACCACAAGGAAGACCTGACTCTTCTTGTGCCTTACAGACATGACTGAAACAGAGATACTCAGTCTCAAAATGAAAGCAAGCTAAGTGCTTGCTTTGATGTGATGGGCACTTGATAGTGAGGGCTCATGAGCAGGAGAGTGCTGGTTGTCCCCATGAGTGATGGGCACGCCAACAGGTTCCCCAAACTGCATATGCAATCACCCCAAACAGTTACTTTGTGTGATTATGATCAAAGAGATTTACTTTTAAAATTAATTCAGACAATAATTATTCCAATAACCTAATATAGCATTTATCAATATCTGAGGAAAGTTACTCTGGAGGAGAATTTGGATGTCATAAAAGGATCTTGCCCTTCTCCCTTGTCCTAGCTTTTTGTGCTTTACAAATCATTGCCCTCCAAAAGGATTGAAAAGTTCTTCTACAAAACTTCAACAACTTTATCTTCTCCTTCTGTATTATGAGTATGGTTGTCCAGTCAGGGGAAAAGTCATGATCTTCCTACAGCAGTAATGGCAACAGTTAAGGAAGGAATACAGACTGTGAAGAAACAGCTGTTTAGAAAAAAAAAGTCATTGAATCTTTTTGAATAACAAAACATTTGTAAAATTGTTTATACAGAATGCTTACAAACACAGAAAATTCAGTGATTTATTCATTAGTATCCACTATCACGCTGAACTAAAGAAAAAGAAAAGTGAAGGGCATCAGTAGTTGAACACTGTATCTGCCTCCAGTGATTTGATTGTCTAAAGAAATAGTATTTTTCTTGCTTCATTGCTTTTGCCCATGGAAGCCAAGACAGAGCATCTGCCACTTAGCTCTCCATCTAAGGTGTTTGTGTAGTTTATTTAATTTTAAAGTCTGTTTAATTTTGCTTTTTCTGGTCAATATTGAGGGATTTTGTTTTGCTGCCTTCATGAAGTGCCTCGTTGATGGACTTATGGAAGGAAGATCCCAGGCAGTATAACACCCAAAGCATGTTGAGATTGGTTTCATTCCATTGCCTGCCCTGATGTAAGCAGCTCTCCCACACCTGTGAGTAAAGATCAGCCAAAATGTCTCCCAAAAAAACCTCACCTCTTCCTCACAGAGCATGCAAGAATTCAGGAAATATTCATCTTTCAATTAGGAAATGAAACATTAGATTGTTCTGTCCCAAACTTTGTATGTTCACATGTTTTATTTACATTTTTAAGAATTTTTGATCTTCTGGAGTACCACTGCTTGCTTCCTCAGGTCTCTGTATGCAGTTTTAACCAATTACAGTCTGCCAACAAACCTTTCTTTTGAGTTTGATTTAAAAACGGATGAACTTGAAAAGTAAGAATCTGTTTACAGATGGTCATAGTTACAAATGCATAGCAAAAGACTTAAGAAAGTAAGAGCAGTGTTCTTATGAAAATGACCATTTTTCAAGTATAAAAATCAGTAATAATTTGTAAAGTTTGCATGGAATGGAAATAGAAACTTTTCTTTATGCAGAGTCAGTGTAATTACAAAAATGCACTGTGACTGTCTTCGAGTTTGAACTAAGCTGCAATGTTCCGAAAAATTGGATGAAAAAAAAAGCAAAGAAAAAGGTATCACTGAAATCAGGTAACTGTTAGTGAGAAGACACGCCATGGTAACACCAGAGATTACTCTCATCTCAAAGGACAGCTTTTCACAGCTGAACCACTTCAGGATCAAACTCCTTGAATAAGATAAACAGCTGTTTTACTTAAAACATGCTTTCATGAAGTAGTTTACTGTCCTTTAACTTTCATTGCTTTTGTGTGCATGGTTAGCAGGAGGAGGAAAGAAGGGAGGGGAAGGGAGAGAGAGAGAGAGAACAGATTCCCCAAGAGTGGTGTGGTTTGCTCAAAAGCTTCAGACTTTGAAAATCTTTGCATACTAACATTTGAAACAGGTGGTTTTGGGCTCATTTTTTCAGCGTAAGTTGCTATGTGTCGACCTTATGCTCCTGAGCCTTCTCAGATGTGTAGCCAGGAGGGATCTCTCTGACTGTGTGTGATTTTTATATATCTTTCAGCTAAATCACAGGTCCTAATGCAAAATGCACTCAGGGACAGTATGGTGAATTGTGACACTCCCTATAAGACTTTTCCGCCATAAACACTGATCCATGTAGTTTTTTCATCTGTGATTGCTAAAATGTGAATGAAGTCTTCATTTTAATATTTAATAATAGCCTTCATTTAATCAGCAATCCGAGCATAATTTATTGGAAACCTCATAGACTACTGTGAATGGAGATTTTCTGTGCCAGTTACTAAGGGCTGGAAATAGGTAGGTACCTAAGAAAATAAAATTAAAATCACACCAATGGAGTGCAGAAAACCGGAGATGTAAACAGAGGGGGGAGAAATGCAAATAGCAATAGTGGGTAAAAGCAAGGGTGTTGCTTCACATTTAATGACTCACTGTGTTAAGAACCCCAGTCATCTCCTCTGGTAAATCATTAACTGTTCAGAAATGTCCTCCCGTTAGCTCCTACTGCTTAACAGCAAGTTACTAATACATGTATAACAGCGTTATTTTTTTTTTTTATCTTCCTTATAATAGCAGCAGTGAGAGAACAGGAGCAAACGAAAACTGCATCCGCCAAGTTTTAAGACCCAGCACAGAGTGACACAGTGGAGCTCCATTTTCACCAGAGCAGCTGTGATGCTCACTTCTCTGCACATCAGACTGCAGCATTTTACCACACCCATATGTGGTCAAGAGCGTGTTTTATTAGAGGTGCCTGCTTTAGTTTATGTGATCAGGCAGAAACAGCAGAAACCTGTATTTTGAAAACTGAACAGTGCAGATTTCAATGGATGCTGACCATTCAAACTCACATTTTTTGTTTGCAATGACAGTAGATAATAATGGTGCGAGGGAATGCCCATAAAGTTTTTTTGCTGTTTTGTGATGGTTTTTTTAAATTATTATTTCCCCAACTCTGTCCCTTCAGTTGGTCTGTATCACATCTTTGGAAACAGTTTGAATTAAGAAAAACAACTAAAACTACTGGGGTGCCATAAAAATGCATCGTTTTAAACACAGGTTGTCATGAGTTTAGAAGTTAAGATTCCGCAAGATTATATTAACTTATCTGCAGCTGGATAAACAGAAGTGCTGAAAACAGACTAACTTGTAGGGAGCATGTTGACCACAAGCCTGCGGGTCTGCCCTAATGGTACATTTATTTCTCACATTAACTCAGAAGATCCATAGGCACAATTCAGCCTGTTACCTGAGGAAGTGAAACTAGACAATTTATTGCAGTTAGATCCACAAGAAGAGGTTCACAATTATCAAATAACAGAATCTGTTAGTTTTGCTGCCTTCAGTAAAATAACAGATCTCCATGGAAATAGGATTACAGAAGAAACCATATTAGATTAGGGTTCATCTGTCTCAATTTCCTGTCTCTGACAATAGCCAATACTTTAGAGGAGAGTGGCACAAACAAGAGTATTATGTGTAAATATTTTTTTCTCTAAATGTATAGGATCCTTCTATAAAATCATCCTGTCATTTTCTTACTCCTTGCTTCTACCTTTCACTTTCCTCTTGCATATTCTTGGCCCTTTGTGACACTTTCTGAATTTTGGGCTTAACTGGGGAAGCTGTTGAATGTTTGAACTATGTCTGAATCATATGGAACTGATAAATGGTGTCTGAAGTGTAAAAACTTGTCACAGTGAATTTCTTGAGGCTTGAGATTTGCCTACTTGCGTGGAGTGCTGATGTGGCTGCAATGCCCAGCACACACATAGTATTGTTATTTTGGATCTGTAGCCTAGTAACTCAAAAATCTCACTAAAACATCCTTTACAAAGAGAGTCAATAATCTTACAATAAATTAAATCCAGGACCAGTAAATAATATTATATTCTGTATACAAGATAAATGCCATCTATCTTGTATATTGAAGATCATGAACACATTTCTTGACCCTAGCAGCTACTGCTACCCAATAAACAATAACTCAAAAACCTCCCTCAAAGTCCCTTTCATATCTGGGCCCTGATGTTTGGTTGTGACTGATGGTCATGAACTAATCAGTATGAAGTGCCAGTGAGGAAGTCAGTAACCAGCTATATATGTTGTTTGCATTGCAAAGAACTACATGCCTTATCTTTGGGCCACAAGTTATTCTGGGGAAAAAAAACTCCCATTGCTTAGTGATCCCAGGACACCAGAGCTCCAGGCATACCTCCTTCCCTCCAGGGAACAAAAGGTAGTCTTTGTATTTTTTCCTTTTTTCTTTTTTTTTTTTTTGTCTTCTTCAGTGGAAGATCTAGACTGTAGCTAGATCTGTAGCTATCTGAGATACACAAAAGTGAGTCTTACTTTTGGGCACTGTTTGAGATTCTTTTCTTTGTGGGATTTGTTTTTGGGGGGTAGGGGGAGAAGTTTTTTTTCTTGTGGGCTTCTATAGCATATATTTGACCCAAAGCATATGAAAGAACTGCCCCCTGCACTTGCATTGCAACCTCATTGACCAGTGGTTTAGTACAGAACAATGAGACCATGGTGAACATACTGTAGTATGACTTGCTTGTCCAAGCAGCTTACTGGTTAATTGTATGCAGCAGGCCATTTTATGTGCCGTCAAAAGATGCTGTTGGAGAAGCTATAAAATAGTAATGGCAAATGAGTATTACCTTCTGGGCTCAAGCTGAGAGAAAGGGCAATTATAGATTTTATTTTGTCCTCCCCAAATAAAGCCTCTAGATCCAACATGGTAATGTTTTGTTTTACTAATGTGTGTGTTTGTTTCTTGGTAAATAATATTTTAATGCCATGTGTACCTAATGTTTTAAAGATAAGTTGTTAAAGAAGTGAATTTTAATTCAAGCTTTCCACAGACTTATTAGGATTATAATGAATTAAAACATAATAAAATATGCCCTCATTAAGGTTATTAAAAGGTTATATCACCTTTAAGCCATACCTCTCTTGAAAAAGGCTCATGAAAGGAGGAGGGTCTGTCAGGTGAGAAGTCTGCAGTTTGATTAAAAGCATGAAAAAGAGTCACAAACACTTTCCCACCTGGAAGGCTAAGACAAAGATTTACTGTCACTGAATGTGGCAGAAAGTCCTTGTCTTCTGTGCAGCCTAGGCTTGAGAATGTCCAATTATTTTTTTCATGTCCAGTTATGAATGAAATAGGGAGAAATTACTATGATTTCTTAATTTTTTGAATATCAACAAATGTTTGTTATGAGGACTATTAACACATCAGAACTTAGCTTTTAAATTGAGAAACAGGAAGCTGGTTATTGTCTTCTAGATGTCTCCAGGACAACATCACTGTGTCATGCTGAAGCAATGGGAAATTAGGGAAAATCCACTTAAGCAGCCATTCTACTGTGTATGCAGGGAGCCAGCATCCCTTAGCAAGCCTCATAATATCTCATTCATTTATTAGAGCTTGTGAAATAAACTAATAGTTAACCTAGTCCTGCAGCAGTTTTCAGGAGGCCACAGCTCCTTGAACCTGAAACTTTGACTGCTGACAAGAAGTTGCTTGAAACAGAAGTGTTATTAAGAAGCCACCTTTCATGTAGCATCCCCACTCCTGCTGCCATCACCAACTCAGGGCCTCCATCTGCCCAGCTGTGCCATGGGGTGGGCATGCCAGCACTCTCTATCCACGAGGACCAGTAAAATGCTGAACTTATTATCAAACACCCTGTGCTGCAGGTATCCCTTCCTCCAACTTTGCAGCCAGCCCTGACTGTGAGTTTGACAGGCATGTACTTGCCTATGTTTGTAATGAAGATGTTATTGGCAGAAACTCCACAGATTGGGGTAAGGTAATTTCTTCAGCCAAATATTTAAGATTTTGTAGGAAAGTCCTCTTTGTTTTTCCAGCAGGCTTTTCAGATGATGCCACAATACAGCCGTTGCCAATATTTAGCTTCAGGAGAGGTTCCTGAAATATTTTCAGCATCTGACTCTTTTCTCTCCATTTATCCATTGATAAAATACTGGAAGAACTGGACATTTATTGGACACCCCCTCACCTGGCCCTGCCAAACCTCTCCTTTTCTATTTACGTGTACATAGCTATTTTTGTATTTGCAATTGCATGAGCTGTACATTGTGAAATACGGATATTATACATTCCCTTGGGGGAGTGAGTACAACTGTAAGTCAAGTAATTTTTTTACTTCACTTCTTAACTATTTTTTTCTTTTTATGAATAATCACTGTTGTGGCAGCTCACCCTCTCCATCCTTTTATAGATGTGACTGGAAATGTTTGCTGAAGCTGAAATGCAAGCATAGTATTAATACCTCTTCCTAAAGACTTGATGCATTTATCCCCACTTTCTAGGTATTTGTTTGACTAGAATATCAGAGCATGTTTCAATATGTTTTTAATGCCACGTAAAAAATATACTTCAAACGGCTAACTACTTTTTAACCACATTAATGTAAGATATGGAGGCAGGAGACAGAGAAGCTGTTATAGTGGAAGAGATGACAGTGTGTGTGACTTAAAAGCAATATCTTATAGACAGAGAAGCTCCTATAGTGGAAGAGATGACAGTGTGTGTGACTTAAAAGCAATATCTTATATCTTATGCATTGTAGGGAGATAATTCATAATTTTACTTGGCCAGTTGTGCAACATTTTATCTGAAGGAGAAAAATTACTTTCTGATTCCCATGGAGTGTCATTTTATGCCCTAGCACATGACAAAGCTCCACTGCTATTCACTTAAAGAACTAATTTCTTTCTTCCAATCTTCTGCTTTAATCAACTGAAATTAAGTATTTTCTGGTGTGCCCAGCAGTTGAAGGGTGAACATTTACCTGGCCTTGAATCTGGCACTGTCAGTGCATTCTGTGTAATTGCAGTGCTTTATCGTGTTTATGAAAATGTTTGATGCTTTTATCTACCGAGAGTGGTATCCAGGAATGCTACATTTATGCTTTAAACATAGACACCAAAAAGACTCAGAAATGCTAAAGATGAAAGCGCACTTTATTGTAAGCATGACAGTAGCAAGTTACAAAACTTCTTTATCTTTAGCCCTCAGTAGTGGCATGCTGCTATAGCTATAGGAAAGGCTGTGCAGGGGTAGGGAGCCACCATGTTCCAGCTGTGCTCCTGTAACTCAGATATTTGCAGTTGAGATGACTAGTCCTCTTAGGTATTCTGTGTTTTAGAAAAAACAGCAAAGATATCTGCTGTCCAGGCATTTTGTCTGATTGCCACGGACTGATCACATAGCATGTTTTCTTATATTCACGTTATTCACATGAATTACAAACTTCAGGCATGAAGCTGTGCAGGAGATTTCAGAACTCTGTTTTCTCCCATGTAACAAATTAGGTTATTAAACCAAGCCTTAAAATAACTGTCTCGTTTGAAAATCAGTCGTAGCTGTCAGGTCATACTTTTTTTAAAAAATCAAGCCAAAAACACTGCTGGCACAAGTAATGATGAGAATGATGTACATTTTCCTTGCTATGTACTGAATCTTCAAAACTGTGCCTGTGAGGGAGGTGTGTATAGAGGTAATGCCGAAATGCTCACAGCTTCTTGGAGGTTCCCAGTGCCTGTGCACAGTGGGAACATTTGGCTGGTGCAGAGAGAGGGGGGACATGCTCTCTTAGTGTCCCAGGTTGTTAGTCCCTTCATCTCCCCTCTGCCAGGTGGAGTGTGTAGATGCAGAGGCCTCCTTGATCCTCAGCATCTTTGAAGTGATGCAAATCTTGAATGTAACTGAGCTGTCTTTTTTCTTCCAGCTGACAATTTTGCTCTGAACACATCAGTCCAGAGAAATCTGCAGAAGAGAATGAAGGCGGGGACTTGTTCACATCTGAAGCTGCTTTCTTTAGGTGGCCTTCAGGTCCATAGAGCCAGAACTGCACATTCATGGTAGGTGCTGGATTAGAGAGCTTTGTTTTACAAAAGAAACAAACACAAAGCATTTTAGCTAGTCAGATACAGAGTGACATTAAATAGCTTTCCACCTGCAATCAAGTTAACATACTTAGTGTCATACCATTATGCTTCTTGTTAAGAATATTTAAAAGCCCGATGGACTCAGCATTTCTGCTTCCTCACGCAGGAAAGAACTCAGAAGAAAAAAGCTGAAAGGTTTTGTTTAGTACAATGCCAAAACTCCTTAATTGTGATATCAAAGGACCAGAACCTTCCCCACAGTGAAAGGGTTGTTCATTTTGTTCATACTGCTTGTACAGAATGTCTTTGCTAAGGCTACCAACAAGGTCATCGCTTTGGTTTTTGTTTTGCATTTTGTGCTTAGGCCTGAATCGAGACCATTAGCTTATTTCACTAGGCCAGCAAGGACAACTGCCTTTGCAGTATTTTTTTTTTCCTCACGATACCAGAGTGGTTAGGACAGGTGAGACTTGAAGAGGTATTTAAGAAAAAAGTGTTTGAGATACTCTCAAAAATATGACATCTCATTAAATGCAGCCTTTGTCGGTAAAATACAAATGCTGAAGCTTATTTTTATGGCTCTAGGAATGTTCCTAGAAATTCCAACTCAGTATGTTTCTTTCTAAACTAAAATTAGAACTGGAATAATAAGACCATGATTTTAGTGTTATATAAGTGACATAACAGTGTGACAGAAAGCAACATAGTCACATAAAAAGAGAGCATTTTTTTTCTAATCTAACAGAATATGTTGTGTCAACCGAACAACACATTTTAACTGAATTTCTGAAAAGAAATCTCCTTGGAAAAAATGCTGCCAGGAAATCGCCACAGGAGAAGGACACAAAAAAGAACTGGAAGCTATTTAAGTAAAGAACAATGAAAAAACATTATTAACGTAGAGAGAGTTAATATACGTATATACATGTGGATGGGTTTCCAGGCTTCATACCAGGGCTAGAAATGGATTTTTTTTTTCCTGTATTTTGGTCAAGGAAAATGCATACGACACTTGTAAGTGAAAAAGACAGTAAAGGAAACAGAAACATTTCAGAAAATTCAGGATAAAAAAAGCAGTAAGGAAACCAGTAAAATTTAACAAATTTAGATGAATGGTCAGGATAATGGTTCAGAGTTGACAAACATAACACAACAAGGAATAATTTGAGCTACCCAAATACATTGCTGTTGTCACTCAAGAGAAGACCTGTGCATAATACCGGGCAGTTCAATGAAACTCTGCTCTGTATGCAGCAAGGGTCAAAAAAGCAAACAAACTGTTAGAAAGCAAAAGGATTGTGAGACAAATAATGCCAAAAATTTTATAATGTCATTAGACAAATCAGTGGCATGCTCTGACCTGGGGTACTATATTCAGTGGTGGTTATTCTGTCTCAAAGAGAATGTATCAGAAAAGGTGAAGTATAGGGATGAGCAATGTAAATAATTACAAGCATGAAGAACCCTTCCTTTCAGAACAGATTGAAAAGTTAAAAATTGTTTTAATGAGAGAGAAGATGGCTTACACGGGTCACTAGTGATAACAGCTACACTGTATATAAGAGAGGTCATTTATTTATAAAGTCACCAAGTTAAGAATAAGTGTAATGAACTTAGTAATTTTTGCAATACATAATTCTCCCCTTGAATTTATTGCAACGCAGTGACCAAGACTTCAGCTGCATGCAGACTACAGGTAGATATGTATTTAAGTAAACATAGCATCCGAATTGCAGTCCGTAGGATTTAAAAGATTTTTTGAAGAGTTACAGACTACCCCAGATGTGAACATTATCCAAATTTTAAATGAGAGAGCTAAGAAGAAACCTTTCCTAGGGACAGGTTATTTCATAAGTGTTTACTGTAGGGTTTCTGACACCTCTCCCTGAAACACATCTAGTACAGGCCACTGTCAGAGAGGATATCTGAGGAGATGGACCACTGCTCTGATCCAGTGTGTCAATTCCTATGTTGAATCAATGATATAGAGATGAAAGGTTCGATATCCCATTATCAGTCTCTTGAACCATCCAATTTTCCTCCTCTTCCCCATTCAGCTATTGATTAAATTAAATGCAGCAAGGTAAATGGGGACAGGAAAGAAATTCCTTATCTTAGCACAGCTCTTTTTCTATGTGTTTTAGTCTGCATCATAAGAAGATGATAACCCCAAACTACAGAGCAATCTGTAAACTAGATTTATTCACAACAGTCCATCCACACAAAGATGCCACTATTTGGTTATTGTACTTAATGCCATTTAACTTTTTATTATTTTTAGACAAACGAGTATACATTTGCTGCTCATTACATGCAGTAGTTCTGGGGCAAAACTAGGTACAAAGAGACTGTGAAGGACAAACCCCTACCATTCATCTGTACACATGTACCATGCTGACTGCTGTATGTTGTGGAAAGATTCTCTGTAGATTCACCAATCTGAGGAAATAATGAGCTTAAAGCAGTGGAACCTCTGAAAACAGTGAGCAGTTAGATAATGATGGATATGCTACAGAATCCAGAGATCTTGGTGGTGGAGGATGAATGATGCATATAATGAAAAGAAGGCTAAAGCTGATCACCTTCCCTGTTAGTACAAACACGTAAAATGCAATTCACTGTGATGATGGTGGTGGTGCATTGCATAATAAATTATGTGTCTGGATCATAAAGGCAATTTTTTATGATAGAAAAGTTTAATAGAAAATGTATGTAAATGAGCGTAACTTGCCAATTGATGCTTTTTGACTAGAGTGTTAGAGGAGAAAATAATTTCTTCTCTAGCACATTTGTAAGTTGAGCTGAAAAATGTGGGTGAGTTCCACTTTCCAATTTTGCTCACATTTTCAGACATAGCGGGATAATAGATTAGTTAAGAGCTGTGTTTTATTGCTGTAAAACTGCTCAACATTGTGCAAAATTTTTAGAAGTGCTATGAGTGAAAGTTGGTGGTGAGGAAAATGTGGTGCTGATTACCACCAGATCATGAGCCAGCTGAGTCCTGTTCTTAAATTTCTGGGACTTTGCATGGGCTCAGAATTGAGCCTGAGGGTTAGAAGTGAAGATTGTCCCAGCAGAGAAGCTCTAATAAGCAGACATCTCCAGTGGGGGAAAAATCAGACAGAAAAAATAAACAAAATGCTGGACAGTAATGTATCAGTGAGAGACAAGAGTGCTCTTGTGTTTCCCACAGTTTACAAAGGTGCTATGTGAAAGATTCAACCATGTTACGTGGGCCATATGCTTATAATGGGGGACAAGGCAGCAGACAAGAAATCAAAAACCAAAATACCCATCACGTAGGGATACTTCTTACAGCAAACTGGGGCAGCTTAGTCCTGATGGTATGGAGATACTTTGAACCCAATTTTTTTTCTGCATAAGTTTAATTTTAGCTATTTCCAAATGTAATGTCCTCCTAGGATTGACTGCAGGGAAGCAGGCTCTCAAGGAACTTCTCTTCTTAAGATAAGTTTTTTGAGACATGGTATTCAGAGTGGAATGTCTTTCTTTACCTAGGTTTAAATACTAATAGAAGAAGGAGTAGGATATTCTGGTGATAGTGAAGTTGGTTTTTTTTCCATGGTGTTGGCCATACATAGAGCAAATTCAGGGTTTTTTGGTTTTGTGTTTTGGTATTTTTAATGATTTGAGTGAAATATGTTTTCCAATATTAAAAAAAAAAGGCAAAAAACTCTCTATGAGGAAGTTTTAATAAAGAACTATTTTTCCATTCACCATTGTCTGTAGACCTGTGCAAAAGATTCCAACAAAAAATGTGATTTTTCTGACCCTGTTTTTTACTGTGGAAAAGTAAAATTCGATGAATTTTTCTAAAATAATTTCTAAGTAAAATTTACACATCACATACAGCCAAAATACTGGCAAAAGTACCAAATTGACATTTTGAGACATAGCAGCTTGAATCAATGTTTTGTTTTGACATTTTGATGCAAAATGTAGATATTTTTGTGTGACATTTCCAAAGCAAGTTGGGATTTTTTTGGTAACTGTCCTGCAGAATGTTTAATGATTCGACAAGCAAATGTCAAACTGTTAGAGTTCCCATGCAACATAAATTCCATTGGCTGATCAGCTCTTATTCATGCCCTTTGAAAAAGAGTTGAGCCTATCAATATAATAGAAATCCATATTCCTACACAAGAAATTCCAGTTCAAATTTGTTATAGCAGTCTCACATAATTATCCTTTTTGGCAAATTCTGTTGAGAGATAGTGGGCATAATATTTTGTCACTTGGAGGTTTTTTGAAGTATCACCAAATTAGAGAGAAAAAGCATAAATTCATATTTCAAGAGGGATCTAGGAAATCACTTCATTAGTTGAAACTGGAAGCAATTTTTTTGATTTAGTCAAATGCCATACTGACCCAATCTAGATGAAAGTAAAAAAAAAAAACCCACAAAAAAATTTTATCTTTGTCTATGCAATGCACTGTGCACTTCTGGCTAGTTAATAGATGCTCCAGATGTGGAAACTGTATAAGGTTTTTGTTGGCTGATGCCACACTTTTTGCTAAATACCAAAGTTGAAGCACTGGTTTTCTAGAACTGCACAGATGCCGTATATAAAAGGCTAGAAACCACAGCCAAATACTCCGTTTTTGTAGAAAAGGTGGGTTGTCCTTCTGAAAACATTATGAAAGCTTTTCCTAGGAGGATTTGGGTAGTAACGCAACCTGCTTCTCTAAGGAGGTGGATGGAGCAGACAATGCTGTTGAAGGTTAGGATCTCTCAGGGTTTGGTGAGGTGTTAGAGTTTGGTTCTGTCAATGACAGGGACCCATGGAAAACTGAACTCGTGCATTAATTAGCAAAGGCTATCTCTAGAAGGAATTTGATGGTCTAAACAGAATCACTCTGACACAGATTTCCATACTTCAATCCATTTCTTCTATATAGTTACCTACACTATCTTATCTATGCTTATAAATATATAAGGGGGGGGGGGGGGGGGGGAGCAAGAGGATGGGGCCAGACTCTTTTCAGTGGTACCCACTGATAGGACAAGGGGCAACAAGCACAAACTAGAACAGAGAAAGTTTCACCTAAATCTAAAGAAAAACTGCTGTGAAGGTGTCAGATCCCTGGAAGAAGCTGTCCAGAGAGGTTGTGCTGTCTCCTTCTCTGGAGACTGTTAGAACCCACTTGGATGCATCCCCATGTGACCTGATCTAGGCAAATCTGCTTTAGCAGGAGGGTTGGACTAGATGGTCCCCAGAGGTCTCTTCCAACTCATACTATTCTGTGATTCTGTGTGAAATTCATGTAAATGAATGGAAAGAAAAAAAAAAAAAAAATTAGTCCTAAGGTGAATGTTTCTTTGGCAAAGAGAAGCAAAAATAAGCCACTTTTCCCCAGTTTTATTTTCAGATATTCTCACTGGTACTTAAATTCTTCTTTGTATCCAGATTCACAATATGTTTATTTAAAAAATAAAAGATAAAAAACAACGAGAGAACATCAAATCTGCTACAAATCCACTAGTAACATGAAAAGCAGTACTAGCTGTGCCCTGATGAAATGGTTAATAACAAAAGGAAAAAATTAGACTCTTTATTCTAGAGAGCATACATTAATGCAAAGAGGATGTTTAGCTGGGGGTGAAGAGATGAGGACTTGGCTAGTTATGAACTTGTAGAATAATCATGGGAAAAATGATGAAGTGTTCATAGTGGTATAGTAATGACATACGTAAAGCAAATGTGTTATGATTAGATCAAATTGCAAAGAGAAATGAGTAAATGTTGGGAACGATGCTGTGTTCAATGTGTAAACAACACATCTCCTTAGCTAGGATTGTTATAAGCGTGCAAGAGTTAAAAATACAAGCGCAATTTTTAGAGTCAACCTCATGACTGGCAATCAGTGCTAATAAAATTCTTTTCCTCTTGCAAGATTCACAGAAAGCCCTCAATCCATGCCGAGCACATTCAAAGGCAAGGGACTAAGCTCTCCCCTTACAGGTTCATTATCATTCGCAGGTTATCCCAAGCCAAGTGAATCAGGAAAGCAAATGAATTAGTGAGAATTAAGGAGCCTCTGTGGTCTGAACCCTCTCCAAATCTCAGCTAAGATGAAAGGTAGACGCTGATGTCTTGTGTCCTAGGGTTTTCAGAATTGGAGCCCCAGTGCCGAGCTGCTTCCTCCAGAGCCTTGCAGAAATGTGCAGGCAGTTAATGTTGCCTAACGTTTCCTGACCGTGGGTTCAGCCATGTGGGAAAAGTTTTACGAGGCTGCAAAAACCAAACCCCCTTTCACTCACAATTAATTACAGGAGAGTTGCTATAGCACCTCGCTGTCAATGAGTCCAGTGTAAGCGCACTTTCTTCTCATCTCGCTCAGTAATAATCAAAGATAGTAAGGTAATGTCTTAGTACATAATGATATCAAATAAGCAAGTTAAAAGGCACATCTGTAGCACATTGAACCACTAACAGTACTGTTTCATTGTAAGCAGTACTTTAAGTATTAGGATTTGTACCTGACATGAATCAGGATCTTTAGTGTTTACCTTCTCTATTTTTATTTGTCTGAAATGATGTAGTACCTGACAAGATTTTAATTGTATAACTATTTTTACTTGTTATGATACAATGATCTTCTCAGAGAAGCTATGGACTTAAAGTAAAGTGGGTTGAAAAGATTTCAAAGGAAAGCAGTTTGTTTTCATTAAATACTTGTTACTGCTAATTATATTTGATCACTACAAAGAATACAGTTTAATTAAAGCAGCAGACTATCTAGGAAAAATATTTGATTTCCAAAGGATAACAGTATATCTTTGCAGTTGTACGTAGAAGGAGAAATATCAATTGAACATGTGCAGATATATTTGTGTGCGTATTTGTGTGTGCATTTGCACCTGTGTGTAAATAAAACAATATAGGTTTTGTGAGACTAGAGGTTTGATACGAAAAAAAAATCTGTTCAAAAGAATTTTTCTAATTCTGGTAGTGGCATTATACTCAAATAACAAAGTTGTATCTTATCAGATGCTGTTTTTATATTTCAAACTATTTAACATAAGTAATGATCTACAATAAAATAACATTTGGCAAATTACATTAACCAGTGTTTTTACAGTCTAGGTTTGTATCAACATTTTCATCAGATATATGTCTCTGTCATGATTTTTAATGTCTTCTGTTTCATGAATGTGAAGAGCTCAGTATGAAATTACATATTTTTCATAACAAATACATGGGGGTAATTTTTTTTTTATTTTTGCAAATGATATTTTTGAAGGGCTAGCATAAAGGAAATTAATGGAAAATTAAGTCTGGTAACTCTGCACATGTAACTGAAGTCTTGAATTCATGTGCCAGTGTATATAATTGTTCCTTTAAACAATCACGTTGGAAAATTTTCTACTTTTTACTTCCCCTCTTCATATAATTCCTGACTCATGACCTCCTATCTACCAGTCAGGTTTGATGTGCACGACTGTGTCTCATTTATAATAATCATGATCTTTACAGAGAGATCGATTAAAATATTATGGTTCTTTTAAAATCAGAATGCGTATCAAACGAAGCCTCACTTATAAAATAAAGCTCAGCCTTTTGCAGTCTCCTCGGTGTGAATAAGATGTTGTAAAAATCTCTTAATATTCAAAGACAGTTAATCATTAAAGAGGCAAATATGTTAATAAGTTTTTATCACGACTGAAAAAGCTGTTAGTGGTTCTCTGGATTACATGATTCTATATACAGTACACTTAACATAGCAAAATGAGACCCTATCCTGAAATTTTAGGTTTTCTTCAAAAACATAACCTTCAAAATAATATGGAGCTTAAATAAAATGCTAATAGCATTTAAAGAATAATTTTCTTTTTAAAATGCACTGTAGTTTTTATAGAAAGTATTTCAGAAACTACAGAACATTTTAACCCCTTCTCTCCTTTCTTTTTAAATTGACAAATGGAAAAAAATCTCAACATTGTTTAAAATAAGATTGAAAATATCTGTCCAAGGCATCAACTCTAGACAATTTATTTTCCTTGTAGTTATAATTATTTTTTTTAATTATTTTTAATTTTTTCTCGGTGGGGGGGTGTTTAGAAATCCCAACCACTACATTGCCTGCAAAGAAAATGCCCTGAGTCTTAAAGGAAAGATAAAGGTGAACTGCAGGATAGTGTTAAAATTAAACAAATCTCCTTATTAATTCTTTAACATTGCAATGTTGTTCATTTCCTATCATCTTTTTTTATTTGCACTAAGCCTTGTGCATTTCTACATGGAACACATTTTCCTGCTTTTCTAAATTAGATGAAAGAAATGCTTAAATTACTATAATTCTTCCCACTCTCTTCTTAAACCTCTGTATTGTAAAATGATTTTATTATTTGCCTTTTTTTAATACTGCTCTTGTTTTTAATCAGTTTTCCCTAGGCTACCTTACATCTTACTTTTAGTCAATTCTATCTATATTATCAAAAAAATTAAAGATAGCAGATGTGGTTAAAATTCTTTTGAGAAAGACTTGAGTATATGACAGAAGGAAAAAAACCTAACAAAACACCAAACCCAAAAAAGCAATTAGAACAATTTCCCAGCTAGCATAAGCCTAGAAATCAGCGAAGCACACAATACCGTCAAGTGTGTGCATGTGTGTGGGAAGAGCTTCATAATACAAATATTATTTAAAATGGTGTGAATCTGCGGCAGGCTGCAGCAACAGCAACATCAGCCGGTCCTGCGTTAGTGAAGCAGCAGGCCCTGCCCTTGTGCTGGCCACAAATGACCAGTGAAATCCCAGAGGCACTCTTGAATTTCTGCATTCTCATTTCATCAGCTGCAAAATATCTGTCACTCACGTCCCACACTGGGCAAAGTGACACCTGCCAGTCTCAAGAACAAGGACAAATTAATGTTCCTCCACCAACTGTGTCTCAGAAATGAGTAGTGAGCGACAGTATGAGCAATCAACAGCTCGAGTACATTGTTAAAGTTTGCAATGCATTTCTGGGGTTTCCTTTCAGCCAAGGTAATTTGCAGCAGCTGTTGTCATTTTATACTGTTGCTGAACATGTGTTCTGCTGATTTCCTTCCTAATGAATCTTTTAAAAATATTTGCAAAATGTGTGCAAAATTGCATCGCCGAGGTTTCACGAAACTGCAAAACAAGGCAGCTTGATTTAAAACAATGTATGGGAAAGGCAGCACAGTGGCTGCCGGAGAAGCATGTAATCCAGGCACTCGCCTTATCTGCTTGATCTTCCTAGAAATCATTCAGAAACATTTTGGATACTAGATATAAAATCTTAAGAAAACCCCTAAAACAACAAAAAAACATTTTGGATGTCTATCATCATGTCACATCATGTTATGCCATATTATACCTGCTTGTGATGAGATGCAATGTGACAGGATGTAATGCAATGTAACGTATCAAAAAATGTAAATAATCCACTTTTGGGGATTAGATATCTGCTGTCAATTCCTATAGCAGGAGTCTGAACTGAATTTATTGAGGCGGATGGGAGCTCAGCAAACGCCAAACTGTCCATGGTGTTTTCAAACCAGCATGCATCACAGTTCACTGCCTCTCCCAATTGCTTTTGGATAGTTTGGCTCATGTATGACTGTATTACAATGTTAAATGAAAGTTCTTGCGGCGCACAGTCTTGTGACTGGATCATTTTGTTAATTATCAGTGCCTACAGCAATCACTTCGATGATGCCTCACCTCTTTGCAAGTAGTGGTTTGTACGTTTTTAAAACTACTCTTTGGAAATAACTAGCGTTTCCCATGGTAAAATGTAAGTCACACAGTGAGAAGGCCAAATCGAGTAGTGTGTATGACATAACTAGAAAAAAAAATGGTGCTTTGGGTCAAATAAGAGAACGTTCAAGACAGTACAGCCTCCTGAGGTTCCCCTGAGGCTGGAGACCTTCCTTTTGGTGCATGGCTACCGTCAGAAAACTGAAAGGAGAGAATGAGTGTTCATTTCTTTTGTATCTGTCTCTAAGTTGCTGACCAAAACCACTGATATCTCAGAATTGCACAGGCTCAGAAGCTTCATCTTGCAGTGGAAGTTCACCAGCGCTGGCCTCCAGATCTGGAGGAGTGGACTCAGCATTGGCACCATGAGGCGCAGCCAGTAGGTGCCTGAGGAACTGGTGGGTTGTGCCACGGAAAATGGGCATTTGAAATGATGCCGAATGTAGGCCTGACTGCTCTGAGGGTGATCAGGAATGGCGATGAGAGGGCTTTCGAGATGCTGCACCCAGCTACTGACAACTTGAGGAAATTAAAAGAACTCGGTTCACCTTCAGGTAGGCAAGGTTAGGGGAAGGGGCTTCTCACCAGCAAAGGGAGGAATGCAAAGGGTAGTACCCTGTTCCCCTAGCCCCTGTTCCACCACAGCCGGAGTCTTCCTTCCCATGTGCCCCTGCTTTCCTGCTGACTCACTAGCAGCAGCTGCATCCAGCCCAGAATTAACCCACTTGTGTGTCCAGTGCCCAGGAGAAAGAATCCAAGCCAGCGTATTTCACCAGTAATTAAGCATTAATGGATGTTTTAGAACTTGCTTTTTGTTTTGTTTTAACAGAAGACGAAAAGCCACACTGTCTGAAGCCTTGTCTGCAACAGAGGAGCTCTGCAAATATACCTCCTCACTGCTACAACAGCTTCACCCCCACTACCTTTGGCTGCATTGGGAGCTCGAGCATAGATGAGTGAACAGCATTTTAAGTACTATGTTTATTCAATGTGCTCTAAGCAGGGTTAGATAATACGATATTTATAAAGCCCTGTTCTCTGTATACTGGAGGGTTGCCCACCTTGCTAGCACTGATGCCTCTGAACCAATATTCACAGTGCTGAGGGGTGACTGTAAATTTTGCCTCACGTAGACAAGGCTTACAAGGTAAGCAGGCAAACCCCCAGCTGCAACTGCGTGCCTAGGAATGGAACCTTTTATTTGCTGTCATAGTGATGACTTTTAATTGTTCCAATAAACAAGCTTTTAAAAAGCTTCTAAAATGTTCTCTAATAACACACTTTGGTCTTTAGCCATAGAAATGCAGAAATAATTAGAAGTGCCATTGTGTACAGTGCCTTCTGGACTGGGCTGAAGGTGAAGGAGAAAGTATCATGCTATCCTTGTCAGCTGCAAGGGTAATTACTGCTGGCTGAAATTACTCAACATTTGTTTATAAGCTCCCCAGAGCATGCTGTAAATAGATTGTCTGTTATAGTCCAATCACATTAAAACGCTGCTCCTTGCAAACTGCTACCTCCTGTTTTCTGTAAGCTAGACAGAGAAAGCCTGCTGCTCACTTATTGAGCACCAAGCACTGAAGAGCTATGTTTAATGCGATTGTTTTCATTAGCTCTTCTCTGTCTAATATTACATTTATAGGTTTCTGGGCTTGAAGACTGGCATGTTGCATCAGTTTCACTTGCTGTAGTGAGAGTGAATAGCTTTATTTCTGGAGGCTGTATGCAACAGTTGATGGGAATTTTGGAATAGCAAAAGCATGGGAATATCTATGGACACTCGTTCTCCTCCTAGGCAAGTGTGTTTTTCTATTTGCCTTTTAAATGCTCCTGCACTGGTTCCAGCAGTGGACATGTTGCCTAAATTGTCCTTTGAAGGATGAGAAGTATTTTCATAAAAGGTTAGAAAGAATGTATTTTCCTTAGCACTGAATTTCACAGTACAGCATTGTCCTGTCCATTATGACCTGAGTTGTATGAAATAGTGATGCAGCCACAGACTGTCTGTTTGATTTGCTCTCAGCATGATTTACCACATCATATCACAACAGCCCAGGTATTTCCAATAAATATGGGGCCAAATTCATCGCTGACATATGCAGACACAATTCCATTCCTATCGATAGAGTTGCATTTGCTCCCACCAAGGTGAATCTGGCCACTAAACTGAAGATTTAGGGGAAAGAAATAGAATTTTGAAAAAAAAGCACCCAACCCACAAAAACAAAAACCAAACACACCCTTACACACTATATATTTAAAGAAATAATGGTAATACAGATTCATTACTGGGTATCAGGGCAGATATTTGTAATCCCTGTTTCATGAGTAATTCATGAGAACACACACAAAAGGTGTTTCAACAACACTCATTTTTATTTACCACTGATTATGCCCCGAAATCAGTTCTGATTATATATAGAGAGCAAAGTGTGGACCCATCATGTCACGTTTATTTGAAAAGACTAGCAACAACAAGCTGCCTTGCATACCCCCATAGCTAGGAATAAGTCTAGACATTAGTGAATTTAACCTGATTTTCTTAAAACACAGACACTGCCCTGGTGTAAATCCTCATGGAAGGCACTGCAGCTGTGACAACTTAACACTGGCAACTGAGCTTCCCAGGAAATAACACAACAAAGCAGCAGTGTTAGTGACCAGAAGAGAATTATTAAGGGAATGCAGATAATTGGAAGAAAATAAATGACCTGAGTAGGATAGCGACTATAAAATGAAGTGCAAGCAAAATCACTGTACTGGATACATTCTAGCCTTACATGCCCTAGGTGCCTTTCTCCCTGATTTTAAGATCATAAAGCTTCTGTTGCCTGCAAACCAGTCAGGAAGGGGTAAGGACTGGGACTTGGATATCCACATTTTCTTCTAACTAGTATCATTGGCTGTGGAAAACTGTCATTCTGGGAAAGATACTGGGGTGATAGAAATGATGATTCAATTGCTCATTAAGATAATTCCTGGAAGTACTACTTTCTTGAGGCTGTGTTTCCAGGAATGGCAATCACAGCATCACTGCTCCGACAGTGCGATAGGAATCTCCAGAAGTGGACACAGCAGGTGAATATTTTCAGTTACTGCTAGCAATACACCACAGATTAGATCTGAGGTTATAACTATTTACAAAAGCTAACAAATGCAGCATATTGTAATCCTTTGATGATGAATTATAGCAATTGTTTTGCAATAAACGGAAGCTTTTTTTTGCAATCCAGGTGGCATTTTTTACGTTCCTATTACTGCTTTTTGTGCTATTAGAGAAGCAGTGAATCTTTAAAGAGAAACTTCCTACAGCTAAAAAAGACATTAAGAGGGAAAAAAGCTGGGAGCCATAGTGACAGGTACAACTAAGGCTGTATCCTTCGGTTCCCTGGAAACCAGTCAAACACTATCTCATCTTGCAATGGTTGTGTCTGATCCTCTGCTTCAGACATCTTCCTAATAATGGGAACTACAGAGGTGACTCTCCGCAAATAAGGGCTTACAGCAACTGGACATCCATCATATATCTCCAGAGCAACATTAGACCACCCTAATGGGTACTCTCGTCTTCATTATGATATTAATTCTCTAAATTTCCAAAGTGATTTCATTTGTAAAATGACAAAGGCTGGCTGCTCAGGAGACAAACTGTTTTCATCCCTCTCCTGCATGCTTACAAAGGTTTGCTCTCTTTAGTCTTTGGGGGAAAAGAAATTTGATAGCATCAGATCTCTTGTGATACACAAGGCTGCCTAACAGCTACACCACCTGCCAGCACTGCATGCCTGCCCATCCAGCCTGAAGATTTCTAAAGCAATGGTTGATGAGTAGAACATAGATGTTGGGTTGGGGGGGTGGGGGGGAGGGGGGTGGGGGGGAAAGGAGAGAAGCTATGCAGGGAGAAAAGAGAGGCTGTATAAAATACTCAATGTGAAAGTGAGGCAGGATAGAGGGTAAGGGTGAGGTCAGAGCCAAGGCTGGAAACTGAATCAATCTGAACAAGGTTGGTTTGGTTAGATTAGGTAAAAGCATGATTTTCTCCCTGGTGTATCAAAGCCTTTGCTGTGGCTACAAATTTACTGACAACCAACCAAAGCAAACTTTTCACAAAGAGGCAATTCTTTGCATAGCTCCTGATCTCCAAACTCTTTAGGACTAAGTAAAATAGAGATTAAATTAAAAAGGAAATCAGCAAGCCTGTGACATCACTAATGTGTGCCCCAAATAGTGACTAACTGAAGTGGCAGACTGAACAATAGTGAGGAATTAGGAGGTTCTTTTAAGGGCAATGATAATTATAACCTGACTGGTGAATGAATTTGGAAGCGATTAAAACAAAACAGCATTTAATGCACTGAATACTGTACAAGGCACCAATCTCATTAGGATTTATCCTGCTTTAAGAGACCACCCAAATGGCATCCTGTAATTTGTCTCATTCTGGATTTCCTCTCATTTAGACTGTTCAGTCCTGTTGCTGTCCGCAGTTGAGTATGCACAGGTGGCAGTGTGGCAGAAGACTCGCCCCAAGAAGTTCAGTTCCTCTTCCCAGTGAAGACCACCCTCAGCAAGCAACTGATTTTAGTTGCTCCTGTGAGTACCTCTTACGATTTCTTTCCTTTTTTAATCGCTCCACTGCTGGTTTTCTCACATACCAGCTACTTCTACACCCCCTTTAGTGACGAATCTCAATATTCAGAGCTGGTGCTCGATACCAGTGCAGCTGCATGGCCACTAGTCTCAGGATATCCTGCATCACAGGTGTCCTTCAGCTGGCAAGAAGATAGCAAAGTGCATGTGGGGGATTGCAGCCCAAAAGCACATCCCCACCTGACTCACGCACTCCCTCCCAGGGCACAGGGACAACATGACTGCCCTATGCAGGCGGCTCTTGGGTAGACTGTGCTGGGCAGTGTGTCACCAGAGCAGCATGTGGCTCCACATCCCACTGCTGCTTTTCATCAGGCATTTACCGTGAATGTGGCTCTTCATTAAATGTTATAAATGTATTAAAAACTGTTTCCATCTCACACATATGAAAACATTACTGTAAAATCCTGTTTAAAACTAAATTAATCAGCAACATTAAAAACATTGAAGAGGATGGCTCTTTTTTCTCCCAGAGGAAGCCCTCATATTTAGGCTAGAGTCAAGCTCTTTTTTTTTCTAATTTTGTCTTTCTTCGTGGCCCTATAAATCTTGCATCCTTTAGTGAACAGCCATGCATCTTCAGCAGGAAGCAGACTCCCTCTCTCTTTTCCCTTCTCTGCCTTCCTTCCTCCAGCAATTGTGGCTTAACTTGGTAGTCAGAGACTAGGCTGGAGCTGTAGATTTCAACCCCCTCACACTGAGGAGGTCACTGAACCGTATTCACCAGTTTCTGGGTGAGTGCTTTAACCACTGCTATAAAAGATGAGCAGCAGCATCACCACCACCATCCATCTTTAAAAAATAAAGAGTAATCCAGTTGTCCAGCCCTCAAGGAACAAAGCGCCTATGAGTCAGAGGGTTTTGCTGAATGTGAATGCGAGTTACATCTTAACATTTAACTGAAGGCTCTGTGTGCATAGCTTAGTCCTATAGGAAATGCAGTTTTGGATTATTAGCCCCTCTTCATCGTTTCCTAGCAGATCTGAGCATCACCTCAACTCAACACACTTTAAGCTAAAAATGTCCTTGTTTTTAGTGGTAAATGTGTGACACAAATAGAACCTAGATCTTCAGCCTCGATAGTTAACTTTTTGTCATGGCTCTTGAATGTATTTTTGGTTCTAGCCATCAGGGATGAATTTTATTGCTATAATGATCCTGCCAGATGATGACTGACTGCTCTTTCTGTGTCTTCTTTTAATATAGATGGGAGACGGAGACGCTTAGCACATCCTGATAATACTCCACTTTCCTGTTCTGCAGCTTGATTTTTCTGCATTTCAGGTATTTAGCATAAAGACGTGATGGTCTGAGGTGGGTTGGCAGCTGTCCCTACCAGTTATTTTATATTTTTCAAAATTTTGCATTCCGTAGACTCAAATTTAAACATGCTGTAAGGAATTCTACAGTGAGTGCTTATCTCAGGGATAAACC
Organism: Todiramphus chloris collaris; assembly: GCA_025345505.1. NCBI lineage: Eukaryota > Metazoa > Chordata > Aves > Coraciiformes > Alcedinidae > Todiramphus > Todiramphus chloris. The sequence continues at coordinate 23,785,159 of JANVCC010000022.1, forward strand.
TGGCTCCAAGTTATATGCTTATGATGTTATTGATGGCCCTCTGGCCCTCAAATTAAATTATTAATGGAAAATTCTTTGTCATTTGTTTCTCAATGTCACATGAATGCAAAAGTATTTTTCAGTGCAGCTTCATGGAGAAGACATTCTCCATTTGCATTGAACTTCACCTTTTCTGAAAGAAGTGCTAAACTATTATTCCTTTCTATCTTTAACTAAATACTGAAGTTCCCTCTCTAGGGCTAATCAATTGCAGTTGCTATGAATGAAAGATCTACTAACAAAGATCTACTAACAAAGTCTACTTACAAAGTTCTGTTATTTTTTTCAAAAAGCATAGGCTGATATTTAGGGGTTTGTGCCAGTTTCATGCAAGTTAACCATTATAAATCCACTCTGGCATCATAAACTTAGTTTCTGTCTTCCATGGTTGCCTTCCAAAAGCTTGAAACTCCACCCGAATGTGTCACTTCAGTATGGACAGCATACTGCATGAATCATTAGGGAAAAAAGACATCCCATTACTTAAGCTCTTTCAATTCTCTGTATCTAGCACAGAGCTGGAGTAATCATTACCCTGTGTATAGACTCCCCGAACTTTACCATGGAAAGAAATTAGCTTCCCAAGGGTGACCATTATAGTAAAAGCTACTGTGTTTTTAGTGAGCTCTGTGCTCAGGAACTAGAGGAACGTTGCTTTGCTGGGATTCAGTGGGGTGAAAACCACTGTGAATGGACAGCTGGCAGTTCATTTGTGGTGAGGGAAGCCCAGACCCATAAGGAGCAGTGTGGCATAGAGATTTTTGTTGTTAACTGCACATGACCTTTCTGCTTTCATGTTAGGGGACAAAAGAGACATGCCCACCAGACATAGTCCATGCTGCCAGTTATGCATGGAAGGGTTGAACCAAACTTTTCTCTTTCCAAGCTTGAAGGGGAGATGAAAACCTGGTGCAAATGCTATTTGGTCTGTTGGCAGGCTCGATTTTGTAAAGGTGAAAATGTGGCTGAAAGCCACGTTTATTTGCTCTCTCACCCAAACTGTACTTTTATTGCTGAGCCTCTGGAAGGCACAATACAGCATCTGACTGGTGCTCTGCTCTCAGATACTTCTGAAGTAGAAAACAAGTTGTTTGCCATTTTCTTCCCTTGTCAGATCAAACCAATACACATACTCAATATACCTATCTTGAGAAGTTTTCTTTATTGATGACTCTCACTTTCTCTGCAAACAATATATTTTCTACAGTAACCGTCCAGGTAAATAGGGTTCATTCTGGAAATAGAAGGAGCAGAACCATATGGCAGAGTATAAAAATGAACTGACCTGAACCATGGTTCTGAAAACATTGTAAATTGTTCCCATACCTTGACAAATGTTCATGCTGGTCAGGAATGCCTTTGTTGTTGTGACTTGTCCTCTAATTGTCTGGCATCTTCCAGGGTATAGTTCTGCTCATATGCTAAATTATGGCACAGGGAGATAGTTTGCCAGCTTGATCTGGTATTTCCTGCATTTCTGACAGGTTTCCATTGTGTTCCCATAGCTTACAATACATGAATAAACTCGAAGTTTCTTCAATTTTGCTCAATGTTTGTGCAATGTCTGCTTTCAATGGTGTTTGAACCAGAGTGGTAGTGGAGAGATGTCACAAATTCAGTGGAGTCTGGAGTGTGACTGTGCATTGCTGGTGTGATAGCAAACAGTTTGGGGGCTTTGTGGTGTGAAGGAGAGCCCTTCATTCTCTCATGCTTGCCCAGGCAGCTCTGAACTAATTTTGTACCCCCTCCATGCATGTATATTTTAAGAAGTCACAAACCTATTGCATCTCCAATAGCTGTGTAGCATAAGTATCATAGATCCATGTGATATGTATCTCTAGCACTGCTCTTTCAGAACATTGCCATTCAGGTACATGGGTATGCTCAGAAAAATTCTGTTAGCATACATAATTTACCATGAAAATTAAGTGTTCCCACATAAAAAAAAAAATGTTTAGAGTATAAATATGCTCCAGAGTTGTTGTTCTTATCCTGTATTTTTATTAGCTATGTATACAATATTTGTTTTCTGCTATTTGGGATGGTAATAACAGGAATTATGTCTCCTTCACTAAGCAAGCTTTTTTAATATAAATAGGATTTGTATATGCTAATTAATAATGCATTGTATCTACACTGACTACTGGATACCGTAACCCTTAGATGGAAATGACTGCACATAGGCTTTTCCCTTCAAATCCAAACTTTTCAGGTATTCTCTGTGCACTGGAGCAGCGTTGCCTTTTTAAGAAGGCATCTTTATTCTGCAGTTCAAGCTGGCAAACACCTAGGTATGGTATTCCACTTCTAACCTTGTAAAAACCACTTATAGTTCTGAAAGCAGGAACACCTTGTGATAAAACTCTATTAAGTGATAATGACATTTTGCCAGATTGTGCTGAGAATTGCTCTGAGGAGGAAGATGTTTCCATTGAGTGTTCATCAATCTTCAGATTGTCTTCAAATGATGAAAGGATCAGGTTGCCAACCCAGCAGGTGTATGGTGTGAATATACCCCACAGCCACAAGGGAGTGTGGGGGATGAGGTGAGGCAGGAAGGGCACCACTGGAGCCCAGGAGCTCCAGCAATGTACGCAGCCGGTGTGGCACATGGAGGACAGAGTGTGGCCTGAGAAACAATATTAACAGTCTTTGGCTTTGCTGAGCCACTCGTGCTGCTTTCCAGTGCAGGAAGAGCAGGCTGATAGTGATACTATTTACAATTCATTATGAGAAGATTGCAGAAGATTGTTGAAGACAGGAACCACTGACCTCCTATTTCCCTTTCATCTGCAGGAGTACATTCATAAACGATAGTCCACTTTAAGGACACTGGAGTGAAGAATTATACTGGGCTGCTTCTTCTGCAATCTTCTTTATCTTTTGGGTCAGCAACAGTACTAATTGGCACTTGACAGCACTTCCAGATACTCCTTGTGAATCTCATAGTGTGACTGGTGGTTGATAACATAAAGAGAAGAATTCTCAGATCCATTTTAGTCCATCAAAAACCAGACACTGCATAACATGTACCACATCTGGCAATTGATAGCACCATGTTTGTTAAGGTTATCTGATTGGAAGAGCTGCAAGCAATGAATAACGCAGCAAAGCTGCATGTGATAACCTACCCACAGTGAAACTGCATGGGATGACAGTTAGCTTCAAGTTTGTCATTTTAGTATTCCGGAGTAGAACATGCTAAAGGAAATGCTCCCAATTTTCTCAATGCCCTTGCCAAACAAAGATATCCCATAATGTGTTTAACAGGGTTGGGGTTTTTTTATGCTATTGAATTTTTCAAATAAATTTTTCATATCCTAAAACAGTGGGAATTACTTTTGATGCCTGAATGCATTTGAGGGATGAATTTGTTTTGCAGTAGAACTACAGCAACTTTTCTTTTGATGCCCAAAGAAGAATAATTCAAAATTCATACCCTTTGTTATTACATATCTAAACCATAGCTTTTTTTATATATTCTATAAATTAATATTTCCAAACCTTTGTTCAATACAAGAAAGATAGTAAACCTGATTTTCTAATTTTCTCAAAATGTGCAGACTGGCATATATGAAGAAAGAGTTGCTATCAGCCCTAGCGAGTGAAAATAATTTAACAATGTGTTTAGTAATGTGCAACTTCTTTGTCTCATTTTACAGATTTCAACTAGTTTCCTCTGCTGTGGACATCATGCTTGTTAACAGGATCTTCAAGATAAAGTAAAGAGCCATGTCATTGCATGCCGTCAACTGGATAGCTCTAACCTGCCATTGAGTGATGGATGTTCTTGTAGAAGCTGGGGAAAATAGCATAACAGTGAAAAATATTAGTGTTGCATTGCATATTTTTGTGCAATATAGACTCTGATTCACGAATGCCCTAACACTTGCATGCAGTTTAGCACCATGTTCCTATGTGTGCATTACATAAATATGAATTCCAGGTAACACTATGCAGACTTGCAACCTCTTCTTCTCTGAACTCTATTATTTATAAGATTAAAACCCCTGAGGTTTCAAATGGCAGGTTTATTGTCAAGTGCAATGTACTTTTCATTCTGAATGGACAAAAGCCTTTGAGCTTACCTGAGTCTGCATGGAAACCTGCCTGCCTGCCCTCAGTGCTACCACATGTACTAGGGGAGGCCAATCTTTTCTCCAGGGGTGTGAGACAAGCATCCTGTAGGGCCCTCCACCTATACCATTGATACATGCACTGTTGGAGGAGAGCTCTTTCTTTATAAGCATTGGGTGGATGGTATCCATCCTGGGCTGTGTCAGAACTAGAAGTACTCAGAAAACACTTACCTGCTTGGTTCAGTTTCTGGATTTCTTTGCACTACACCCATAACCAGATGTTGAGCCTTACAGATGTGCTCATTGTTAACAGACATTCAATGAAAATGGCATGAAATGGCCACAAAGTAATTGCTTTGTGGTTATCCATTACTTGATATTCATACAGTGTGGTTAGTCTTTACAGTCATAAATAGAGAAACAATATAATCAGGATGAAGGAATTAAAAAATATTTCAGAAAGGCTTTTCAAAAGCTTTTTCACATCTGCTCATGCAAAAACAGTTCCAAATATCCTACAAAAATAACTGTTTTGTGGTCAGGTATTTTCAGAAGCAAAGGTTTTATACATCTTTAAATGGAGAAGGCATAAGAGGCTCCTAAGATGGCCTTTAAAGACCATATTATGAAGCATTTCATCCGAGGCATTTTAAAGAACCATAGTTGGTCTTCCAAAGTATCAAATGTCTTTCAGATGTGCTGGTCTTAATGAAACATATATTCATCAATCTTTAGGGTGGGAGGTTTTTACAGCTGCTTACCATTGCTACATATGCACATAAAAATCTCCTCTCCTGTTCTCAAATCACAGGCAAGGGAAAAAAAAAGAAATATTTTTTTAACTAAAGAAGAGATATGTTAGTCACTTTGACATGAACGGCTCTAGCAACTGATCTCAAAAAGCTGTTGACCACCCTGTTTGCCATAGAAATTTTATGTCAAGACTTTTAGTACTAATGAAGGCACTCAGAAACCAGTAAAAGTTTTGTGAGATCTAGCTAACTAACATTTGTTAGTTTTTGTAACAAAGATAAGAGCTTTTGGACTTTGGACATAAGAAATAAGTAAATAATGGTTAATATAAGAAAGGGCATATGGTTCTTGTTTAATGGATTAATAAGAGCAATTAACCTTGTAGTGCATTAACATTTTAGGACTGAAATATTTGTGAGTTAGTTTTACATGAAGTGTCCTTGTAAAGGTCAAAGTCAAATTGTATTTTTAAAGAAGTTGTAAGCTAAAATATTTGTATTTACTGATATCTGTCCAGTGATACTAGGAATGGCCTAAATTTAGTATCAGAAAAAATAAATATGGTATAATATCCATAGCTGATCAATGCAATTAAAAAATCTAAATTATACTGTGTGGGACCAATAGGAATTTATTCAAGAATTAGAAGAACAGATATTGCATTTAGTCTTATTTGTATTATCTAGTTCTTTATCTTGTGCTGCCAAGTCATGACTACGCCAACAGAATGTTAGAACTTCTATGTTACATTAATGGCAGTGGTAAGCTTGCTGATTTTAACATTTAAGCATACTACATGTCTTAATTTTGGTCACTTCCATGTGCCTGTTAAGAAGGATGAACCAATTAAAGAACTGTGCTGTGTTTATTGAGCAGACAAGATCTTGATATAAGTATGCCTTACAGATGCTTCGTAGAGGCAGAAGGGAAATGATGCATGACCCAGATGATGAATCAGAAATGGTTGTGAGGATTTGTCCTCAGGAGTTTTTTTTTTGAAAAAAAGAATTTTAGAGGTGAGCATTGCAGAGAGCAAAGCATGGAAGTTCTTTGTTTTTATAAGCAATCTATTTTAATTTTTTTTTTTCTGAACTCAGACTCAGAGATGCAACTGTTTTGGGTTGGGGCGTTCCTCCTTAAGAACATGCCAGGAGACTATTTAGGACTTCTGAATGAATTTTCCCACTGTCTTTGCTCTCTTTTGCATCTTTTGGTACATACTGTCTGTTGGGCTATTCCTTTCAAGTCTTCACTTGATTGGATGTGTTTCCTGCTGTCTGGGGCACTTTTTGAGGACTCTTCACAGCTGAGGAGTCTGTCAGAGGTGGCAATTACATGACTTGATGGCCCGTTCATCTCCCTTCTCTCCTAAGGCTCTATGGGTTCAACCTCTTGTCTTTAACAGATACTTTCTAGCTGAGACCCACTACCAAAAGCTGTTGATCCTTTCATTGCTTCAGAGTTACCTGACTCTCCTCTTCTTCCTTATCTCCTAAAGGAATGAGAAGACCCAAGTAATGATTCTGCAATGATCAGAACATACACAAGACTTTTTTGTTTTGTTCTGTTTTTGTTTCCCCCCACCCCAACTATTTATAGCTTTCTCTTTTCTTACTTGAGTTCCCATGTGTTCTACAGAAATTCTAATCTCTTGTGGGCAGAAGTCATTTTATGTGGCTACAGTGACAGCACAGAAAGCTATGAAAGAATTAGGATGCTATTTTTTAAGTGAATAACTTGATGACATTTAGTTTCAAGTTTTTTAATCGCTGTGTCTCTCTCTTTTCTGTAAGGCTAGTCCATAACGGTCATAAGGCATTTTGTACTATGTAAATTATTAATTATTTTCCCACATGCTTATGATACTTCCACCTGCTCAGCTGCATGATTTAGGAGAAGAGCCCTCTTATGTAGCTCAAATAATCTATGATATCCTTGCCTAAACCATGAGTGCCAGCACTGAAAAACAGAATTAAGGAACAACCAAGAGAAAACTAAATTACAAGATTCATGTAAGATAAGGAAATCATTTGGTCATATTATTTACCATTTATTTATATATGATTGATGTGACAAGAACCAGCAATCAGGCCAAGGGCTGATGATACTAAAATCTGTAAAAGAGTGGTTTTGATGGAAATTATGATCTTAATTAGTGGACAAAGCAGCTAAGGAGGTAGCCAAAAGCAAGAAGAAACACAAGACAGATCAGCATTCATAGCAGTGTAGGCCAGACCGTGGACATATAGTGCATTGCTTAGTTCTGGCAGCTAGTGACAATCCAAAGTTTCAGGCTGTTTAACTTTTGTTTTGGGATATTGCAGATTTTGTAGGCTTCAGAATGAGAATTAGACTTAATAAAGTTCTAGAAGGTAAGCTGATCATTTGTTTCACATGCTTAGACTGTCTGCTTCTTTGCCTTCTTTTATATGTACAGCATCGTGTCATAAAAGTCATGGAGATGGTTAAGGGAGACATGCACAAGCAGAGAATGAAGCCTGTCATGAATGGTGGAGAAACCCCATAATCAATAAAATAATATAACAGGAAACCTTGGAGAACAGCAATGGGGGATGGGGTAGGGGAGGAGTGTAAAGAAACACTTCAAGTGTGTTCTTTAATGAATTCTACAAAAGGCAAAAGTGGTTTAAAAGGATCTCCACTAAAGACTCAATCCACTTATTGAAAACAAGACTTTTTGATAGCTTCAGATGACGTCTCTTTGCAGGTAATCTTGAAGAAGCTGACTTTACCTGCACCGTAACTAGGACATTATCATACTATAGATATTTTATTCATTCACTGTCTGTTCTTTGGTGTTGAATATCAAGCCATTGAAAAACAAAGTTATCACAAAATTAAATTGATGAGGAGAACTTTAATGTCCTAAAAATTCTGGACTTAGGCAAATTCCCCAAACTATCACAGAAATTTCAAGATAGTAGTAGAACTGTTTCTCTTTGTAAGTTCGGAAGTCTTTGCAACCCTTTCCCTCTCTACTCTTATTATATTTTACTCATTTTGGTTGTGTAAAGAAACACTGATTTATGGAAAGGAAATTTTTCAGGAAAGAAAAAAATAAATCTGGGAAATTTTCTTAAGCCAACGTTACAATTTCAGAAGAATATTCCAAAATGCAAGAAGGAGAGGTTAAATTTTATCTTGAACAGTCCATTAGGATCTGAAAATCACATAACACCAAAAACCCTTCAGAAGACGTCAGTGGTATAATGACTTAATTTCTTAGGACATGGCTGGAAAAGAAATCACATCTGATTTCTCTCATTTAGGACACGGGGGAGAAATCAGGTCTCATGTAGTAAGCTCAGTAACAAGTTTTCCTTGATAGTGCTGGCAGTAAGGAGATAAATGAGGTCCATGCAATTTTGTTTGTTAGCCTCCTTGAGTATTTTGTCATCAAAGCAGGCAGATACTCTTAGCTAAATAGCTAAAGCTACATCTCAAAAGCTAATCTAATTTCAAATTGTACTGTACCCACAGTACCAACAATTTGCAAAAGCAAAGAGAAACATTGTCTCCTAGCATATTTTTGGCATATGAGCAATGAAACACCTGAAAGAATAGTGAGTTCATGACTATTCATTGTTGTCTAATAGCAAGCTAAATATTCAGCAGAACTCCTTTGATGACAGGGGCAGTGAAACTTGTAGGCAGGGGATCAGAAGTAAGTGGTAGATCAGCATCTGACAGCTGAGAAATTTTTGTTAATGAAGTATAGGAATCTACTCATTTTCTTAATAGGGCTCACCAGCAAACCTTTGAGAAAAGGAATTTTCTCCACCATTACTGTCAGTCTGTGAAAACCTTTGCTTTCAATGGGCAGTTCTGAGGATGGAGATGGACCTTACTAAGAGACACTTGTTCTTGCCTGCTGAATTCCCAGTGACCTGCCTTGGCAGGTTCAGAAGACGACATTCCAGTGAGGTCCTCTGAGAACCACTTAACATTGAAAACATATCAGACTTAAGTCAGTAGGGTTTTGTCTTTCCAGTTTTCTCTCTCAAAAATAAACTCAGCATCCCTGACTTCTATTTTATAATGAAACCTGCTGTTACAATCACACCATTGCCCTATTCAAAGCTTTGAAGATGGTTCGCATAGGCAAATAACCCAACCTATCTTTAAGTGTCTAACTCACTCCTATTTAGATGCCTTTCTCTCATCTTCCCAGCCTCTCCTTCTCTCCATAGATACTACTAGTCAATCCTGAGATCAAAGATTTTGTAGTTTCATTTTTACATGCTTTGTGTTTCCACCTAATTGAACTGGCTTTTAAATTTAAAAGTAATAATACCACTGAGGCAGTTATAGAAACAAAAGTGTGCTGCACTTGTAGTGTAAAAATTGGTCCTGTCATTTGTACAATAAATGGTCAGGTTGGTAATACTAATGAGACCAATTGTTATGGGCTGTCTACAAACAAAAAAAAAGAGAAAATACCATTTTTAAAGACAAATGAAATACTAAGAGAGCATTTCATGTCCCTAGTGGTGTTGGGGGGATATAAAGGTGGTGGTCTCCACAAAGGGTTGTGGGCAAAAGGGACAACTCAATCCAAGATTAATTCTCTGGTATTATTTTTAGAGGGCTGGTCTGATTTTCAGCAATGCTGTCTGTCTCCAAGAGCAGCAGAAAGTACTGCAGGATAGGTATGGCTCTACCGTCTACTTGATTATGTCCAAAGTATGATAAAAGAAAAAAAATAGATGCCTTTGAAAGACCCAGTGGTGACAGCCCTATAATATCAGGGAAGCTGATTTGATCTCACTGCCATCAGAATCCACTGGCCATGGGGCTGCAGCATCTGTGGTTCACTTGGGACCATGAAGGGGGGTATCTATGACTTTGAGCTCCGTATTATCCATGCATTTTTCAACAGGAAATTCAGATGTTAGAGATGATTTCAGAAGTATCAAATGGATTTAAGCTTATTACCATGTTATATCAGATCAAATTTCTAGCTATTTCTTCAATCAGCATTTGTTGTATGACTGAACGGTAATAAAGTTTTCAGAAATATGATGAAGCTGTATATTTGCAGTAAACGAAGCACCTGTGTGTATTACAAATCTGTGCACAGAGCTCTATCTGCACAGATACTTGTCAGTCAAACAGATGTCCTGATAATAATTTTCTTTTTCTAATTGGGAAATGAAGGTGAGTTGGCATTTATATCATTACTGTTATGTGATTGACATATGTCTAGGCTGAAGCAGAAGCACAACACCCACCTTTTGTAAATAGAAAACAAGCCAGTAAAAAAGTTGAGTCACATGAGTCTCCACTTTTTTTTTAAAGATCAGAAGTGCAAAATTTGTAAGAATTTTAGTTATGTTGAAGACCTAATTGTGGGTCAATTCTATTCCTTACTTTGGATAAATGTATGGATACGTAATTACATTTTTGCTGGTGTTATATGTAAATACATGCACAGATCTGTAATGTATAAGGTATATGCTTTTGGTCATTAATTACTGCTTTTAGCTGTTAGCTTTAGAATTTTATTTAGGTTTTCATGAAAAAAAAACCAGTATCTCCTACAGTAAAATAGTACTGCTTACAAGTTCACAGAAACCAGCAAGGAAATACATATTTAATAAAAAAATATATAAAATTTAATATTATATATATATAAAAAAGTGATTCAATAAAATGGATCCAGGTTTTTTTCTCAACACTGAAGATTCAGATGGAGTATGGGTCTTTATAAAAATGCCCTGTTTTGTACAAATAACCAACACAAGCCCAATCAAACTCAGTTTTAAAACATGACTTTTCTGAATAATGCTCTGATTATTAAATGAAAATTATAATTTTATCCAGATACCTTCTTAATTTCAATTCATTTTCTCCATTTAAAAAAAAAATATTGCTGTGTCTTTTAAATAATGAAGCAAACAAATTCATATATGCAAGTATTCCACAAATTGAACAAATGTTATAGATTATACAACTGCCTTTGCTTTGGTAGAAATGAACTGGTAGAAGGACAAAATGTAGCAGGTTGTCATTGCCTGCTAAGGATAAGAATAGCTTTATAATTACACATTTTTTTCTATCCAGATAAAGATGGCTTTGAATTATCATTTTTTTCCAGGGTACTGTATATTTAAAAAGTGTAGGAAGGAAAACATTAAAACATACTGCCTTTTGAAACAAATTAGCTCTAAAAATGTAGTAGAAAATGTTTCCCTTTTCCTGACTGGCTTGCAACTAATTTGGATTTCTTGAAGTTGTACATGCCCACAAAAAAATGATAAATATATTGTAAAAAGGAAGGGAAAAATGAAAGAGTAAGCTGGACATATAAAGCAGCTGATGTAAAGATGGAGAGACATAGCCATAGAAACTAGTCACATAAATAGTCATGAAATGAAAAGTTTCAGATTTGTATTGAAGTAAAAAAAAACTACTTAGAGAAAGGCCAACAGGCCAGACTAAATAATCCTCGACTTAACGTCCAATTCTGAATCACATATTAGCTGCAGAGATTTTAATGTAAATATGCCATTACACTGTCATTACAGTGATCAGGCTGCATGGCTCACAGGTCACATCTCAGCCACTGTTAATTTTGCAGGCAAAAGCTTTTTTTCTCTTGAAATGTTAATAACTTTCTATTAGTTAATGTAGCGTGACTAAAATTCAGATTAGATATAATTCATTTTAATATCTGTGACTGGCTATCCCGATCATTTAGCAATGGTTTCCAGCTGAATACAAGATGCTAAATTGGACTCATTTGCATAGCCCTGTTAAAGCTATGCCATTCTCCAAATGTAGGCATCTTCAAATTAATTTAAAAGATTTTTTTTTTTCTGTTTTTGCTACCAGGATAAAATCTTTTGCTAACAAGTAATTGAAGTTACTATGAGCCTAACACATATCCTTTTTCCCTCTTTTCTCAGGAGCAAATGACTAGTTAATATCATTAACCAGTAAGGGGAAAAAAAATCCACAGTGCTTTTGAGTGCTGAAACAGCCTAATTTGGGAGCTGCAGACAGACCAACCACCACTATTTGCCAGCATTGAAATAAATACCCTTTCTTACTCTTAAGCACACTTAGCTGCATTGCTTTATGTCAAAAGTTAACACTGGACTGACCTTGAAATGATCACCGAATCCACTGGGTTTGTTTAAAGATCTGCTATAAAACATATCGTCTGTTCATTTAAGGCACAGTTTAGCTAAACTAGGCAGCTCTCAGGACCTTCACTGGTTCCTGGAAGTTCAGCACACTGGAAAAATGTGAGTTGTTATTAATTGCTAATATTCGTCCCTTAATATGCACATATAAAACCATTTAATGGTAATGGGGCATACATTAGCTCCAGAAGAAAAGAATGGCCCCCCAACTTAACAAACCCTCTCTTTAAACTCATTTCAATAAATACGCATGTGGGGGTTTCCGGGATGACAGCTTGATGCAGTATTGAAGAGGGATGGTCAGAAAACTTTTTCTTCTAAATTAAATGCAACTAAATAAGCAAGCTTATTAATTATATTGTATTAGTCAGTATGAATCACATATTTAGCATACAATATATATTCCTACATCCAATAGAAAATAATGCCTTTGGAATAGTAATTAGACACCCATACATGCAAGGCCATGGATCGGCTCTGATTTTTTTTTATTATTTGTATTATCTCAACACCTAAATGCTCTCCTGGCTATGCCAGGAATCCCATGACACTGATGTCTGTACAAACATGCACATTCATATCCCAAAGAAGACCAAAAGAACTTGGAAACAGAGACAAGATGGTTCCTTCTCCTCATTTACATACATGACACCAAGAGCAAGGTCAGAAAAAAGCAGAATAATGAAAGTGTCATGGACTGACACTGCATCAGATTATGTAACTGTAAAATTCAACATGCTTCACAGTGAAGAAATTTACCAGTCTTTAATTTAAAATAATTGAGGGATGTGAGAGAAATAGTTGAGGGTGAAAATAGTGGTTAATATGCTTTCATGTTTCTTTACAGCTCCTAACTGTTTGATGCCTCTGTGATATAAAGCAAAAGACTCCTTGGCTGCAAGTAAGATCCTAAGAGTGCTTAGCACTGTAGAGTCATCATTTACCAGTTTGTCAAAAATCTTTTGCAACACTTCAAAAAATAAATATGTGGAAAAATCACAAAGAAAATATTTTAGATAACACATAGATTTATCTATAGAGCAGAATATTATTGATGGGGGTTTTTTTTGTTTTGTTTTTTTCCCATTGCTGTTAAAAGAACATTAGTCATTTATTTAAAATTGTGAATACAAAGTACAAAAAAATCATGATCTCTCTGTCAGTCTTGGAGCCTGATGGCTCTGGGGGAAAACAGTGAAGTCTCAGTGTGAGGCACCACCTGAGTACCAGATGTAAGACAATTGTGTATGCAGTGGGGAACTGAGGCATGATGGTGTCAAATATGTTGATCTGCTAATATATATATATTTATATATATGCAATATCTCTCTGCCTTTGTCTCAATAGGGGGCTTGTTCAGATAATTTAAATGTGATTTTCTCTATCTATGTCTTCTATTTTCACTTAAAAACTGCAGTGTATTCTGGAATGTTTTGTCTGCTCAAATTTTAAATGACTGCCAGCACTTTCGGTGGGAGTTTTTTCTGATCCCCAGCTCAGTTTCCTTCTCTCAGCTGGTCATAAAACTACCCATCGAGTTCATGAAAATGCTGATGTGCAAGAATGTTAGACAGATGTGCTTTTGCATTTGAAATTAGTTTGCACCCATTTTTACATGGGAATGAAACTTTCGTGTATAGGATTAATAGTCAAATTTGTCTATCTTTCATAATTAACTGACCACTTAAGCAGCCTTGATTCTGGAGTTTCTTTTTAATAGTTCACTCAGAAAAATCAGAGGTTTGGGTTGGTTTGTTTCTTTGTGGTTTTGTTTGGGGTTTTTTTTCTTAGCTTTTCAGGAAGAACATTTAAAATCATAGATAGAATACTAACAAACATAAATTAGCTTCTGCCAAGATAAATACTAAGCTTTATGTAAATGCTGACTGATATTGTAACATTAGAAATAAGAAAGCTTGAAGCAAAGATTTTTGATATCCATTACAGAGTTAAGGTAAGATAAAATTGAGACCTGAATATCCCAAACACTGAGAACATTGTTGATGGCCTAGAGGGATCCAAGAGATTATTGCCACCAGACAACCCCGATTGTTTGAATACAGTTAGTTTTGAATTGGTAATTTTGGTTTCAGATGTCTTAATAAATTAATTGTTCCGTATATCTTGGTTCTATTGTTAGAACTTTGGGGAAAAGTGATACTGCAGCAAGCAGAAATGAGCAGGAAAAATGTCAAATCTATGCAAACAGATAAACCAAAGGCAACGATATTCTTTTCTGAACTTGTTGAGCAGTCAGTCATAGCATAGAAGAGAGCATACCTAATATCTGTACTTTTTCCAACTTCTACAGACTCCTGTCACTGAGGTTTTTTCCAGAGTTGTGTAGGTTCTGGTCTGCCTTTTTCTCCAGAATTGTGGCAAATAGGATTACTATTAAAGAAGCTCAAATGACCTTCTTGCTGGGATGGGGAAAAGAAGGTTGCTTCTAAATATTTGAATTGCTTCCACTTTGGCTGAGAGTAAAAAGGCTTATCAGCAATCACAGCCTCAAAGCACATCAATGTTTTACCTTGTGAGTGACCAAAAGGGCTTATGCATAACCCAATTTTACATTGACTAAGTTCATCATTCTGTTCTAATGTTGACATTACTATTTTTCTCTATAGAGTCTACAATTTCAAAATTATTTTGTATATATTTGATCTCTTCTGTTTTTCAGACACCCACTGAATGACTTGTCAGCAGTTCACTAGAAGAAAAAAAGGTAAAGGTAACTGTTGTCTGCGGGTGGGTTGTGATGGGAAGTAAGGGTTGGATTAAAATCTGTAGTCTCTGACCCCAGATAGTTCAGCCTGTTGCTTTAAGACCATTTTGTTTACACAGTCAAAAAAGACTCCACCCTTTCAAAACTGCAGAAAATGCAGAGCAGCCTATTGCACGTGTGTATTCATGGAAAAGAAAATACTACACTCACACCAGGTATTCCCATATAGGCAACGTTGTGGGGCAGGGGTGGCTTGGTTGAATGGTTAGTTTTCATAATCAGGACAGTGAAACAAAACCAGGTAATTTATCCAGTCATTTGGAGCTGTCTCTGTGTAACTCAGAGAACTCCAAATAATCTGACAGATAAAATTTTTATCAGTCAGATCCCCCATTTAAAAAAACCCAAACATGTGTGAGGCAATCATGACCAGTTTATGGATATTTTGTTAATAGAGGAAGAAAATAAATTCAGCAGATAAATTATGCATTACAAATTATTCCCCCAGGAACTAATTCAGAGTACTATTATATTGAAAAGTTCTGAACTGTATTTATGCCTTTGTTTGGCCAATCATCAGATGGACACGTAGCAGCACATTATGTGTAAGCATTTTTCTTAGGGCTTTTCCAGCATAAATACAATGGTTAGCAGCTGCTCTTTCATGTTGTTCTTCCAGCCAACCTGCTACAATATACTTTTCCTCAAGAAAGGTGGCTTCTTTCATAATGCATAAGGTATGGAGAATTTTGTGGCTTACTTCTGGACTCAAGAGGGAGATTATTCCAGCTGCCCATATCTAAAGTCTGTGCTCAAGTGCATAGGTCAGAGAATTCTCCAGCCAAGAGCTAATACAGCTTGTTGTGCCTTCTGAGATTTCTGGTTTAGGAACACTGTTCTTGCAATGTGACTCTGTGGCCATAGAAAGAAATAGGCCCTTTATACCACCTTTGAAAAATAGCACCCTTTGTCTACCTCCTAAATTGTAAGAGGAATATATAGTGAAGTGCTCAGCTTGTCCTTTTTTCTAGATCTATATCCTCTAGGGCATTGAACTGAAGTTACTCGTGTCTCAGATCAAAGTCATTTCACTTAGAAACTCAGGTTGAGCTTGAAGGCACAGTCTCTTAAGTGAAGGTCAATGGTTTAGCCATTACAGCACCCAACCCCAAATTATTTTTGCAATTAGTAATATTTATATCTGTTTTTATAGTGTAAAAGAATAAAGAAAGGATAGTCAGCATTTTCAAGAAATACAAGTTAAAGGTGTCCTATCATTTAGAATGATATATCATGTTAGAAAGGAAACTTAAAAGCTGGCATATGCAATCTAAAATTAAATACAGATTTTGAATTTCAGGCTGTGAAGCTAAAAAGATCAAAGGAAACTCTTTACAGTTCTTTGGAATTTGGTATTATACTTCCCGGGAGGTCATTTACTCCCATAATTTAGTCTGACTTATTTTGGCTTCAGTTCCATTAAAAGTATGTAGCAAAAAGAGGGCCTCTTTTTACT
This sequence comes from Todiramphus chloris collaris, assembly GCA_025345505.1. Lineage (NCBI taxonomy): Eukaryota > Metazoa > Chordata > Aves > Coraciiformes > Alcedinidae > Todiramphus > Todiramphus chloris. The sequence continues at coordinate 23,801,440 of JANVCC010000022.1, forward strand.
TTAATTTTTAACTGCAACCTGTCAGTTAAAGGGAAAAAAAAAAAAGAAAAAAAGAAGAAAAAAGAGTGTCTGGAAGAGGATGATCTACAGAAGTACTAATAGCTTTCAAATCTTTTGACTTTTTGAGCCTGATATGGCTAGAAACTTATCTGGAAAGATTGTATTTTAACCCTTTTGACTGTTCTTGGACATAATATGTGCTTTTATTGAAAGGGAACTTATTCACTGCCCTTGAACATATTCTGTCATTTCCACAATAACATCTCCCTTGACTGCAATGCCTTGCCTTGTTGGACAAAATAATAGGAGGACCCCAAGTTTAAGGTTCCTTTAGGCAAACATCAAAAGCACGTCTGTTATAAGTCAGAGAAGTATCCAGAAGTTTACTTACTGTCTGGAGAAACCCAAAAATGAGCAGGATACCTGCTGGGATGTGAAGGCAGTGCAGATGGGGCTGAACAGACTAAAATGTAGTCTTACTTCACTGTGTTTTGGGAGCAAGAAAAGCAGGAGTAGTTTCAAAAAGATAAGAAAAATTTATAAGAGCTTTTGCCTTTCAGAAAAGACGTGGTATAGTCGTGAGGTCATTGTTTAATTTATTTATACCCGTGTCCACAAACAGGGCCTAAAAAATAAAAAAGAAGAGACACAGGTACTTTATCTTCCACAACCACATTAAGGCCACTTGGTGGGAGCAGCAGAGGCAGTAACACTATGCGCTTTGCTGGAATAGGAAGTCACCTTCTGCCACCAGCACCTCTTCTTTTTCCATTGAGGAATGAAAAGACAGATGAACTTTCTATTTGCAAGAGGTTGGCCTTGGCCAAGTGTAAGGCTGTGGAATGGTGCAGAGAGATCCAGCCTGTGAAAGGGTTTTCCCCCTGCTTGACATTCAGGCTTTCAACTGGTCCTGAAGAGTCCCAGCAAAACCTCCCAAGAGCTGTATGATCTCATTCCTCTGTTACATTGTTGGATGTATTTGCACTAATGGTGACAATTCAGCCTTAGGAGTTGTATCCAATGCTGCAGTATGTCTATATATATGTATATATATTTGATTTTATTTTACTTTTTAAAATTAAATTAAATTTAATTTTATTTTATTCTCATTTTGAACACACAATGTAATTATTTTGTCACCTTACACTACAGCAGCTATTTTCATCATCTTACATTGCAGTACCAAGTTCAGTGGGATGCTCAATCTGATGGTGGCTCTTACTTGTTCACCCCATCTCTCCTTGTTGGCTTTAATTTACTCTCTAAATTGTTATGACTAGAAGTTTTTGAGTGTTGTTTTCCCTTCTCTGCAATGCAATAGGGTAAATAAAACTACAAAAGCAAAAGTAGTCTTGGATCATAAAGAACATGATAGACTGGCCTTATCTCTGGCACTTGGGAAAACTGAGGCTCTTGCTGTTCCATTAGAGTAGACTAATGATGGTCTAGTGTATACTAATAATTTCCCAGCAAGATATGTGCTTGAAAATATCTCCCCATATGATTAATGCTTCTGAAAACATAGCTGTTTCCATCTGACAAATGGAAATGGATTAGAAATGTTACAAATGCTTTTTTGCAGTGAAAGGAGTAGCGGCAGCAGAGAGGTTAATTCTCCTCTTTTCATGCAGGTATCTTCTTAGAAGAGAAGTGATTAAAGGAGTTTCTTTTTTGGCATAAAAGTGTTTTTCTAATCTTGCTGAAGTGCCTAAAATGTGTTTGAAGAGCCAGATAAAAGCATGGACTTCTTATTTAATGAGTTACCAGTTATATGTTCCAGTGTTTATTTTGCTCTGTCATTGAAACATTTTCTTAAAATGTCTTTTCCCTCACCACAGTCAATAGGTAAAAATGATGCAAGACATTTAGGATGAATTTCAACGTTAAGTACAAAAGAATAGCTTTCCCTCAAACTAGTACAACAGACAAAGCCAGAAACACTGTCCATTCAAAAAGAAGTAACATATCTTAATTTCTCAGGGACACTTGGAACAACATCAAAATTTGTGTTGCAGTTTCTCAGCAAGTTACCTGATAGCCTGAGAGTGTCCAGGAAAAATTAACCTGTTCCTGACAACTGTGGCACCCAAAATGATTATGCTGATTAGCTAATGGCAGGAATCTGATCCCCAAAGTCTTATTTTAGTTATTCCTTTTTCCTTTCCTTTCCTTTCCTTTCCTTTCCTTTCCTTTCCTTTCCTTTCCTTTCCTTTCCTTTCCTTTCCTTTCCCCACTTCACTTCTCTTTTTCTTTAACAATGTGAGTTAAATTATTTTCTTTATTTGGGTTTCAAATATTCAAGCCTAATAGAAAATTAATAAAAAAATATCTCTTCATTTCATTCACAATTGATAGAATCTCCCCCTTCCATGCTAGATGGAAGAAAAAGCCTCACTACCGTCAAGGAATTGTCTAGCTAAAAAGACTAGCATTGTACCATGCTGCAAATGTTCTCTGCTGGTATTAGATCCTTCAGTGGAAAATTAGGTGCAGGCCTAGGTTGTTTATTGAACTAAAGGCATACATGCACTAAAGACAGCTCTCTGTTCTTACAAAGGTATCGACTGCTTCTGTCATCATAGGATTCCCCACTATGCTTTACCACTGGGGAAGGAATAGATCCAAAGCAGAGAAAGAAAAGGTGTCTGAGCACATGCAGAACTTCCCTGAACAGCAGTGGCTTTTTGTACTTCTACCATGTATTCGAAAAACTATTATGACTAAAAAAGAAATCCAGAGGCAGAGCTGATACATGCAAAATGAGGATTACTTCTGATCTCTGAGGGCCCAGTTCTCCACTGAGCAGCACACATTCCCTGGAACCATGTGTCTGTAATATCCTGCCTACAACTGGACATCTAAACAGTTTGACCTTCATGGAGCACACAATAGATTCATGGGTTAAAAAGGAAGTGAGGAAATTTCACTACAGCATGGAATTTGGTTAACTTGAAAATAAATTAGTATAGCATGTTGGCAGAAGTTCTAATTGTACCTACTCCTTACATAAATAGTTAGTCCTTACATTAACTAAGGTCTTCTCAGCAATTGAGATTCTCCATGTTAAATATTTCTTTTTTTAATATTCCTCTGTCCTCTACATCTAAACCTGGCTGCCCTCTCTTTCCCCAGAAATTGCAAGAGTTGGAAGGCGCAGCAGTCCAGCTTCAGTATCCATTGAGATCAAACCTAAAGAAATGGACCCATCTCTATTCAAAATGAATTTCCTTTATACAAAAAACACAAAGGAAACTGAAGCTACGTTTCTAAATACTGAAAAGCAAAGAATAAAAGGTGACTTTTCCTTTAAAATGTTCTATGTCAACGTCATTTAGTTCTTTGGCAAATCCCAGGATATTCTAGGGCAACTAGTTTAGGGTAGCAAGACATGCATGTACCTTTTCATTAGCCCCTTATTTTCAAACAGAGGCCTGCAGAAATTCCAGTGCTCTGAACCCTCACAGGGGGATGGAGCAATCAGAAAAGATCTTGTTATAACTATCCTTCTCCAAAGATTACTTTTTTTTTCTTTTCTTCTTTTTTTTTTTTAAGTACCCTTCTCTGGGAAAACAGAAACCAGGTTTAGCTGAATATGTCCTCACCATGGCAGCTTCCAATATTTTCCTGTGTTTGTCAATGACACCAGTCAGCTGTAGCATTGCTTCCTATTTGTCCCTGGGTAGAGTGCATGAAAGAAAGCTGAAATGTGAGATGGAATGACTTTTGTACATGGATAGGTTTTGTGAGATCAGACTCTATATATGCTAAGGCTTGTGCTCTTCCAGTGTAAACCCATGATAACTATCATTACTGTTTAGTTACACAGAAGCAGTGCTTACACAAGGCTAGTACCTTGCTCTCATGTGCTGCTTTCTGTGACTCATCCTTCAACACAGAATCTTTTATTTAGCATCAGGAATACCTTGAATATGCTTCTGTCATCCCTAGCAACCCTTCTCTGCTTTGTACTGTAGTCTTTCTAAGCATCTATGATAACTGATTTTTTTGCTTTCTTTTCCCTTTTCTTTCTTCATTAAAGCAGCCTTTTCATTCCTTTCTTTTCTGCCACAGAAACAGGTTTTTTTCCTCTGCTTTTTTTTTTTTTTTTTTTCCCTTTGGTTTTAAACCTTTGCTTACCTCTGAGAAGTTAAACTTCTCAATGTGGATCTGTAGCCCACAGGTTCTTCAGAACAGTGAATCCCCTTCTTTGTTCTACAAACTCCTACCACAAACTGTTTAAATAATAATAATAAAATGAAATTTACTGTATTTTGGAACTCTATGTGAATGATTTTATATAGAAATTACAAGAAAATAATAGAGTGATATTGAGATTGCAATATTATGCAAGGAGAGTGACGTAATTTAAGCCAATCAATAATGGTTAATGAGACCTAGATCTCATCAGAATGACCTGTTATTTTTTGATGAAAAATTTAGGACACTATAGGCAAAAATGACAGTTTTTATGAAAAGTGCTTTTATTTGATATCACCCAATATTTTATTACAAAACTTGAATATAAAAAGTGAATATGGAACATATTAAATGGGTCAAACATGATGTTGGTCTCAAAATGTAGTTGGAAATGCTGGATCATTTACTGAGTATGGATGTTTCTACTGTGTTGTTAACACTACATTTGGTATCTTAATTCATGATGTGGAAGCTAAGAGTCATAATAAATTGTAGAAAACACTAAGACTGTGAACAGAGCTTATAAATGTGGAGAAGGAATAATGAAAGCTGTTATAGGATACTTTGGGCACAATTAAATTGGGCACAATCAAACTATGCAGATGAAGGTAAGATCATATATTGAGGAAAAGCAAAGAATGTGCATGAGCTCTTAAAAGAAATTGCATTTGTCCTAGAAAAGAATACACTGAAAGGATTAGCAGGTGAAGAATGGTTCTGCGTAAAATTTGAGTGAGACCATGAACCCAAAAGGTCTTATCTTAACCCTGGTGAGGAAAAAAAGGACTATAAGTAGGAGTCTTTATTGCTTCTATGGTGAGCAATGACCTCTCCTGAAATACTGTGTCTTATTCCAGAAACCACACTTATAGTGATGTAGAATAATACAAGAGGGGTCTGAGAAGAGACAGGAGTATGGTTAAAGACAAAATACCCTGCCGTGTATTGAGAAACTTTTAGAACGCTGCCTATCAATTTGTCAAAGTGAAAATTAAGGTCTGATTTAATTGCAGTCTATAAGGATGTATATGAAAAAGAGATGTAATAATACATGCCTTTTCAGTCTAATCAGTCAATACAAAACAGTATTTAGTGAATCCAAAGGACCTTGTAAATCCTTCATTGGAAAAAGGTATAAATTTGTCGTAGTGAGGATTGTTAATTATTGAAACAATCTATGTAGAACTGTGATAGTTTCCACATCACTGAAACTTCAAACATTAGAGTATGGATGCTTTTTTGTTTTTGTTTGCTTGGTTGGTTTTGGTTTGGATTTGTGCCTGTGAGTGGGGGGGGGGGGGGGGGGGGGGGGGGGTTCAGCGTGGTTTTTCTTTTTGTTTTTGTTTTTCTTGAGAGAAAGACTGAGCAAGACTGATTTCAAAGAGATCCTGTGGTATACAGGAGGTCAGACAAGATGTTTAGATGTTCTCCTCTGTTTTCATAGTCTATGAATCTAAGCAGGTGCTGGTTCAAAAAATTTATCCTCTTATCTTCTATGGGATTACTCATATATTCTAAGTTGAACAGATGCTTAAGCGCTTTGCTGGATCAGGGCCAAACAAAGCTGGTATCATGCCATTTCAGTGCCATGCCACTTTTGAAGCTGTGTCAGAGCAGGACTTGAGGCTGCTGTATTACCAAGTGGTCATACTGCTCCAAGTAATTGGCTTAGAAAACAATGTAGATTAAATGGTACAACCAGGACTAATTTTGAAAGGAAGGGAGTACTGGACTGAATTGTGGAACTACTAATATATGAAAATTACAGCTGTGTGGCTCAAGTGATGCACGAAAGAGGTTTTTGGAATTCTATCAGAATATTAGTGCAGGGTGTACTGCTATAAAAGCAGCACTTTTGCAGGGAGATGCTGCACTAAGGTATGAATTATCTTCAAATAAACTGTATACACAGTGGAAGATGGTTCTAATCATTGTCTTAACTGATGCAGCTACAGTGGTACTACACGGTTGCATAGGCAACCTCTTTGTAACATAAATTAGTTATTGTTGCTTTCTTTCTTTTGTTAGCTTTCTCAATGCCTACCTTATGTAATAACAAAATTAATTATTTTATTTATGTTAAGAGATCTAGGATTATGTCTGGACAAAGGATGTCTGAGCATTTTACAGAATACATCTGGCTTTGATGTGTAGCAGATCAAAATGAAGTTCTAAAAAGAAGAGCTGGATGGAAAGGATATACTAAAAGACTTATAATCTTACTGAACCAAGTGATTGTCCTTTTATCAGACAACTTTTTCACTTTGCACTCACCATTGCTACTGATTGATAAATGCTTTCCTTTCCTCACATGTCCTCAGATTTCTCCATCTATCTACTACTATTCTGGCAGTATGTTAATGGACAAGATCTGGTCCCCCTGTCCTTCAGCTTTCCTACTATAGTTTACTGTACATTATGTGTTTTATTCAGTTAGACATTCCAAGACTATAATATACATACAATAATACAAAGATAAGTCAAAGTGATATGTTAATACTGTATGAGGAGCCAAAGGCTTTCTCCTCCTCCCATCATCACTGTTTCTATTGACAGTAGTATCTAAGTAAAGTATGTCTGGAAATTACATTCTGAACTGTTCCAGCTCCATCTTTTCCCAGCTTTCTCAAAGTATAGTTGGGAAGTGCTCATTCCATTCAAAATGAATAATTAAAATACTGTAAGGTATTGCTTGGCCAAAATGCTGGTCTCATATGAAATGATGCCAGACCACATCAATCCTGTGATACTGCTCAGGACCTCGGGAAAACCCCAGACAATAGAGCAGGTTAACTGTGCTTCCTGTTAACTTCCTGAGTCACATTCTGTGCCTGCTGCTGCTCCAGGTGAAGTAGAGGAGCTTTACATGTGCAAACCAGAAAATCTCTTAAGTGAGAGAATATTTGGTGAACATTTAGGCTATGTTCTTCAAAAGGTGCATCATGCACCTTTGCATGACTGCTCTGAGGAGTGTAGCAAGTCAGCCTATCACAGGGCAGTCCTGTTCAGCATCACCTCAGGCAGGGGACTCAGGGCTGAAAGACCAGCAACAGCAGTACTTTTTTAAGGTACCCATCAATTCCTATGTCAAGCAGACCTTTACAGGACATAGAGATTCATGCTTTTAATGCAGGCACATGTTCTTGTGCATCTCCCACTCTTAAAAAGACAACTATAATATCTTTAGGATTTGGTTTTTGCATTCAAAAGCCCTTTTCCTTGGTAAGTCTGTATGTACACTGCAATTATGCATGCATTAAGCACTAAATGAAAACAAAAGGCATTTAATGCTAATTACACTGGAAAGTCACCATATTGTGATCATACACAGCACCACTATTGCTGCCCAGCTAGATATCCCACTTTCATGCAAACAACAGAACCGAATTGAATTGCATAAAAAGAAGCTACATACTGACTCCCAGCAGTATGTTTTGACAAAACACTTTGTCTACTTAAATGATTCAGATGCTGTAGTCAAAAGCCTTGACTGCAAATAATGGGTTCATAAAACCTATCTTTAAAATTTTACCTGACAGTAATGCTGTGCAAATATCTGCACTTCTAGTTCACCTTCTCCACTTGTTTACATCAGGATTTTAATAGAGTGGCTGTCACAGAACAACAGCTAAAGGCCACTGTTTGATAAGTTGCTGTAAAAATAGACTGTTTAAAATGAGAATTTCCTTCCTAAATTCATCTATCACAAAAAGGTGGTGGTTAGGAAAATATTGAAGAGAGACAGTATCTAAGAGGACCACTATAAAGTCTTTTTGAGTTCAGTGACATTCCAAGCAGAAGTTACTTTATAAGAAACTACATTTCCCACCTGTCTTCAGTTTTGCTGAGAAATAAGAAAAATACAAGGAAAATAAACAGCTGAAGGAAAAGTCAGGAGATAGATAGATAGATAGATAGATAGATAGATATGTATTTCTTGTGTGTGTGTGTGTTCTTGTTTTGGTTTGTGTTTTGGTTTTTGTTTGTCTCAGTCTCCATATATAATATTTAAAGAATAAATTGACTATAAAGAAATTAAACACTAAGAAGCCTCCAAAATTTACCTGTAGATCAAAACACTAACCATAAATCTTCTGCCAGTCAGTGCCCTGCCATTGAGCTGCTGGCTTTCCCCACTCAGAATGGCTGTACAGAAGATAGCTGGCTGTTGACAGCCCTACATGACCTCCAGACATGCACATCCAAGGCCCAGCTTGCAAGAAGCCACCCTACACAGCAGCAAGTCTAATACTGAATTACTCTCATTGTGCAAGGTATGAGGTATGGCGAGGGAGTGTATTTTAGCCTCTCACTTCTTTCCTGAGGAGAAGGCATGATTTGGAGGGAGGTTAACTTTGCTCTAGCAAGAGGAGTGTGTAGCCACTGCTGTGCTCTTCTGTCATGAGGCAGAATTGTACTTTTCTGAGTTTTCTCAAAAAGAGAGCAACTCCCCGTCATCTCTAATAGCTGGTTAAGTGGCATAGCTGAATCCTGTCTGAATTCAATATCATGCAGAGTAAGATTTCTATGGAGCTACCTGTAAAGGAGAATATCAGAGCCTAAAAGGAGGGGAGAGAGTTACAAAATGGCTTAATCTATTTCATTTACTTTAATATTTCATGCCAAATGTGTCATTGCTCTCTGTTGGAGATCTTCAGTTTCAGTAGATTTTTTCCATAGCCCAAAGCCTTGGAAACATAGTAAATAATACTGGTATGTTAAATTTATATACCATGATTCTTTGTATTTTACCAGAGCTAGAGATATTTATGACCACTTAGTAGCTATAAAGTATAAAGTAGTTCCCTGGGTTGAACTAGGATAGGGTTAATTTTCACAAGTAGCTGGAAGGAGCCACAGCCTGAATAAACAACCAAACCAGCCAATGGGATATTCATAGAATCAAAGAATCATAGCATCATAGAATGGCTTGAGTTGGAAGGGACCTTAAAACTCATCTTGTTCCAACCCCCCTTCCAGGGGCAGGGACACCTCCCACTAGACCAGGTTGCTCAAAGCCTCATGCAGCCTGGTCTTAAACAGTTCCAGGGGTGTCATAGCAACTTCTCTGGGAAAACTCTTCCAGTGTCTCACCATCCTCATAGTAAAGAATTTCTTCCTAATGTCTAATCTAAATCTACCCTGCTATAGTTTAAAACCATTGTGCCTTGTCCTATCACCACATGCCCTTATAAAAAGTCCCTCTCCAGCTTTCTTGTAGGCCCCCTTCGATACTGTACTGACATCATGCCCACTATGTAAGGGGAAGGTTGGCCCAGGAAGGGGATGTGTGTTTTCAGCAAGGGGCTTCAGCATCATTTCACTATTTTTCTCCCAAGTGTCCTTCCCACAGGAAAGAGTTTGGGGGTGTGGGGCAACTTAACCTTTTTGGGTTTGGTTTGGTTTGGTTTTGTTGGTTTGGATTTTAGTATGCCCTGATTTACTGCTGTGTAACTTCTGAGACAAAACTTCCAGTTTGGATGAGCTTATGCCTGCTGCAGCTCAAAGAGAGAAGACGAGACAAGATCAGTAATCTATGAGAACAGATATTAGACTGCTAAAGCCCATTCTGCCAATCTCTGCTTCTGTTTAGTCACATTTCTCTGATTCCTGTGCCTGTATTATGAAATAATTCCTTTTCTACTTATTCAAAGCTCATTTTATGAATCATTCATATTCATCCATTGATCAGAATACCTCTTCCAGTTGAAAGAGCTGGACTTACCCTCAGGCCTAATACAGCAAATGTCCTGTATGGCTCTTCAGAGCTGTAACACTAATATCCATAACAGCAGGACTTCACTACAAGTCTCTGGAGTTCCCACTGAAATCATAGCCTTAATGAGCACATACAAATCTAAGCCAGAGCATAGCACCCCTTTAACAAAAAAAAACCAAACCTGTTGACCTAAAACCTGCACAGGTGGGACTATGGAAGAAGAAAACTGAATACTTTCAATTCAGCTAATTCATTTGGAAAAATAATTATGATTATTTAACGAAGAGTGAGTTTTATAAAATATTAGGGAACTTCATCACACAGAAGGGACTATGAAGCAGGTTCAGTAGGATTGAGGTTAGTAAAATTAGGCAAATATCCATTGTTAGCTCTAACAAGTCACTATATGAGACTGTAAAGACTTTAAATACTTATATACACCATGAACAATAATAATAGCTTCATATCCCCATGTTTGTTCATTCCCTCTATGTTTTCTGTGAACCCATGCAGTTATTGCAGGGGATTGGACCCATCCCAATATTTTGGGCATTACTGCCCTCACAATGCAAAGGGTACAGAACTGGCATGAGCACCTGTGAAAACCATATGTGCTCCCTAAGGTGCAAGCCCCTTCCTCTCTCCTCTTCCTGCCTCTGAGGACTTCAGAATGGCCCCATCAAGGAGGTAGATACCTACGTTAGACATTTTTTCCTTTACCTTGTCAATACATAGTACTAACAGCACAAAATAGCTCCACTTATTTCTTGCATTTTAAGAGCTTCTGAAGACATGCATTAGATGTTGTGCTTAGACCATGCCCTCAACATTTTTTTTTTATGGATGATACTAGAATGTCTATAAATTATCAGCATGGTTATTATTAAATAATTTGTACCTCTGCAATGACTTCCAGCAAAGACTGTAAAATGCTTTGGTGTTAAGAGAAGGCTCTCAATGGTCTCTGATGAAATACCTTTTTCTGGTCAGGACCCTATGGGGAAATACTGCTGTCGTATGGGTTTCTTTGGTCTTGTCTGGTTCAATTCCCAGTCTCACTTTTTCAAGTCTTTTATTATTATGATTATTACTATTATTACTCTTATTACAGTAAAAATACAAAAGTCTGGATTATTATTGAGACAATCGCTATTCTACCCATGACTTTTTATGTCTCAGAGAAGAGTATAAGGGCATAACTTTATTTCTCATTTGCTGTATGTAAGCCATCTTCATGGAAAAGGGGATCTTAAGTATAGATCTGAAATATAGATCTGATTTTTCTTTCTTCTTTTCCTTTTTTCCTACTAAAAGTGCTTGTTTATAAAGAAAGACGACAAAGTACAATGATACTCAAAGATACTGAGAAATCGAATTGCCTGATGCACTGTGGGAAAGGATTTAAGAGTATGGCCCCAAAACCTGTGCTCTGACCATCAGTCAACAGCTCTGCTCCATATAGCGAGTTGTTTTTAAACTAAGAGTACCTGAGAGATGTGTAAGGAAAATTAAGATTGCATATTGATGGAAAAAATGTAAAATACTCTGAAATATAGGAGATAGGGTGATGGAGACTGACCCCAGTCACCTATTATTTGTGTAATTTTAATTACTCTTCCTTTAATTTAAGCAGCTGACACACACTTTCAGTGGTGTTCAGAAAGTTAATAGGGCAGCTGAGTAAGGATTTTAAGGTCATATTCATGTCCTTTGTGCTCATTTTATTTATTAGCTGCTGCATTAATATTCTTACGATTACACAAATGATCATTTATGTATATAATGCATCTTATAATAATATACAGGGATGAATATTGTAATGTTTATCTCTTAACATGTTTTATCATCCTTGATACTTTACCACTAAATTCACAAAAATACAACAGCATTTATATCAAGCTTCTTCATCCTCTACATTATTTCTTAATTATGGTATGTAGTCATCAGTTTGCTGACAACAATTTTCCTGGGTGTCACTCTTTCTTTGATTCCACCCTTCCTGACTGAAATTAAAATATTGACAGAAATAATTTTGCATGAGCAATGGAAAATTCAAAGAGGCATTTAAAGTAGAGGAACTTCTACAGCTATCAATTCTATATACATGCATTTGTCCCTGGTTTCCAGATACATAAACAGTCCATGTCATGAGTGTAGCTAAATGATAAAACATAACGAAGTGAATTTTTTCAAGCCTAACAAACCATGATTTGTGCTATAAAAACAGAGATAACCTGATGTTTCTAGGCCATTTTATCTTCAGAGGAGAGAGTGAATGGGTCTTGGTATACTACCAATGCGCATAAAGTTTGGACTGTTCATTTTTATATATTTCCCCCCCATTTATCTGCCCCTTCTCTATGCAACTCTGATCAGCACAGTGCAGGAAGGAGAGACAAATATGGATCATAGAATTGGCTGGGGACCTGCCTGCAAGGCACAGCAGTGCCTCTCAAAAATAAAGGTGGACAAGAAAAATATCCTCCAAGCACTTTGGTGTCAAGCTGGAGATCCCAGAGGGGTTCTCCATGCAGAGATGCTGCTGGTATGGAGACAGTGTAGTTCTGAGACAGCCCTGCTGTATCCATTGGAGCAGGGACAGAGGAAGCTGCCAAGCTGCTGCCAAGCTGCTGCCCATGGCATTTGTCTTCTGGAGACATCTCTGCATTTCTGTCCCTGCAGGCAGGCCCCACTCAGCCACCACTTGGCTGGACATGCAGCCTGCAAAGGGGAAACTCCCTGCTCCCACCTCTCAGACAGATGTGCCATATTGCAATGCAGTGCCTCTCACACCTGAGGTTGGTAATCAGAGTTTAAGGTAATGGAAACACTAATGAGGTGTGCCAGAAAAACAAAAGCTGGACTGATGACTCTTAAATTATTTCTCGTAAGTCCTTGTGTGTTTCTGTGAAGATTTTTTTTTTTTTTTTTTTCTGTATAGGCACAATTCATTGCTTTTCTGTGTAGAGGTTATGTTATGATGGACCTTGTAAAATCTCGTAGGTTTTATAAACAACAGTGTGTGTGTGTGTGATGTAGTGACACACGTCAGTAAGTATTTTCTGGTTTAAATTCATTGCAGTGAATCGATCTCATAATGTTAACAAATCTTTTCCGTATCATACTGAAATGTCTATTCGACTTAAAACAGCAAGGTTTAGACATTGAGCAATGGGTAATGAGATCATGGTCAGCATTAGGATGTGAAGAGTTATAGAGATATGAGGGATAGTGTGTTTTCCTGCTGTCAATAAATGTTGTAACTCCTAAATCAGGCAATGTTGCAGTAATATCAAGACCCAGCAATCTAAAGGTGGCATAAAAAATTCAAGAGCATGCAGAGGATAGGCTACAAAGAGTCAGAACTGCTTAGCACTTCACAGGGTGTGTGTGTGGTCAAGGCAAATTTCAGATGCGATGCATTGTCATCCTTCTATATTTAGTTGCACAACTGCGAGAAAATTCATTCTTCAGTCCAGCATACAAATAGATTGGCCTGTAGAAATGCGCGTCATTTTAATCCCAGCATGCTAATGTCCCCTGTGTGAATATAGATTTCTCAATTAAACTGAAGTAATTTGATGAAAGAACAAGTCTCACAGGCACAAGTAAATGTTTCAGTAACAGCCTCAGCTATTTATTGCTGGAGGAGTTTTGTCCACTGGATGGTGCATAGGCAAGGCTTAAAGCTGTACATGGATGACTTCTTTGCTCATATGCACCCCAAAATGTACTTTTCTGTGGGAAAGCCATGAAACAGTCCACAACTTGGCAATGCTATTGAGAATGCATCTCTACATCTCATAAAGTTAAAACCCCCCTTGGAGCTAGCGCAACAATATGGAGCTCTGATGGTTTATTCTGGTTATCTCCTTTGATGTAGGTCTGAGCATACTTCTTTCTAAGAAATCTTCAGACCCACAGGCTATTTTAAGGGATAGGAAAAAATGTGTGTCTCCAGCCAAAGAACAGGAATCATAAACGGGTGAAATGACCTCACATTAATACAACCCATGTAGCCTTATCTACTTACAGTGTTTTATATTTTTAACTACTGGGTATTTATAAAAAGTCACTATCTCTATTGGCATTTGACAAAGGACACAGTTAAATGGACCTGGCATTTTCTTATTCATATTGTTGAGCTACTTGAATTAAGGTTCAGGCATCATATGATACTGTATATTTTATGGATTAAAAAAAGACCTAATTCCTGTGTAGACAACAAGATCTAACATTTCTTCCTGAGAAGTTTGACTTTATTCTTTTTTATAAATAGAAAAATATTTTTTTCAGTTCCTCACTGATGACCATAATGTAGTGCTTTGTCTCATACTGGTATGTGCCTTGCTTGCCCATGTCTTTATGGATGCGTTTTCCAGAATATATGATAATATTATTTTAATTACATTTTACTCTGATTTGTGCCACATTATTTTCTCCCTTTCTTTGGTTTGTTCATTTTTAGGCCATAAATATTATTAACCCACAGAGATTTGTTTCTGCTTTCTTTAGTTAATTAAAGACACCACTGGATTTATCTTGTGCTACCACCAGGAGGGCACAAGTGAAATATCATATTACTAGATGGTTCATTCATTAACATACAGTAATCAGTATTTTTGAATACCAGCACTTCAATGTCTCAGGTATGGTTTTTTTGTCATTGTATCTAGGAAGCAGCAGCAGCAGTATAGGGATAAAGAAGAAGGGAGAGACAGACCGAGAGAAGACAAAAAAAGAAAGAAAGAGGGAGAATGACAGAGCTGTTAAAATTAGGTTTCCTTAAGAAAAGACACAGGCAATTTGAGAAAATGGACAGTGCCCAAGTTAAGCTTCCCTGAAGGCACATCTAACTGGCACCTAGAACATAGCATGGGAGTAAGCTAAAGTAATTCCCTACTCTGCTACTAACAGAGATTGAATAATTATAAAGCCATTCTTTCTACCCCCTAACTTCTGTCTTTTGGTATGTGAAAAAACCCAAACAAACTGCCATATGGTCCTAACAAATATTTCTACTCATTCCACCTAATGTCTATTAATGCAAAATTGTTATTTTTCCAAAAGGATTGATGACCCAAGATAGCATACATAAAAACATAAAGATATTTAATGCATGTTGCACCTACTTGGAAAGAGCTTATCACTGAATGTCAGAGAATAGAGATTTCTCCAGAAGCTGTTCATTGTCTCTCTTACTCGCAGTCTGATTTGCCTTTGTCCTGGGACACAGGTCTGCTGTTGGCCCAGACTCATGGAAGACTTTGGGTTACCTGTAGAGAGACCACATGACTAGGCATTATCTTGGGCCTCCTTCAAAACTCTTTTCCCTAGGTATTTCTCCAACCTTTTTCTGAGCTTTTCATGACTGTATGAAAAATTAATAGGAATCTGAGCCATATTGCCTTTTCTCCCTAATTGCATCAGAGTGTAGGAAGGTGAAGCAATGATATAATAGGGGAGGCTGAGGTTCCATGCCCAAACCAGGGAAATCCACTTACAGAGGGGCCCCCTCTGTGTACAGATGTAGGTGGTGTGACCTATTTCTGGGAGACTTTTTTCCATTTTTTGGGGTAGACACCAGTAATTCATTCTTCCCTTCTGAGGAATAAAATAACAACCCAGACACATTGATTATTAATCATTCATCTGGGGACTCTCCTCCCTCTTGACCAATGACATAATTGTCCATGAACAATATGTACACTGAAATTGACATTTGCACAAAAAAAAAATCAGGTTATATTGTATGCATCTACACTAATAAAAATAGTCATCTTTCAAATCCTCCTTTTTAAAGTCTCACTGAACAGACTTCGATATCTATATAGCATTTATTTTGACCTTCACCTCTCTGATCTCCGTGCACTGGGGAACTGTACAGCAATACAATATAATAGAAGCATACTTTATTAAAATACACATTTAGGCTGTGATCTTCAGAAGCTCCAAAGTTGGATGCACAGGAAACATTGAATCCATTTGAAGGTTCAGCCTCTTTAGGCTTCACATAAAATATCAATCCTACATGTCACTCTGAAAGTCAGTTGCATAATTACCTTCTAAACAGCTCTGTTGATGTGTTGTGTAATTACAGTAACTCGGCAGGGCATCCAAAACTGAGTCTACTCTTCTGCTTGTTTAAGATCCCTATTTTTGATATCATAGATAATGTAATGTTATCTGTTATGGTAACAAGAGTTCTAGACAAAGATCAGTCACTCCTACTTGCAGATGAGTCACTATTTTAGCATGTCCTACTTCCAGAATTTTTATTTTAATTTGGTTTGCTTTGCTTTGAGAAAGAATGAGGATGTATACCAGTTGTTACTTCAATTGTATGAAGTCTGTTTTCTTTCACAAAAGACATCCAGATGCATATGAACATTTGAGTAATTAGGAGACAGTTATGTTCATTATTGGTAGATTGTTTTTTATATAGAGATTCTGGTTTTGTTTTAGTGATTCTAATAGAAACATCTCAGCTTACAGCAAGCAAGTAGCTCATCAGAGTTCAGGATTTTGTAAAATATTAGCTACTGTATGCAAATCTTAGTATTCATGGTAAAAGGATCACATTTTATTTGTGTAAGGGTATGCTACAGAGAGCATCAGCATTTTTGAGGCTGATGGAGTGATTGTGGAGGAAGCAAGATGGGCCAGTGAAAGATGAAGAGCACTAGAAAATAGAACACCTTTGAGCACTGGGAAGACTTCATGCCATTAGTATGTATTTTCAGAATTGTGGTGACCACAGCAACCACAATACAAAGTGCTGTATTTTATTTTTAAAATAACATCCTTAAAATCATGCACTTACAGAAAATAACTGTATTTTAAAAAGTATTATCTTGTCTGATGAATCATTAAACACTGCAACTTTAATCAGTGACTCCCTGCAGAAACAAATGCTGAAATGTATGAGAAAATATTAGTCCTAATGATTTTCCTTTGGAAAATATTACTGGTATAGTAATTTTAATAAAGGAAGAATTTAGCACTTTTGTATTTGTATTCCCAATGTCAAATTCTTTTGTTATCACACTTACACCTCTGTTATTAATGTTAGCCATGGTTTGCAAAAGAGGAAAAGCTAGTTATCAATGAATAATTCAGGCTCCATAACTGTCAGACCTCATTATTTTAAATAAGGCCTGGTAGTTCCAGTTGTAACTGGCTAATTGCATCATTTAAACTTAAACAGTTAGAATATTTCATATAATTAACAATTTTAAAAACTTTTAATACATTCAAAACTACTGTAGTACATAGGGCAATTTGCTTTAAATCAGGCTGAGAGAACAAAGAGAAATTTGAGTTGTGCTATGAGTCTTTAAGTTCTTAAAAAAAAAGAAAAAGGGGGAGAAGCAAAACTGTGGTGAAATTGATATATCCAGTAATTAAAATGAAATGAAAATAGAATGAAATGATGTAAAATACCTGTTAAAGTTGAAGCTGCAAAAATTAAAACACCTGAAACTAATGAACTAAGATGTAACGTGACACCCCATGAAGCTCTGTTACAAGATAGTTCATATGCTGTCAATGAAAATGTTTCCTTTTCTGTGGCCATATTCTCTGCTCTGGTTTGTTTTCTGACAGTAAACATGTAATTCCCAAAGCAGCTACAAACAGAAGCCATGATGAACTTTAAAAAAAATTAAACCACTGCTTTTCCAAAAGGATCCAGGGTAATTTGTTAATACTTTTAATTTGTAATCAGATAATTTTAACAATATAGGTTTGTTTTATCTGATAATAATTTACCCCTAATAATACAGACGATAAAGTCAGGAGGAAATACATTTTACATACACTTTTCTTCACAGTGTGTGCCAAGCAGGAACAGTCAAGGGCCATTTATATACTAGACAAATCTTAACATGCTGGTTTAATCTTTCTCTTCAGCTTCATTTCAGATTATATCCAGCAGTTTATTATATGTATCCAGCAACTGTAAAGTAAGAGATGTTAATATGTACTTTTAAATGTGCCTATTAAAAAAGACAATACAAATCAGCCCTGTCCTGAAAGCTATTTTTATGTAGCACATTAAGCCTTGTACAGTAAAGGAATATTATCCTCATTTTCCAGATGGGACACTGAAGTTCAAGGTAAGCTATATATGAACTCTGTAATCTCTCTCCCCTCTCATACTTCTGAAACAAAGCTAGTTCATCTGCTACTCAGTCTGGCTTACAGCTGTAATGGGATGCTGTAAGAGAAAACATGGTAGACTACCTGAGTGTTGTAAAAATGGAAAAAAATCTGTGTCTGTTGTCTCTAGAATCACTCTGGCATATTATTTCTTTCTTTCTTTAATTTTAAAAAGAAATTAAAAAAACACTGCAACCCTCAGCTCTCACATTGAAACTGTAAATTTCAGCCCACATATCCATTAAGAACATCATTAAAGTTGTGGAGGTTACACAGCAAGAGCTTGGATCTTATCTGATATGTGTCAGCCTTGCATTGCTGGATATCTTGTAAAAGCCACCCCTACATTTCTGCATCATACTGGAGGTCATTACAGAATACATACAGAAACTGTGTGTGTTCTTGTGTTTGAGAGCAGAATTGGTGCACCATACAGATTAGCTTCCTAGGTTTCCCACATGCTGAAATTGAGGCATTTCTACTTGTCCAAAAACCACATCTAGCAATAATTGGTCCCCACAGAGATGCAGACTATCATATTCTCACATTCTTCTGAGATCTGTGAAGTAAAAGCCCAGGTTTCTTAGGAGATGTATCTCTTAAGAAGATAGACAGTATCAGGTTGAGTTTTGCAAATCTTTGCTTAAGGCACATTTAAAGACCATAAACATTCTCTCTCCTCCCCTCAATTCTAACCTCCTTCTTCATGGGAGCTTTGCACCCACTGGGCAGGAGTCAGCAGAAGGTTTCTGCAGGTTAGTCAGGTAAGATTTGAAATTTTCCATGCTACCTGTATTTGGACCAGAAACGTCATAAAAAAGCTATCATAATTATAGGCTTGGAATATCTTATTTTTACCAGTTGCTGTATTTTTTTTTTTATGGCAATCACAAAGACAATGGTTCTTCCATCTCAGAATGTAACAAACTGATATGCCATCAAAAGCTGAATAACTCCTCCAGTTAATACTTTGACTATCAAAAAGAAGTCATGATATGTTTGGGTAAGAGATCATAAAGAGGAAGGTGGAAGAGACTGAAGATGATGAATCACACATGATCTGGGTGTCTGTAGATGGTTGTAAACCTTTATCATATACTTAGGGATAGTTCAAGATCATTAACCCACAAGTGCTAAGTTGTCCCTGGTTAGACAGTACTTTCTGGTGGTTAAGACTAGTGCTTTAGTTGTCATATTTGAGACTAGAATTCACAGTTTAAGATGCCCCAACAGGGTCACAGCTCTGGCACTCAGTGCCTGCAAGCTCCTTTCATTTCTCTGATTTTGTTCGCTGAAGGATTTTTATTAGGTAAGTCCCTCACATTTAACTGTTTGGGTTAACCACAGAGTCAACACTTAGAGATGATGGATTTGTATCAGGGATGAACTGGGCAATAATGGTGCTCAGATGATATATATTTTATATCATAGTATGACCAATGACATAGAATAATATTCATGACTGTATACATGCAAGACAACATAATCTAACAAAACTCAAAAAGCCTGCAAATTTGTAAGGTTCAATGAAGAGACCATTAAAACACTAATAATTTTCAAAGTCATTATGTTATAATGATATTTCTAATTTAAATCCATATGGACAGCACTCCATGGTCTTATAATGTTTTGGGTTTTTTTTTCCCTTGTGATTTTTTTCCTATCTGCTACCAATGGGATACAGTCAAATAAAAATTATTAAAACATGTTGCATTTCAGAGCAAGAAAATATTTGTTCATCTTGTCTTGCAGTGTCTGGAGACTTCTGCAATTGTTTACTGTGTTCACTTTCTGTACACTGTTGTCAGCTCAGCTGTCTGAACTATAGCTTCATTTTTAAATATTTTTCTCTGAAAAAATACCAACTAAGTCTCTGCATGTTTTATGTCTGCTGCCACATCAGATACCACAACAAAAAGGAGGCTTATTCTTTTCTGTCTTGAAATTACCCAGTGTTGGCTTCACCCTTGTCAAGGGCTGTCTCCCTGTACAGAAGCTGACAGTCAGGTTTAGGGTAGGCTGGATGTGTTTCATCAGTGAAAGGAATCAAGTTTCGTTTGTGTACAGAGCATGATCTTAAAGTCAGTGATTTCACTGATGGGGGAAAAAAAAAAAAAAAAAGGAAAAAAAAAAAGGAGACCCCTTTTTTCTTCCAAGCTGTAGGAGCATGGTTGAAAAAAACAGGGTAACTGGAGGCATACCATAAGTGGCAGGTGGAGATACAGCAGGTAGTTACTACTGCGCATATTCATTCTGAAGGGTCATTCAAAATGCCTCTCTACAAAAAAAAGCCTGAATGTAAATAATGTCAACTGTCTATGAAAGCAGGTGATTTAGGTCACTGAGCAGTGTACATTGGTTAAATTATATTATTCCTTCAAATACTTAACGTACATCTGAGCTATTCACTCGTTAGAGTGAAGAGAGGCAAGGAGAAAAGAGGCTTGTTTTACTTTGCTTGTCTATAAAATCTTCACTATGGAGAACCATCCACTGCTTTAGAAAAGAAAGCAAACAAATGGAGGCATGCAGTGCCATTGAATATTACAAAAAAGTATTTGGAAACAAAGACTGCGCATGATCTAGCCAAAGAGGGAGATCTGAAACTAACAGCAAATGATAAGAAGATACTGAAATGCATGTGAGCATCACTTGAGAACTGTGACAGAATGAGGCAAGGTTTTATTATTGGGATAAAAATACCATCAAATGTCTCATTATTCTTAGATCCATTCTTATTGCAAGAAAAGAACAGATGGGGGGGGGGGGCAAAAAAAAAAAAAGAAAAAAAAGGCATAGAAAGCATAGTTTTGATTGAAATCAGGCAAAAGTTTTGCTCAAGTATCTTCAAAATTCCTTGCATCTTGAAAATTCCTTGATTCTTTTCTCCACGGTGACCAGCAATTACATCTGCACAACTAGACCAAGAAAGCTTCTGAAATTTCCACTATGGCCAGCCTTTGCAGGAGAGAGGAATGCAGTCCAAGAGAACTTCTCCTCCTGTGTTTTGCATTCAACAATCAGATGTAGTTGCAGCCTGACTTGGGTGGGCGGGGCAGGGACTGTGGTCTTAGTTCTGTTACGGGATATGCAGGGGAAACAGGTACCCTGAGCCACACTGACCCACCAATCCACAGGACCTTGTGAACCAGTCCAGGTTTGCTGTGGAAGAAGGCTTCACTCACTATAGACAGCTGCTTGGGATGTCAGGGTAGGACAGTTCCTGCAAGCCAGTGTGGCATCTGTTGCGCAATGCAGCTGCTTACCAGCTTCGAAATCCTGTAATCAAATGTATTTCATCATGGGAAGATTGCTGTTACGCTTCTCTGTTTTGGAGCAAATTAGAGAGAATTTAGCAGTGGCTACATTCTACTGCTTCATACTGTGTTTTCAACACAATCCTTTTATGTGTATGCAGATCTCACCTGAGAATATTCCCACTCGCATATTTTAAACAGCAAAACACTCCAGAACAGATGCACTGAGGCTAATTTTTCTGCCAATTACAAAACTACAAGGAGTGCTGTAGTTGAACTCTGGGTATTCAGCAGTGAGCTGAGGTAGAGAACAATTTTTGACACAGTCAGTCATAACTGACATTTCTGTTCTTGATCCACTGAATCATCTGAATCCTGTAAGAACATTCATCATGGAAATAGTCTGAGACAGAGAAATAGTCTAAGCTCTCCTACAGCATCTATTCTTGACCCAATCTGCAATGTTAAGAAAGGGCTCTGCTAGCTACATATATCCTCTTCACTCATAAATAACAGGGATGTACCATTTACTGGTCCTAGTCCTTGTGGTTACAGTGGGATTGTCACTGTTTTATTAGTTACTTTTGCACTTTCTTATGTTCCTGTAAAACAACATTCTGTTTCAGTAGATGTGCCTGTCAAGGAAGCGGGGCGAAGGTGGATGGCATGATGAGTGGCTTCCAACACTTTGTTTATGTCTCCACGGGATGGAAGTATTTTGTTAACTCTGTGCTTTCAATGTGGATCAGTCACTGCTGCCAACATAAATATTTTCAAATATTTCACTGAGAACTGCTGCAAAGATACAGGGGATTTTCTACCTATATGACTGAGAATATGTCTCCTTTGATTTCAACTTGATTTAATTTTGTAGAAGAAGAGGCAAATACAAGATGAGTGATAGTGTAACCCTCCAACTTGCATTATTGATACTTCCAAAGTGTCCAGTTCAAATGAGGGCATAATGTTAACAGAACTGAGAGTATCAGTCTGGTGGCTGAAGGACAAAAATAAGCAGCCTTTTTGATCTTTGCTGGTCAACAAAAGCATGCTTTGCTTGCTCCAGAAGTCTTTCATGTGAGAGAAAATGGACAGAGATGAAAACCCACATACGATCTGATACTTTGGCAAGACGTATTTTCTTACACCCACAGGAGATGAAGATTCCTGGCCTTTCAGAATAAGGGACAGAAGTAAAACAGAAGTCCCATTCTGCAATATAGAAAGTCACTGATAAAGTTTAATTTGTATATAAAACATTCTCTGTATTCAGAGTTACCACACTTAAATACCTGGCCTTCGTTGAAAAGAGATTGGTCAGAAATTGGAGGCTCTGGGCATAAGCCAGACCCTCATTTCTCTAAATGGATCACAATGTGAGCTTTAGAAAAAATATTTACTACACACGTCATCACTTTTTCTGACAGATTGTGTTTGGAGATGCTGGATTGGGCAGAGCTGGAAGCCTGATAGATTGCACTAACCATGGACTTGGAGTACATACAGCTGAAACCAAGCAAGTAATTAAAAATTATTTTTCAGATAAATATAGTTTCTTATTTATTTCCTTCATATAAAATACTTGTGAGCAAATAATTAGTTCAATTAATTTGCTAATTGTTCAACCTTACTCCGTATATTCATAGTGATTTTTTAATTACCTTAGAATGGAGTGAACAGAAATAATTTGCTGAAGTATTTACATTAAATATTTCTCCCTGCTTTCATGAGCATTGCTTTCATAGTGAAGATGAGAAGGTAAGGATATCTGTGGGGCTTTGGTATTTTCAGAACAAATTAGGGACAAAGAAGAGAAAATGAGAATGAGGGGATTTTAGAAAGATAAACCTGTGAACTGCTCTTGTTTTTCAGGGCAGAAAAAGAGGAGGTTTGGATTTTTTTATTACAGTACATTCATTTCTCTCATGTTTAGAACCATATAACAGTCCATTATTCTCTGTGGGACACTCAGGCAAGGGCCAAAGCCAAAGTCTGCTGCCCCTGGGCTGGACTTCAGTGCAGTGCAAAGTACTGCAGATACTGCAGGAGCAGGTGAGACAGAGTATCATGGGAGGGGCGATGGCCAACTGATGCTTCTCTTCCATGAGTTTTGCCTTTTTCATCCTGCTTTACATTTCTCAGAGTGAGCTGTATTACAGATTAGTTGCCCATGGCAGTAGGCTGGAGAGATGAGATTTTAGTGTGATACTGTATACAGGCACAGGTGGGGGGAAAAGCAAAGAATATGTGTGAAAACTTGAAATGACAAGGTCATGTTGATAGCTTGGTTGTGGGAGCTGCTGCTGTAGTTTGTTGCATCGTGATTAGAGACAGGCCAACTAGCATGAATGAGGCAAGAGACGGTTTGAACCTTCATTCACTCCTCAAACCAGATCGAAGAGGCACCTAAGGTAAGGCTAAACCACATCTAACATTGGTTGTTTTGGTTTCTCTGCTTTAATGTGATGAGCTTCAACTTCTTATAATTTAGCTCAGAACAGAGAGCAGGAATCTAGAAAAATGTTCAGGGCATACATCCAGTCTAAAATCATTCAACCTCGGTTAAAGACAGTTTTCTACCATTCCCAGCCTTTTATCCATAACAAAGAGTTTCATATCCCTGTTTATAATCATCCTGTTAAAAAAAAAATGAAACCAGGTCTGCAAAGCTTTCAAATTTCAGCACAGGATTTTTTTAATTATGAAGCCTTCAGCTGAGATGCCAAGCTTCTGTCAAAGGGTGCATGTGAGAAAGTAGTCTACATACAAGGACTTGCAGGGGGAACTGCATTGAAGTAAGCATATGATTCCTCTGTCAGACATTTCTCTTCTCTTTGGTTTTATCCTGTGGGAAGTAGTTTTACATTCAGATTCAGACTACAATAGATTCTACGAAAGCTGAATTTCTGCACTGGCCGTGCTTATTCTGCTATGTGTCACACTCCCCGCAGTGAGGGCTAAGTTCTCTGTATTTTGTACAGCTTCTGTCTAATACAGACAAAATTCCTCCTTCTCACAAGGATTCTGGGAGAAAGCAAAGGCAGAGAACAAGGGCAAGTGAAGACAAGCAACACAGTTTACCTTGGACTCCCTGTTTTGAAACAATTGCCAGGCTCACAGAGGTAATAGTTGTGATTTGGTTGAATAACAAAATCCATATCCAGCCTGTTTCTAAAAAGTGCAGTCAGCAGTGTAGGAATCCTCTCCTCCTTTTGCATGAATAATGTCACTGCTCGGTTACAAGTGTTCATGATGATACACAAATATAGAGTAGTCCAGAGTATTTTGAAGTGCCTCTAGAAGCCACTAAAATAATAATCTATATTGGTATGGGAAACTTTTTTCTGACCATTTTCATCCTCAATGTACTTTACTGACCTGAAAGCTGCATCTTCTTTAACTGTGACAATGCAGAGCAGAAAGCAGCCTCTCCAGTTGAGGCTGCAAAGAACACAGCTACATGGGGACCGGAAACATGAGCATAAGCAAAACTTCTCATCCATCTCTTCCTCTGAACAAAGAGTTGCCTGTTAACTTGCTTTCACTTTCTTTTCTTTTTCCCCTAGAAATGTATATAGACATGGAAGAAGGTAAAAGTGTCTGCCAAAGTCTCCTCTCTCTCTCATGTATTTACTTGCAGTCAAATGAACCTGACCTACCACTTGATGAGATCTCTTTTATACTGGATGAAGACATCAGCTGGGATAAACTGAAAAAGAAAATGTGAAGAAAGAAGCTTTCTTCTTCATATGTAAATTTTTAGTAACAAAACCAGAACTTGCTTGTGATTTCAAAACATATAGATTATTACTTACCCACTATCATTTTCTTGATGCTCCAAACTTTCAAATTCCTGGTGAGTCACTGCAATTAAAAGGACACTTTAAGATGGGGTTTTCTTGACCAGTTCTAGAGAAGATTAAATGATGTTTCTGAAAATCTGAAAAGACAATGCAAAGCTTCAGAGCTCTGTCCATATGAATTGATACCTGCAAACAGTATCCAATGAACTTCCTACTCAATACTGGTTTTGACTTTGTAATTATCACAGTCCAATACATTATTGAAATGTACTTATATGGAAAAATAGCAGCCATTATATAGCTGCATATATAGTACATAGAAACTGCTTTCTTTTTCAGGGACTTTAAAGGAGACATATGACTTTGATGTTACTAAAGCTTGTGTCATGATCATCAAATGGAGCTGGTGCCAAATAAACCAGATGGAGCTTTCAATCAACAAACTATTTATTTTTGATATCTGTGACTTATTTTTCATCAATGCAACTTTTAATAAGACAAGGTAAGGAAGATCTGCTCCCAGAGAAAAAAAAAGAGAGCCTTAGGAGCTCCTGCCCTATTCTTTGACCTGACAGCACAAACAGATGATGTGCAAACAGAAAAGTACAGTACCCAACTCCAGCTGGAAGGTGTTTGTTTGACTCTTTTCTACTGGAGCAGAAGGTAGCATGAATGGTTACTTTACCCTCCTGTACTATGAAAAATTTCAGAGCATTTCAATTTATCTGTGCACATTTTATATTAATTGTACTTGATTGTATTACTTTACTATCATGTTTCTTTTCTCTTTCTCTTTGCAGGAATAGGTAGTGTAGCTTTGCCTATGTCTATCTCAGATTATTTTTATATACATGCTTGTATATGCTGTATTGTATCCTGACTGTAGTAAGAAAAAGACAAAAAGTAAGAAGGAGTTTGATAAATAACCAATATGTGTCACTTTTTTGTATGAAGAATGACTTATGAAAAAGCCCTACAGCTATGACTTGCATTGGCCTTCTGGAGAGATGGGGAGAGATAGAGAATATATAAAAAGGAAAAATAAATTCTTATTTGAACTGTTTGGTGTGTTTTTTCCTAAATGTCTCTCCTCTCCCTCTCGTTTTTCTTTTTTTTTTTTTTTTTTTTTTTTTTTTTAATTGTTTTCATAGTGGCAGTCTTCGTCTTTTCTACTAAGTGAAGATGGATAATCGAAAATAATATATCACTCAGTTTTATTTAGCATATGAGTGTGTCAGGACTACTGTATGAAAAAAGTTGTTGCTTCTCTGAAAGGTGTCCAACCTTATGTGCAATTTCCCCTTTGCTTTTCTTTATTCACATGTCCTTCTAAAAGAAGAAAAAACCCAGCCTGTTTGTGGCCTAGGATTAGTTTTTGTTATTGAGACACATGCAACTTCTGTATGCCAAATGTTCTTATGTTCCAGAGAACAAGCAATAATACATGTTCCTTCCCTGAAACTCTTCATCACATCCCTGCACTCCTCTAGCACTGGAGACTTTCTGCCTCACTTGTATGAGCCTGCAGGCATGGGATGGAGCCTGCTTCCTTTGCCCTTCAGAATATGAAGAAGTTAGAACAAAGAAACAAAGATTTTTCCATTTTGCTTTTTATATTTCGATTTCCTAAACACAGCTTTTGAACAAGATCCAATTTTTGTCTTACAATGTGAGAATCTCGTGGCAATGAGCTGGATGAATTGTAAGGGGAGGTTTTCATGCTTGTGTTGAAAATACATTTAATTTTCCAGTAAAGATTTCTGACAGATGAGAGACTGGATTTAAGGCTGAGATATGAGGACACTTCCATACAGTTCATATTCTGCATGAGAAGAGGATAATATCTGAGCATGGGAGAGTCACCTCTGTGGATTAATCTGGTAGGCTCGGTTCAGTCTGACTCACCTTTCCAAACACAGCACTATAACAGCAAGTCTCTACACTGAGTTGAAGAGTTAAGCAATCACGATGACTTAACCATTAACTTGACCTTTAAGATCCCTTCAGAACAAGTTTGATCCACACTGATTTACTTTATCTCTCAGACCATCAGATCTGTACTAAAACCCTAATTGGCCAGAAGTCAATTTTTGGTGCCTTATGTTAGCAATGGCACATGGCCCAACATGAAAACAGTGGGTGAAAGTCACACCTTACTGAAGTCAAAGGGGGTTTGCTTTCAATGGAACTGGGATTTCATCCAGCAAACTCAAACAACAGTGTTTGGATCCTACCTATGTTTGAAGGTATGTGAATCTTTTTGTGATGCCCATCATATCATTATATAAAATGTATCTTGTAAGCTATTATGTTGTCTTCATGACACTAACGTGCATTTTAAAAATGTCATTTCTATTAAAAAATGTACAATGATGACATAATTATTTACTGGGTTCCTACAAAATGCTGTGTCACCTGACATGAAAATTACATTGTTCTGTCATTCCTCTGGTAATGAAAGCCTTTACTTGTAAGCTATTTTTTATTGAATACTAGGAAGACAACAAATCAGGAAAAAAACCTAAAAAACATAAAAGCAACACTAGGCATCTATGTTACATGCATAAGGGCAAAAACCACAGGTATTTATGGTATTCACTAAAGATTATCCTTGAATTTCCCCAAGTACTGCTGAGTAACTTTAGTCATTTAGTTTCCTCCTTTACGGTTCTTCAGATGACATTTCCATAACTATCCATTTTCTGGGGCAGATGAATTGGCTGCCTTTGTAACTTCTGTTTTTGTGTATAGAGGTAGTTTTCTACCTATCTCTTGATATGAGTAGGTTGGATTCTTTCCTATAAATACTGAGTAACTAGACCTCTGTCTGTCCTATGGCAATGGAGGTGAAGCACTGATATGAAGCTGCCTCACTATATGTCACCTATATATAACAATATAGTGCTATAAATATATTTTGCTAGGCCAGTGCTACAAGTATATTTTGCTTATTCTGGTTTGACTCTTTTGGCTCTGCCATGCATGAAATCTTATTTACTTAAGAGACAACTTGAAAATAACAGGTTAGGAGAAAATGAAGACAAGCTCAACAACTTAGAAGATGACAAATATTAAGTATCTAGAGCTATATACCTACTCCAGCTATTGAGGATGGGATAGGACAGAGTACTAGAAAATGTATGGAAATAAATTCCTAAAAATCACAGAATAGTGCCCAGTGTCACATGTTACGTATGACCTCGTCATTGACTTTTATACTCATATGATGCTACAGCTAAGGCATAAGTGAGTATATTCTCTGGTATGATGCTTTCTCCCAAAACATTTCCCTTTTTGGTGATGTGCAAGACCACAGAGGCTTCTTCACATATGACTTACTCTCATTCAGCCAGAAACAGAAAGAAATACCATCTGACTTCCTTTTTAGGAGAAAGACAACTACATAAAATTTAAATGGTCAGGTTGAAATACCTCTGGAAAACTTACAGTTGGTCTCGGAAACAAAAAATTCAAATATTTTATAATGTATTCATTTTTATATATTAGCATTAGATAGATAAGCATGTATATTACTATATATTATAAGTTTTACTATACTTTGTACAACATACAATATAGTCATTAATTTATATATGTTTTCTATACTATACCAATAATATATAGAATATATATTCATATATACTCATTTATATACAATTTACAGCTGATGTTATATAAACTATACAGAAATTATTATATATATTTGTAGATATTAATATAGTATATTCATTTATGTAATATATTCACACATTTCATAATGAGTGACTCACTATATCTCCCAGGCAAGATTTCTAGGATGTTATTATATCATGCTAGCATGGATATGTTCTGCAGGCTCTAGTTTGCTACCGAAGACACTAATCAGAGAACGCAGTGGTATAGAAACTCATATTGATGATTTTGCCTTGTAAAGGGAAGTAATTGACAACAAAGCATATTTCAAGATCTGGTTGCCAACATACTCAATCAAACAGAATTTGGAGAAGGAGGGGAATGAAAAACTGGGAACTCCCAGTCATACTAAGAATGTCAGCTATCTGTTGTCAGAGACCTGGTGACGTTGAACCAAACTGTGAAATATGTGTAATTCTTCTAACACTGCTGATGATGTAGCACCAGATTTTATTTTATTTTTTTGTGTGTGTACATGTGACTGCTTTTGACCATGACAGGTTTTCATAAATCTGGTGTCATTATTGAACACATGACTTGTGTCACCACTGCAACAAGAGAAATCCATCATGGATCAAAGTATCAGGAAAAGTCCTATTCACTGTATAAGCCCCACTTAAGCTTTCCAAATACAGCTTGAGTGGAATTTAAGTGGGCCATAGGCCATGTTTTGCTCCTATACACAGGCATGAATTTTACACTGTGAAAACAGTCTAAAATATAAAGCATTTTCTAATGTAACACGGAGCTATCTGAAGTCACAAGGCCATCCAGAGCTAGATATCTTCGCCAGTGTTTTACCTTGAATAACATGTTATTTTTTCTAGTATACAAAGCAAAACAATGAAACAGTCCAATATTATTTTAATACTTTTAACACTGGACCTTCAACCTGCTTACTATAATATACCTATCTGAACAGAGTTCTCTATATCCTTCTCATATCACAAGTTCCTTGAGCAAGGATCATGCCTATCTCCTTGTTTATACATTGCTTAGAGTGCTGCAAGCTACATAAAAAACTTTTCTTCTGTAAGAGATTCATTGTACTCTGAAAACCCCACATTTCTTTATTTTTATATGTAAACAATATATAAAAACAGATATATATATATGTAAACAATATATATATAAAACATACATATATGTATTTGTTTACAGGAAAGTGATTATGTTTCTTCACCATAACGCTTCCTGATATAAAAAAAACCTCTTCAGATAATACTGCAATGTTTATTTTCCCTCACCATATTTAAGTGCAATGCTAACTGCTATTTGTAATGTGCATATTATAATAACTAAATAGTGCAGGTCCCTTTAAGGTAATTATGGGGTGAAAAAACCCATGAAATTTGAGTAATAATTTGAAGTCTGTAGAGACATTTATGTCACCCCATTCTTTGCAATGAGAAAAATACTTTTTGTGATTCATTTCAGTAAAGATTCCAGCATTTGCCTTCTTTCTCAGATGTGTTTACTTTACTTAGCATTGCAGCCTATTATACCCAATTGTTTTAATGCATGAAAGTAGGAAACTATGTACCTCTAGAGAGCAAAAATCCCCACTGAGCTGCTTTGGATCAGCTATGTGATCCTAAAGATCTTTTTTATTCCACTGATACTAATGTTTCCCTATTTCAATAAAACAATGAAAAAATAAAATACTCTGTTCATCAAGGCACATGTACCTAATTTAATGTAATATTTCATTTGAAATTGTCTCATTTTATTCTCTCTGATTCTGTTAAAAAAATTCACTATAGTGGGAGGAAGTCAAACTAGAGATTATATTAGGCCGAGGCAAATGGTATTCACCTTTTATAGTCCCTATGTTTTATAATGAAGATACTTCATTGAAACAATGATGCATACTTCAACAGTTCCCTGGAGAGCAGTGAATCCTGTTTGGAGAGATTCATGAATATGTGCATTAGCACAATCCAACTGGAACTTGCCCTTAAAAGCGAACCACAAGAGAAGCTGATCAGTTCCCGCTTATGTATATAATCAGAAGGTTATCATATTATCTCCCCCTCCACAGGGAAAAGCAGATGCATATTCTTACACCACTTTAAGAGGAGAAATGCCAAAGGAAACAACAATCTCCCCCTCCCCACAGTTTTAGCAACATTTACTGTATGAATCCAGAAAGACCTTTTAGAACAAGAGAAGGAGAATATATGATGAGTTTCTCTAAATGAGGATTTATTTTGCATATGATTAGTCATAGTGTAAACCTTTTAAAAAAAATTACATCTGCATTAATTTAGTCAAGGCCATCAATAAACTTGAAGTGAGTTCAAAGACTGCTTTGGATGGCAGAGAGATGAGACAAACATTTCACAGAGTCAAGGCTTGCAAAGATATACATGAAGCACTGTGTCCTGAAGATGAATGAGGAACACTTGGCAGTTCTTGAAGCAGTAGTTTATTTAAAGTACAAAGAATTCAGTGAAAAATACTTCTGGCCAGCAGTTGGTGCCCGGCTTTCAAGAAAAATGGCAGACCACCACTAAGCTAGTGACAATGATAAAGAATAGTCACATAGATTTGCAGATTTATCTTTAGGTTTGTAGCAACCTCAGCTCTATGAAAAAGAGCACAGCGATGAGACTCCTTACCACCTTTGAAAACAAACTAAAAAGAGCTACTGCCTTATGATGGTGCATATTATTAAGTGGTCATCACACATACCAGACAGTAGCAATAAGCTTTATCATCCAAAATGAGCAATCGTTTCATCTGAGCTTGGAAAGATTAAACAGTGCAATGAAACAGGAAAGAAAATACTAAATTATCGCCCACCTTCTCGGTAAAATGTGCTACTGCCTTATTACCACGTATTCTATATCCCCTGAGTCTGTAACACCTGTACCCGTTTACACTGGTAGCTAATGGTGCTAAATGCATAGTATAGTTCACTTAAAAGATGTCTTCAATTTCATTATGGCTATGAAAAATCTCAATGCTACTGAATGGCATATTTAATTCAAGCTGTCAAACAGTCATTACTAAGACATCTGTGAAAATGAATTTGGAGAAACTCTTACAAGACAGCTTCCTCTCACCTAAAGCCACAAAGGTTGTAGCTTTTTTTTTTTTTTTCTTCCAGTATCAGGAGTCCAGCCTTGTTCTTTGCACCCAAAGATCCTGCATACAAAAGCTTTCTGGTTGTCTATGGTCTTTTGTGTGCTGAAAGCAAAAACTCGCTGCATCACCATCTACTAGGTTTTTTTTTTACTTTCAGGGGAGAGGCATTAGGCCTTTTAAATAAGATATATAGAGGTGGCATAATTATACCCTCTAAAGAGGATATAATCTCATAATTGTGCAGTAGAGCTATCCTCAGACTGAACCACAGACTGTACTTGCATGCCTGATAGATTAACACCAGGCTCAGCTTCTAGTCTGAGGGTATTATTTTTACTTAAAAGCTGGTTGAATGTTGTTGAACACGTGTGTACACATATGGGTTTTTTTGTGTGTATGAAGTGCGCTATTTACCGATGCACACATACACACAGAGATACAGAAACCAAGCACTTGAAACACTTAACTGGATCTTTTTTTTTTTTTTCCCACAAATAATAGTTTTTTTTACACAAAAAAAAAAACAATTTTTTTTTTTTTTTTTTTTTTTTTTTTAACATAGGGGTGGGGAGAAAGGCTAGCAGGTTTATTTTGCTTAACTTGCTGTGGTGTGTCACATTCAGCTCTAACACTGCAGCTATTACCATATGTCATCAAATAACCAGCATAAGAAGATGTGCTGTTCCTCCACAGTGACCCCACATAGAAGTTTAAAGACCAGGAGCAGGACATAATACCTATTCCTAGCTCCACATGGGTATGCACATGCCTAAATGAAAAGAAATATTTTTTTTGCTGGGTGCCTCACTGCAGAAAAGTGTTTGCATGTAATATGGCAAAACCCAGAAAATTCTCACGTTTCTCTGGGTGCAGTAAGGACACAACACAACATTTACATATGTATTTTTGTATCTATATATGCTTTCATCCCTGCCTTCTGCTGAGTTTTTAAACTTGTGCAAAAAGCAGTTTTCACCAATGTAACAGCAATGTTTGGTGAAGACAAAGCTTGTGCATCACAGCAGGGGGACAAAGAGGAGGGGACGAAGGTCAAAGGGTAAATTCCAATTGCTGAGACATGTTTTTATGAGTCGAATCTTAACCATGTGATAAGCAGCATTCAGACTCTGAGAAAAGGAGAGTAGAAATAAGCATCTCAGGGAACCTGTGTGAGCCCCTGTAACAGTTTGATAGCTGGTTGACATAAGTTCTTCCTTTCCAGTGCTTGCATTTTCCCATTCTAGTTTTCAAATAGAAATATCCTATGTAATTAAAATATTCCTTCAGCCTTTGTAAATGCAGATGAATATAAGTGCTTGATTTATGCTGTATGCATGGAATTTACTGCTGCTTCATACAGTGCCTTTTATTCACAGGTTTTGATTCACAGAAGAGAGAAGAAAGCTGGTGCTACCTTTTTGGTAGAAACAACATGTGAGAAGGAAGGGGACTCCATTACATGAGGTACAAGAGCACTGTGGGCAGGAACTGCAAGCACCGTGTGCAAATAGATAGCAGAGGCAACTTTTGCAACAACAGGTGTAGCAGACTTTCCACCACCTCTTACCCATCTCACCCAAATAGGACAGGGAGCAACCAGGACTTAATCTTCTTGACATATACTTCTCCTGCTGGTGACTGACAACACTTCTCTTAGTCTGTGTTCTTGATAGCTTCAGTAGGAGCACACAAATCCTGCAACCAGGTAAAGGATGGATATGTTAATTGTAGCTGTGCTGTGGCTGTACTGATGAAGATCTGCTAACCACTGTCTCTGCAGATGCCTATTGGTAGCTCAGCCAGATGGTGGGGAAGATGTGATTTTGGTTAGCAGAAACACCATCCATGCTGAAAATCACTAAAGGTTCCTCATCAGTAGAATTTAACAAGCAGAGTGAGAAAAGTTAGCTGATGGCTGTATGTCTGGCCTTGCTAAATCAAGTTCTCTGTTGATGTCATTGTTTGATGTAAATAACTGCACCTTCACCAGTTTATGCTTGCAAAAATATTAATCTGTTGGTTTCATACAAGTACTGCAAGTGATACCACAAATTAGGCCAAACAGAAACGAAGAGCCACTTAAATGTTGTGTTACTATATATGAAAGAAGGTTTAGAAATGAAGATCCTCTCCTTGGCCTGTTCTCAAAGCTCTGTGAACACTGACAGTAATTTAATATAACCAGAACCCACCCACACCGTTTGACTCCTGTGTTTTGACAGACAATTTACCAGTTCCTCAGTTGCTCTAAATCTGCAGCTTCATTTCAGTCACTGGAGAGACATCAATTTATTCCTCTCATGGATTTGATCCAACACCTTCAAATAGCTAGAGGGGGAGAAGACTTCTGCTATTTCGTCATTTTTTTTACGTCTGCTCCCTAGTTTTTCTCATATAAGAGTATGATATGACAATTTTCTCATCAATTACTATTACAACTACCATAAGTGGCAGAAAAAATGCCATACAAGCCAGATCCTGAAATAAGCACCTCAAATGAGTACATGTAAGAGTTGTAAGGACAATTCACGTGAGGTTAATCTTATAGGATTATTCCTGAAGTTTACACACATGTGAAGTACAATCTATTTCACTTTAACAGTAAAATTTATTGATGGGAGTAATTTAAGTGTATTGTTTGACTATAAGCAGAGCTGTAACATTGACATACAAATATCAATGATATCCCCATGTCCCCTGAAGGCCCAAATCTTTTTAGGTGCTTCAGGGGTCATAAGCGAGCTTAGTGCTCTAAAGAATTAGTCCTTATAGGAGCTCTCATGAAAGCTTTATATTTGTCAAAGAAGAATCAAAATGTAGCAATGGGCACATATTTCTACTTCTTAGGTTTTCACTGTAGTATCTTTCTTCTGTACCACTTGTATAATTGAGTTTCCCTATTTTGGAATGGGTTCACTTGACCCTAGAATAACCTAAAATATTACTAAAATTATTTCCACCATTTTCTAAAGGAAAAATTATTTCCTTTACCCCTAGTGTCAGCAAAATAATAAAGTATTGTTGCTTTGCTGATAGCACACCAGGCAAACCCCATAAACCTAGACAGACTATTTGCAATGATAAAAACTGACTCAAACAGAAAGCAAAACAAACTTTTTAATTTTGTTTAAAGCAGACATATTAAATAATCTACAAAGTCAAACACTGCTAAAATTCTCCTTATTTTAAACTAGAGAACATTTGACGGCATTGAAGCTTTCACATACCTAAACAAAAGCTTTTTAAGGGAAGTTTCAGAAGGCGTTTTTTTATGTTTTGTCCATATTCTAAGTGCCCTCTACTGCCAAAGGAGCTGTACTACATGGGTAGCAAGCACTTGTCTGCAAGTAGCAAGTAGAAACCCACCCAGAGACTGATAGAAAGGAAGAATTTGATACTTCCTGGTCTTGCTTTTCATGCTGTATGTAGTTGGACTTGAAAGCTACAGCAATAGGAGGGGCTTTTTTATATGAAGAAAAATAAAAGTAAATCCAGTGGTGAATGGAAAAATGTAATTGTTTCTTTCTGCTGGCAATGTGGGTTCTTCTCTATGCAGCTTGCTGTTCTCCATTGGTTTCTTTACTTACCAGTGGTGTCGGTTTCAGCATTTGAGACACATATTTCTCAAACCACCTGTAATCCTGGCTGACCTGTAGGCAGGTTTTGCACTTGCACCCAAATATAAAGCCTCATCAGGTAGAAGATGGAGAGAAGCCATCCCTCTCTGTGGAGATGACAGGGTGCAATGGCTGGGGAAGATAGGGAGATGTAATCAAGCCTCTGAGTACTCCTACCACAGAGTAAATTCCTTTTGGGGTACAGGAAGGTTTCTGAGTCAGGACTTGCTCCCGTGAGAAGGAGCACTCCTCCTTCTGTCTTGGAGCCACTCGCCACATGCAGCCCAGCCTCAGCTCAGCCCTCAGTGAGCTGCTGTACATCCCTGATGTGCTTTTTGCTCTGCATTTCTCAGCAGGATGATTTTCATTTTTAACAAGCTCGCATTGTTCAACAAAGACTAAAAGGAGTTTCTGGGGTTTATTTTCCATACAAATCAGTCAGATGGAGAAAAATGCATGTCTGCAGTATGTGGAGCTGCAGATTTGATTGTGAGAAGTTCTGAAACCAGAGGGAAAAAACATGAACAATTCATCTTTAGTCTTTTATAGGCTAAAAAAAAAAAAAAAAACAAATGCATTTTTATGTATTCTAGATAGTTGTAGTGCGTTCAACAATTTGTATTGACATAGTGTGAGAACAAGTTGAACACATATTATTGTATATATATACATGTATATATTTATTGTGTATTCACGGTGGTGGATATTCCAGTCACCCTGGACAAACTGAACAAACATTAATTGGAATACCTGAAGTCCCTGGTCAGGTTAACCCTTCATCTTCCAGCACACCTGGCAGCGCAGTGATATTCCCTGACAGGTTTCTGGCACCTGCTGAGGTCAGCTGGAGATCAGGTACAGTGGTAGCATTTGAATGATGTAGGAATCCCGGAAAAGTGGGAATTGTGACCATTTTTTCTCGGCACAGAGCTACTGGTTACTAAGGTGACCAGTGCTGAGGGTCCAGCCCCATCTCAGGGACTCCAGAAGCTGTCAGGAGTTTCCAGCACTGTGTATTTACAGGCAACGGCCAGCACTTCGTTATAGAATAGTATCTGAGAAATTACATTTTCATTGCTTCCCCCCCCCCCCCCTCTTTTTCTGATTTACAATATGAAAGATATTTCATAGACCTATGTGACCTCAGGGTAATATTGAAAAACTAT
Organism: Todiramphus chloris collaris; assembly: GCA_025345505.1. NCBI lineage: Eukaryota > Metazoa > Chordata > Aves > Coraciiformes > Alcedinidae > Todiramphus > Todiramphus chloris. The sequence goes on from JANVCC010000022.1 coordinate 23,838,121, forward strand.
AAAAGCAAGAGCTCAGCTATATTCTCTGCTCTTCCTCATGAAGATACAGGATTATTTTCTAGTGTATTCTGAAGTGCTGTGTCCAACCTGGTTTAAACAAGGGAAACTATGAGGTTGAGTTTGCTGTTTTGGGGAAAGGTTTTGAACACTAGTTTCACTTGCAAAAGTACGAGACAGTAGGTTTTAACGATTTTTGCTAGGACAGAATAATTCTGAAACAAAAAAATAAAGTGAATTAACTCAATAGGTTCATCAGATTGTAAAGTTAATTCTCGGACTTCTTAGCTAAGATTGCTCAATAAGCAGTTCACACTGAAAGTGAACAAATTTATATACTGAACATAAGGAGGCAGGTGTTCCAAACTATCTTTTGCTTCTAGAAATACTCTCATATTTTACCATGCAATTAAAATTATAGCAGCCATATGAGATCAAGCTGCATTATTTTACACTATATATATATATGTGGTGCTTCTGTTCATCTAAGAGTTATGAGGCTACCTGTTCTTGAAAGTGAAGCACTTTGTTTCAGTACCAGTAATTTTCAGCATGATAAGGTTGTTTCAAGCTTTCCAAGAACAGGACACCAACCCTCATCTTAATGCAGAATTCCACAAACACAATACATTTTATTATTTGAATCTCTGTGTTCATTTTATCTTTTGTTCTCTGGTGAGAGTGGTGACAAAGGTGTTGATCGTTACCTACCTCTATTGATGGATTTTGTTCTGAATGTAATAGTTTGAGGTGACAAATTTGATTACAGAGAGAAAACCAGGCACTAAAGAGCTCTTCAGTGCAGTGTAGACAGACTGAACAAGAAGCTGTGTCTGAAGGTGGAAGCTAGGCAAATTCAACTGAGCAAGAAACTATATATTAAAAAGCCCACATAGCTGTCCTCGAAATAATACCATCTCTTAGTATCTTCGGACCACACTCTAGACAAGCAGAAGTGATTGGTTTTACTATGGAGGCAACTGCTTCTGATGTACCTGTAGTATGTTAGATTACACTGATGTATGGCAAAAGATCAGTGTTGTGGTTTAAGCTCTGCTGGCAGCTGAACACCATACAGCCACTAACCCACCACTTCCCACACCCTCTGTTGGGGTTTTGGGGTGTTCTTCTGTTTTCCTTCTTCTCTTAAAGAATTTTTCCATACTTGTTCATCAAGGAGATAAATCGCTGTACTTAAGAGAGACAAAAGGACCTGGCCACAGGGGGAGGGGTCCAGCCAGCTGAATAAAGGGGGTTGGGTGGAGCCCCTAGGGCTCTGGTTTTGCTCCCTGCATTCAAGGTGAGGAGAAGCTGCCCTCGTGGTGGAGAGAACTCATCCCCACTGCATCTCCTGCTCTCCTTCTACCCCTGCTGCCTCCCGAGGATCTGCTGGGCACCGGGATCAGCTTGGAGAGAGGTCTTCCCTGCTGCGTCTCCTGCTTCTCCTTCTGCCCCTGCTGTCTCCCGGGGATCCTGCTGGACACTGGGATCGGCTGCCCAGGGGGTTTGTGACACAGGCTTTTCCTCATCCATTGCCACGTGAGGCCTGAGCTGGCTCCGCAGTGACAGGGAGACCATCGCGCCCTCCCTGCTCACCGGGAGCCACCCGAGAGGCTGGCACTGGGTTCCTGGCGCTGTTTGTTGTTACTACCATAGTTATTGTTGTTTGTTTGCCTTATTTTATATATATTTAGTAAAGAACAGTTATTCCTCATCTTTGCCTGAAAGCTCCTTAATTCCAAAATTATAAGCATTCGGAGGGGAGGGGGTTGCATTTTCCATTCCAAGGGGGGCTCCTGCCTTCCTTGTCAGACACCTGCCTTTCAAACCAAGACACCCTTCACAGCCATTCCCATGGGATGGGAAGGAGAATCAGGAAGAAGAAAAAAGGGGTTGAGACAAGGGTTGAGACAAGGACAGTTCACTCAAACAACACAAAGAGAAAAAGAAAACAACAGTAACAGCAATAATACTAATGAAATTATATACAAAGAAACCAGGAAAGCTCTACCTGTTCATGAGATGTCAACTGTCCTTTCTCCAGCCACACAAAAGCAAGTTGAAAACAGGCATCCCTACTGCAGGCCAGACCTCCCTTTATATAGGGGTGGGACTCACTCCGTATAGTATCAAATATTCAATTGTCTGGCTCAGTTGTTTATCTGTCTGTGGCCCCTCCCAGCTGTGGCTCCTCCCAGATGCTTGGGCCAGCAGCTGTTTGTGATGAGTAACCTGAGCCCAACCCAGGACAGTCAGAGCTCATGATAGGCAGTGGATCCCTCTAGCTGCAGCTCCATGAACCTTTCAGTTGTACATGGGGATCCATTGGGTATTAATTACATCAGCTTCTCACAACCTGTGTCAGATTTGAGTCTGAGACTAGATATGAAAGGTACATGTAATGGGGAAAAAAAAAGTAACAGCAAGCATAGTTATTATTTGATCCATCTTAAATTCTGGTAGTTTAACTGGGCTGAACTGCAGTGATGGAGTTTGATTTGACAAGTGTGGTACAGCTTTTGTAGGTGTCTTCAGGTGGCTGAAGAAATCCACGACTGGGAGAACCAGTCAGTAGCAGACTGAGGCCACTGCTAAAAAAATAGAATGACTTATAAAAATAGATTTATAAAAATAGAATGACTTATCATTATTAAATAACTTATTATCATGCACAAGGAGAGCAGTGGATGTTGTCTACCTTGACTTCAGCAAGGCTTTTGACAATATCTCCCATAACATCCTTGTGGGTAAGCTCACAAAGTGTGGGTTAGAAAAGGGCATAGTGAGATGGGTTGAGAACTAGCTAAACAATAGAACTCAGAGGGTCTTGATCAGTGGCATAGAGTCCACCTGTAACTAGCAGTGTGCCTCAGGGTTCAGTGCTGAGTCCAGTCTTATTCAACACCTTCATCAATGACCTGGATGAAGGGACAGAGTGTACCCTCAGCAAGTAATCTCAGAACTGGGAGAAGTAGCTGATACACCAGAAGGATATGCCACCATTCAATGAGACCTGGATAGGCTGGAGAGCTGGGCAAAGGGGAACCAAATGAAGTTCAACAAGGGCAAGTACAGAGTCCTACCCCTGCGGAGGAGTAATACCACACACCAGTACAGGTTAGGGGTAGAGCTCCTAGAAAGCAGCTTCATGGAGAAGGACCTTGGAGTCCTGGTGGACAATAAATTATCCATGGGGCAGCAATGTGTTATCGTGGACAAGAAGACCAATGGTATCCTGGGGTGTATAAAGAAAAGTGTGTCCAGCAGGTCAAGGGGGCTTCTCCTCCCCCTCTACTCTGCCCTAGTGAGACCACATCTGGAGTACTGTCTCCAGTTCTGTCTTCCCAGTTCAAAAGGCACAGGAAAATACTAGAAAGTGTACAGCTGTGGCTACAAGGATGATTAAGGGACTGGAACATTCCTCTTATGAGGAAAGGCTGAGAGATGTGGGGCTGTTTAGCCTGGAGAAGACTGAGAGGGGATTTAATGAATGTTTACAGTATCTGAAGGATGGGTGTCAAGTAGAAGGGGCCCATTTCTTTTCAGTGGTGCCATGTGATAGGACAAGAGGTAACAGTCACAAACTGGAACACAGGAAGTTTCACCTCAACATGAAGAAAAACTTCTTTACTGTGAGGGTGATGGAGCACTGGAACAGGCTGCCCAGAGATGATGTGGAGTCTCCTTGTCTAGAGACTTTCAAAATCTACCTGGACACATTTCTGTGTGGCCTACCCTGGGTGATCCTGCTCTGGCAGAGGTGTTGGACTTGATGATCTACAGGGGTCCCTTCCAACCTCTACCATTCTATGATTCTGTGCTATTAGTTGAAGGAAACAAAGGTGGTAGTTTGATTTTCTTAGCACAAAGATGCACAATTACATGCATAGAAATTCTGAATAGTACCCACGTTTTCTAAACAAATACTGCAGGACTTCAACATTAATTGCTCAGCCTTCAAGCCACTAAGAAAATATCAGCAAAGGAGAAGGAATGAAGCCATTGTATTTAAAAGATACTCTATTTTTGCTGTATTGTAGGGAGTCATACAAACCTCAAAGTCCTCTCCATGTCAGGTTATTAAGAAGTATTTAACAAGAAATCAGACTACATAGAAGCTTCTTCTCATCCTGATTGCAAAAGATCTCAATAATTCCTAGCTTAGACTTCAATACATGCTACTGAAGGTTGACATCACAATGATGAAAAGTCATACACAAAAACACTACAAGCTACATATCAAAATACTACAAGCTTATATCAAGCAGTACTGGGGTGAACTTCCTCTTGTTTTGAAGAATTAAACAAGAGAAATTAATGAACATTGATCAACTGTAGTTAATGGCAGAAAGATCTTATCAAACTACCTGGTGAAAATAAAAATTTGCTTGGTAAAGACAATATTGTTGATGTAATAAGACCTATGAAGCATTTGATATGCTTTTTTTTTAAGATCTGAATTGGGGATCTAGAACTATATGAAATAATTTTACATATTATGTAAGTTAACCATCAGCTGCTGGCTCTTGAAGTCTATGTACAGTTGTGAAATTATCACTGAGCAGGTATCTTTGTAGTAGGATCTCACTGGAATTTTCTCCCACAATGCCATATTTTCATTAATAACCTGTAGAAAGCATCTAGTCACCACTTCTGGTAAAGGTTTTATATAAAGGGAAGACTGAGAATGATAAATAAGGGTAAAAGCAGATCACTGATATAAAAGGATCTGCATTGTATAGAGAGGTAGCATAGTCAAATATGACCTTCAATGCCAACAATGCCAGCAATTAAAGGCTGTTCATCTAGGAGAAAATATAGGTCATATTTAGAGGACAATTCTGTATTGTCAGATTTTCAAGCAATATTTAAGAAATATAATAAAGTTTGAAAATCCTGGTGGTAAAATTGTCATTAACTTGATCAGTTCATACCTGAGTCCAAAGTCTTGATTGTCCATGCCAGATTTCTGTTGACTCAGTCTCTGTGTCTAGTTTTAGATTAATCTACTACTTATTTGAATGCAGAAACTTCTCCTTGAGGTGGTTTAGAAGTTCTGAGGTTCTTGCGCTTCACCACTATTGACTGCGTAACTGCAATTGTCCCCTCTCAATATTCTTGTGACAAACTTAGCAAAAGAGTAAGCCCAAGACATAGGTGCAGCTAAAAAGTTGCAAGATGTCACCTTGGCTAATAAATTCATCTCTTTACTTAAGGCCTGGAAGCTGCTGTATTTTAGGCACGTGTTCAGGAATGAACAACATAGATATTCTCCCCTTGCCTTCAGAAGCACATCTATACACAAGGTATCTGTCTCTGTGCAAACATCCCTGGTGTGAGAAAGACCAGTTGGACAGCTGGCAAGCTTGTGCTTGCCTCTGCCACAGTCAAGTATGGAGTTAAGTGATGAGAGTCAGGGGCAATGAAGGGCCTGTAGTACAGAACCACTAACTTGGCTTGAGCTGCTTGCTCAGGTCTGAGTCTGTGCAATGCTACAAAGGCAGCAGAGGTAAGACTTTGAACTTAATCAGAGAGAAGGTCAAAACAGCAAAATTTCTCAATCTGTAGTTATCTACATCGGGAAGAGTACTCTGAAAAACACACAGTTCTCCAGTCTAGCAGTAAGATATGATAAGATCCAACACCAGGAAGCATAAGCAAGAACAATTTAGAGTAGACTTAAGGCTTGTATTTTTAACAATGTGGGTAATTAGGCATTGTGAACTAGCAAGTCAGGACTGCAATGGACTTTTCATCAACAGAAAATGTTAAGATCGGGTATTTCTCTAAAAGATATATTCAGTTCAACATAGCTGTAAGACTAGAAGCACAAATTAATTCAGGGAAGTTCTTTGGCTTGTGCTATGTGGAAAAGGAGGAGATTAGAATAGATAATCATAGTATTCCATTTTGCCTTAAAATCTGCATAATTGAGAGTTTGAAAAGAAAAGAGAAAATGCAAAAGATTTGTGGAAAAGATAGTTCAATTAAGTAGACATAGTAAGAAATTCCATTCTGTATATGCAGTTCTCTCTGTTTTTCTGCAGCTGGGGCTCTGCCCATTATCTTTGAGCAGACTTGCACCACTACTGACAAGCTTTGTTCAGGAGCTGTAAGATTGTACCTCCAGCTCAGCTTCCACTGTAGATCCTCTGCACTTCCCTAAGCAACTGCATGAAGTTTAAAGAAAGACAAAGTTGTCTGTTGTCTCCAGGGTCACCAATACAACACAAAATAACCAAGAATGAAAACTGCAAGCTTAGGTAGACTGGAAAGAACTAAGCATCTGCTTAGACCTATAAGTTACATGATAGTGCCACTTTTCAAAGCAATAACTTAAGCCATGACTTTGACAAGTCTGTCTGCTTGATTCTCTGCTTGCCCAAGCACCGAAATGCCAGGTCAGCAGATGACCTGAACCACCCATTCCTCTTCCCTGATGACCAAAATTTAAATGATATTTCCAGAAATGCCATATTCTTTGCATCATTTTTCCCTTTTTCACAGCTCTTGCAAATCTCTTGGACACCTGGAATCCAAGGACCAAATCCTTCATCTCCCACAATGGCAATAAACTATTAGAATTTAGGATTAGAAATAGGTTGCAGCTGCCACGTATAATGCCACATATAATAAAGAATGGAAAAAGTCAGCCTTGACTGCTTCGCTAAGAAAAGAAAAATTAACCCTTGACTTGCAGTTTAATAGTTACCTCTTATTTGAAACACTTTTTCTTACAGTTATTTCCAGGAAGAAAAGCTCAGAACTAGAGCCTGCTCGCAGTTGCTGTCAGTTAAACTTTAGGGGTAGTTTTAGAACGTTTGGTAAAGTTCATCTTCCCTGAACCTGTGCATTGCCTAACAATGCCCATAATCATATGCTCCTCATTTCCCCCACTTCAACATTTATTATAGTTTTATCACATATTAGAGTTAGATAACTTTTTTTTTGCTTGATTACCAGACCCTTTCTAATGTCAGAATGAAGCCGGGCATATAAAGATTTCAAAGATTAGCATCACTGCATGGCTGGCACAAGTTCTATTTATTTCTAAGATATGATAACAGCTGAGATTAGATGAGGTATTTGGGCCAGTAGGTCACAGTTTCACTGGGAGTGAGGATGGTGTTCCCTGTGAGGGATCCTAATCAGGAGTAAACTGGGCAGTACATCATGCTGCAAAGTCTCCCAAGCTTCTCTCATGGGAGACAGTGGTGACCATCGGACATCTCAGTTCTACCAGAGCTGGCTTTTAAAACAGCAACATTAAATTGTACTGTGTCTTCAAATGTGTATGCACACAAACTGAAGTAGTAATTTTCCTGAACATATTCAAACATTGTTAATATCCCTACTAAGCTTCAGATAATATTGTTTTTTGAAAATCATATATCAATTACATCTGTTCAAATGTGACATGGTGAAAGATGGAAAAATATATTATGCCACATCTCATATGAAACTTCCCCTGAAGCACTAGCTCTTCAGCAGCAGTATGGAGTAGGTGCTTTGCACAATCTTCTTCAGCAAGTCCGTGTTCTTCACAGCACTGCCTTTTGGTGGCTTGCACCCCCATACTGCCCTTTGTCTGGCCGCGAGGGGTGGCCACTGCCAACAAGGGCTCTATTCTGTGAGACAGGAAAACCACTCATACACTAAAATGGCAACTGTCTGTACAGCATCCTCTGTGACAACTAAATGAATGTCAGCCTTGTTTTAGGCTCTGTTTTTCATATAATTTCTGCTTGATTTTAAATTGTACCTTAGCTACACATAAAACTCTCTGAAATGTAACATTCTTTTCTCTCCAGTTTTGGACCCTCTTTCTAGCACCAAGTAGTTGATGCCTCGTATAGACTTGCCTAGCTCACATGTCTGCTTAACCACAGAAGTCTCCAAAGCTGAGGAGTATAGACTCTCAACTTGCTGCAGTATGAAAATGCAAACCTTCTTAACACACCTGTATTTTCTGTGTATCATATGTTCAAATTTATGCAGTACTCAAACTTGAGATTACAAACTTGGTTAGGGCACAGAAAGGGTGTCACCTGAGAAATAATATTTTTTTTTCTTTCTAAAAAGCCACAACTTCCATGAGGAAAGCACAAGAAACCTTCAAACCTTGAAAGAAGTGCAAGAAACCACTGTCAGTTGCTGCCCTGCTTCTTGTGGGAGGCAAGGAAAGAGCTGCTCTGGATTTGGTGTCAAAAAAGTAAGGAAACTGCAAACCAGAATAGGAAGTGCAGCTGTAAGATGCATGGCTGAGAAAGACACAGCACAGAGGAATAAGTCAAAACAAGCTCAGTTTGGGAGCCTGAAAACACAGGTTTCCTCACTTTAACAAACCCTTTTGTTAAAAGGGTTTGTTTGCCAAAACACCGAGACAGCAAATTCTATCCTGCAGAAATCTTTCCCCAATTGCTCACTGATTTTTTTCTTCTTGCCCTTTTTCCCAAATAAGAGACCTTATATTCAACAATATCTTCGTACATACTAGTGCATATTAAGAAAAGAACAGGCTCAGTTCAGATTTTTCTTGTTTACAATTTCAGGCTGAATTCTGCCCTCCAGTCCTGACTCCAACGGGACTAACACTTGTGTAATTGAATACAGAATGCAACCCTTACGGTTTTGGTCTGACCAGTAACAGAACTTTATGTGTGTTTAATTCATTTTTAGGTTTAGTTATTTTTTCAAATTGGGGCATAAGTTCTGCTCTTGTATTGAAGCTTATAAAAAAGGGCAGAAACTTACCTTTTGTTTCAGTAGAGATGTACATCCATGCATTCATACATATATAACATGGAGAGAGAAAGAGGGGGAGAAATGTCTGGAAGAGATTATTTTTGGAAAGGATATAACCATTAGACATACTTTGCTATTTTTTTAAAAAGTCTTCTAATCAAATGCAGTAACAAAAGTCACTTCTTGTTTATTGATGAGAATGCTTCAGTGCTCAGCTGTAACAACGTCTTATTGTGAGGCCGAGAACCAGCAGCAAACTCCCTCGGCTTCATCAAGAGGAGAATCAGGCCTTGCTGGTTTGAAGGTCATTGCATAATACATTTGTAGTTACAGCACTCATCACAGAATGGATGTAGATGTTTACTTGCCTCTAATGTTTCTATCATGAAAATGTGGCAATATTTAGAATGGGATAAAATACACAGGAAGGAAGGAAGGAAGGAAGGAAGGAAGGAAGGAAGGAAGGAAGGAAGGAAGGAAGGAAGGAAGGAAGGAA
>JANVCC010000022.1:23847368-23994372 GCA_025345505.1 Todiramphus chloris collaris
GAAGAGAAGAGAAGAGAAGAGAAGAGAAGAGAAGAGAAGAGAAGAGAGAAAAGAAAAGAGAAGGAAAGAGAAGGAAAGAGAAGGAAAGAGAAGGAAAGAAAAGGAAAGAGAAGGAAAGAAAAGGAAAGAGAAGGAAAGGAAAGAAAAGGAAAGGAAAGAAAAGGAAAGGAAAGAAAAGAAAAGAAAGAAAACTTGGCCTACCTAAGACTGTGTCAATGTGATCAGGAATAATCAACCTTCACCTGAAACACTGAATTCATTCCCAAAAGGTACAGTAACCCCTAAGTTCTCAAAGTTCTACTAGGTGATACGAGAGTTGTTACTGTACCACATCTGAGAGTTTAATTGAGATAGGGGGAGAAAGAAGGCAAAGATAATGTAAAAAGAGAACTTGAAGACAAATCCATTGAAAAAATCAAACAACCCTATTTGGAGTTTTACTCTTTTAAAACATGTCAGAAGGCTTACACCAATGCCAGTCTGGAGAGGCAATAAACTACAGAATTGTGGCAAATTGTGGTATCAGCACAACAGACAAAATGTTAGGACTTTTTAGCAGATGGGGACAAGAAGAAATTGCCAAAGGTGAGATGGTATGCACCTAAGTTGTCTGAGAACTCATATGTGAAATCAAACAGTAACGGTGCTTTGGTTTAAAGCAGCCACAGAGGCAGAGAAACAAAATGTGACTAATGTGACAGTGATCTTCACTAAAGTGCAAATGACCCTAGTTACTGCAGGCCTGGAAATTTATTTCTGCACCAGGTAAACAAGTAGAGACTGTAACAAAACATCAGTAGTCATATGGGAAGAAGGTCAAGATTAACTTTTGTACAGCAGTCATGCTCCAAAATATCTTACAGTTGTTAGATCACATCAATGTGTGTATGGATAACACAGCCAGTTGATATAGTGTGACTGGATTTTCAGCAGACTGTCAACAAAATCCCTTAGCAAAGACTCTCAGAGAAATGAAAACTTGAAGATTAGACATGGGCTAAAGGGAAGGTATTCCTCAGGATTAACAACTGGTTAAAAAGAAGGGAAACAAAGGGAAACACTAAGTGGTCAATTTTCACAGAGGAAGATGATTACTGGCAGAATCCTCTGGAGATCTCTGCTGGGATTCTGCTGTTCAACAGATTCATAAATTATCTGGGAAATGTTAAGTAGTGAGATAGCAAAGTGTACAGATGATGAGAAACATTCAGGATTAAATCTATGTATAAAGTGTTACAGAAAGGTCTTGTGAATTACTCAACAATAAAATAACAGATGAAATGAAGGGTAAAATCTTTGATGAGAATAGCTTTAAGAATATCTACAGGAGGAGATGTCCTCATCTCAGGAGAGAGATCTTAGAGGACTGTGAGTCCTTTGGCAATGCCAGCACAATACTATTGACAAACAGGCAAAAAGGCAAGGAGAAAGCTAGGAGTTATCAGAAGAGGAATAAAAGATAGAAAATGTCATTGTGCTTGTGTGTAAGTCCCTAGTACATTCATACCCTGAGCTGTGTGTGCAGTTGTGGTGAGCAATGTTGAATACCAAATGGTTTCGGTACAAGAAAGTCTGAACACACCTTTTAGAGTCTCAGATGTGTCCTTTTTGCATCTGCTGATAACTTCACAGCCTGGAAACTGAGCCTAGTGTAAAAGCATCCATCCTACCTACTGCATACATCCTGTAGAGCATCTGAAGCAGCACAACCAGCGTGATGTGCTCAAGATGTACCTCATGAGGAATAACTGTTTCTAGCAACCAAGCTTTTCTGGAAAGAGTTGGCTTTACTAAGTATATGTTGTACAGGTGATTTGTGTAAGCACAGCAATGATGTGATAGCTGCACAGTGCAGTCCAGGAAACTTATGCTGTGCGCATGGGGACCCTACCACCTTCCCAGGGGTATCGCCTTGCATCTTATGATTCCAGAACATCCCTGTGGCTGCATGGCAGGAAGATCTAAATGGTGTCTAAAGAAGTCTCCCTGAGATCTATGTGCTGGAGATAGGTATCAGTAAAAGGCTTTTCTGCAGCAGATGTTGCACAGTTTTACAGAATCCACATTTTCCTAAATGTACATGTGCATGTCCATCTAGGTGTGCATACATGTGCATTGATGTATGGCTGATATATACATTCAGTATTAGATGGATATATAGCTGCCTAATTCTGAAAAGCACACCATGTGTAGTAAATCATTTTACTAAGTCAGATTAAAGGTGCTATTATTCATGGCAATGTAATACTATCTATAATTTTGTGTTAAACTTGACATTATAAATCCTTTAATCTGAGTATTTAAAAGATGTTCTATGGCTCATTTTTCAAACAGTATTCCAGTTAACACATTTACTGCTAATGAACCACTATCATGTTCTCTCTTTCTCAGATAAATGCTGTTGACCAACATTATTATTTGCTCGTCAAATAATTTTTTTTTCTTTTTAATTTAATTGCTTCAATAAAAATATGCACCAATAATGCATTTTTAATTACACTTCCCAGGTGACCTATACAAAAAGAGGTTTTATAATGAAGCCAAAATAATTAGCCTGTCACAGTCCAGTTTGGGGCTATTGTGTAGTTGTCCTTTCCATGGTTCACCTTAGCCTGACTGGAATTCTAAAAACCTTATATATTATCTCCCATAACACTTCGAAAGGTATTAAAAATATGTGCAGTAGTTGCAGAAGCAGGCTTTCTAATTATTGTCAACTATTTCCAGTGTGACGTGGCAGATTCCCTTGAGAACTGAAACAACAGCCCACTCCAGGATTTGTAATAGGCCCTAGAGCCTAAGTAGTTGTAGACATAGCTGTTTCCCTCAGGATAGATAATTGGTTTACATAGCAGCTCAACATCTGAACTAAATCAATTTTTTTTTCTACTGTCATTTCCCTGTTAAATATACATAACTATTTGGGGGTATTAAATACAATGTGATTCACTATTTAATAGCAGAATAATTTGCATGAGCTACTTTACCTGGAATGCTAATAACTGTTATCACCCTACATTTCCACGCATAAATGATAAAATATTATTAAGGCAAAATTCTGTAGTCCTTAATCAAGGAAAACTTTCACTGAAGCCACTGGGAGATTTGCTCAATTAAATACTGCAAAACGTATCTCTTAGTTTGGTGAAAGTAAGATATCATCATTAAGATATTCTCCCTAATGTTATTAGTGGTCAGCTTATTAAATGAGACCATATTAATGTTTTGTACAGGTATAACCAACCCTGCAGGGTGCTGATCTTTTATCATCAGTTTATAAACCAGTTTTATGAAACACTCAATTACCAGAATTCACGATTAAGACACAAATATTTACTGTCGCTGGCAATAACATGAATTTAGCAACTAAACTTCCTGAGTCTGTGTTACTAAAAAGATAAGAGAGATACTGATTTTATTTTAAAAATCAATTTTACTTTAATTATGCAAATCTAGGAGCAATACATACAAAATGATTTTAAAAGCATGTATCAAGACACTGCAACAGTAGTGGTTTCTTCCTTTAATAAAAGATGACTTACTATTTCATGTAAAGTAGAAAACAATTGCAGAACATTTGAATAAAATTTATTTGCTCACAGCTTTTCAAGGAACGTAGCAAGATCCTGAGCCTGCAAGTACTAAGTACTTCAGAGATTCAGGATGCTCAGAAATCACAGGATTACATCCTAATCCTTGTGGTTGAATACGATACCCAGCTGTGTAATGCAGCTAGAGGTTTCATGTCTTTGACACTAAATTTGGTCATATTGGAGTTGAAGAAGCAGGACCCTAATAACAAAACTCATCCTGCATTTTCTATTCCTCCACTGATTTCAGCGAGTATCCTGGGTTCATGAAAAATGAGGATTGTGCCTGTAGCTTGTTATCTGATGTACACAAGAACTGAAAATACCACATATATTTCTAGTGTCCATCATTCATCACCAGCTCAAAAATCACATGGATGCTATGATTTCTAAAGCACTGATTCATCACTCTTCATGTCCTATATTAAGATGTTGTTGCTGGATATTTTCTGTCCCCAAAAGGAAAAATCTCAGAAAAAGAAACAGTTGGAAATCAATTCATAAGAATGGTCAAAATGTGATGCCCTGAAGTTTTCAAGTCTTTGTAGAAATACCTAGGGATATTTCGTCTCATAAGAGGTACAGGTCAGACCCTGCACACCATGACCATTGCCATTGATTTCAGCATATAGAGCCAGTGGCTCCAATTCTACAAAATACTCAAGTCCTTTTAAAAAAACTGCTAAAGCATAGCAAAACCATTAAGCATGAGGTTAGCTTTAAATTTATGCTTAAACTGAAAGCAAGAGGATCTAAGTCTGCATTTCTCTACTACCAGGAACCTGTGCCCAAAACAAAGCACAGTATTGTGCTGGGAGAAGTGACACAGGCTTCCTCTCAAAGCTCTGAGGTTGGTGTGGTTCATTCTGGACATACAGCCGACAACCTTAAGTATTTTAATGAATAGTAAATATTACTGTTAAAGCAAATCTAAAACTAAAACTAATATGCCTAACATGCTTACATGTGACATGGCATATGTTATGTGTGTAGTAAGACTGAATTTCTTAGAGGAGCAGAAAGGATGAGGAAAAAAATCAGTCATGTGAGTTGTCAAATATAACCTTTTGGCATTCTAATAAACTGTTGCTTAGATAGAAATATCAAGCTATTACTAATGGCTATTAATGTGTACATGCTTCATGTAATTTTATAGTATCTTATTTTAATATCTGTAATTTTAATGAATTGCAATTTAGGAAAGAAACAATTTTCATTTACTTTATATAACATAATTATGGACCAAATTAACCCCACACTAGTCTTAATTACATTTAGTTTCATTTGGCTGATCAAGCAATTAATGTGCCACTGTATTTTGGAAGTAAAAACCAAGTTGTTATGGTCTGTCTTCAAAAAACATGTACTCATCTCAAGTGTAGCTACTGTGTAAAACTGTCCTTTGGAATTTTTTTTTTTTTTTTTTTTGGTTTACTGTACATCCGTATGTTGCAGCACAAGAATGTGAGTATAATGAGGCCCTTCTGCACCTGGGGTCCTGTTATACTATGCTGCTTAATAATCTTCCCTTCATGCCACCCTTTATCTGCTGTTCTCAGATTGTACTTGTGCTTTTCTCTTTTAATTGGGAACTAATTTTAATTTGCCATTAGAGATGATAAAAAAGCCCACATATAAACTTGTATTTCCTCAAGCCTCTGTACTGTCACTCAGCCTTTTTTTGAAGTCAGGGCTGGAACTAGCTCTTTTTGCTCTTCTGGCTAAAGAATAGCAGAGGGAGAATATTTTTAAAAGCCAAGACAAGAAAACCCATAAAATATTGAGCTGCATACTGATGTTCATATTCGGGTTTTCCTCAGCACTACAGTGAAATCAATGCCTGCGGAATGACAGCATGAAACCAGTGTAACGGCTTTAGGATCTGGCCCATTAGTATTTAGTACTATCTATCACTGTGTCTAACCCTTTCAACTACTTGAGAGAGAAAATGGTCCTTTGCAATACAGGTATGTTGTGAATCTAATTGGTATTACAAAGTTATTTAAGCAGAGCTCATAATCAGGGGCATTCTCACAACAAAATAGGCATTGTATTACCTATTTACGAGGATTTGGGGATCCCTTCAGAAATCATGAGATTCATGTCATAGCAATCACTTTATGTTATTTCAAAATTTTGAAAAAGCAGTGACTTTTCTGATGACCTTCACATTTCTCAATGGAAAACACCAGTGCATTTAATAAAAGAACATTTTATTAATGCTGCTGTTTTTAGAGATAATTTGTGTAGTCTGGTTTCCTAAATGTACTTTCCCACAACTTTTTTTCATTTAAGGGGTGGATGAAGCACCAGTCTACAAGGGACTGTGCCAGTCGCCTTGAAAGTGCATGGTGTTACTACAGGGATTAAGGCTTTGCTGGACCTCAGGAAAATCTGGGTCTTAATGTACTCTTCAGCTACTTCAAACTCCAGTACTTTTTTAACTGAAGGAATTCAAAGCCATTTGTAAATCTTTTTTTAGTGTCCTTAACTGCAATTCTGAGGAAGCAATGGCTTTACACTTTCTTTTGCTCCAGATAATGCTCAAAGCTAAATATCTCTTGCTGAAGAACATTAGTCAAACTGACTTTGTAGGGTTCTTTACATGACTAAAATGAGTTGGATTTGACCTTTCATTTTTGCCTGGTTTGGATGACAATCATCAAGCATATCATATTATATTCATGTCAAAAGTGAAAAAAAAATAATTTCCCCACTCTTAGTAGAAGGAAAGACAGCTCTTTTTGCCCCATGTCCACTGTACATTCTCCCCTTTTCAGTTGTAAAGGGTCAATGAAAATTTGGGCAGAAGAAATGTGGAAGCATCTGTAGTCATACATGTAATCAAGATTTTCCTGCATTTCTACTATTGGAACTGGCACCATCGACCACTGTTTCCATTCAATAGTGTGATGAAAGATGTTCATGAGTAGGACGATGTGGGTCACCTCCAGTCCATACTGGGGAACAGGCTGCATGTGTCACATCTTGCAGCAGTTTATCCTTCTCATGCAAATAGTTTAACCAGGGTCACCTCATTTGCAGTTAGCTACTGAAGTTCAAAGGCTGCTGCGGACAATGCATAGAAAATAATAAAAGTAAATCTGGCATAAAGTCACTCATGACTTCTCAACTGTAGGAGAAAACCATTTCTCCAAGACAGACATAAAATCTGTATCAATTGGATGACACGGTAGTTTTTTTGAGAATCAGGGGTCACAGTGAAGTACACCTTCCTGCACGCTGATTTGGGTGAGATCATGTGAAATGTGCGAATGAGGGTGGAGAAGTCTGGCCCTAAAGGAATAGCCTGATCAATTGGGATAAACTCAATAGGAATTTTGCTGTTGATTTCACTGGTATGGGAATTTTACTCTCACATGACGCTTCATGCAGTTAGAAACAGATGTTGAGGATGGAATTGATTATATCTGGTTTTCCTCTAAATTCCCTCTAGTAATCTTTCTAAACCAAAAGAAGGCACTATTTTCTAATTGCTGTTATGTACTACATTTAAGGCAAATTTATATGGCAAAGCACAGATGCATTCTAAGACCTAAGAATACTTATTATCTGAGCAAAACTCAGCATAATAAATTGCAATAGGTTGCTATCTGTTTTCTCTGTGCAAAGAAAATATACTGACCACTGAGCATTTCTTTTCATTTCTAATGGGAACAGCTAAACCACTGTCCCATAACACTTACTGAAATAAGCACTATATTGACTCCTAAGCTGGAAATGCATAGGATTTTCAGCTGCATTTGTCAGCTGGTTAGAAATCTTTGGCACATCTGCAGTGATTTTATTCTCAAAGCACTACCCTGTAGTTTTTACCTTACTAACTGCAGTGAAGCACAGGCCTTGCTCTTCCTGCAAACCCTGTTGGACATACAGGTCATTTTAGAGAAAGCGAAGAACAGAGTGGTGGGGGAACTGATGCAAGTGCAGTCCAGGCGTGAGTGTGAAAATAGGCTTATGAGTGCATGTGGTATCCTGAATATGTCTCCCAGACATATTCAGACTTTAAATACATTGACCCAGGTTTCTTTGTAGAGACTGGCAAAGCTGCCATCCCCATCCTGCTCTGCCACCACATATACTGGGGACAGGTGACAGTGGGATTGTCACAGTGCTCTCATGCAAAAAAAACCTTTTCTCTTTGCTACCCGGAGCTACCAGGGAAATGACACGTGGGGTTAGTTTGACTCCTCCGTATACTACCATAAAAGGTGATACATGAGAAAAACTGAGAAAAATAAAACCATTCTGAAGATTGCAGTTAACATGTTCAAAAAAGACAGCACAATCAAGTCATGTTTTAGAAGAACTGACTCCTAATATTCTGCTAAGGAAGAAAGCATCTACATATCTGTTAATGAAATCTGAGTGGTGTGTTGTCAACTACCTTCTCTTATTTGTAAGACGTTATTTTAACACAGCCTGCTACTGTTTATTTCAGTGGAAATTAAAGGGCATCTTAAATAGTACTAAACTGCAACTGGCAAAATAATGACATACCTTTTATAATACATTATCCTTGATTTTTTTTTTTATTTTAATTTTAGTTTACACATTATACATCATATGTTTGTTCATTAGTTTGCAGAAGTCAGTCACTCGGGTTAAGTCCTCCAGTCATTCGTTGGTGCAAATTAGCTAACGTTCTACTCTATTTCACACTCAAAGCACTTCCATTATGGTTGGATAATGGTTGTACCATCAATAAAGAGTATGAATCCAGTTATGTGGAGACCTCGGCTTAACCTTTCCATATGCTATTGATATTTATAGAGCTTCTGACATAATCAATTAGCCTGAAAACTGGCACTCATAGAAGGTAAACCCATATAAAGGAACCATTGCATCTACATTTTCATTAACCTTTTATGTAAGTATGAAGAAAATAAAGACAAATATATTCCATATGTAATGTACGCTAATCCCTCAAATTTTATAATGATATTGCAGATCAGGAATAAACTTGTTTAGTGGTATCTTGATTGCTAAGTTCTGTAGCTGCATTCATAAATGTTTTAATCTTCAGCCAGACATCTAGAAACACCATGAAAGTGAAATGAGATTAGCTAACTGTCATATGACACTCTTCCCAAACTAGTACTAAATTTAAAGTTAGTTGTAAAGCCTGGTTCTGTATGGTAACAACTCCTACTTGCAGTCAGTTGTTATTAGCTGGAATAGCATAGACATGATATGGAAAAGAAATAATAAAACACACTACACACTATTCCATATGACCACCCAGTCATGCTAGAAAGCAATCTGAAACAGGGAGAAAATGAGTTTTGTCACCTTTTATCCACACAGAAGAGGATCATCCCCCATACAAATTTCAGGGTAATATACAAGCAAACAGGTTTTGTCTGGAGATACCTGGTCCTAGAGTAAGAGCTGGAACAGTTGAGGTGGAATCCTGGATTTACTGTGCTTTGTGGAAATTTGTACTCCCTTTCCACTGACACACTGCATAAGTATACTTTGCTTTTGTTAAACACCTGATTTTTGTTACACTCCTGAGTGATGGTTCAGAACACAATCCATGATATTTTTGCCTTTTTTTCCAGAATAAAAATTTAGTCATAATGGAAACATTTTCATATTGAGAAAACAAGCTATATCTAATGATTAATTAAAATGTTACAACAGTAGATTAGTTGCCCTGGCCTATATGTTCCACTCTATTAATATAAGTCAGAAGGAAGAGATTTCTGAAGGAATGAGTAGGAGAGTTGCAAAGGAAAGCAAGTCCTTGGTATTATCTCTGTCAAATCCACAGGACTGGTTCTGAGCACCTCAAGAATTACAGCCATGGATTCCTGGTCTAGCCTTGAAAGGAATCAAAAGGATTGCTGCCCCAAATAATACAAATTCTCCCCTACTGTGGAAAGAATAGTGTAGGAAGGTACAACAGAAGGGAAACACAGAGGGTTGGGGAAAGGACTGTATAAGAAGGTATCTACCGTATCTACTATCACTGGGTTTTACAATTGGATCTAGTTATAGTTTTCACTGAGGTTACCGTTCACTGGCAAACACAATACTACATATTTTTGGTCCTAAATCATGTGAATTACTTAGGGAGACTTAGGCAGATGGGGTGAAATTCCTGCCACTGCAGCTGAAAGTAAAATTCACATAGACTTCAAAGGGGCAAGATTTTCCTCAGTCATCAAAGGATATTGGGTCCTTGGTAATAATACCTTTACATATGCATAAGTACAGGCTAAAGAAAAATGGAATAGATTATATGTAAGGAAGAAAATGTCCTCAGAGCCTGGATATTTAGTACACAATGTTTGATGTGAGTGGGCTGTTTGCAACAGTAATTGCTTTGGTTGCAGGACTACATGGCAAGATACTGTGGTGAAAGGAGTGAAATTAGTTCATTAATAAAATAGATATATGTCTGTTGCATTTGAATAGTAGAGATAGAAAATGTAATAGGTGGAAGGCTTTCTAACTCATAAGATAGTGTGGTCTAAACAAAGGACTTGTAACCTTAGTCTGGCAGTCTGATAGAGTTTTGTTTCAAATCCCATACTATACACTTAGTGCAGCTCTAACCTTTTATTAAAATTGGAAAATATATTGTTTATAAAGGCTACTCTTGACAAAGACTAACCAAAGAAAGGTGCAAAAAATGTATTGTTTCCATAATCAGAGATACACCGTAAAACAGAACAAAGTGATAAATACAGAGTATAATTGTTTGTTGTTGCTATCTGTCTGTGCCCAGTGGCAAGGAAGTCCAAATGAATTGCAAAGAAATTTTTAATAAAAGAACAAAAAAAAGTAATGGGCTCCATAACCTGAAAGAACTTTGAATAAAAAATGTCCCCTGAAACTGAAAGTCCCTTTAAAATCTCCGCACTTTCTGACCGTTCTTTGTTTTTTTCTTTCCCCTGCTCTTACTTAAAAGCCTCTGGGTGATTTGTCCTATTCCCTGCCCAATAACAGCGAAACCATTGTTTTAGGGAAGATATTTTTAATGTTGTATATTTTAGTTTTTGTTGTTACTGTTGTTGTTTTCTCTTCCTTGGACATTTCATCCACACACCGCAGAAAATGTGAACATAAGCAGCTGCAATATGAGATGAACTCTGAACACCAAATAGGTAGGCCCTAGAGGGGAGGAACTGAAATATGAGCTGCTTATTCTTGGAGCCCTTTAAACCCTCCAATCTGTTTTAAATTATTTTGGTGCCTCTATTTAAAGGTTAAATTTTTGTTGTTGTTGTGAGCCATAGTTTAGTAATACAAAACCTGGGCAACATCAGCATAGAGTCAATTCACAGATTACACACCCAGGGTCTTTCCTGATCCTGCCTAAAGTGAAGCAGCATGTTTATACTTAGCAACACATTTTGACATGAATGAACTTTTCACGTCTCTGCTCATAAAATAAACACATACATTCAGCAGGAAAAAAAAAATCATCTCACTCAACAATCCGGCTTACATATGTTATTTACAGACCATATGTCGAAATCTAAATATGGTTATGGATATGTAGAAATTATAGATATAAAACATTGACTTCAGAGCTGTGCATTAAACATCAAACCTTTTACATCTTTCTTTAAATCCTTTCTTTCTGCTAAGTCTTTAGCACATTAGATTTCACTAAAAGAATCCCAAACTTATTTTCCCCTACACCCCTTTCTTGGCACCTAGAGCATTTTTTATGCTTTGTTTTTTCTTCTACAGTATTTTGTTTCAGGGCATTCATAATTTGAGCACTAGGGCTTAGATGTCAGCATGAACACAATTTTGATGGTTGCTTTTTGCCATTGCCACTTTGAGTTCAGCTGTACTAAGTGCCAATGGGAAATTCCTAAAGGCCAAGGCATTTTCAATAAATTAGCATCGAGACACTGAGTCTTTGTAGAGAGTTTAGGTGAAACTTGATTCAAAATGCATATTTGGGGATTTCTGACAATGCTTGCTTTGTTTTTTATGCAAATAGACAAAGCCTTGGAATCTCTTGAATTTATATGATCAAAGATGACCACCGTGAATGTGTCTGGAAGCATTACTAAATGACAAAAGTACCAGAGATAGTCATATTACAAAGATTAAAATAGACATTTTTTACAACTATGACTTCTAAAGAACACTGGTTTTTTTGACATTACATTAACTTATTTTTAACATATTTTTAATCAAACTAATTTTGAAGCATTGCATTTAACATGATACACATCAAATGGTTACCACTGGCAGTGGACTCAGAAGTTCCTAAAATAAAACAATTTAAATGTTTATGCTGCTTTCAGAAGGCAAACTAAACTCGGTTATAATTGATAAGAGAATTACACACTCTTTTTAAGACTTGAGTATCATTTCAAAAAAGCTAAGTAGCATGGCATACACTCCTGTCACTGCAGCAACTCTCATCTGATCTTAATGCATGGATCTTTTTATTTAAACAGTGATGGGAACACCTTGTGTTTTGTTCTGCTGGGCTGCTTTCTTTCAATAACTGTAATCAGCTAAAGAAGAGAGGATTTCCTGCATAGATGTTTTAGTTGCATAAATCCACATTTCTATGTAAATATCAAAAATATATAATAAAAATGTTTTTTGTAGTGTAGATTAATATCAAGGTACATTATGCCACAGCAAGAAAATATGTTATCTACCTAAAAAGAAAAATGGCTATTTTATCTGCCTTTCAGATGGAAGATTTGTATTTTTATTTTATGTTAACACAAGCAACAGAGTGAAATGAAAATATGGTCCATAGAGAATTGACATTTACAAGGTTCTTAGAATTGTTTTGAAAATAATTTCTTTTGTGCTATTATTTACTGGGTTTTTTGCCTTAGTCATGTCCTGTAGGTGAAGCATTCACAACCCTCAACCTTCACCTCCCACCAGCGTTTACTCTCTGCTACACTGCAGTGGACTTTGGACCCAGGCCATGCCATCCGCTATCACGACATTGTGGTGTGTATGCTCATTTTGTTTGGTAAAACCCCTCTAGGCTGAATGATATGAGTGTGATTGAACCTCCCATAAAATCTTGGAAGAGCTACCAAAGAGTGAAGAAGACAGGTGAGAAAGGTATCCATACCTTTCCAAGGTATCCATACCAAGCACAAGAAATATATACTTGTAAATTAAGGAACATGAAATTTGATACAGTTCACGCTAAACTCTCTGTTGCTCATCTCGCTTTCAGTATGTTTACCAAAGTTCTATTCCTCATGATGCTTCTATTAAAATAAATATATTATTATTTTAGGATGAATCTCTCTGTCACACCATTGATAAAATAATTATTTTACATATAATACACCAATGTTATTTTTTTCTACAAAAATAATATTACCAAAAGACTGCTTACAGACTATAAAAATTAGACAAATTTGAATTACAGGGAATAAGTATTGATACCATGATCTATAGCTTACTGCTGGATCAATTCTCTAGCTTACATTAAGCTCTGCAAAGAATATTTCTGAGAATCGTGCCCAAAATGCATCATGGTTGAGCTAAATCTATGGGCTAATATAGATCATTCCTTGGCTGATTTTGATAGGGAGAGGTTATCATTCCAGCAGTGTCTACTGCAAGCATTTCTTTTGCAGAAACCTTGCAAAAGCAAAGGATTTAAATTACTTAAATTCAAATTCCTTCTATTTATTTATTCACTTTCTGGGAATCATAGGACTCAATATATTGGGAAATTCTGAAGGCACAAATTGCCACTTACTTGCTATGCTGTTTGTGTGTTAGTTTAGAGACTGGTGTTGAAAATTAAATTTTCTCTTTTTACTTTGCTGGGCTGTGGAACAAGCTCAAAATCCACAGCAGCTAGAGAAAAGTTTCCTTCATTTCAGTTTTGCAGGTTTTTTTTATACACAGATACAAAGTATCATGTGGGGTTTTTTTATAGTTTACCATAATTATGTCTTTACTTGAAATTCATATTTAAACCATTGCATGGTTGTCATGGAATTGTTGGTAATGTGTGATTACATTATGTTGCCTTTTGCCAGGACACTTGTAAATGAAACGTTATCCTTGGAGATTTTCTTGGCTGAAAATGTGAGTAATTAAAAATGTAAACAAATATTATCCATTACATATGCCACAATAATAACTACTTCAATATAATGCAAGTTAATGACTCTTTAGGGATCCAACTTAATCCTGTTACAGAGTGTTTCCTAGGTGTACAAACAGTTAATCATTTAGTATTTTAACATGTGTATTGTATTTATACAATATAGTTCTCAGTTGCAAAATAGCAGTGTCCCTGTCAGAATAATTATAGAGGATGATGTGCAGGAGAGGCAGACATGGATCGAAATCCACAAGGTGCTCAGGACAACTCTTGGTCTGCTTTTCAAGTGGACATGTGGTAGGGGGAACAGACCTGAAAAATGGGTCATTTCTTTTGCTTTCTTTCCAGCAGAGAAGTTATTATATTGTTGGTAGTGATATTTCTATTCAGAGTCTGAAGGACAGGATGTGTCAGATGCAGCAAGTCCTGCCCAGAGTGCTGCCTGGAGCTGGTGCTGGGACCAGAGCATGCCTCCGGACAGAAAGGTGTGGGAGAAGGGCACAGATCTGTTGGAAAGGGAGTTGGGATTCAGCAGCACTTTTTTGAAGGGAGAATGTGGTTTATTTCTTTCTTTAAGATCTTGCTCTCAGAATCAAAAAACAAGCTAAATCAAAGGAAGGCACAGTACGATCCTTCAAGCACTGGGGGACATTTTCAAAGGTGTTAAGGTGTAATTAATTAGCCAAAACCTATTAAAATGAAATGACTTTTCATGCCAAATTCCCCTTGGCTGTGTGGTTCATTCCAGCTCACAATACCTCAGCTACAAATCTTCATTCTGCCAGGGACTTCGTTTGTCACCTTGATGAAATCACTAAAACTGTTTGCCTCTGATCCTCCATTTGTACAATAGAAGCTGCAGTTTGCACTTCCACATCTTGTTATGCCCTTTCCAGACTTGTTTCTTGCTTGTTCTTGACTTCATTTTCATGCATTTCTTTCTGATTAGAATAACCTCTTTGTGAAATTTGTCAAATTACTTCTTTGAATTGATACTGAAAACTCCTAAACACTCAGATAATCTCAGAAACTTCTCAATTACAACTTTCTGTAAAAGGACAGTGATCCTAGGAATATGAATAAGGACATTGTTGAGTCATTCTTATACCAGGCACTTAAACCTTGTATAAAAGTGCTCTTTAATTATTTTTAAGTCATATTAGCAGGTAGATCTTATCAGCTACTCTAGGGATTTGAAGGCTCTTCTGGATGACAAAGCTTACAGCAAGAAGCCAGGGGTCAATTTTGGAGACTTTAGTTTATTTTATGTCTTTTTTTTCGCTTTTGCTTTCTCGGATGAGCTTCCAAAAAAGGCAATCAACCTAGGAACTGGCAAGAGAAAATAGCCTATGCTCATTTCCTAGGCTTTGTCAAGAGGCCAACATCAGTTCTCTGACATTGTAGGTGTGGACACATCATAGCTACCCTCTGCTTGCATTTCTCTGCGACTACCACCTGACATACAAAAGGTGATGGGATGACAAATAGACAGCAATTCCACCTGCACACTTTAGCAATGCTATTTAGTTGCAGAACAACATGGTCATGCCTAACCAACATATCTCTTCTACATTGTTTACATAAGATCGTATCTGTATTAATAGTTTCCTATGGCTACTAAATAAAACCTTTTTTCTCTAAGTTTTGTTTTCCCAAAACTTTGTTACCTATTGCCTTTAATAAGCTGCTTTATCTGTTAGAACATCATGTTTTGCATTCCTTATATGAGATGTTTGATCTTTCTTCTAAAAATTCCCAATTTATACCAGAAAGGATTTACTAATCCTTAGGTTTGAGATGTTTTCTCTCTGATTCTTTGATTTACATCTGTTCACAGGAGGGATGATTCTCACTTTAATGCCTCCTCTCCTATCACAAAAATGAAAAGTAAGGCTTGGTAGGGTTGGTACTTCATAACACCACTATTTTATCTTGGTTTCTTTACAGATGCATAAATATGTGGAGATTCCACAAATCATAACTCATAAAACCAATGATCAGATATTCCCTTATTCTAGTCAGTAGTTTACCAATCATACATACTTCAAAATAATGAGCAGGAGCAAAGCTATTGGAGTACAGCCCACAGTGCATTCCGTATAGTGTGGTAAATTAAATTCCCAAAGACAGTTAATGTGCTGCGGTCTGGAGTCAGCTAGTATCAGATGTTTGCTGCCTCATTTATTTTGATTAATTGCTTCAGTAGGGGTGGAGCAAAGGGAAAGCCAAAAATCCACATCAGGGAAGGCAAAACTGAGCTACACCATCTCTGTTCTCAAGAAGTAAACACACTATGAAGCTTGGATGCCTTCACTCCCTCTGACTCTTTCACAGTTTACAAGGAAGATTTGTCATACTGTTAAGAATAACTTTGTGCAACCAGTTCCTTCTTTGGAGAAGGACCTGCAACTGCTGCTGGCACCAGTGATCTGGGATCACCTGGTTGTTTCAGAGATGTTTGGTCACCCCTAGTCTTTTTGGGTTTTTTTTCCCCCAGACTTTTTTTTTTTCTGCTGCCAACTCTACTACTGAGTTCCCAGAGCTGTTCTCAGGCTCCAGCCTCATAACAATCTCTACCTACCACCAATTGTTTCATTTCACCCCTTGTCCTTGCCTGCTACCTCCTGTGAGAGACACTGCTGAACAGGGGCCGTGGCGGCGGCAGGGAACAGCAGGAAAGATGTGTGCGTACCTATCATAGCTGAAATTATGGATCTTTCCAATCCAGCTGTGGGTGATTATACCACCTGCTAAGCCTGCTGGAACTGAGCCTTAGGTGGTGATTTCAGCCATAAACTTTCTGTTTTGTGGTGTTTACCTTTGCTATCCCCTGTGACAGGTTTCTTTTCTGAGCAGTAGCCTATGGCACCTAGCTGGGGAGACGAGACTCCCGCACGATGCAGTACACAAAGAGTGACAAATTAAAATGACAGGGCTGTCTTACAAGATTGGGATCTAGGAAATGAAATATTTCTGGTCCAGATAACAGAGGCAGAGCTACATGGTAGTACGTGGGAAAAGCCAGTGTAATTTTCAAGTGTCTTTAACATAACAGAGTTTGTCACTGTCCTGGTTCTATTATGTTGCATCTTCCACAGGTGGGGCTAAAAGTGTGGCTGGCGGGGACTGTGTTTGCAAAAATAGTTCCATCACATGATTTATAATGGAAACATTTTCCATTTTTATCTCTGCTAGCAGTGTTAATGGCATAGATAAAATGAATCCAAAGAACTATCATAAGCTAAGAAAATCATATAGTGAAACTTCTTTAAAATTAAATTCTGCATATTATTTGACACCATTTTTTCCTTTTCATTTCAAACTGAATAAATAAGCTTTAAAATCATGTACACATACACACAATGCTGCCCTCTGATTTTCAGATTGCTATTTTTCTGTATAACTAATAAAAAGAGAAAATGTTGATGTTCTGCTATCAGTATTTCATAATCCTGTGTTTTAAATTTATTTTTCTCTATTTTAAATAAAGGCTTGAAAATTACTTTGAAGAGCCTTTTCTCCCAATGGGTCTCCAGTGGATACGAACACATATTTTGTATTGTTAAACACAACATTGATGTACACAAATGGATAATTGCCTCTACAACTTAGGTATCTAAATATCTGCCTTTCAAGTGACATTTTGCATGCTCATTTGTGTGTAAGATTACAATGAGGCTTCAAGTGTCCAGACTGAATCAAAATCATTCCTGAACTGCTTATGCCTCTGTTTAATTAAGTTGAAGTGAAATTCATGTTATTCAAGAACTGTTAAATCAGGCTGATGTTAGTGAATCTGAATGACATGCTGCAGCATGATTTTAAATTGGCTAAAATATGTGACATTTTAAAGTGTTTTCTTTCTTTCTGTTTGAGAAGCAAAACCCGCAAGTTTTGTGGAGCTACCCATGGAAAATTAAAGTCTGTTTTTCATATTACTTAAAGTCAGGAAACCCCTTATCGGTAGAAGAAACAGAAACTCCTCTCAGAGATAAAAGCTATTCATGCATTGCACTAAATTGGTAAATAAATATCAAAAATTCTAAAGCACTGTATTAACTGAAAGATGGTTCTTGAATGAAGCAATATACAACCAGAAGTGCAATGGTAGCTAAGCAAGATATAAATCATAGCCCTCCTGCTTTATCATTTAATTTTGACTTCAGAACAATTTCAGTCCATCACTGTACATGTTGAAAGGGATCCCATTATTAAAAATTCAAAATATTCTCCATGCTCTTTTATTCTAAGAACTCCCAAATGCCTCAATGTATAGAAACACACATTTTTAATGAACCAAATGGACTTGTTTTTATAACTGACAGGAGGTGCTGGAAGTTGCAATTGGAGGGGGGGAATCAGCTAATTAAATCTAAATCACCAACAGTGAACATAATTTCCTTGCCCAGTCACTCCCAGTTTCACCAGATTCCTTTTCCCAGTTTCATACTTTATTTCCTTCTCTGGTTCGGCTTTGTTACCTTTGAATTTTAATTAGATAGCTTCCTCCATGCTGCCCGGGTGCCACTCAGTAATGCATGTCATGGTGTGTGAACACACTGTTGACAGGCTCATTGCTGTCAGCTCCTATGCCCCCAGCCCAACTCCCCACGCTGGGAACTGCCTTCCCGGGGAGGATCCAGCTCTGCTTCAGTAGCCTTGGGCTGTGGCAGCCTGCATGGGCAAGATCGGGACATGTATGAAAAGTGTGCGTGTGGTGTGACCGGACCCTCCAGGACTTTAGCAGCTAAAACAGGAGAAGTCTCTTATGTGCAATTTCAACTCTGCAAAGCTTAGAGCACAGCCAGATTTTCACAGGGATAGGAAAGTCTCCCTCCCTGACAAATTTCAAGCTGCTTTTCTAAAATACAAGGCTGAAGGATCTGCTAGGAAAGGAATTTGCCAGATTTCACCAGCAATTTTGTTTTGGTTTGGTTTTTGTTGTTGAACTAACCATATTCTGGGAACATCTGAATCTTCTGAGATGTTGTCACAGCAAAATGCACCTCAGATGGTTCAAATTTGGCAAACACTTCAGAAATAGAGTTTTAGAAAAGGACTTGCTGGGAAACTTAATAAGAAACAGAGTTAACAACCCAGTCAATGTTTACACTAAAAGAACAAACAAATAAACAATCATGCCTTTTAGTAGCCTTGACAGTAAATCTAATCAGCATAACAGATGCAATAGATCTTTCCCATAAAAGTGAAAGCTTCAAGTAAGAGTTAAGAAAGGTGGATCTTGATTTTTTACTAGCTGAAGAAGAAGGGTAGCACATACTGCAATATTCCACATTCAGATGGCAAGTGAAAAAAATGTTTTGCAGAACACACAAATATGTTTGTTAAGGGGTTTTATTCTTTGGAGATAACAACTTTTAAATTCGACTCCTATCATTCACTATGCCGTGATCCACCCTGACACCTAATGCCAAAAAACCTGTATATTAGATCTGCAGAAGCTTCCTGTGTAAGCATTTCTGAGGTTAGAATAACACTTTCCTTATAAAATTTAGGCAGTTGCTGCAAGTGTGCTTTAGGTACCATTGCTGGAGCAACCCTGTGCTGGAAGGCAGAAGATAGGAGCAACACAAGGAGGGCCTATAGGAGAAGCCTTTACATAGATCTGATCATCTTAACTAAGAAACAGGGCATTGCTGCAGCTCTAGCAACTGAACTGCAGTAAGAGTAATTTTTCAGTGGGATAGAGATTTCAGGGGCTGTTCATCCACTCTCCAGCTTAACTCAATGTGAAGAATACTGAATATTACTTCCACATTCCCTTCCAGCATCACCCGCATTAACCCAAATCAATCTGGCCTTGTGAGTTGATTATAAGCTATCTGGAGCATGATGCATGTTTTTTTTTGTAAGAAGTGGGGGAAGCATATAGCAATGTATGCCCTGTTTGTGATGAAACAATGAAACCAAGAAGCCACTACTTAAATTAATTCAATACTGGACACAATATAGCTCAGTCCAATTGAAATTGAATAAACATTTTCATATAAATTCAATTAATTGGTGTGGGCTTAAGCATGCAGTCTATGTTGTGAAATTATGAACAATAACTTGCTCCACTGGCACTGTTAAATAATTGCCTTAAGTCAGAGGATAAAGAATAGAGAAAGCTGAAAATCCATTACGCTCTGTAACAATCTTACTAAAACTAATTAGCTGCTATCTAAATTTTCACACCTCTATTTCAAGATCATCTTTTCTTCTTGTTAAAATAAAAACATGCATTCTGAGACAAGGTAAATATAAATGGTATTCAAAACACAAATGTAGCAGATCCACTTTTGAGTTCTGCTGTGGCTCCCTGGCATATGGCAGAGGCTCCAGTGGGGCTGGGATTTTTGGGAAGGGGATCCTTCCTAGAAGGAGGGAATAGGGGAAGTCCACTATGTTGGAGCTCCAAATGTTCACTCAAAGCTTTTCATGGTCACAAAGATTATGAATATTTAAGAAAAACCTTTTTGTATCTCGAAAATATATGGATTGTTGTTAAGTATAAACAGGCCTTTAAAGTTTGAATGGTGTCATGCTGTGCAGATTAGCAGTTAAAGAGTTTAACTGTTTCTGCAGTGGGTTATGTAATGCACTCAAGTAATTTGGGAAGAGTAGTACTTGGCTGGGAAATGAAACTGTATATTCTCTTTCAAATTAGGTCATCGTCTCTCCCACTTTAACACACACACAAGGCCAGTTTTAGGAATGTACGGAGATGGTTATTGGGGAAAAAGTATTACAAAAAAATACCGATCCTTTTGTATGAAATTTTGAGTGTGATCTTGTATATTATGGCAACATCCACTGGGCAGAGTTGTGTTGCTATGACTTCGTTTACCTGTCAGGAAATCCTTGCCTATTGTGAAAAGACCAAAAAGAAATGCTCATAGAATCATCAAATCATTTTGGTTGGAAGAGACCTTTAAGATCATTAAGTCCAAATGTTAACCCAACACTGCCAGTACACCACTAAACCATGTCCCTAAGCACCACATCTGCACATCTTTTAAATGCCTTCAGTGATGGTGACTCCATCACTTCCCTGGGCGTCTTGGTTTTGTGGGCTGATACAGCCAAATTTCATTAAGTCTTTCTCTAGTATTGTTATTTATAGGTTCACATAAGCACAAATTTTAGCATGCCTTGGTTAACCTAAAAGAATTTGTAGCTAAACTCTTTGTTAATTTGCAGTATGAAATTTCTAATCTGAAACTCATAAGCATTTAGAAAACCAGTGCTTTATGGAGAGAGGATAATACAGATTGTGAACATAGTACAAGGGAGGCCTTTTGGGTATTTACTTTGGACACATTATTCCCAGAAGATTTTAATGAAGAGCTCTGTCTAAACTATTTTTATGTAAGAATCCTTTGAACAAGAAAGTTCATCCCATTGGCATCCTTCAGTTCATTATAGATGAAAAAGTCTTAAAGCGCTTTCAAAAACCTGTACATTTTCTTGGAAACAGTCAGTGAGTGCAGACAGCAGTAGAACAGAGGACAATAACATTTACCTTTCAGCAAGAATAAGAGTTACCTCATTTATCAGGTGCAATATCATTCTGGCTGCCCATGAGACTGAAAAGGAGTCACTATATGGGTAATTACTAAATCCTTCAGCTCTTCTGGCACAGGTTCAGCCTTTATTTCCTCACTTTGCAGACCATGAAACTCAATGGGAAATGTAATCATCAGGCCCTGAGCAGAGCAAGATCCCCAAGCTGCTTTTACATGATGTTAGGAACTCAGGCTTGCTCTATGTTACTTCTTTTGTCTCGTAACTCTTAAATTTTGTGTATTATATAATGGCCTAGGTACAGCAATAGGCTAGAGAGTCATTCAGGTTCAGCCTTGCCTATGATTCAGTAGTGTAGATATTCCAACTGAAATTTGTTCATATGTGGTCTTAGACACTCTCATCCAAATAAGGCTCTGCAACCTAAGACTTACAAGTACTGTGAGGGTTCCCCAGTCACTGCATTTTTAAGCTTTGGATGGTAGGTACCCCTTCCTCCTGTTCAGCAGCACCGGTCCTATGTCCCGAGTCCTGTGTCAGAAGAGCTATCACTTCTCTGGAGGTGTCCTCCAGAGAGGAGCACAGCCCAAGCACTGTGTTTTCCATTGCTGCCCAGACCAGCAGTGAGGGAGGGACATGCCTGATGTGGGCACTTGGGAGTGACTCCTCAGAGGGTACCACTGACAGAGGAAGAATTTCTCTCTACTGAAGTACTTCTTTAACATTTTGTTATATCCTTCCAATGATAAGCCAGTGGCCTGTTGCCAAGCCAAAAAGCCTTCCTTGACTATCAGATCCCATTTGTGTCAATGAACAGTGTTCTAAGTAAAAGAAAGTGTTCCCAGTCAAAACTATTTTCAGGGAAATCAAAACAGTCAATGCATTGTCTGAGAAGACTGGTGCTGCCCTACCAAATAAACGTCACTTTGGAAGCAAGGATATTAACACAAAAATGTGTGTGTAGGCCAAGTCCAGACACTTGTTTTGACAGTACATAATTTTGCTCCCTTGTCAAACTTTCTGTTTTCACTTCCCTTATTATTCATGGAATTACACACTCATCTTCAACAAGTACATGACAATGCAGGAGATTACCGGTATATTACAGCACGCATTTGCCTTTAGATTGGCTTAACGTATTTTTAGGCTTATTCAGCTGGCTTGCAGAATACATATGAACAAAATTCAAGCACTGCTTATGCTTTAATTATAAAGGTTTACGCTGGGCCTACACTCTGCACCTTCTCTTTCCACAGGGGTACATTTCTGCAGGGCAATTTAGATACTTCACATGCCTCACTACAGCCCCTTGTAAACATGCAACTTTATTTAAAATATGGATTCCTGAATTAGATGCAAATAAAATTTTAAATAAGAGATTTTCATCAGTAATTATCTACCAATAAAATAGTTTTATATGCTTAATAATGAATATAATTAGAAATTTTTATACACATTAATGCGTAAGTTTTTGCAATTATTGGTTCACATTACTTTTCTATCAATCTTTATATCTCTATGGAATAAAAATCCAGAACATTTTTAACCTAAGTATATATATTTGTAAACCAGATAAATGTTGTGATTATCTCTTCCTGTATATAATTCCTCATGAGGGATTCAGTTAATTGAACATACCTTTCAAAACATAATCTATGGCTTAATTAAGCTTAGCAAATATAAAATTTGAAACCACATACCCTCTATTGGCAGCAAAGTTAGGGATTTTTTTTTATTCCTTTTTATCCCGTGCTACTAATGAGTGCTTTGCATAGGCACATAATGCATTCAGGTAGCATGACTCTATCCAAAACAGAAGTTAAGTTTTTGATTTTACTGTCAGAGATCAAAAGTCAATTTTTTTTTATATGTACATCAACTCTTTCAATAACAAAATAAGAACTTATTGACGTTGAGTAAATTTCATAGCTTGTAGAAAAGACACATATCATTGTAATGTGTGAAATTTTAATCAGAAATGTTGTGAAGGATAAAGGTAAACTGACTGCTATAATTAATGTGTTCTGCCACAGAGATTTAGCTGGCATATTTGAGAAGTGTGGTTTATGTTAACTATTCCACTGCTTGAATTCTGTCCTCACAGAATGGTTTGACAGTTTTGTGCTATGCTGCTTTCCTGTCTTCAGTAAGCTTTTTCTTAATTTAGGGTAAGGTCCTGTAGAAAGTGGTAGATGGAAGCACTGGTGTAGATAAAACTGTACTTGGTAGTGTGCATTAAACACAATAGCAAAAGTTTCAGGCTTGAACCATTTGAATATTACCTTTCCTTTCCCTCTCTCTTTTAGTACCTCAAATATTCTATTTATTTTATAATTCAATTTACAATAACTTTTGCCCACAGCCATAGTCTTCTGATTCAAAAAAGGTCACATTGCCCATGGAATGCAGAATACTAAAATCTATTATCACAATAACAAGGATGGAGCTATAAGAAGATTATTGTCCTCAAAACAAAATGCCTGTCTGTTACATCTAATGCATTTCTGGAAAAAGCCCAAGGCCCTGATTCTGCCACTGTTCCTTGCATTGAGTAGAACCATATGGTCCCATTGGAGTTGCTCTAACTGCTTTTGGAGTATGCTACCACTCAGAATAAATAAGAATGGCAGAATCTGGCCCTGAACGAGCACATGGGCTCTGCACCCTGCCCTAGAGGTTAACGAACTGGGTAAGAAAATTCCAGGGCTGAAGGGGATTCAGCTGAGAAGGCTCTCTATGATACCAGCTCCCACCACTCCAGATGTAGGGCCTCTTTGG
The DNA here is from genome assembly GCA_025345505.1 of Todiramphus chloris collaris. NCBI lineage: Eukaryota > Metazoa > Chordata > Aves > Coraciiformes > Alcedinidae > Todiramphus > Todiramphus chloris. The sequence continues at coordinate 23,871,357 of JANVCC010000022.1, forward strand.
GGAAACACTCGTTCAACATACATTCACTTTAGTGAGCTTTGTAAGAAGATACTTTATTTCTATTTCTAACTTATATATTGTCTTATTTCTAGAAACTATGAGCTGCCAGTATAACTGCTTTAATGAAGGAATGGCAAACCTGGGGCAGACAGGAAGTAACTGTTTCAGAATTGCATTTTTCATTCTGAATCAAGAGTAAGGACTTTTTGGTATAAATAACATTTGTTCTCACTACTAAGAGGCCTCATTTTGTAGTCCTTAAGCACCCAGCTTCTCTCTGCCCAATAAAGGCTAGACTGGTGCACATGTTATCTTCCAATCATTAAACAATTTTAAGAGATTGCTCTCGCAAATAGAAAAAAAAAAAGTTAACTTTTGCTGCATCGTAAACCACACACATCAGTACAACACATTACAGGGCATATTTTCAAAGGGCACTGGGTTATGAGTATGCAAAACAAATCGCCATGATATGTCTGAAATAGATGATTAAAGTGATTGCCTCAGACTGCAAATAGAGAGAAAAGAACCATTTACAAAAAAAATCCCATATTAAAAACCAGCAATTCTGATTCTTTACTTTGCTTCAGCCTTGGGATGTATCAGTCTCACCTGAGAAGATCTACTGCAGGCGCCTCTCGCTCTGCCAGTATGGGCGCGCAGCAGACAAAAGACATAACAGAAAGGGGAAGACAGATATGCCACTTAAATTAAATAGGAAATGAATTGGCCAGCAAGTTGGCATGTCTGCTGAGACAAATCATAGACAACATGTCTCTCAACAACAGAACTTATTTGTTTTCTCTTGCCAACAGATTCATCACTGCCCAGGCAAAACAGGCAAAATACATTAGTGTCATGGTAAACTGATAAAGAGAAGTGCCTCAATCTAGCATCCTCAATGGCAAAAGTCTTAGGGCTGTATTGATCTGTGTTATATAAATCTTGTTTTCTGTCTGCAGAAGTGAATCAGGAATGACCCTTAAGGTTAACAAACATTGTAATGTCTTTCAGCTGGGGCAGATGCCTATGTGCTCCACACATTGTATTTGGTCAAGTCCCATCTTGTCATTTTACTGCCAAGGAGCTTAACTAATTGCTGGCAATCATAAGACAGTTTGATGGAAGCAAAGAATTCCTACAATTGTTACCCCTCTCTGTTTTTTTTTTTCAGCCTTAACAAGCACTCAAAGCCATGTAGCGGAAAACAATCAACACTGAATTAGTCAGCAGGAGTCTTAGCTGAGCTGGAACTTTATGTAATTGGCATGTCATGTTCATACATAGCCAGAAGCAGGCCTGATTAAGCTGATGTACTTTGTTTCAGTAAACTTTTACAAAAGCAGCTTTACCTCCTCTTGTTTTGGTTGCATATCATTGCATGTACTTAACATGACATTTTTGTGCGGAGCAAAGGCATTAGACAGTTGTCACAGGCATTTTAGGTTGGAGAAGCATTGCCACACTGGTATGTGAAATATTACATAAAAATCAAGAGCCTGGAAAAAGCCAATAACAAAAGAAGTGTGTTCATTATCAAAGCATAACTTTTACACCAGACTTCGTTGGCTTGTGGCTTATGTGCACAAGTTCATTTTCTACAGCCTATTCATGCAGGTTTGAAAAAAAATGAGATGTTAGGTATAGTTTGTGTTAGCATTTTTTCCAATTAAACTTGCATAGTTTTCTCAGGGTTTAGCAAAAAAAAATTCCAATGCAACAAGAAATCCTTCCAGCAGAGATATTACTCAGGGCACTTATACAGTCCACCCTATCTGATCCAATAAAATTTTACTGTTTTACTTTGACCTATAGATATCTTTAGTCTTAAAATGCTAAAAATGCCAGTCTGCATGGAGAAAGAAAGTAGCTAATGCTTATTGTTAAAAGTAACTCATAAAGCTTAAGGCATGCCAGCTGTATTCTTTTGCACTAGTGTCCTTCTTGTCATAACCTTAAATCAAATGATATAGTTGAACTTGGCATAGATTATTAAAGCTAAAAGAGTGAGTACTCTGTGCTTCTATTACGTCATAGTTGACAATATAAAGACAAGATTCAGGGAACTAATGGAGCTTTTTTTCTTTTGTCATAGAAAGGTCAAGCTAGTTTTCCACATTTTATATGTATGTCATTCTCAATAGAGCAACTGAATCTCTTATAGAAAACAATGTAAGTAAACGTCTCTACAAAGCTACTAGTCACCTGATCAAAAGCCAATGTTGAAAAACACTTCTAATGACTTTCTCTTATGCATCAGTGCACCTACTAATGAGCTGCCAGAAAAGGCTTTGCAAAGCTTTGCTAAGATAGAGCAGGAATGTGAGAAGCCTGAGATCTAACTTCCCTGCTGTGATCCCTGCCTTTCTACTAACAGGGAGCTCAGGCGCAGAGCTACTAATGAGCATGCTGGAGAGAATGTCCAACCCAGCACTGGTTATAGACAATCCACCTGTCTGCTCTCCAATGCAGGGTATGGTGCATGACAGTAAGACACACTGTTGTATGTTGTTCTTAAATAATTTAGGTATTTATTGATTTTTTTTTCTTTTCTGTTTTGTTTTTTTTTTTTTTCTTTTTTCTTTTTTGTTATTGACCTTACTCTCAATAGCAAGTATCACTGTCTTTGGAAGAAAGTAACAAATTTCATAAACAGATTTTTCAAAAAAAAGTTATCATTCAATTTGGTTTAAGGAAAACAGTGCCATTACAGTACAGTATATCTCTCCATAATTTCAAACTTCCTCTTTAAACATAATCATGCATCCTGAGCTTGATATTACAAAAAATGATGAACCAATATTAACAACTTCTAAAAAAAATCCCAAATGTCTTTTATTTGAAGAGGAAAAAAAAAAAAAAAAAAAGTCAGATGTAACAGCTGTCTGACACTAAAAATAGTGCAAATTGCATAAATTAGAGCCCATATTTCAAAGGCGCCATGCTCGACATCTTTATCTACAGTCCAAAGCCAGCAGGATACTGGTATAAAACATTTGCTTAACTCTGTTTGCTGAAATTCTGTATAAATGGAATAGTTACTGCAGGATACCTTTCAACTCCAAGCTGTTCACATAACGCATCATGACGATACATAGCTCCCTTTGGGCTTTTCTTGAAGGTACCCTGCCAGTTAATATTTTGTTAGCCAAAGAGACAGGCTTGCAGAACAGACACTAGATAACATTGCCAGTTAGCAGTAGGATGTCACATTTACTCTGAAAGAAACATAAAAATGTAGTACCAGGAATCAGTAATAATTACTTAGATTACGCCTCACATTGTCTTTGGATAGAGCTATTCAGTTCAAATGACCCAGACAAACAATTTCCTATATCCACTTCTCGTTGCCTCTGTTTTCTACCTGAGTTTTGACATTAATAAACATATGGCATATCATAGCTAGGAAACAAAAACCAAATGTGTCCTCAGTGCATTATTGATCTCCCATAGTTTCTTCAACTAAGTTTTCAACATTATGAAAAAATATCTTACAGATCTATAGTCTCCTCTTGATACTAAGTCTCACTGACATTAATATGACTTGTGTGTGCGCACTACATCAGGAAAAGAAAACAAACCATTGATGTCCAGGACTAATACTCACGAAATCTAGTATTAAAATACCCATGAATATTATTAGCACCCTGTCACCTCCACATTTGTAGGCTAGTCATTCTGAGTGACAGCATTCATTTTCAATTCAATAACTTATGCTTCTCTCAACATTTTAACTATTTTATTCATATTTTTTAGATAACATTTTGGCTATCCATTCTTAGAAGACTTCAAAATACTTGATAATTCTTTGTTTTTGAAAAGAGTACTTAACAGTTTAAAAAACTCACCTGATTTCCATTGTTTCAGCTGAATTTATAGGGGCATGTTGGAAATACAATCTTGAGAAAATACATGTCGGGAGTAACAAAAAAAAAAAAAAAGTTGGGAGTTAAATGCTGAAATAAATTATTCAGGTGTATAAAAGTTTGAGAATGCTGGTAAAACTACTTGGGCCAGATTTTTCTGAATACCTGTACTGCATTTAATGAAAGATCTCATAAAAATACTTCACTATCCTCTTGATACTTGGCTTCAAAATACATAAATGGCGCCTGGTAAAGCAATCTAAGCATCCTCTAAATATGCCGGAGAGAGTGACCAGGTTTATGGAAGAAAAATCTACTGATGGAGGCTCGTGAGAAGCAAATAACCAGCTGCTAGGGGTGAATGCTGGGCTCACCAGTGCTTCTGTAAACACCCTCTGGATGCTAAAGAAATCTTGCAGTATGGCACTCTCATTCTACATGTTTCCACCATACCGCCAACTCCTCTTAGATCAGCGGGAAACAATGACCTTGTTATGCTGAGCTGGTTATGTTGGCTTTGTGCCATCACTCACACTTGTTGGGGAGATCTTTAACACTGTTGTATCATTCAGTGATGCAAAGATGATGAGACTGAGATAGATCTGCTCTCTGGTTGGGAAGAGCTTACAGTCCAGAAAAAGACAGTGGAAAGAAATTGGGTGTACAAAGGAAATAGAGGACACAAAACCCTTCATTCTCCATCCTTCCATGCAATTCCAACAATAGGATACCTGCGTAAGTCCTGTAATCGTTTTATCACAGTCTACTCAACCATGGAGTATGGGCTAACATTGTTCACCTCTGCCCCATCCTGAGAGACATCTACTCTGGCAGGTTTCTGGCAATGTAAGGCAGCAGCAGCAGCAGACAACTTCTGGCAACACACACCTTCAGGAAAAGCTCTGGAGAAGGGAGGGACATTCCTACTCTGTTCTTCTTCTGTGCTACTCTTTTCTTACAAACTTACAGGATGAACAAAGTTGCCCATACCTAACAGAACTCATTACATTTCCTAGGAACATTAGATTAAAAAAAATGTTTAAAATCAACCGTTCCTGTGAGTTTGCAAAGCTTAGCTTGCACAAGAGATAACTTACATAAACTCTCTCTTTCTGTATTTTTCTGTAAAATCCTCTGTGTCCATTAGTGCATTGGCCCTATTCTCTGAGGATACAGTATAACAGAATTAGAAGTGCTTTGAAACTTCCAATCATCTTTCAGTCCTGCAGAGAAGGAAATATGTGAGACTATGTAGCTTTTCTAGGTCTGTCTCCTAAAAATTAGTTGATCACAAACTTCTTTGAAACATTTTTCTCTGTGAATGGACATGAATGTCAGAATTTCAAGTGGCAAACGTCAAAGTGTGTTGATAAAATAGAAAAATATAGAAATTATAAACATATTGTTGCAAATTTTTTTTAATGTTTACTAAAATATATAAATACAATAACAATACAAATTCAGAACAAAGTATGCTACTAGCACAGATTACCTTTTAAAATATTTCTTTTGTCTCTGTAATTTTTTAACTACATGGAAGATTTTTAAATTCTTACTTCTTCAGAATGAAGGAAAATTTTAAAATGTGAGAATTGACATTTTTTGATCAGCTCTAATTGATGATGAGCTCACTCTTTTGCTGGTGGTTTGAAAACTGAGTTTTCCCTCTCACATAATCCTGACATAAAATAAATACTTCTTTTAGTAACTTTGATTTATAAGCAGGAAAGGTTGGTTTCCCCAAAGTAGCCGAAATGTATATGGATTTATGACTCAGAGCAGAAGACCTCTCTAATTGATAGCAACAATTTACAGAGTGTTCCGAGAAGACTAATAGAAATGGTTATGAGGCTGGGAGACGTGTATACATATAATTTCACACAGTCATAAGTAAGACATATGGGGAGAATGATAACAGTCTAAATTTTTAAAGCATATTAGCAAGAGTGATAGAGAAAAAATTAGAATGAATATCAGAAAAAAACTTCCTGAAAATGAGCTGAGTTAGGCAGTTGAATAGACTCCAAAGGACTGATGGGAACTCAATTGCAATAGACATTTACAACTGGACTAAGAAGGCCATCTGGGTGACCTGATAGGTTTTACCGTTTTCCATGTTGGTCTTCAAAGATTTGAGATAAATAGGTACTAGAAAGTCAAAAGAAAACAGAATGGAGAAGTTCCAGATACAAGGCTGCCTTTATATGATTATTTTATATCTTAGGTGAGACATGCAATTTCTTGTCATCTTATCTGGATTCCTTGGTCAACTCTGAGTGTTAAGTCAATGAGATGCTGAGTGACTTACCTTGGCTGCTGGTAAAGTTAATGTGTTATAACAGATTTTATATGTGATAATTTATGTATTTAGGATTTTTATGTCAATAATTACTGTACATGTTATACGACCATTTCATAAAATTACACATCACCATAAAATCACTGTATATGGCATACTTAATTTTAAGCTTCTAAAGACAAAGAATGGAAGTAGTTACAATAATCATTATTTTCGATTTTATGTAGTTAAATGGTTTTACAAAAAAAAAAAAATAGTCTTCCAAATTACATACTTATAATGTGTTAATGGTAGCATAACATGTCATTATATTATGCAACTTAATTTCATAGAAATTATAGTTGGATATTTTAAACTCTTTTATCCTTACAGTTATTAGAAGACACTAATTTCTTTCAAACCATATTCTGCTTAACACTTATTCAGTATAACCTTTGATGTTTCAATTCATTTGGACATGTGGACCACAAGATAAATTGGTACTATTGCCTCTCTTCCTTATTATGAAATGGGAATGGTTATCCAACTCCTCGTGGTTTTCTCTGTCGACCCATGACTCCTCCCTTTTTACTTTTCCATGCTAATAAAACATGTTCTGACAAGATGACAGGTGGGGCCAGGGTGCTGCTCAGAGAGAAGGTGAGGATGAAAGTCTTGTCTGTGCTCTTCTAACAATCACCTGTGTGGCTTGGTTTCATCCTATCTTTCATACTGGAACTTCAGTTAAGTGCTTGGAGTTAGATGGTATATATCTGGGACTAGCATCTAGGGTACTCAGACCTTTTAATGATGCCATTCCAGTATACTGTCCTGTTGGTCTATATATGCAATTAGAGGGAACTCAAGGACAATGAATGATCTTGTGACCAAAACCTGAAAGAACTGATGCTGCAAAAATCCACCAAAAGTCTCTGAAGATTACAAAAATTAACAACTTCAAATTCTTGTTCCAATGTATTGCCTTGCTTTTCTTTCAATAACCTTAATTTCTTATTTATCCACCCAATGCCTCAAAGCATTCAGACTTCTTTGTATTTTTAATTTACCATCTTCTCTATTTACTCTTCCTCTCAGGCCTGTTGTCTAAAAACTTTAATCAGTATGGAATTAATTTCATCCCCAAGATCACTAATAAATATATTGAATAATGCTGATTCCTGTTGCTGACTCTTAAGTACTCCCATCAACACAGCCTGCTAGTTGCTTGCAGATACATTTGCAATATTTCGATACCGGATGACTATTAGTTATTTCTTTCTTCAGCCATACTTAATCATGGCTCTACAGGAGTATGTATCATCAGAGCTTCAAAGAATTCTCCTTGACCAAGCTGCTGCTAATGGGAAGGTAACTTCATGACTGCACAATCCCTTGTCTATGTCTAGCATGTCTGGCAGGAGGACAGTGTACAGAGCAAGACAAATCTGATGATTCTTCTTCCCACTGCCTATTAGGAATGATTTCTGACACATGAAGTCCCTCAAACATTGTTCAGACATTGTCTGGAAAGTTAAATCAACGTTGGCCATAACTGGGCTGGGAATGATGCAGTGCAGCCAGCAGTCCTGCTTCTAGGCCCATGCCCAGCCCCCTTTTCACTTAACATAGCTAAAGCATGGAGGCAGAAATGTCAGGCTCTTTGTTTCTTCTTGGAATGAAACATGACTGGAAATGTAGGGCCATAGATAGTAATGTAATCCACAGAACTGCAAGGTTTCTTTTTTTATTTTTTCTTCCCCTTTTTTTTGAGAATTAACAGCCTATTCTGCAAAAGCAGTGGTTTTAAAGTGAGTGTGCAGTTACAAGAAATCAATTACTTTAAAGCTGTAAAGGAAAGCATTTCAAGGCATGAAAAGAAAGCAGAAGAGAGCAAAGAATTACACAGTATGGATAAGAAAGCATGACCTTTGCCTAAAGACCTTCCCCATGCAGCAAAGTAAGACCGGTATTTTAGCTGTGACTCAGTGTAGTGTGGCATCTCAGTCCTTTCTCTTTGTTTGCACTATGAGAAGTCCCATGCTCTACTTGCACTGTAGTTAAAGCCTTATCAGTCTGAGATTCCTATGTTCCCTTCCAATTATAAAGTAATTGTTTATATCTAAGTTACTCCGTTATGTAGTCTTGGATGGCTATACTTTGGAAACAAGAATTAGTTATGATTTGACAAATTCCTGAGATGTTCCTGCTCTGCTTCAAGAAGGAACTATTTTACCAGCCTCTGCTGAAGGCTACTGGAGTCACTTACTTTTTTTTTTGGCAATACAAATTTGTCATGGTTTAGGGTCAGGGCAGCCAGTAGCCTTGGTCTGCACACCAGTCCTTGTTAGTAACTCTAAACATTGGGTGTTATCACTGCTAGAATAAGACACTGACTGTGAAAACAGGCTGCTAACTTCAGAAAGTGCAGATAGTTAGAACTGAGCTGAAAAGTAAAATCACTGAACAAAATTAGTTCTGTTCTCACTCAAACCAGGACAGACTCTGAATTTCCTACAGCTACTTCATGCCTAAACCACTGCAATTGTAGAGTGAAAATGAAGTCAATAAATTCCTCACTGAGGTGTAGAGGCACTGTGCTAATGGATGCTAACAAAAGAGCCTTATACAAGACAGTGACAATTAAAATACAAAGAGAAATCTATTCATGTATCTCTCTTTTATTACCAAAAGTAATTCCTTCTATTTTCTAGAATAAAATGATGCTTATGAACACATCATCTAAACAGTAATGAAATACATGTAATGACTCTCATGTCTGTCTTCAAACTGGGACAGTGCATAGGCTGCTGTGTGATATATAATCAAAGGAACAAATCTCTCTCTAAATTCATAGTTAGTGTCCTGGATATACAGTCTCTCCATGATCTGAAAAGTTAGCAATATATGTTCTGCATCATCAGTGTAGTAAACTTTATCTAACACCGTAATGAGTATCTGAATAGCATTTATACTACATACCAACATAAATCATTGCCACTCTGCACTCAAAAACATAAATATTTTTTATCAACTATAATACATCCCAACCTTTTTGCAAAGGATTTTAAATGCACACCACAAATGAAAAAAATATAAATATATATATATGTGGAATTCAATGCACACACAGCTAGATCTTGAAGAAATGTGTACTTTGAATCAGCTAGTATTGACAACAGACTGTTCTTTAAAAAAAAAATGCTGTACCCTGGACAGTTGGTCTATGAAATTCTCAATGGGAAAGTTTCACTACTGTTTTTTTTTTTATGTTGACTGTTTTTATATTTTTTGTATTTTAGGTATTTTGATCAACAAACTAATACAAATTAACAGTACTTTTCATTTTTTCTTAAAAACTCTGCTGACTCAGATGACAGACCTAACACCAGTTATGTTCAATACATTCCAGGAAGCATGCAATGTCAGGATAAAGCTAATTCAATAGAAGTATTGTCAAAACAACAAAAAAAGGATCTCTTTATCTGTAGCTAACACCAAGCTGAATAGTCCACAGAGATACTCAGCACAGACAGTTCTTTTTCTCAGCAGTTTCTTCTGGATTGAAAAACTAAGTATTCTGTTTAAATGGGTGTTTAGACATCCTCAGTTACGACTTGCCTTGGTTGTCATACCAAGATTGTCTGCAACATCTGCATATTCTCCTCTTCCTGACTCCTACATTTACACTACCTCCCAAAAAGGATGGTTTGCTCACCACGGTGACATGCTGTGCTTGATTTCACTGATAAGTTTTGTGTCACACTATTACACCACTGCAACTATTTCTAGCTACTTAAATTCAAGGAAATGGGCACTTCAGGGCTTTTGTAGGATTTCGGGTGCCTGTTTGGATGTTGTATTAAGAATTTTCACATTTCAAGTTCTACTGCTACCATTGCAAAATCAGTGCCATTCTTTATTTTTGAAAATTTTGTTTGTAACACACATGGAATAAGCCATCATAGAAGATAACAAAAAAGGAAAACATTCAACTGAAAAGCAAGTTTACAACTATTGTTGCCTAATTTTTTTTTATTATTATTTTTCTAGTTTGATGCAGGAAATTTATCTCCTCCTACCCCCAGCAAGGCAGTGCACACTCCCCTGAATCCCGCTTTGCATACAGCTGCAGACTTGGATATACAAGAAGTTCTAGACACTGGCTTTCAGCTATAGCTGTGAACATGATCTTAACAACAACAAAACCAAAATGGTTTGTACAAAACCCTCAGAGATTATCTTTTAATATTTTGGTCCATGGAATTACATGACCTAAGGGTTTATGGGTATTACCACATTCAATTACTTTCCTTAGGAAAAGTTTTTTACTCTTACTCTAAACTGCATATGAAGCTGCATCTTCTGATATGTGTTTATACATTATACATTTCCCTTCAACTCTAACTCTTCTAAGGGAGTAATTACACATTTCAAATCTTCAGAATAAGCCAGAAATTTCAGGCTTTAGCCATTTGCCAGTCAGCAAAAACTACTGTGACTATGGCCATGAACTACTAAGGAGCATGTTCATTTTCCTGGGTATTCAGTGACTTTTCATCCTGCAAGGCCATTGAAATATTGTTAGTACCTATCTTTCCTATAACACTTTTCATCAAAACTCAATTGAGTGAACATGAGTAGTTGGTAAACCTAAATCTTGGTCAGGAGCAAGATTCTACTAAACAGGATTTTAGCCCTTCAGATTAACAGCAAGCTTAGTTTCATAATGGCACTTAATAAAAAAATATAAATAAATAAATGAGTTATTTTATTAATCTTTTAGATAGGAAAATAAGGAATGCAACAGTGGAATAGGTGCTATAGTTGTTAGCTGTTATATATTTCATTTTTTTTAAATGGTGGTCTGTGTTCCCCTTTCAATGTCACACTTAGGAGAAAGCAGATTTCAACCCAGATATTTTCCCTCAGTTCAGCATTTAAAAGGAAGCTTTTACATACCTGGGTACTAGCACATCAGTTCTCCCAGGCTAATGTCACAGTCATTATTTAAACATTCAGTCACATCAAAATAAATAACAGAAATAAAGAAATAACCAGTTTTGGCAAGATTACCAGAATTCCCATTGTTATTTTAAGTACTGCATTTTTTCACTGCACATAATATGTCTTTTATTTTATTACAGTCATATATAGAAATACTTTAACATGAGAGTCCTACAAAAATTTCTCCTTTTAAACTGAAATAAACTCAAGGCCTATGTGCTTGTGGGGAGAACCTGGCTTTTTTGGTTTTTTTACATTTAAATATAAATGCTTCCCTATAACCACAGCCTAGCAAGAAGGCAGTGCCACTTGGCAAAAAAGTTATATTAAGTGCACTTGCTGGAACTGTTTATACTTTGTTCCCGAGAAATAGATTGAGTACTTGATAGTATAACACAATGAGAGGTACGGGTGGTGGAGATCAGATCGGATGCTTGGGCGGGGGGAGCGGGGAAGTGTTGCTACCCCAGGAATTTATTTTTAAAGTGTCTGCTATTTCATGCAATCTGGTCTATTTCAAAGGCAAACAATTTGCTCTTAAGAAGTATCTTTATGAGCCCCACGGGATGAAACTCATCCCTAGCAGAAATGATTTAGCAGTATCCAGAGAGGGGGTGAACTCCTTGAGAGGCAAGGGAATAATTTTTTGAAGGGTGGCAGAATTTTAACAAGGGCCTCTAGTGAGTTCTTGTGAACCCCTTTCAGCACATCACTGTTTTATTAAAATATTCTTCTCAAAATACTGAAACACTGACAGCTCCTGTAAGCTTGCCAAAAATTGAGTAAGGAATAAAAATAAAATGTTAACTTGACATGTGTGAATAATTTTGATTTGATGATAACACCTTTTGGAATCGAGGCCATATTCAAAGCTGACTCGTAACACATTCACATTTCTAAGTTACATGAAATAACTCAAACTTTTCAGGCATTGTTCTGGTGCGCTGAAAGGAGGAGATGTTAAGAGCCAAGCTCGAGTTTTCTTCTGAGTTAAGTAAAGATTAAAAACATTTTAGGTCTTCCTGTCTGAACCTAGAAGGGCTAAGGTCATATCTGGTGTGTGGGAAACAGGTTGGTTAATATGAGCTGGCTGGTTAAAGTAAACAACTGCAATCAGACAAACTGGGTAAACACCAAAAGCAGGAGATGACCTGCTTTGGGTGGCCAAAGGTAATTTTGAGATAGTTGATTTCTGAATCTGGACAAAGCATTGAAAAGATATCATAAGAAATCATATTCTGGTAGGATTCAGTATTGCATGGGTCTATTCCACCTCTGTGTCCACCTGAGCTTCTTCACACAGTCAATGAGAGGCAAGACAAAGAGGAAGCTCAGATGAATTGTAAGAACCTCTTTGGGCAAAGACTTCAAATGTTTGATTGAAAGTTCTCTCTAACAAAGACCAAACCCATGCACTGTTTTACACTCCCCACATCTTATTACCACATTAGAACTGCAGATGTTTAGCTTTAGTGGGGTAACACTGAATTGGCCTTATTTTTCCCCCTGTCCCACCATGCTGTTGTCCCCACTCCTGAGCTCTTAAGAAGTGTCTCCCACTCAATGACAGCAAGGATGGCAGTGGAATGGCTATGAGTAGAGTTAGTTAATAAATCTTGGATAAAATGCTCTGGTCAAGAAATGTGGGGAGCAAAGCTGAAGATGAAAAAAACATTTAAGCAGATGAGCTATGAATAAGTTCTACCACAGTTAGATGTATCCCCCTCACAGCCATAACCACAGAAACACACCTATTACAGCAACAGGGCTGCAGGTTTCTACTAGTACTCTTATAATGGTACAAGTACTCTTGTACCTAGAGGTCATTCTCTATTTTTTTAATGCAAAAAGAATATTCTTAGGCGTTGTATTTTTTGATATTCCTAAGGGCTTTTCCAGGGACTGTGACCTCCTTTGGGACAGTTTCTCAGCTAGACAGGGCTGCTGCATGCTGTCTTGGGAGAGTAGTGGCATTTATCTCTAACTCATGTGACTTTCTCCCAGGTCCAGTTTATAAGTCAAAGTGATTGAGAAGTTTTCAGACTGACCAAGTCCTCAGAGCTCAATCAACTGTGTAAAAGCACACATGACACAAACTCACCACCCCTTATTTGGCTACTGACTCAGACAACCCATAGACCCCTGTGCTTGGCTGAGTTATGCAGTCTATTTCATGCTTGTGAATAGATTTAAACCCCCACTCAGGACAAAAACACAAGCAAACTTTGGCACATTTTGATCGCTTCATTGGCTGCCATATGTATTTAGTTTATTGTGGATCTGAGGTGTAATATTGAAGTGTATAGCATTACTAATATGACACAGGCCATTTTTGGCTCCTACCCAAAGGCATGAGATAATATTGGTGAAAATTGTCAAGCCTAATAGGCAAGCAATAACTGGTATGTGAACTACCTTTCCATAAGTCCAGAGGAGTCTGTTTACCAGGGACTAAATTCAATTGCTTTGTTTTAAAACAGTGTTAGACCAGACTGTTAAAGTAAGGAAATGGGTAAACGAGGATCTCTGCACCATAGTTTGCTGTCATTTTGTGAACACCAAGATCAATGTTAATGCATTTTAAATAGAGCTGGCTCCCTACTTTAAATTGTTCTACTTAGGTATTCTTCTCTTTCATGTATGTGCAGATTTTATATTTGTCCTGTTACTATACAGAGCATAGATCACGCAAAATGGGTGAGGAATGAATGAGGAGGATTTAGCTGGATTCAATGAACAAGTTATGCCACCTGTCTTTTCCTGAGTATAGGATGACTTTTTCACATTATATGCATGAAAGCAGGTTAATAACATATTACAGCTGAAATGCTGGTCTCACCAAAGTTAACAAATTGGAGTTCAGACTCCTATTGCAGATAAAACTCAGTCCTGTTACATTACTGAAGGGTCTTCAAATGTATGAAGACATAATTTACAAATGGTACAGAAATAGATGTCATTTGACTGTATATTGTAGAAATTACATGTTAGAAGATGTATATGCTGAGGAAAGATTTAAAATCTCTATTAGGAAATTATTCAACAGAAATCCTGATAATGGGAATATTTGCCCTGATTTGTTATTATACACTCTCTTTATTTAATACCTAATTAGTTTTCCCAAATGCTGCATTTATCTGAAGTTCTTCCATCAAGCAATCCATCCTGATTAAATTTTCCCTCTCACTATCTGTAATAAACACTGTATTCTTTCTTCTTCGATATGTCTTCTCAACTTCTAATTTCTACCTTCTTTTCCATGATGAGTCTTCCCCTTTCTCTACTTCTGTGATATTCTGGCACAGCCTTCTCTCAACTGCAGTCTTCCTACTAACTGTCTCTGTGTGCTCATCATGACTTTCAACATTCCATTTTTCTTAAAAAGGAGCAACCAGTCCTGGCCTGCTGTTTCCTAGAACTGAAAAGTCAGAAATCCAGCAAAATACTACATCTAGGCCTAATTTCAGTGCGCATCAGTGACCCTGATAGGCTTACCCACAAGGCAAGCCAAGTACACAGCCAAGGATGGGCATGGCTCAAACCTTGCCCAGGTAGTCCTCAGGCCACAGACCATGGCACAGAGAGACACTTGCATCATTTCTCATAGTCTTACAGATGACATGACATATTCACAGAGAGGAGTCCACTTTCAGTCCTAGGAAATGAGGCAAATACAGTGGCAATGGGAGCAAGGACAGAGGGAATGAAAGGTAATAGTCAGCAGGTTCCAGAATGACACACATTTGAGTCTACCATAGTGGATCATGCCTAGAGCAGTAAAGTGTTATGGCAAAGTTGTAACACCCAAGTAGGAAGGTCAGTGATAGGGCTGAGCAATGGTTCCAGATTTTTTTCCTGGAAAATGTCCTAGAAGTACTTCCTATACCTTCCCAGAAAATTGGGAAGATCAGTTCTCACACCTTTTTTAGCTAAAAACAGTTGTGCTGTTTTCCCAATCTGCTCTCACAACCTTTCAAAATTTTGAGCATAAATAAAAAAGGTATCAAAGATATTGAAATAAAGAACTACACTGAGAACCAACGGTGGTCGGTATGACAGCACACTATGTCACAGAGAAGCGTGGTCCCAGTGAAGGGTCACTGAGCCGACTGAGCTTTGTGCCACTTTCACAAGACATCTTTGGAATAACAGCAGAGCTGCATGAGTGCCTTGTGCTTATTCATTTGCCTTGTGGATGCTCAGATTGTGGCAACCTGTAATCTCCCAGCAGTCTGACACTCAGGACAGAACAGCCAAGCCTTTTTTCATCCCAAGTGTTGACCCCTAAAGGGCGCCTAGAGAAGCAGTAGCATGTTTATGGGCTAGGGAGAGTGAGATGTGTATCTTGTTTCCACCTGCTCAGGCTTGGAAGACATCACCTCTCTTTAACAGCTCATCTGGCTGCTTCAGGCTCTGGCTTCAGGCCACCTTGTGATGGTACATGCGCACAATTATGTTATCATTTCAAATGACAATTCATGACAAGCTGCTAGTAGGGTGATAGTCCTTCTTGCATGGTCCGCGTCTGCAGATTATTATAAACACTGACTGTGAGACGGGGCTCAATGATTTTCTCACTCTTATCTGTCCAATTGTACTGACTTCTACGGTCTTTATCAGTGTAACTCACATAATTTGACCCATTGCTTTTAGCCGCAGGAGAAAAATTAGGATGCTATGGGATAATGTGTTTCAGTTAAAAGAACTCTTTATGCTGCCTTGTCTTAAAGTGAAATCACTGAGGCAAGTACCTCTGGAAGATCTATCTGTGAAATATCTTCTAGCTTGACATACTGTATGAGACTAATTGAGCAATAGTGTTGCCAGTCATTGCTACTTAATTGTGTGATTTTTGTAGAACGCACAGCCCTGCAGCAGACTAACCACCGGGTGAGCAACCGGGCTCAGAAAGGTTATATCACCAGCAAGCTGAATGGGCATCCCCAAATACCCCCAGACAACAAGCCAAGTACTAACGGGGTGATCATTTTTAAACTGTGTTCCTTTGAATTTACATTTACTTGGCAGTGTGGCAACTCCAACAGTTATTCACACAGAAAAAAAATTAATTAGGGAAACTATGGATTTTTAATACCATTTCTGCAATGAATGTTAACAGGCAAGAAGATAAACCATGCCCATTTTTTTCCCAGTGCACTTTTTTTTCCACAGAAAGGAAGAATTATGAACAGAGCTTCTAAAAAAAGAGTACCTTTCATGCTGGAACATCCAAATCTCCATTTTAAGTTGATTTAATTTCTGAAAGGCCAGTAACAGAAAGGGTGATTATTTTCATAGGGAGTTATTGTTATACACTGTTGTGTATTCTCACATTTATCAGCATTACAATCATTTCATTAAAGTACATGTTTAATCAAAATATGCTTCCAGCCATCCCAGAAGTTTAGCTGTAAACTCTGCATTGGAAATTAGACATCCCAACTTCAGTTTTAGGCACAAAAACCTAGATGATGCTTCTTCTGCTAGGAAGTCCATGAGAATTAATGGAAGGAAATAATACCCTAATGATTTTCATTTTAGAGATAAAGGAAAGATGCTCACCTTGATGCTCAAAGAAGCTGCAATATGTAGGACTTTCTCTGAGAGCATTTCTTTACAAAGGGAGAGAGCGCCATGTTACGACACAAGGAACCTTTTACAGCAGCGTCTGCTTGCAAGTGTGACCAGCACTGGCAATATTGCTGATACAGAAATTTTGTTTATCTGAAAATATGTCTCACTGACTATTTTTGGTAACTTTAAGAAAACAACAGATTTGTAACACCTGTGCTTGCTGCAGGCCATGAGGCTAAAGGCTTGGGAGGCTTCCCTGAGAGTCTGGTCCCTGGTGCCATCTTGTGTCGAGACCAGATTCGTCCCTGACGATGAGAAAGGATGGTGGCAGAACGCTGGATCTGCTGCAGCCCTATTTCTCTGCCTTGGGGAAAAAATATCATCCCTCCATCCCCGCCACAGTCAATATCGACTAATTGCTGCAGAGCACATCTCTGCCTTCCCTGCCCTGGAAGTGCTATTGCTAAGTTCAAGGGTTCACAAAACATTTTGGGTTTTACTTTAAATTAAACAACAGATAATGTGAGTGTTCTTCTTGCCTAAATTACTTTGGTGACATTACAAGCCAGAATTTGTAGAATTCCTTTAAATGTGTCACTGGTCAGTCAAATTCTTATCACTGTCCTTTGACGCTGTTTAGAGTGCAAGTTTTGAGAGCTCACCACTATTCAACACAGGTGACAACTGAGAAATACATATCTTCTCTGTAACAAAAATGCACAGCAGAAAAAAGATCAAAGTCACACACCTGCCAGTCACTTGAAATTCGATGTATTTAAAAGTCAGTCATCTAATTTGCTTGTTTTCATCAGTGTTAAGCATTTACTGGGAATATTCAAAGTGACTTGATACTAAAAAACAATATAAAAAACCAAAGGACTTTATTTGGCTATTTTAGAGGTAGGTATCTAATATGGGCCACATGCTTTTTAAGGCGTGGAGCTTTCCATGAAAAGGAGCTTCTTCCTGACCCATTTAGGAACCAGTGAAACGATAAAAGAGATGTTCAAATTTTCTTTGTGTACTTGAAGTGATTATACTCTATGCAGCACTGTTCTAAAGTGTGAAAAAAAATATAAAAATCTGGCTTTATTTGAGTTGCTTGGGTTTTGTTTCTTTCTTTGTTTGTTTGGGTTTTTTTGGGTTTTTTTGTTTGGTTTGGTTTTGGGTTTTTTTTGTTTCTAATATCTGTATACTTCCTAGTTTTAACTAGGCTAGCAAGCAGAAATACCATAGTGCCAGCGGAGCTGTTCTTGTCCTTTAATCTGACCCAGACGAGAAACTACTAAAGATCTCACAAGGAAATCCAATCTTTGGAAATCACCAGCATGAATTCTGAATCAAATAGGCTGAGGTAACTTCTGATAAGCTTCTGAACCCAGCCTCTGGGGCTTTTGATGTTCATTCGTAGTATATAGTACCATCTATAACATTTGCTACTTCTACTCCCCTGCAAGCATGCTTCACCTCTCTCCCTGCATCAGTTATTAATCCTATTTTTTCCCTTTTTGAGCATGTAGCTGAGGCTCACCTCTAATTTTGTTACATTGCTTTATTTTTAATCACTTTTGCTGTTCATGTAGGGTGCTAGACTGATGGTGCAGGAAACTAAAGTCCTCCCTTTATCAAAAGGACAAGTGCAATACATGCATCAATGGAATAAATGAGTCTTCAGACTACTTCACCTGTAGTTAAGTTAGTGTGAACCAGAGAAGGTACCTGTTCAGACATAGGTGCTTTTACTATAGAAAATCAGAGTCAAATTATACAGTGAAATAAGCCTGGTGCCTTGGAATAGAACAAAAATTATTCAGGTCATAACTGCCCATGCACCACCCCCAGTATTTAATGTATTGCAGCTTGTCCTAATGCTGGAAGAAGAGGTTGGTAGTCAGTCTTATTTTATACTATTTTTTACCCCAGTTTATTTCCATCATCAGCTCTCATGGAGAGAATGTTCTGGGCCCCTGTACAGTGCCAACACCTGCATGCTGCTGTGACTACAAACACATACCAGTTCACCTTACTGTAGTGTCTGAGGTGAAAAACTTTATACCACATCCACCCTGGATTTCACTTAGGTTTTCTAAAGAGTGTTTTCTTTTTGTGAGAATATATCTAGCAAGTTTCAACATATTAACCTAGAGAAGTTTCCTGAATTATTCCTTAGCTTTCCAGGCTCTTTGGTATATGCTTCTTCTAAAGCTGTTCCATACGTGTACACATTTAAGTGCAGCCAGGATTGAATGTAAAGAGTCATTATAGTGTTCTTCACAATCCCATTGCCATATGAGGCAGTAAGTACACCCTTGTGGCTAGTGCATCTCAATGGCCTGATTCTTCACTGTCTTGCACCTGCGGGAGTTATTTAAACCACTACAAAATGGGTGTAAATCACTACTGAGCCTGAATGGCAGCATTTCACACTCTGCAAAGGCAATAATGACTAGATAAAAGGGGAAAGCAGTGGAAATATCAGAGGGGTTTTTTTTCTCCCTTCTGTTTCTGCCATCCAAGTGTCCAATTCAAGGGAATTGCTCCAGCCTCCTATAATATATCCTAACCCCATGGGTGGGCAGCAGAGCAGAGGAAGTAAGGACAGCCCTTGGGTAGCAGGCATGCAGCTCTGTCAGGTGGGTCCCTCTCCTCCGGCCCCAAATTTGGGGAGTACTCCAACACTATAGTGTTGCCAGTAGTTTGGCAGATGATACATGGTATTCATTCACACACAGTCTCTGTACGGTACCAGTACTTAATTCAAGCTACTTTAATGCCACCAGGAAAACACGTCAGATCTACTGCATCCTCTGTTTCTTGCAGCAAATCACAAATATGCAAAGATGCATGTGCACAAGGACACACACATACCCTGACACTATCCTTAGCCACAAAGTTTTGAGAAAAATCTAACATTTGTATGACAATAAAATATTAGGGTGATAGACACAGCGCTTTTGCTCCTGATCCAAAACAAACTGAAATCATTGTAATCCCTCTATTTGCTTCAGCGGGTTTTGGCTCAGCCCTTGAAGCTGCCCAGCAATAATTAACCTACAGGGGAACATGTTTTTAATAGAGAAGATTGATACAATTTATGTATAGGCAGATCTCTAGCCTTGTATATAAACCTGTGTTTTTCTCCTTTATGCAAGCTAGGAAAACTTGCATTTTGGATTTTGTAAAAAATAATTAGCATTTTGTACACTTAGGAGGAACTGAAAGTACACTTAATTATAATCAGTTACAGGATGCTATTCACTAAGTATTTCCATGCCTTTATTCATCTTTCAAGCATGGAAAACAAGAAATTAACTACTACAAGGTCCTTTAAATATACCAAACTATACCTTGAATCACTTTAAAAAATAAAATATTCCTCTGGTCTTGGATATATAATTTCTGGTGAAATACTGGAATAAGGACTGAGCTGGCCAGCAAGGGAAGTCCTTCACTCTAAGCCAGCCACATCTAATTATAAAAGATGAAGGCATTGAAAATTTACATAATTGCTAGCTCTGGTAGGGGTCGGTAACATATTTGCATTAGCTACTTATGCTTCATACCAACACTTTTAAGCACCACTTATCAAAAATAAGTCTACCAAGTCAGAGGTGCGTAGGTGGCTAAATAAAACCTGCTAAATATGGGTAGCACCACCTCTTTACGTCATGAAGAGATATATGGGCTTTGACACATGGGGTATTTTCTTTGTCTTGTTTTTCGCTTACACATTAGAGTAATAGGTACATTAGAAATGCTCTTGATAGGAATTAATACCTTCTGCTCCTTTAACATGCATTTGTTACAGCTATTTACAGTGGGTTTATACACAGAATTTGTTTGGTTTAATTTGCACTCCAGAATTTCCCCATTCCCCTCTCCGGCTCATTTCTCAAGCCATCAGTCTAGACAGTAGCCTGGCTCCTTAACACAGCAGGATAAAAACCCTCTAGTCTAAATATATACTTCTAATGCTTCTGTGATTATTTATCTTTTTCATATAGTATAAAAATTATGCCAGACCTATAGATATGATATGAGAACTGTACAACAGAAAATGACACACCAGCACATACATTTCAAAGGCTCTGTTTAGAAAAGAGTCACATTATGTTACAAACAGGTCTATTTCTTATTATATTTGATGTCAGCAAGCCAGCTTTAAGGAGCCTGACACTGTTTGAACTTTTTTTTTAAATTTATTTTATTGTATACGGTGATTTGACAGTTTTTGAACTCTGGATCAATTTGGTGACATTGTGGCTGATCCATTTTATCCTTGCTTTGCTGGGCCACTCTTTCGTTCTGAGGCTCCAGTCTCCCATTTTCCTCGAAAGGCTCATTAGGCCTGATCTCTTTTAGCCTTTTTGCTTTTTCTCCTTTCTTCCCCACACTGGACTCTGGTTTGCTTTATTCCTTAGGTCCCCCTATAGGTTAAGCCTAAGCTCTTATCCCCTATTCTCTTTAACTCACAGCCAGCATTTGATTCTGTTTTTTTAACCCTCTCTATGAATTACCCAGCCTGGGCGCAGCCCCATCACGTTGGAAACTGTCTGTGTGAGTCACAGCTTAATTTGCACAATGAAGGGTAATGATTTTACCCAGAGACGCCTGACACAGAAACCAAATTGAGCAACTTCCAGAGGGTCTGTTGAACAAAAAATAATCTTCTGGGCTGATACAGACTTCTATACAGTGAATAAAATGTCCAAGGTCAAAAGTTTAAGGAGTTAAGAATTTTAAAGTATTATTTGCGGAAAGACTACAAATAAATCGCTCTTGCATGAATCTGGGAATATAGGTTTGGCTATCTGTTCTAGCACTTTGTCTCATTTCCTAACTACATCTCACATGGAGAAGATGAGGTTCCTGCATTATTTGTGCTATATTGATGAATACATAGACATAAGGCAATGTCTTTTAGAGCGCACAGATGAAATACAATCAATCACATGCTGTTCCTCAAGCACTGCCAAAAAAACCACATGAAAAGAAATCAATCCGTTTACCTGATTTTGCAGCAAAACTAAACATTTTGAACTTTGTTACTGCTTTGATGTGAAGACAAATACAAATTCAAATTTCTGGCTGCTTTGTCTTTTGTAGTGTTTCTCTGCTGAACAGACTTCTGCTTCTGCACCACCTTTCCATCATCTCTACCTTCTCATCTGCTGTCTTAATAACATGAGAGTACCTAGACTTTATTCCCAGGTATACTTTTTGCTGAATTTAGTTGAATTCTATGTAGGACAAAGCAAAGATGCAAGATATTTGGTGATAACTCTGGGTTACCAGGGAGCAACTTATTACCATGATCTCTTGACACTTCATAATGAGAAATGCTGCATCTTTCTCAATTTCACTTATAAAAGAAATTACCAGTGATTTAGCACCATTTTGGAAGACATGTTCACTTTTATGTAAGTTATCCATGCTTGAGATTGGTTTTTAAGGTTTGTTTCGTTTTTAAAAAAAAAAAAAAAAAACTTGCTGGAGCTCAAACTATCCCATTCAGAAAGATCTATGAAAGTTTGAATTCCCCATGATCATATTGAGTAACATGGTTAAGAGATTAGATTAACAAAACTATCAGAAAACTCCAGAAATGCTCAGGGAAGTAATCTAGAATTGACTTACATGTAGAAATAAGATGTAGACATATACACATCTAAGAAATATTTACCAAAATTTTCTGAACGGGATGCAAAAGATCTCTGAAGATGCCATCAAAAAAACTCACATTTCACTGACTGTGTAATACTTTTCTAGTCAGTTTGCAATGTTGCAAAACAACAGTTTGTGAAGTCAAATGCAGGCTTGTGGGCTTGTATGATCTGCTGTCTTTACCAAGTCCAGACTTTACGGTAGGGGATCACAATAGAACAACTCCTGGACCGTTATCTCATACCAACAGTGTCAAACCTCACTTCTGCTTTTCTTAGGTATTGGGAGCAACATTAATTCTTATAAATATATTTTTCAAAGGAGATAACCAGATGAGTGATAAATTAAAAGACATCTGAGTGATTTTTAGTAAGTGATCAATTCACAGGGATCACAAATTATAAATTTTCACTCACATATAATTCATTTCTTTGAAGGTCAGTCTGCTTTGCATTCTCTGAACAAGTACAGAGAGAAGAGAAAGAGAGAGAAAGATACACACATTGATGAATTTGCCAAAGGCATCATAAAGAGAAAGGCTTTATAAACACTTTCAAAAGAACTTATATTTAAGACATTTATTTCTAAAGTTTTCTATTGCTCATAACAGTGGATACCAGAGTTGGGAGATCTCCCCTGGATAGCAGAAAATGAGGTATAAGTCACTTTCAGAACTGTGTGGTTTAGTTTTCTGCTGTCTTGGAAATTTTTGAAGTTTAGTTACTCTTATTTCATGAGAACTTTTTTAATCACTAGAAATAGTTTTTCTTTACCTGTTATTGCAATTTGTTTATATCATTTCAACAGAAAATTATTTATCCAACCTCTTTTCATTGAATCATTCTTAAGAGTTTTCTATTGCTCTAAATAATACCTCTTTACCAATATTTTTACACTGCTCTTTATTCTATCTTTAATTCTACTTCTCATGGTAAGCTTCTTAAACAAGGAAGAATTTATAATGGAAGTGCCAGTAGTTCCTATGAATATAATACCTTTTCTCTAAATGTGTGCAAAAAAAGGAACTCTAGTGTTACAAAGTACAAGACTGAAATCTGTGACAAATAAATACTGTTATGGCTCTCCTTAGACTGTGTGACACTCATTATAGTAATAAAGTATGTACTTCATCTTTTAAGCCCAAGCCTATATCAGCGCTATACAGAGACACTCTGCTCACCCAGATCTCTTGAAAGCAGTAGATGAGACCTTGCTTTCACAAAAATGAGGGAAAAGCTCTGATCAGCTTTAATGGGGGCAGGATTCTCCCCACTGGGGCTAAGTAACTGCTACTGGACCCTTTAAAAGGTCCCAGCCTGCCTATTAACAGAACAGCAGCCTCTTTGGCTTTCCCAGCCCCACAGCTGTGAAGGATGAGCACTGTGGGTGGCTCCTGTGCTGGAAGGACCAGGCAGCATTAAGGTGGAGGAAAGGGGAGCAGAGGGAAAGAGAGTCTACATAGGAAGAGTCTAGGGTGGTTTATGCTTCTCTATAGTTCAGATTGGCTGTCTATATGATGGGGACAGTAATGTTGACCCCACTCAAGTCTTAATTATGAATTAGTGTTTGTGAAGCTGTGATCTTCAGATGAAAGGCTTTTCAAAATGACAAGGGATTTGTATAACTCACAGAATGAGGTAAGCTTGTATTTTATAATACTGGCTCTAAAACTAGAGGTCGGAAATTGATTGTGGAATAACTTTGTTTCCCATTCATAACTAAATGGGAAAATACTTTTTGGCAGGAGTGTGTCCCTTCTCTGAAGCCCTGTTGCCATCCTGCTCCCATCATCACCCCTCTGCTTGTGCAGCTCAGTGTCAGCCACAGAGCTGCCCTGAATGACAGCAGAAAGGCTGTGAGCAAAATCAGACCATGTTGTCAGTCTGAAATATTTTTCAGTGTTTTCTTTAGTGGAATCAGTCTTTATCTGGTATACAGTGCAAGTCGTGGAGTACATTGATCACAGCAGCTTCTCCCTGTATGAAACAAATCTATTTTCAGCTGCTGTTTCACATCACAGGACTAAGTTTCACGTACTTTAAATCTCTTTTATTGAATAAGTCTGTGCTGCTATAAGTTAGAAACCAGTGTGGTTCAAGGGTGTATTATTGCGTGTGAATGATAAACTGTAGTTCGTGACCTGGGTCTAATGGTTACTTTATCAGTTGCAGTGGACAATTAAGTGACTGAGTAGTGCAACTGACGGTGAAGAACAGATTTTGCCTCCAAGCAGCTTTCAGGAGTTAGATTTCGCTGTATCATGTTCAGAAAGGTCAGAGCTCTGGCCAGATGACCAGTATAGGAGTGCAGATGGCACTGTATGTCACCTGGCTGCTCTGGGCCTCTGCAACCTGCTGCAGAGGGCTTGAGTTCAGGGAAAGGTTATGGGCATATGCAACTGCAGCACATTACTGGCTCAGGAGGAAAATGGCTTGCTTTTCACAATGGAGGTGAAAAATCATTACAGCAGCTATGTCCAAGACACGATAGAAGATTGTGGCCATTTTCAGGTGTTATTTAAGCAAACGAAAAACCTTTGAATCCTTAATTCTGATCACCTTGTTGTATATGAGGGAAATGTTGATATAAATAGCTATATAAATAATAACAATGCTCCCTTCCCTTCTGATACTATTGAACTGCTTTTTCCTTCTCCAAGCCACCCAAAATGTTAAGGCTCAAATTTAAATGGTCAAGCTAAGAAGTATGTTTGCAAGTCAAGAGTCTAATTAATACACAGAGTTCTAGTCTTGCGTGTACAAAGCAAGTGACTTTGTTCACAGCCAACCAAAACTAGTCAGAGATTTAGTATGGCTCAAGTCACGAAAAACCCTTGTTCTTAAGCCTCTTTGCTCTTTTTCCATAGAAATTACCTAATTTGAGTGCATAGCTCAACTTAGGTGTAAGTTTTGCATTTGCAAGGGATGCCCCCTTGCAATTGACATTAAAAAAAAATTAAGGCTATTCTCACTGTCTTGACTTCCTAGGAAATATGGTACTGTATAACTTGTATCATACTGAAAATGGATTCAGGTGATTCCCTACCCAAACGGAGAAGTTATTCTTGGCTAGACCTGTGCTAATTTCTATGAAGGGCCTGAAGAGGAGACAAGACCATCTTTTGGAAAGTTTTTACACAGTAACGTCTTGTGCTGTTCATGATCTGATTCCAGATTAAGATTTCACGGAGTTCAGATAGAGAATGTAAATCATAATAATTAATGTAAATAGTAATAATAATTAAAAAAAAAATAATAAAAGGACTGTTTCAGCCAAAACTCAGAGGTGTGCACTTGATGTAGTGGAAGTGTGGAATCACAGGATGTCTTTGGGTGGAAAAGATCTCCAAGATCATCTAGTCCAACTTTCAACCCGACAATGCAAGCTCAGCACTAAACCATGTCCCTAAGCACCAGGTCACATGACATTTAAATGCCTCCAGGGATGGCAACTCCACCACTGCCCTGGGCAGATCATTCCAATGTTTGATAACCCTTTCAGTGAAGAAATGTTTCCTAATATCCAGCCTACGCCTTCCCCGGTGCAGCTTGCACCCATTCCGTCTGGTCCTGTCACACATCACCAGGGAGAAGAGGCTGTCCCCCTCCTCGCTCCAACCTCCTTTCAGGCAGTTGTAGAGAGTGATAAGGTCTCCCCTTAGCCTCCTCCATAGCATTTAAAATCTAGTGGCCAGACTGAGCAACTAAAGTAAAACCCTCTTTAGGTTGAATGATCATGGAGAAATGTTATTCCTAATAGCAAAATAAAACCCTCCATAATGCAACTCAGAATAACTTACAATGTTAATGTGAACCTGATATGTAAAGCTTGAGGTTTAATTGTTGCTTTTTAACCCTTCTAATCTTTCAAAAGTAGGTGTATCTTGAAACAAAAAGACTATTTGAAGGATAAAAGATTAAAGGAAGCATTCTGAAAATGTCAGCATGAAGTCCTCTTGTTTATGCCGAAACACACTTTTGGAACTTAAGTAAAATATGTGAAGAAATTTTCATTCCCCTAAACTGCATTTCTTATTAAAGATTAAAATATGCTGTTTACCAATGATAGTGCTTCCTCCTCTAATGAACAGTCTATTTTTGCAGGATTTTAAATTAAAGCTCAAAGGAACAATGCAAATTATTAATAAAGGATTCAATTCTGTGTTCCTCAAGTGAAGCAAAAAAACTTACTGAAATTCTCATGAGTTTTGGTCTATAAAAGCAAAGATGAATACTACTGGAATGAGTTTAAATATTATCTATATTAATAATTTTTGGTCTATTTTGATACAAACAAAATGTGCCTATTAGTAGATGTCTAGTTCTCGTCCCCTTATTCATGATGAGGATCAGTTTGCTCAAGAGTAAAATCCCAATTTCAGCAAAATAGATTGCTCTGAAAGACATACTAGCCATCCTGATGAATAACAGAATGAAGCTCTCACTGCCTTCTTTTGTGTAATAGTTTGGCAGTTTAAAAAACCTAATTGAACACTTTACAGTAAGTCATATTTTCTCTCAAGTAAATGCATGGAGTACGGTGACATCTATAGGATGCTCTATGTCTCTACATTTAAATTGATTTTTCATGCTATCATGTATACACCTCAGAGATTATCGTGATATAATTTGTATGAAATATCAGAAGATAAATTAATGATCTTTTTAACTTAGTTGAGGTCTCTCCAGAGAGTTAAAGAGAACTAGAATGCATTCTGTAAAATTAATGCTCTCAAATGCAGCTAGGAAAGCTGAAGGGAGCAGGAACAATTGCTATGGTAACCATATAATGGGATTAGAAAAAGATCATGGAAAGTGAGAAGAAGAACATGGTACCAGGTTTTAGGTAATAAATGAATGTTGTCATCATCACTGAAATGTCTGTATTATACATTGTTTAGCCCAGTAAATAAGAAAGCCATGAGCAGAAAACCAAACACAGAAAATTATCTGACAGAATCTCACATACAGATGCTACGTTGCTCCTTTCTCTTTCTATCTGCTCTGCACAATGCTGTATAATGTCCTACTGTAGCAAAGAGTCACTCCTGGCACAGCAAAAGCCAAAAGAGAGAAAGTCACAAATCTTCCCCTTCCCAGAGAGTCTCAGTGATGTGACCCTCCCTCAAACCCTATGTGTCAGGATATGTAACTGGGAGATCCTGGCTCATGTAACTGTAAAATAATGTTCCTGCAAACACCAGCTGAATGACCTCGAGGATTTCCTTAGGCTAACAGAACTCCTGCACTTGGTGATTGCCTCAAGAATATATTGTCATTTATCTTATTCTCTATTTTCACTTCTGTAATTAAATATGGAAAGTTTCTCTAGTTCCTTTCTGCTTTTAGAATAAAAATAAATAACTTGTTATTCTGCTTAGAGAAAATATTCCTGATTATAATTGAGAAATCCTTCTATTTTGGATTATATCTGCATGTTTTGATATTGGAATAGGCTGTCCAGGGAGGTGGTTGAGTCGCCATCCCTGGATGTGTTTAAGCATCGCTTAGATGTGGTGTTGGGGGATATGGTCTAGGGGTGAACTTGTAGAGTAGGGCTAATGGTTGGACATGACAATCCCAAGGGTCTTTTCCAACCTAAATGATTCTGTGATTCTGTTTTGTTAACTTCTTTCATTTTTCCAAAATCAAGTTGAATGGCTCTAAATGACTGCAGAAATGTTCCATACAAATGCTTTGTTCTGGCTGTGAACATTAATCTTGATTTAAAAAGAAAATCATTGATAAAATTTTTGAACTTCCATGTAAAGATCTTTCAATATGAAAATATAAAATATATATTTTTCAGGTTTTCAGGTTTGGTTGGGTTTTTTTGATAAATGCTGGTGAGACAAAACATCTCTAAAATATGGTTACGCATTGGTTAAAAAAAAAAAAAAAAAGCCTAGCCAAAATATTCTTTTGGTGTGAAGTTTCCTCCAGCTTCAAAGCAACAATGGAACATGGACACATCTCATTCCTCTAAGATTAAGAGCATCCACATCTCCTGGTATTTGTCATCCAACTATCTCCTTCTTTTTTTATTCCACCAAAATAGGTTGCAGTAAGGGTACTTAACAGTGGTCTTATTACTAGGACAAATATGAATAATTTTTGTCACTCTTTCTATTCAAATAAAGCCATAGCCGTATTTTCACTAATTTTCCACACTCCTTTTCATTTTGTAACTTTCCAAATTTCTACTCAAATGATTCCTCTAGCCCCAGATTCATCCTACATTGCCTGATCCACAAAATAACCAGAGACATGCTTTAGTCCACTGCAAAATTGCATGTCTATCATAATTCCCCTCAAAACACATTTAATAAATGAGGTACATCATTGTCATTTCCACAATATTATGGCATCTCTTAAACTACTATTCCTACCATCCCTATCAGAGGTCAGTGATAAATACAACATGGGTGTGTGAGGGCAGCAGAGAAGGAGGGGGAAAAAAAAAAAAGAAAAGAAAAGAATGGTTCTGACATCTACAAGCCAGATGTGAAAGTCTGAGCCTTAATGGAAGTTCTGAAAAACATTTAATTTCAATGAGGGGACTCACTCCTTCACTAGACTAGTAGATTTCATAAACCTGAATTTTTAGTAGGCTTTGTTGTCATTTCATACTGATTAATAAAGTCGTATGACCTGAAATTTCCATCTCAGGAAAATACCGCATTTCTTTAAAATTACTTATTTCAGGCTTGGAATTAAAACGTCCTACATTTCTCATCTGAAAAAAAAAAAAAAAGTCAAACTTCACACTTTAGGTTTTTAAGTTTCCTTTGTTGCAAACTTACAAGAAAAAAAGCCTTTGTGAGAATTGGAACTCCCAACAATGGCTAAATGGAGCCTGCATGTTTTCTGCCTACTTTCTTCCATGGGTTTCAAACTAAGCTGACACGAGTTCCTGATTTAATCAAGTCAGCATGTTCTAATACAAGAATGTTCTGCAATACACTTTGACAAACCAGGGAAATGCTGTCACACTGAAATTCCTGTTATGTGGGTCCTCAGCCTGCTGAAAAAGCTTCAATCAAAATGTTATCATCAACTGCAGTCTATCCTGTCCCTACCTCTGCAAGGTATCCTTACAAATAACATTCAGAAAATGCTCACTGAAGGAAACACTAACAGGCAAAGTTGTGAATACTTTGGAGGATGTGACTAGTTTTAAAAATCATTGATAAATTGAAGAAGTTATGTGAAATCTATATAATAATTCAGTAAAGAATGATGCAAAATGCTGCACTAAAGAAAAATAAATGGGATGACTGCAGCAGACCACAAACTGAATAGAAGCCAAGAAAGAAAATGTCATTTGGGGAAGGATTAGCCAGACTGCCAGAAGCAAGACAGAGGAGGTGATTACACAAATCTATTCAACACAAGGAGGTCACAGCTGGAATCCTGTGTCTGGTTCTGGACAGTACAGTTGACAGAAAAATCTAAGGACAGTAGAGAGAATCCACAAGAAATCAATACAAATAAGTTGTTTACAGGAATGTCTGAAAGGATTAGCTTTGTTTACTCAAGGTGTGATGGAAGGGCATGTAACAGCCATCTTCAGATATACAAAGTACTGTTAAGGATGAGGATGATGGCTTAATTTGCAGATATTAGTTATTGTGCAACTAACATTAAACTTACACAGAAATGATCAAACTGTTTTTAGCATCTTAGTTACAGGAGGTGTATAAGAATGTTAGAAAATTATCTGTGAGCAATGATCCATAAGTACTCTAGCTCATCTCAAGCAGAGCATTAGATTAGCTAATATCTGCTGTTTACTTTATAACAACTTTCTTTTATTTCTGTGAATACTTTCAGCCCACTACATTTTACTGCTTATTACATGTCATATTACATGCAATAAATTGCACTCACATTACAAAAGAAAAAGCAATCTCTATATAAAAGAATCTCACTTAGCATCTAGACCTATTCAAACTAAAAGCCCTATCATTAGTTCTCCTAACTTCACCAAGACTGATGTTTGTTAAATGAGCAAGAGTTCAAAGTTCTGGCCATAAGTTTATACCAGATATTTTTCTTAGCGTCTGTACTCAGGCAATACTAAATCCATGAGACAAGGAATGAACTAATAATAGGGAAAACTATGATTCTATGATTATGTTCTTGTATGAAAATGCTTTATTAGTCTACACAGACTGCTGTTCTTTTTACATTGTTTAATTAGTAAGCAAAATAATATATTGAAGATAGCTTACAAATTAATTTGCCATCTTTCAGATTACATCAACATTCCGATTCTGAAACTGCTCTTTAAAACAAGACTATCCAGTCTATTACAAAAAGATGGTCTTTTAGCTTCTGCCTTACTGGACTCATGGCATTACCCCAGAGAAGTCAAAGGAGGCAAGTGGGAGTGGTGAGAATGTACCTTACATCAACAGACAAGTACTCCATGTTCACCAATCAAATGTGTTCCCACTCCTCAGACTTTTTTTGTCCATTATGCACGCAAGTCTTTTATTCAGAGAAATTGTTTTGCATCCCATATCTTTACTCCGTTGGAAGACTTTATCCAAAAGGAAGAAGAGAAAATAAATTTTCACACACAAACCAAACAGTCACTAGAAGAAAAATATAAAAAGTATATAATTTTCCACTACAAAATAAAATGCACAAAATTGCATGATATGCTTCTGTTTTAAGGTTCTTGTTATTAAAAGGAAATGTAACTAAATCCCACAGCAATACATACCATGTGAGTGGTAGTTGCTATGGTAACTTATTCTTATTAAGTAGAATGAAAAAGAAACAAACCAGACTTCGTTGGTGTGTAAGTTAAGGATGCCTCAGGGTAGCCTAAAGAACATCGATGGGGCAGAAAAAAAGTATTTAAAAAACTGAAAACAGGTGAAATATGATGATATTAAGAGTCAAACCACGTATATTTTAGATTAACACTTTCAAATAAGAGAAAGTGGAATGGGATGCAGTTGTTGCCTAGGCCACTGTAGGTTTCAGTTATTAGGAAAGAAATCTGGGGTTAAGTCTCTTTAGAAGAGCGGGGAATGAGCAAACTACAATATCTTGTTCTTCCCTGAAGCTAAACTGGCATTTAGAAACCAGTAAAGTAGAATTGACTTTCTTACTGTAGGGCCTCATTAAAGCATGGGGACTTTTCACACCCAGCCTCCATCCCCCAGGTCTCCCCACACCAAAATCCCCACCGATAAATTTGGTAGAAAGAACTCTTAGCTACCACAAAGAAAAGACCCCAAAGAAATCTTATCATTGCCTATTATACCTGCAGCAGATACATATGTATTATTAAAGTAGCCAGCCACTGGATGTCATTGTTATTCCACAGAAACACAACAAAGAAAAATCTCTTTAACTGCAAAATCTTTCAAGCCACCCAAAATGAGAGACAACATACACCCTAGCTTCAAGCATGTACTGTTTGAGTTAGTTTCAGCATCCTACTTCCCAAACATAGTTTAACTATTTTTAAATGGATGAATAAGCTGTATGTCCTATATATGGGATTTAAAATAGCTGACTAAACATCACATGAAAGGCTACACTGCAGTTTGTCCTGTACATTAGCTGTGTGTCAGAGACATTTAACTTTATTTTTTTAAAGCATTCTGCTTTCATCTGGACTTATAATGTTTAGAAATGCACATGCTTACTGCAAAGAATTTCTGCCTCATTTTGGGGTGCAAGAAAGAGCAATTTTTGTCCATTCATCAAACTGTTGACTTGCTGTGTCTGATACATTTCTACCTCTGAAGCCAAGACTGAGAATGCACAATTCTTACCCCATTTTCAGCAAGGAATCTCAGCATGTTAGTTGAAATTACACATTGTTATAGCTCATATGTCCCTTCTTTCAGGGTGTGAACAAAATCTGCAGCCCTACATATATGAGGCTCTGTGAAGACCAGGGTTTGCATCCCTGTTCAGCCTAGTGCCACTGTTTTGCATCAAACAGCTTTCTGCACTGCAAGAGAGACTTGCCCTGGTGAACTAGGATCCAGCCAGCTTGATTTCTGCACCATCTTCTGTGACTTACAGGATAGGTCTGTGCAATTAGCATGTGGCTCGGGGTATTATCAAAACCAGACACCAAACTACGCAGTTGAGTCAGGGAATCAGTGCTTCATCCAATGACTAGTATTGCAGGGACTAGTTCCCATTTTATGACAGCTCATGCTATAACATCTCATACTATAACTTGTAGCCATGCACTGAGCTAAAAAAGCACCTGTAAGTCACACTAGTTACAGGATTCCTGTCAGGCTGGTTTCCTATTAGACTTGAGCTTAATTGCCTCCTATATCTTGCTGCCAAGCATGATACCGACACTTTGTTCAACATTTACACTGGTCTCAGTGTCATGCTAACCTGCTTAGAGTTTCATGTATGCTAAATTTGAGAGCTGAACTGAAATGAAAAGAGATTTAGGCTTGGGATAAGTAAGCTCTTACTCCTCTGTTCAAATTTCAGTATGGGATTTTTATATTTAGCTCAGAATTTTTTGCTTCTCATTGTGCATGGAAGCAGGTACCAAGCAACTGCTTCCAGATCCCTTTCTGTACAAGTAGTGTCTCCTGCAGAGTAGTCAGGGGTGGACATAAGGAATCTCTATCTCGAAAAGCAGGTACTCTTCAGTTGCTTGTCTTGTAACTCACCAGTTGCTGCCAGATTTCTGCAACTGAGGGTGTTATCTCTCACAGCAGTTGCACAGAGTAGCAGTCCATTAATTCTTCCTGTTTTTTTCCTTGTTCACCCTAGTGCTCAGAGGTGTAAATTAGAGGCAGATGTGGAAGCTAGGAAGTTTTCCAGTTTCCTAATTTAGAAAGAAGTATTTTGCATTGTGGGCACTTAGATCTTGCCAATCTTTCTCACAGCCGCATGCAACACCAAAAGAAACTCTCTGAGTGCTTAAGTAGCATGGCTTACTAGAGCTTGCATCTCAGCTAGATCTAACATACATATGCTCAGTTAAGCCCACTCCAATCTTCCTGCAATAAAAGCGAGTATGGATAGGAGAAAATAAGTCTGAAGGTTAGAATGCATATGGAAGTTTGCAATTAATTTTCAATGAGTTAGTAGTCAGCTGTGGGAATAAAAATAGGAGATAGAGAGAGGTTTCATACCTGATAGATAAAAGGCAAGGGAATTAGTTATTTAGAAATCAGCAGGAAAAAATCTATATCAGAAAGAGAAGAAAACACATTATGTTCTCATATCTATGTAGATGAGCCATGGATGACCCAATCCAACCAAATTTGAGGGATATGATTAATTTCAAATCACACCCAAAAACTATTCAATCAGTAAGTTCCTTTCAACT
This sequence comes from Todiramphus chloris collaris, assembly GCA_025345505.1. Taxonomy (NCBI): domain Eukaryota; kingdom Metazoa; phylum Chordata; class Aves; order Coraciiformes; family Alcedinidae; genus Todiramphus; species Todiramphus chloris. Next base: position 23,905,077 of record JANVCC010000022.1, read on the forward strand.
GACTTAAGTTCAGATGCAGGGAAAGAGTGGCAAGTTAGCTGGCCTCTTGGAGTCAATAAAAGTTATCCTCAGGTCACTTTCCACATTAATCAGTAGTATTTGTCTGTGCACTCATGTATCAGCTTCTTCTTGTTGTTTTGTTCTCTGTGTGTTCAAACTCTTTTTTTTTTCCCCCACTGTTCTTACTTGTTGCCACTACAGACCTGATCTGCAATCTGCAGTATGTGAGAAAAACATTTTGTTCCCCTGATATGTGTCCAGGGGAAGAGGGCTGTCTACTTGAAAAACAAACAAATTGCTGGACATATCTTAGGTAAGTGGCACCAAATGAGCTGTCTTTAGTTTCTCTTTCAATTAATAGAAAACAGCACCTCAGGGAATTTCTAGTACCCTAGGAAAAAAACCTAGCACTGCAAGTGCTAAAACAACAAGCAGTAAGATGTTACTGTACAAGCTGCTTAGAAAATTTTTAAGGCCTTTTAGTTTCAGCAGCATTTTCTCCCTCTGAATCAAACGGTTTCATAATGCAATGATACAGTCAGGTTTGCCATTTAGAAGTAACAGACCACTAACAGACATGAAAATCTTGGTACTCTGTCACATCATCATTTGGTTTTTTGCTTGTAATTTATGACATCAGAATGATGGGATATCTTGGTTATTACATTAAGTCTTTGCTACTGGAGACCACCAGACATTAATTTCAAAAAACATTTTCTGTCCTGCTCCTACTAGTGCTAATCCATAGCTCCATACAACATTTGGACTTTGTATCTCTTCTTATAAGTGAAAATCATCTTCTAATTTCTATGTTACGTATTTGTCCCATGCCCATGCCTATTCACTGGAACTCATAGAGAGATACAAGCTGTAAAGTGGTGTTAATCTGTACCAGTGACAAAAATCCTGGTGCTTAATACTACAGTTGAATAGGAGTAGCAGTGAGTAGCAGGGAATTGCTGCAGACAGTCACGGGACAAAGTATTCATAAATATGTGATAAATATCTATGTGACTAGATGAAATACATTCATATACTACATGCTCTTAACCCATACTCTCAAATTCCAGGGCCAGTTCACCATTTTTGATAGTGACTTCCTGTGCTATTTTGAACCAGTCGCTCATTTCTTCTTAACTCAGTTCTCTACCTGTGAATAAGAAACAGAGTTTGGTATCTACTTTGCTTCTATGACTTGTGAACCTCTTAAGGCAGGGATGTTTCTGATGGTTCGAGGCAGAGACACTTAAGGGCTGAACAAACCAGAAACCTCTCTGTCATGAGTAACAGATAGTCTGATTTTGTCACGAGGCAGATTCAGATCTCCCACCTCATCAGGTTTTCCTCAACCTTTGCATATATCCTATCAAGGTGATCAAGAGCATAGGCACATATTTGTCTCCTGCACTTCAGAGACATCATAGCTGTATCTAGTACCACAGTGGAGGAAGAAGAAGGTGGCAAAGGTCAGCCCATTGAAGAGTTTACCCATCCTATGACCAACCATCCCATGGGAGAGACCCTCACAGAAAGAGTGATCAGGACCTGTTTAATTATGTCTGTGCCCCTGATACACAGACAAAGACAAGAAAACCTGGATTTGGATGAGTACTTTGCATGTTTCTGCAAGCAATGACAATAAGCTCAAGAAGTGCTCTGTAAACTGTACCAAACATGTACCTTTGATAGTTCCACTTGTACTCTGGACACAACTTGCCAGGATATTTATTTTTCCTTTCTTTCTGGACTTCCACATGATACCTTGGCAATCCTAAGGAAAGCATTTTATAATTTGTAGTTACCCAGCTGGAGGCTTCATTGTTGTCTGCTTCATACCTTTCCTTCTGCGAAGAAAGTTCACATCACACTGTCTGTAAAAAGATCATTCAGCAAAATGTTCCTTGGCTACTCATTCTCTACCTTTTTCTATGCTAAAACTTTCATACAGAGAACTGCAAAGGAGAAAGTTGTACCCAAGTCCATCAACCTCAGAAAGGAAAAATTTCCTAATTTGTTTCTTAGTCTAGGAGATACTCAGATCCTGTGTTTTTAAAAACTGATAAATTAAATCTGTGGTGAAAAAAAAAAACTCATGTGTTTTGGTTGGTTTTTTTTTGTTTTTCTGGGGTTTTGTTTGTTTACTTTTTACTTTATTTCTGTTTGTTTGTGGTTTGTTTGGTTTTGGTGTTTTGGGTTTTGTTTGTTTGGGAGTTTTTTATTTCACTTGATAGTCACTCTTGAAAGTCATTGTTTGAATTAACAACAGTCACTCCAACAGTGCCGTACCTGGAACTCTGTAGGCTCATTTCATAGGGAATAATGGACTAATGTTCTTTTGAAACAGAATGCCATACAAAAGACCATAAAATATCACATAATAAAGGCATAATTATTTAATAATTCTAATTGGAATTATTCTGGTTCTCACTCTATTTGTTAGCACTGCCCCCCTGCCATAAACATACATATGTGCAGTTTGTCCATTGGCAGTATTTTTTTATACACGTTTGGTGTCTTTGCACTTATCTGCAGGACAACCTACTGATGAGTTTGTATCAGAAACTATAAAATGGGATGTTACCTTTTTTTTTTCCTAAGGAACCTACATGATTTGAGCAGAAATTGTCAGTAGGCTAGTATCTTTATATCACATAGGTACTATTGGAAATGCTACCTTTTATGCCTGTTATATTAATATTTTCTCCTGAATGGGGTATTTATATATGTTTAGTACTTAATGAGTTTGATTTGTTTAAATGTTATTGATTTAATCCCTCAGTAAACATTGTTAGGCTTGAAGAGCTGATTCCTTACCTTCACATTTCTTGGTACTTTCACCTTCTGATGTTTCATGTAAATCCTAAATCTAGAAATATGTCAGGGTTTCCTAGTTTAGATGGTGGCTTATGACCTTAGAAATATTAGTGTTTGTGGCAGGTCTGGGGCAAAGTGGTCAAGAAGGTAAAAGTACTGAAAAAACCCACACATGTTCAGTTAGAACCTACAGGAAACGAACCTGAGGAGTTTCCTGTATTTGTTATATTCAGATTTCCAGGGCCATGCCAGAGATGGACCGGCGGATTAAAGGCGCATTATAAACTTGCAGTTAGAAAAACAGGCTTCTGTGACTTTTTCAAAGTTGCTGTCGTGTTTTCGGAACTGCCACTAGATGGCACCAAATACCCTTTTATTTTGTACAAACGCTGTTTACACTAGCGCGGGCGATGCAGGATGATGGCCACAGCAGTGGGTTAAGATTTAGGATTTCAACTGCTTAACTTTATTATAACATTTTGTCGTGTAAGTTACACATGTTCGACTGTAAGTGGAAAAGAAAAAAATATCAATTCTCTAATTCCCCTTTTGTTGTACATACTTTGCTCAGCACAATGACTGCTTTTGAATTCATAAAACTTTTGAGAATTCTGGAGTCTTTAGAAGAGAAAGAGATCCTCACTACTCTGACTGAATACCACTACACTGAATAAAATTACACTTACCCTCATGTTGAATTCTGTAGCAGTTTCAGGGTATACCTCTTCCACATAGTGAAAATGTCAAGAAGTTTCTTAAATAAATTGTCTTTAAAGGATCTGCTATCTCCACTACATATTTATGTATTTGATCATCCCAATTAACAAAAAAGATGCACTTAAACCACACCAATTTTCCTAGGGCAAATATGGAAAAAAAAACCCCACCATAATCAATTAAATCACTGTAGGTGCATGAATTTATAATGGTGAAAGTAAGAGAACAGTTTGTGGACGAAATCTCAAATACATCTATTTAATTTCTGAAAAAAAAAATCACTAATTAGCATTCTCATTAAATTATCCTTTTCTGTCATTAGGCCGAGGGGTATATCTACACAGAGAAATGAACTTTTAAAGGTCCTTCCCAACCCAAACTGTTCCATGATTCTATGACTGTGTACTAAGGATAACAAAATCTCTCTTTGAATACATTAGTATGTGAGGATAGAGTAGCTGAGTGATCTTAACTACTCATGTAACTGATGGAGCTAATGGCAAAAACAAAGAAGTTTGAACAAATGCTGTATTTTCCAAACCTGTTGCAGAGCCAGTTTGAGACCTCTAATGAAATCTAGGCTGCAGGAGGATTCAGAGATCAAGAGAGGACCAACCCTGTGAACCTATATTGGTCTGGAGAGGAGCTTTCCTGCAAACACTTGATGAAAGATGACCTGAGTGGGGCTATATAGCCACTGTAAAGGAACATCTGCACCTTGGCAGGATTAATCCATTCTGCAGTTTCTAACCTGTAAACTTTGCCCATGGATCATGCAGAGCTGACTCAATCTGAACACAAATTCCATCTGAACACAAATTCCTCCTCCTATTACTTTGATAAAAGTTCCCTTCCCTTCTCTGTTTAATCTGGATAGATGTGACTTTTACCATGACAACACCTAAGTGACTCCTAAAGTATGTTTGCCAATAAAAATATTTTCTCTTTCTGTCTTCTTATTTATTTGGGAAAGAAATAGCTTAACTGTTTCGTAAAGTTTGATTCTACTATGGACTGCACCTATTAGCTTAATTGAGAGCACAAACCAATTTGAAGACTTCCTTTTCAGTAGCTAAGTCAAAAGAGCTTTGTCCTGTGTCATGTGAGGTCTATGACATGTGTCAGTCTCTACAGGAGGAAGACTCAGAGAGATTCAGAAGATTAGAAGGACCACTTCTCATTCTGTTCTTTTCCCATCAGACTGCAGGCAGAATCAGAATTGTGATAGAATAAAATTGCCATGGGAGCCCCATAAAGGCTTCTAATACCAAAGTATGCGTAAGTAACAACTGCACTTTCACTACCTCTTGTTATCTTCTCACTACTAAAAGCAACTCTTACTGTGCGCTTGTTCTTAAATCATTCCCCTTCTAGTTGTTAGGACTCAGTGCTGCAGATTAGAAAACTTTTAGTAGCCGCCTATATTTCTGTTATCCTGCAAGTGTTTTACATAGTTGGACATCAAACTGATACTACCACTCTCTTAAGACTAGGTTTTCACTCTAAAATAAATATACAAATAAATACACAAATATACTATATATATATAAACATACAAATAAATTTTTAAGAGTCAGTGGAACTAAAGATAGCTAACAAAATATGTTTAACTCTTATGTACCATTATTCCCCAGCTATTGTAGCACATAAAAGATCATACCCATCTGCTTCCAGTCAGTAGGAAAGAAAGTAGTATTTCCATAATAGTGAATTAATAATGATTGTCTTCTTTTTTCAGATTTAGAATACTTTGTCAGAACCAACTGTCAAGCTTCATTTGCTGTCTTATTATCCAGAAAAAGAGTTGTCAAAAAAATATTGTATGTAGATGTATAAACACCTTTTTTTTTTATTGTCTAATTTCAACCAACGTATATAATGAGTACAGGGCCTGGCAACACTTTCAGTCTTAAAATATTATCATTCTTTCAAGTACCTGGAACTTAAGAAAATGTGTCTTCTCTCTCCTTATATCTACCAATTCAATCATAATTTTTGTTCAGGTCTCTTGCCCCCAGTATTCTGCTCCATTTTAAGAATTGATATTTCCTGTCTAGTCCCATTAATTTATTTATTTTTACAGTTTTGTTTATCATATGCAAGTATCTTTGCCAGATGAGTTCTACAGTCTCATTTTCAGATTTTTTTACCTATTTACCTTGTATATTCTCTTCCTAAATGATTTTCATTCTCCGGAAGGGTAGATTTATCATTGCCTGCCTTAGGTCCCCTGAGTTAGCTGTTGTGGCATACTTTATCCTTTCACAATTACAAATGACTTCATTATTTCCACTACTTACCTGAAAACTACACCTAGCATAAACACACACACACAAAAAAAAAAAAAAAAAAAAGAAAAAAGAAAAAAAAAACCAAACCCAAACAGCTACAGAAAAACATGAGAGGGAAAATATATCACAAGTCACAGAACTGCACCTAAAAAGCAGGTGTCAGCAAAGCAACTACGGTTTGATTAGACCTCATTTCAAACCAGCATTTTCTATCTATGCAGCACTGAATGTAGAAAGAGTTTGGACCTCCAAATGGATTTTAATTTCTTCCTGAAAACAGCCAAATACAAAACCAAGATACCAAGACCAGAGGCAGATGGTGTTTGATGGGTTTTCTTCTTTTCATTTTTGAACGTGCTTTCAATTTCATCATTTTGACCAAAACAAAAGAAACACTGATCCACAAAAATCTTTGTCCCAACCAGGGCAGTATTAGGGGTGTTTTTTTCTTGCTTTGTGAAAATCCTCCTTTGGAAATACACTAGAATGCAAGGATTATCTGTGTCACCTATTCAAAACACCTGGTTAATGAAATATGCTTAAATAGGAAGATGCTTCCTAGCTGTCATCTATTAGATGATGGGGATCCAAAAAATACAGACTTTCTGCATCATTTTATGCTCTTTGCTTTAGTTTCAGCTCTATCAGTAAGACATACATTTCCTCTCATCTTTTCCAGTATAATATCTGTGTTCAGTGAACAAAAGACTTGACGAAATTTACTGTCATGAGTACAGTGCCAAGTGCCATGATGATCTCAGCTGTGTCCTCCCGTTCAAATAATAATAATAGTAGCTATCACAATCATAGCATATGACCAAGCACAAAAATTTGTCTTGCAAAACACATGAACCAAATTGGGAGAACATACCAAAAAACAGCAAACAGATAACTCAGAGTCAATTCATTATTTGCTTTATAATTCAAATATTTTTAAAAAAGAAAAAAATAATTGCAGAACATACCATTAGCATTTACCTAAGATAACAAGCTGAAGTACAGTTGGAATTCAAATGACTCGTATGGTATGATGTGACTTCTTAATATGCCTTATTAAATCAGCTCTCTGAAGTGTCCAGTACGATGACTATCAAATATCAAAGGAAAGGAAATGGGCTCCTATTTTTATATTGATGTGTTCAGAAGCAGAAAGCAATTAATTGTAACTACTGCAACTCACCTAAGTCTTATTTCTTAGACAATTTCTACTGAGGATAACATGAAACTCAATGCTTGGTTCAGCATTATTTCATTGCTATGACAAACTACAGGGCCATTACCAGAGTGCAGTAAAGAGTCAGAAGCTCTCAGAATAGAGTATTTTAATCTCTGTATCTGTTTATTCAGCAGGCATGCTGAAAGGATCCCAGCAATTGTAACAATAGAATCAGCAAGAGGGACACTTACTGCCTCATAGTCTTTGAAGTTCCTTTTAATTAAAGAAGTATAAACTAAGTCAGAAATAAATCATCTTGTTCAACTTGCATCTATCCATTGAAGCATTTATGTCTTTCTTTACCTTAGTTCTTGTACATACTGCAAATACTTGTGAATTTTTGTTTACTTTTAGGTCAAAGAACTATTGCAATTCAATTTTATAGTTGAGTGACATTCAGGAAGACTGAATAGTTTTGCACAAACATCTAACCCAGATCTCTCTAGACCATATATTCTTTTGCAATGTTTTTGAACACATGAAAGCATAAGGTAAACCCTCAAAGGAACAACTAGAACAAGTAGGCATAATGACCCAGCTAGAGGATAAAAAAAGAAAATTTTGGTCTTGTGCAGATTGTACTTTGGCATAACTACATCAGATCAAAACTTAAGCTGACAATTGAACAGCAGGTCAATATGGTACAAAGTAGAAAACCATGAAAAAAAACCTAAACAAAACAGTGGCAACACCAAACAACCTTTCCACATCTCTGTTAACATGTACAGAAATAGAATAAAGTGAGAATTGTTCCACAGTTAAGCTGAAGTCTGCTGTAACTCTTTTTAAAGTCAAAGTCCCAGATATCTTGATAAAGTCCCTTTTGGGTCAAGTTGTGTTCCTAATATACATCATATAAATTGCCTTAAATAAGGTTTTCTCAGCCCACAGTTACACAGTTCTTGGATATCTTCCATTAGCCTTCTGATCTTGTTCTCTAGAATACCTTTTTTTGGATCAGACTGGACCCAGAGTACTGTCTGTTTGGTCCTTCAGAGAACACAAATCTCTTACAAATAAATGCGCATGAAGAAACAGGAAAGCTTCATCTGTGAAATGATTCATAGACAGGGGAACCTATATCTCTCAGTCACAAGAAATTAAAATTAGAAAATTCCTACATGTGCATGCATATACTCTGTAAAATCAGGTATTTGCTACTGTTATTTGCACTAAGTAGCAGCTTGCTTCCTCAATAGTTTGCAATGAGATCACATCCCATTGGAAATGGTGCTGGATGACCTGAAGAATCAAGACCAGATCTGAAGGAAACAGTCCTGTGACAGTAGTTGGGTTAGTTAGATTACTGAACAGGTCCTCCACATTCCTATTTCTATGGTATAAGACCATTAATGACGTACATTTAAGACTACTTTAGATTACTTAATATTGTACTTAATATGTACTTAATATTTTGCCCATCATGGAAGTTCCATGTGGGGAAGCAGCAAGGAGAAGTGTGAGCTAACACAAACATGCCTTCTGTGGCTCTGTCATTTGAAGGGCTTACTTCTTTAAAAACATAGCACAGTTCACCACACACAAACCAAAAATATCTAACAGGACGTTATTGACACAATCCTTTGCTATACTTTTGATCGGCTTGCTTTCTTTTTGTTTGCATTTGCATCAAAGTTATCCAGCTTTTCTTTACAAACATTGTAAAAAATTAGATATTTGAGTAGAAGCTCCACCAAGAAAAATGACAAGCAAAATCGTAACTATTACATTTATCTATAGCATTTAATAATATTTTCATTTATTTCTCCTGGCATCAATAACAATTAAAGCAGTATCATTCAGCTGATAACATTAGGAGGGATTTATCTATTGATAAAGTTTTTGTCTTAAACAATACATGCAAAAAAGATATGTAAGTGAATTCAAAGTCTCAGGAACAAATCTCTTGAAAACCTTAGTATTAAAGGCAGAGTTAACCGTGCAGCAGAGAAAACCTAAGAGCTCTGCATTATTTTCAACTTTAATACCTTGAAATGTGTTAATTAATAACATAAATTTTATTCCAGACAACAGTCATATTCTTTGGGAAAGACAGAGGTAGATCAAATTCTGAAAGTGGAAAACCCCCATAATGAGTAACCATCTGAAACCACTTTCCAGAAACTGATGTTAAAAGTAAAATAAGGAAGACCACTTTCACTGAGCAAATCCTTTGATAATGACTATACATAGTGTTGGGGGAGAGAGAGGGCAGAGATCTAATGTGAATAATATCTATTAATACTATCCTTCCAGATTCCAAAAAGATGACTCATGAAGCATAGCTCACCGGGTGCACACACACTGCCAGTTTGGGGCAGTGCTGGTTTTTTTCCTTCATCCCTGACACCTCAATTTCTGCACTGCATACATGTTAGTGGGAATTATTTCACCAATTTCCTCTAGGTTTAGTATTCACTCATCATTCAAAATAGTATTGACATCACATCTCTGCCCACAGTCTACAGAATAGAGGAAAATTTCAGCTGAGAGAAGTGAAGCCCACCTGAAGACACATGTACATGTGAAATTCAGGGTATCCTGTTCTGCTTTCACAGAGCAGAAAACATACTAACTAAACTTACTAACTTCTTCCAATAGTCACTTGCACTGTATCTTTTTAATTCTGGCACTACAAAACCAAAACAAACCAACCAAATAAAACAAAACATACAAAACACCCTGACAAAATCTTCACTCAGATGTACGGGCATGATCTAGTACTGGAGTAAATAAATATGGTCCCACTGATACCACTGATTTACCACATTTCAGGGTCTATTCCTCTACCTTTGTGCAAATGTCCAGGAGAGAGAAGTGAAAGAGTGAGAAAACAGAAGGTCACATGGACAACCAAGAGTTCCTGAATTTAATACACTGAATACAGGAATTGAATATTTTCAAGCTATGAAAAATAAAATGAGGTTTGGCATGATTTGTTTGCTTGAGATGCAGCTGAGTGCTGTATCTCTGCAACTCAGCCAAGTCCTGCCAAACAAGCTTGCCTGAGGATTAGGAAATCAGAGATGACTCCAGGTACCTTCAAGCTTCATCAGACTCCTACCATCACCCCAGTGAGAATGGAAAACAACAGATACTGCTCTGCAAAGAGAAAACATTTCAAGAAATAACATTCTGAGGTGGAAATTCTTCACCAGCTGGGAGCAAAGAAGGAGCAAAGAGCAAAAGAGAAAACATGGTTTCAAACAGCATGTGTCTGAAAATAGAGCAAATGTGTGTAAGAACAATTAGCTTTCTGTGAGTTATGTTGGAAGCACAACCCAGGGCCAGTGCATCTCTGCTCATATTTGGGCAGCTGGCCAGAGACTATAGAAGTGACTTTCCTCCCATTATTTTCTCATTTTCATTAAACTGTATTTTAGGGCACCACAAAACAACTCTATTTTCTCTACGTTTTTGTCAGGCACATACCCTTTGCTCCCAGCACAAGAATAACCTTTCCTGGCAAATACAGCAAGTCCCCATTAATTATCTCTCTCTCTCTCCCCTCTTGCAGCTTTACTTGTAGGAATATTGCCACGACTATGGGCTGTTTGCCAAGAGGCCTTACACATGCTTTTTTCATTATTAGACTACTATAAAATTTAACCATATAAGTCTCCTGCACTGCACCCTCCTGACGATGCCAACAGCCCTTCTAAAATAGACTACTTAAGAGAGTGTAGAGACCAGGACTTTTTGCAACTCATTAAACCATGGTTTATTTTTGCCTTGTTAGTAGATGTGTTCCCGCTCCTGCTGATGGGCATTAGAGCAGACTCAGTTCTTATATGAGCAATTTAAAAAACATTGGACTTTGTCGTGCTCTGCGCTTACAGAAAAATTCATTTAACTAAGTGGGAATTTTACTTGTAAGTAAGGGCTGCAATACAGTAAGGGCCAGATTTTGCCATTTGGCATTAGCGGATTTTGGTTCTAATTTACAGGAAAAATAATGGTGTTCAAAGATAGAGCTTGCTTTTCATTTTCTCCTCAAATCACAGATCTTAACTGGTTCTATAAATACAAAATTGTAAGGAAAAAAAGTTGAGCCTGAAATAGTACTTTTTATCAATAACTAGCAGAGTACTTTGCAGAGGCGTGTGATACCATTTTCCCATTGTAAAATGATCTCTTGAAGTAAAAAAAAATTACTTGCCTATGACCATCCAGGGGTTCACAGCAGACTAGAAGTATGGACGTAAACAACATTTGAGTTTTGATCACTTTAGTTAATCCTAATAAGCAATATTTTACTTGCTATCATTAATTTCCCATCAATGGTAAAGAATCTGACTGAGAAGTAACACAGCCTCTTTTACTAATGTGCAAAGACAATACACATGGTAGGGATGCTGGAATTTATCTCTCAGTGCAGCAAAAGATAGAGTAAATAACACTGTCCCTAATTCAACTTTGAGGAACATCAGCCAGAGCAGTCAGGGAAGGGCACCAGCTGCCTGTCCTCTCATTTTGGTCTATTGCAGCAGACAGGCAGCAGTATCTGATAGAAAGGGAAAACCCAAAGCTCTTGCACACCACAGCAAACACCCATCAAGATTAGGATTCAAGCTTTGCACCAAATATAGAAAAAACAACAGTAACATTGTAAACATGACTGATGAAATCAGGAAAATGATGTTTTACAAATGCTTGCTAACATGTCACTTAATCTATTTTCACGTCACTTGATATCTGTAATATACTGAGTTTAACAGCCACTTAATATCCAGGATATACTGAGTTTAACAACTTTAAAATATGATTAGGAGTCACCATCCTTGGCTAACGTGTTTCTAGAAGCTTATGTCTGTAGTAAGCCCTCAGTGTTGTTACTGCATGTACAGCTATAGCTGCTAGGGAAGAACTGGAGAAGTGCATGCTGTTGTCCATTTAGCAAACCAGCAGCTTCTGCATTATTATCTTGTGCATCATAGAGAAGCTGCACACTGGACCCTCCATCAAAGAAAATATTTTATGGTGGAATGAAGTAAAAAACTTGCATAGCTGTTAGTTCACCATCTTGTTGGCAGCAGTACAAGAACTTGGTAACTTTAGGTTGAAAAGAGAATAAAAACAAACAGACCATAACTGCTCAAGGGCATAGACACCCTGTGACCATTCCCTGTGCTTCTCTATCATGCATGCATTGCCTAAGGATGTATAGGCCAGCACAGATGGCCTTATATGTTTGTCTGAATATGCTGGTAGAGTCATCATTTCAATGTCACTGGGATTTATTTTTCTCTTTTGCATCTCTTTGCCACCTTATCTCTCCCAAGATTCCCCCTGTCTTCAGGCAGCTGACCACAACTTCCCACAAATTCCAGCCTGGCTGGCAGAGCAGGACACAGATCAGCCCCAGAGGCTGTATAAGAAAGGCAGCCAAACCACAGATTCCCTGGAAACCAGTGGAGAACTGGCAACACCATAATTTTGGAATTTGTAATTACTTTCTCTGAAGGAGTCTTATCTTTTGTTTAAAAAAAGCAGCAACAACAACAGTAACAACAAAACACCGTAAAAACAACAACAACAAAAAAACCCAACAAAAAACCCCACACAAAATAAACAAACAAAAAACCCATAACCCAAGCCAAAACAACAAAAACAAAAACCCCAACACAAAACCAAAAAAAAATGACTGGAGTGTTTCTTCCCATTCCACAAATTAAATAATAAATTCCACATTTTCAGCCTTCCTCTTCTATACTTTTTCCCAAGAAAACCACCTGTTGAGTTCCACCCCAGCACTCAATAGGCAAGGACACTGCACCCCACTGAGGCTGATCCAGAAGGACTTTTCCTCGGAGAAAAATGAGTGCAGCACTGTAACCATTCTGGTCACAGGGAGATAATGTCCTTGCTGCACTGACAAAAAAGGGAGTGCTAGATGGTGTCCCCTGCCCCACCCACCCCCCCCCCCCCCCCCCTACCCCACTTTTGGCAAAAATACCTCCCAGGACTCTCCTTATACTCTCTTCTAAGTGAAAACAGCAAGTGGGTTCATAACTCCCCTCACAAAATAGTACTGGAAGGCTTCAAGACATGTTGTATAGGACTACAAAAGAACATGCACAGTGTTAGAAGGGCAATGGATTGACAGAAGAGGCAAGGAAAAGGCGAGACTCCGACGCTTGCCCTGGGAGCAGCCAGCAAGGCTGTGGGTGCCTCATTGCACAAGCAGGTCCCTTTACTGGGCCAAGCTCCATCTGAACTGACACACCTTGCAGGAAAGTGTGACAGCTTCAGACACCTCCTGCTCCCGTGTTGTACCCGTCATCTGTGCACCAGCAGTGTTGGCAGGCGCAGCCCCCACACAGCCTCCACTGAAGGGACAGGGGGGCCAGCAGCCACCAGTGGTGGGCAGGTCTGCTCTGCCCTGGTGCTGGCCACAGGGGTGACACAAATTGTTTCTGTGCTGAAGTGCTGGGAAGGCAGAGACCAGGCTGTGACCCAGTTTTCTCTTTAGGCAGCTCAATTTTTTCTGCAGTGCTTGTCTAAAGACTGTGGCTATCTCAGCAAGATCGTCTAACAGAAAAGATCACTGATGAACAGTGACCCCCTCAATAGTGTGTTGTAATTCCAAAGCCACGTAAGTGCAGGCAGCAACCCCTGCTTATCTGGTTAATAAGGTCCTCACCAGTAAACAGACATATAGGGATTGGACTGAACTCTTAGACTGAGTTTTGGTGGTGTTTCTCAGAAATCAAGATCCCACTAACCACAGCAGAGGGAATTGGGGTTGTTTAGCATGCAGAAAAGGGGGCTCAGGGAAGACCTTATCGCTCTCTACAAACTACCTGAAAGGAGGTTGTGGAGAGGTAGGCATTGGTCTGTTCTCCCAAGTAACAAGCAATAGCACAAGAAGAAATGGCCTCAAGTTGTGCCAAGGGAGGTTTAGGTTGGATATTAGTAAAAATTTCTTCACCAAAAGAGTTGTCAAGCACTGGAATGTGCTGCCCAGGGAAGTGGTTGAGTCACCATCCCTGGAGGTATTTAAAAGCTGTATAGATGTGGTGTTGAGGGACATGGTTTAGTGGTGGCTTGGCAGTGTTACATTAATGGTTGGACTTGATGATCTTAAAGGTCTTTTCCAACCAAAACAATTCTATGATTCTGTAGCATGTTTAAATCCACAATGGATGAATTCATCAGCTTGGATATTAGCCCACAGTATACTGCATCATCTAGATGCACAGAAACCCATCAAAGAAAGTTATTAGCTTTCCTTGGTTTATCAGCAATGGATTCTGCTGCACTAAAGAAACCACTGTTGTGCAAATTCAGCCACATCATCAAGCAGCATCTTTCCATGAGAATTTACAGAAAAGCAATACTGTTACCCATACATCCCTTGAGCCAAATCTGTTATATGAGTAGGACTATTAATGTCAACAGGGATATAAAGTGAGCAGGATTTCCTCCATGCTCAGTAATAATACCTTCTAAAGGAGTTGAAATTGGACTCAGTGTAATGTAACAGGAGTGACTGGAAGCTGCAATGGCATTACGTGGATAGTCTGTACCATACTGTGATTCAGGGACTACAGAGCAGGTAGACATACAGTTCTATTGTAAGATTTTGCTGGAGATGATGTTAATGAGTGGTGACTGTCTGGTGCCAGTGTTACTGCAAATTGCTATTTTAATACAGCTCACATCAACAGCAGCACTGACAAATATAATCAAAATGGCAGTCTATTCTAGTACAAACTAGGAATACCATCCTCACTTGAAAATGAAAAATAAAGCAAGAGAGACGGAATATTGAAAAGGAGGAAAAATGTTAAAGGAAGAAAGAACCGGTATGATTTGGAATTAAGTCACTATGGCACAGTTAAAGTGTGTGCCAGTCTGTATGTGGACTCCATGTGTAGTATCATGGATACAGTAATTAAAATTTTATTTTCCTGATTTTTGTATAGCAATGAGTTCAATGTATGCCACAACACAGGGAGACCGCTGCTACAATTGAGTACTTACTGTACATTTTCAGAAAGTAAGGGCTTGATTTTGAGCACAGCATTAATTCAGCTTCCCCCCCCCCCAAATCAGGTTCTCATTATGTAGTCTAAAGCCTTGATTCAGCCAAGCACTTCTGTATGTGCTTTGTTGGAACATGTAATTACTTCCCATTAAAGTCAACAGGACTAAGTAGCATAGTTAAGTGCTTTGCTGAATCGGAGCCTAAATGACATCAGCTGTGCCAGTAAGTCACAGGTGCAAAAAAATAAAAATAAAAGACCATGTTTTAATAAATATGACCTTTTTTAAGCAAACTTTCATAATGGGCCTATTGGTGATTTTTTTTTTTTTACTTAGTTGTCAGATGATGTTGTTACCTCCTACCTTGCATCTCTCTCAAATGTTGCCATGCTACTTTTTTCCAAGCCTCTAGAAAACAGGGTAATCTTCAGAGAAGAGAAAAATATAGTACAGAGGTGACAAACATTACTCTGGTTTGTCAAAAGTGAACAGGGAAATAGAAGGAAAGCACATACAGTTGTTTGCCCTTGAAATTTTGTAATGTGACAGACTTAGTCAAGGGAAAATGTGCATTAGTCTTCGAAAAAATCAAAAAACTAACCAAACACATGCAAGAAAAACCCGATCTCCCTCAACAGCCCACAAAATCTTTCTGAGCTTATTCAGGAAAAGCTTATGGAGGATTTGTGGCTCTCCTTCACCAGTAACAGGCTTAAACACAGGTGCATGCAGCACAGACAGCCATGAACAGCACTTAATTGTCCCTTGTCTCAGTCACATGAACAATTCAGATTTGTCCCAAAGTCCTTACAGACAACCCCATTCACCAGAAATGTTCTTCTGCATGACTCTCTCCCAGAGGCAGACTCACAGTGTCATGATACTTTAAGCAAAGGTACCTCAGATGCATAGCTAAGGATGCTCTTAGTGTTCTGGTTAAAATTTCATCTTGTCAATCTCAGCATGATGCCTGCTTTCATTTGCAGCAGTAGTTTTGAAGCATGCCAAAAACACTGTTGTAAGTTAATTAGTCAGAACATGTATCAGATAAAATGTGTGTTTAACTGGGCAAAATATACCACTGACAGCACATGAAAGTCTTTGAGAAGCATCAGGGAAAATAAATCAAAGACAAAATTCATGAGCATTTGTAACTGTCATCAAAACCAGTTTACTTTGTTCTATTGGAGTCCTGATGCTGTGAACACAGCCTTGGTATCTGAGTACCTAGATATCATATTCAGGAGTCTAACATGGAAAATCTTATCTATGAGGAAGCAACGTCATGAGTTCCACATGACATGAAACTGATGGATGTGCCCATATCACAGAGGTGACACAGAGGACAAACTGAAACACAAAGGAGTGGATCAATGGGATCAAAATGACACATATCAAAGTGGCCAAATAGCTGTTGGTAAATAGCCAAATGTGGCATAACAAACAGCAATGCCAGTAAGAAATCAACTATCACCCCAAAATTTCAGCCACAAGCCACTTGGGTGCAACAAGACAGATATAACATGGATGCCATGGGAATGAGTATCTTAAAAATATCCAACCAAACCCAAGAGTAATATTACAAGACAGTTTACATTTTAATCATTGTTTCCAGACCAAAATAGGTTGTGGCTTTTCAAAAAACCTCCAGTTGAAGAATTTAACATATTTTCTTTTTTTGGGGTTTTTTTTTTTTCTCTTTAGATTTTAAAAATGTGTCTCTCCAAAGATCTAGGGAAAATACAAAGATCATTTAAAATTACACAAAAAAAAATCCAGATAATCCAATGGTCACAATAAAAAACCTTCCCAGAACCCTGACCCTAACCCTTCTCAGAAAAGAATCCCACCTTTTGAACCCAGTCACCATCACTCAGTCCATTTCCTAAGAAAAAGCTTGGGAAAATAGTTGGGTTCTTCCACTACCAACCAAGAGGTTAGTAATTGGCCCATGTCTAACATCTAAGACCACAACATGCAGTGACAAAAATTATTCTTGACACTCAACTTTCCCTTCTCATCCACTCTTTGGCATTTCTGCTTTATCTGCAAGTTTATTTTGACAACTGATTTTAATCATCTGTTTGCCTTCACTCCTTGGTGCTTCTTGAGACCTCCAAAATATGTCCCCAGAGGTAAGGCAATTGCCATCTTTTTTTTCTGTCTCCAGTCCTTGACTTTTTCTTCTTCTTTGATCCCCAGAGATAGACACTCCACACAATGAACTAAGCAGAAGTACTGAATATCATCGCGTTTCTCAAAGCCATAACTAAAATTACTCAGCTCCTTTCAGCTAGTAGTGTGCCCATTTTATATATGCATAGAGATGGAAAAAGTTGGACAGAAATAAAGTAGAAGAACTGGCAACGTAATGCAGATCTCATTTCCCTTCCCCTTGCCTGAGGAGTTGAAATAAACAATAGGGACAGTCTATTTCAGTCTATTTTCAGGTACAGTATCTCCAAGAGAGCTATTTTCATACCAAAGGTAAAACCAGGTCTAAATATCTCAAGAGATACTTTTTCCCCTTCAGTCAGTAGAAAAAAAGACAGGAACACATAAGTCATAACACATTAAAATTAAGGGGGAGGGACAGTTTTCTTTCTGTGCTGAGCAACAGATACAACGCTATTATGCTCAGATGAGTTATCTTAGATTTTATGGATGACAGATTGCAGATAATTAGAAAAAGAACCCTGTAACTGAATGCTTATAAACCCATTATTGACTTTTAATTCATAATCTGTACCTTATTGAACTAAGCAGCCATGCTATAAATTTAATACACATTTCATGACAGTTGGCTCTTTCCAAAACTTCATTTGTAATGAGATCTGCAGCTCTTAGCTGCAGTAATTTATAATAAACATCAGCAAATATTACATATAATTGATGCTATCTACTGTGTGTAAAACAGGAGCCAGAAATTTCACATTTTAGGCCAGAGTCAGTCCTGGTTTTCATGAAAGGGGACCTCTTCTTTACTTAAGTTTGATAGGGGTAGGAAGAGACTGAAAGCAGAATTCCATCACAAAAGCCAGCAGGCAAGTCTATGCTTTACAGGAAGCCTTAACTTACTCTGGGCATCAATTCATGGTCTATTAATTGCTCAAGAGGAAGGGAAAACTAATTCAAGACTTCCCTACTCTGATCTCTAAAACTAGATGCTTTTTTCACTTTATTTCTACAGATTTACTGAAGCATATTACCAGCCAGTTATTTACATTTTTACACACTTAGTAATTTATGCTCAGTGTAGGGCTGACACAGTCAATGATGTGTCCAAGCTCTTCTTCCCAGATGCTCTCATGCCTTGTTTGTCCTACACTTGTATTTTTGTGAGGGATCTCGTTCCTGCATCCCTTAAGTTTTGCCTCTTCACTCACTGTCCTTTCTATTGCCCCTTCAGAAAGCCACCCTGGCTTCACTCTTGATTACCTCTAAACTTTAAGAAATCCATGAATCACCACTCAAACTGAGCCCAGTCACTGTGTCAAGTCTTCTAAGAAAAATCTTTGCTGAAATTATTGGCATAGTTAAACAGGATAAACAAAAAGGTTTGGAGCTGGTTGATCAACTTCTCATAAGGTGTCGTGGGACTGCTTCTCTTTGTGTGCTAAGGATCAAGCCCCCACGATTCAGTTTTGTGCAGAATTTGGGACCATTTCAGGCCCATCTAGTGGGATCCCTCTTTGTGATGTGCACAATATGCTGGCTGCTCACTAGCTGAGGGAAGCTCTGGGCAAACACTGCTAGATACAAATACAAACACCCACCCTCAGACAACAGCTCTAGCATTTGTTCTTGCTTTACTTCTGCTCCTTTGAAGAGGAACTATGTTGATAGCAATAGTTGGGAAACCAGAAATCTGGTATAACCAAAAGCTGCATACAGGGAAACTGCATCATAGGTAAGACAGGTACACTGCCTTGTGTCACCAAGCTGCCCAGTTCACTCCTACAATTGCTGTGGGAAACTGAATCGCTATCATCTGTACAGACTGGGTTTTTTGTGCAGCAGATACTGAGACTGCAAGAATAATACAGCAGCCATTCTTTAGGTAGAAAGGCAACCCTATCCACCATTTCTTCAAAGTTAATCCTAGAATTAGACATTCAGATGGTCCACAATTTATTTTAGAGCACAGCTTTTACTGTGTTTGCGTGAATACACATATAGCTAAGGATGTATCTTTGGTTAACTGTTTGTATTTGGGGAAAATAAAATCTTTGCCACTGCAATTGTCCTGTGCATAGACCTTACTAATGATATCTTTGTTTTCACTGGAAGTTGACTTCTTCCTGAATGCAAATGCTATCATTCAAGAACAAATGCAAATGTGTTCCACTTGGTCTTAATGTATTACAATGAGTGCAATTCAGTTTCTTTTGATTTATCAGCAGATAAAAAATAGACTATAAGTGGAAACAGTAGTCCTCAAATCAACTAACAAACCAGACAACAAATATTGGAGCATCATGGAATTGGCAATTAAATATTCTAAAGAAGTTTTTGGTTTCAGGATGCAGACTATGTTCTTTTGCATACCAACATTACTAATTATGTTTCTCTCCTTTTACTAACTGCAAGTTAGAATTATTGTCTTAGACACTTTAAACCAGTCTTTAATATTATTCAAATTGCAATGATAAAGACAGTTTACTTTCTGGTATAGGAGACCCCAAAGATCATTAGAAAAGTGTCCTTCAGCACTCAGTGAACATGCACTGGCTACAATCTATCCAGAAACCTCTGCTCCTGCAAGCAGCTTTCCAAGAAGCTGTTGTACACAGGGAAGAAAATGTGTAAACCTAAGATCAAATGAAAAGCTCTGTCAGTCTGACACAGGGAGTCCTCAGGGATGGGTGTATTTCCATATAAGTGGAGACATAAATACAAAGTTTCATATTCAAAATTACTGTCACATGCCTTTCAAGGACAGAACAAACAACGTGTGTCTAGACTTGTAGAGGTATTACAAAAACTGATGACCTCCTAGCAATGCAGCCAGTAAAATAGGCCTGCCACAGCTCTGCTTGGAAACCATCTTGCTGCATTGCAGTGACTCTCGCAGACTACTTGGTGCAAACTATTGGCTGCAACACAGAGGAATCAGATACCATTCCAGCCTGGGTGGAGTTGGCACCAGACTTTGCATTGGTTTGTAGTTCTCTGTCTGCCCCAAATACTTTCTAAACACATCTGTAATAATTTACAGTGTGGGTCACAAAACTAGTTACTACATGCTCACTTTTCTCCGTTTACCTCAAATTCTTTAAAGGTACAACACATGCATCTGCCATTGATTAGGGTCAGACAGGAAGTCTGCCACCAACTCTTATTGAAGTCTACAGATTTGTGATTTACAGAGCACAGTTTAATTTCCCTCTCTTTCTTCACAGGTCCTCCATTAACTGAATTCTAGCCTGGAATACATATATTCATTTTCTTAAGGTTCAGTTTCCAATGCAATGAATTGTACAGATCTGATTGTGCCTTGGTGCCAAGGCAGCAGCTATTTTCCCTCTTTTGCCTTTCAGATGGGCTGCATCCTGCATTGATAACTGCTTATTTCTGATTCAAGGAACATTTGCAGTCCTTGAGAAACATTAAATTTTACATGTATTTTGCAGTACACATTCATGAGATTAAACAAACAAACAAACAAACCAGAACTGACCTTGGAAAAAAGACTTTCCTGCCTATGAATTAAGAATGCTTTAAGTAATAGACTATAAGGCCATGTATGTATACGCTTTATCGCACTCTCTCCTCCCTGTTGCACTTTTACCATTTTTCTGCATTTAAATTCCCCCATTTATATTGCCTAGAAGTAAGGGCAATTTAAAGCAGACTTCCTGCTTTTTGAGTTCATGGTCTGACCACTGGGCTATGCTAAAGGAGGTAGAAGCAAATTTTCTTCCACTCACCCACACTTACTGCTAAGGACACCAGTAGGTGTAGGCATACACAGGGAATCTGACTGATGCTTATGGCACTTAGAAGTGTCTGTTTAGAGATCTTCATTAAGAAGGTTAATGTGTTTAATATGGATATCCCAAAGGCTTCTCTTCTACTACGTTAACCGCATTTTAAGCTTCGTTGATAAAGCATTCATTTTCTAAATGCCTAGGAATTAAAAACTTCTAATTTTATACTTGAGGTTATTGGCAGTTCTTCATCTGAAAAGTGGCTTAGAAAGATCCAGCCATGGATCTCGTAAATCTACGAGAACTTCGTAGAACTTCTGTCCACCTGCCACGTAGAGTATTTTCAACTGCAAACCCCAGGGAGGGGATCTCAATGACTGTTGTACATAACATCCAGTTTGCCTTCAGGTGCATCAGATTTGCTGCATTTATCCTTTTCAATTAAGCTGTTTAGACTCACTTAAGAACCTTAACATGCTTCACCTACCCTTTGGCATCATGAGTGCAACTCATGAGCATTAATACTGTGCTGAACTTGACCACACACTCCTGCATAGACTAAGAGAGCCCATGCCCATTTGGGTTCTTCAACAATGGAAAGAGTTGCTGCGACCCTTAACTCCCACCTTGTATCCTGGGTAGGAAGTTGTAAGGGGCTGTTTTCAAAAATATAGATAAAAGTCCTACTGATAGGATCCTTTAGTCTGGCCCTGAGCAAGGTATGCCTCAGCTGGAGAGCAGGACAGAATTCAAAACATTTACATATCTTCAAAGCTCTGTAGTGGCTAACACTGACTTCTCCCTGCCTCCCATGGTGAGAATTTTCTGACTTCACTTCTAGGTATGGGCTATACCTTGACACAGGCAGGAGGTTATCTGAAATCCCCTGTCCTTGTTAACTGCTGAGCTGGATGCAAGGCAGCTGTTGTGGACTATACTTGAGATAATACGAACTGTCAGCAGCAATATGGCAATATCTCAGACACAGGGTTGTACTGTCTCCTAAACCAAGCTTAACAGGGGAGCTCTATCTGAGCCAGACTGCGTGTTTGTATCCCAATTCTCCCCACATTCTGCGCGAAGCCTGCCAAAGTACGTGTCTTACGTCTTACAATCCTTCATAATATCTCTTCCTGCAAGCAGAAAGGGATTTGCCATAAATGTTTCTGACCACGTATTGTCACAGAAATGCTCACACCAATGAATTTTGTCTAATTAGTCATAGATTACTTTCACCAACTGAACAAAAAGTACAATCAAACAGAGGGGAAAAAATCATACATTAAATATCTTAACTCCAACCTGATTATGGAGGGCCAAACACAGCATTAACATTTAAATAACACTGTCTCTACACTTGCTGAAAGATGTTTCAGACATCACAGACTGTAGGAATATAAAGCTTGAAAATATTTCTCTTCTTGAAAAGCACAGGGGACTTCTTAGCACAAGCATTTCCTCTCCCTGCCCTCAAAATGTATGGCTGCTGAAGTCTTTCAAGCACCTGCTCAATGGCTAGACACATTTTCAACTACTATCACAGAGTGGAAGGTCTTTGGGGAAAATCCTAGATTTAACATTATAGTCCAGGAACACAAGAAAAGTAAATGACTATTTCTCCTCACTGCAGATAGAAACAAGAATATAGTGTTGGTAGAGTGCTACCATGAAACACATTCCTAAGGGTTCTTGACTGTTGTGCCAGGCAAATAAACAAACTAAAGACAAGACTTGTACCCATAGAGTGATTGTTTCCCATGCAGACATAGTACTTTTCTCTTCAAAAGGAAATATTAAAAGTAGAGGACACCGAGTACCTTCACTTGTTCAAATGAAAAAAAGAAATTAAACAGATCTGCATTCAGATGCAGTGGAAACATCCCAAAATTGGTTTGGTTCTCACTCTGTCCTATGTTATTACATGCAGTTAAGTATTTATTTACCAATCATTTGCATGTTGTTTTATCTCTCTAATTATCAAAGGACAACAAAAGTAAAGCAATTCACAAAGTTTTCACAAAGTGTCTTCATCAAAGAATTGTGTCCCCCAAGATTTGTCATTCCCAGAGGAAAACTCTAAGATTTGTGACAGTGATCAGGCTGTGTCAAACTTAAGGTCCATCTAGCTCGGAATTTAATCACTTCCACTGTCCAGTAGAAGTTGTCCAAGAAGGAGTGTAAAAATAATGTAAAAACAATTAGTGCCTCAGTACACTGTGCATGGACCATATCTAAACCAGAATTTTAACAGCCATTAACAGATATATCTTTCATGAATTCATTCAAATTCTTTTAAACTTTTGGCTATCACAACCTCCTGTCAAAGGGTATTCCAATTTAGTTCTACGTCACATTACAAATACTTTATTTCATTGTAAAGTTGTTGCTGTACATCTTTATTCCATTTCTGTCATAAAAAAGAAAAGTGAACATTTCTTTTTCCGCCCCTTTATCTTCTCTAGGACATTTACTGTTTTCTACAACACTGTTTTCCTTCAGTCATCTCTTTTCAAAGCTGAAATGCTTATTTAACCTCTCCTTACACAGGATTCATTCCATATCTTTTATCAGTCTTGACTTTTTTTTTTTGTTAATCCACCTCTATTGCAGACTTTTCAGATAAGATGATCAGAATCATTTGCAGTTATCAAGCTGTGTGAGCACCAAAGATTTATTCTGTTGCATAACAGTGTTTTTCTATTTTGTTTTCAATCCCTTTTCTAACAGCTCTTAGCATTCAATTTATCTTTTTTTCTTTCCTCCTCTGAGCAATGATCATATATTTACAGAGAAGTATCCACACTGACACCAAAATCTTTTCTGTAACATTAGGTTACAGCCCATAATTTATATGCATTTTTAAATGTTATTTTCCAAGTCTGTTATTTTGCATTTATCAAAATTGATCTCCACCCACCACCTTATCATCCAATTATGGGAACATTCTGCAATTCTTTACAGTAAGTATTAGACTCTTCTATTAGACTTCTGCTTATTCTTTTCATATTATAAAAAGAATGTATTAAAATACTGAACATGTAATACAGATTTCAATGGGATCATATATGTAATCTCTCTAAGGCAAAACTGACCATTCCTTCCCACCCTCTGTCTTCTTACTTAAAAGGCAGAAAATCTGGAATAAATCCACAAAAAGATCTTCCCTCTTATTCCATGTCAGTTTAATTGCCTGAACAGCCTGGTTTTGTCAAACCTGCACATGCCATTTTGACCAGATGACCCAGAAGACAGGTGATTAAGATGTTAACAGGAGCTGATTTCCCACCAAAATTCCTTAATTAAATGACAAGAAATTATACCAATTTTGTTCTGAAATGCAAATCTTCCATTAATGTTCTACTAGCAGGACAACTATGGCAGGCTTACTGGAATCAGTAGGATTCACAGAGATAAATGGAATGGGAGAAAAAGGTAATGGTGCTTTGAATCATTGTCATTAGTAGCCTCTTTACAGGCTTATTACCTATGGGCTAGGAGTTCTAATGCTCGTGGGCACTATCTGGAAAATGTCTTCGCATGTTTCTGCTGTGAACAAAAATGCACATAACATGGCCCTGCACCTGTTAGTCCAACCATTGGTTTTAATGAATGGTGGAAGCGTAAGTGAAGCTTTATTGCCTTCCATACCTAATTAAATGTCCACTACAATAGTTGATATGGTTTTCTTTCCTTGGGCCTCCAATGACTTACAGGTCTCTGAGCCACATTTTTCATTGCAGCAGAATGAAAAAGAGAACAAACATGCCCCTAAGTACTGATAAAGTACAGTATTGCTTAACATATAGATATTTTCAATGGGCTCCACAATATCTCCCAAATTTTTTATCTATATGAAAATTCCTCATCATGGAAACTCTCTCTTTTTGCATATTCTAAATTTTTATTTATATAGCAAGGAACAGAACATCACATTTAAGATTAGCTATGATATCTTACAGGTTCAAGTTTTACAGCTTTCTCTACTTCATAGTAATTTTTTTAAAAGATTAGAAAATACACATCATTTACAAAGAAAAGGAAAGCAAAAATACATCTACTATGAAACAGCAGTTCTGCCCTGAGAAACACCCTTTACAAACCAAAAGCAACAAATAAACAACATAAACTGTTGTACTTCCACAGAACAGAGACCTAATTATTTTTATTTCATTGTATAATAATAGTAGTTAAGGGGCTTCTGTGCTAAGGAGGGGGGGAGGGGGCAGATGTTCAGATGTAAACATGAACTCTGATGTGCAGTATGAAAGCACACCTTGTCAAGGTTACTCATTTTATTGCAAAGAAAAGTCACCAACACAATAGGACCAGCTGAACTGGCAACTGCACGAATCAATGTTTCTCTTCTGGCCTTATGTCTAAATGTTTAACACTGTGGTGTGAGTCTCGATGCTAACCAAAGTGTAGACAAAGAAAATTGCTAAGATATAGCAAATTATTAAAAGTTAAACATTTTTCAAGTGCATGCTTCTGGCCCTCAGGAAACAAAACATAATCTTAGTTCTTGGCCCACTTTTGCTCCATCGTAGGCTAATCTGAGCGTGTTCGAAATTTACTGCAGATCAGTCAGTAAAGTACTTTGTTCATACTCCTGGGCCCTAATACATAGATTTCTTCTTTTAGGGACACTGTTTAAAAGTTAAAACCAAAACAAAATCCCACCCAAACACTCAAACTTTTCTTTAATTGCAGTGAATAAATAGCATTTTAATGGCTTGTTCCTTCCTTGGCATATTGAACAGAATTCTAGCTATATTTGCCATATTAGTACATAAAAGTGTTCTGTCATCACTCTCCAGTTATGCTTTTAAATAAGGCTTACATAAAGTACTGCCACTTTATAATTTTGGCACATCAATAAAGTCAAGAAAACAGGAGCCACAACTTTCTGGTAGCTATTACCAAGATTACATTAGTGGTATTAGTGCATTTAGGCTATTAGAACTGCATTGCTTATATTTTATATAGGTGGGGCTGGTAATACCAGCTATTAGTGAGATTGCTTAACAGTTCCTATTTTAAGGCCCTTTTTAAATTTTTTGATTTGCTTATAACTTGGAAAACTTTTTTTGTAGTCTAGACTGGAATTTTCCATCCTAGGTATTCTTCATTAATATCATAACAATTTGACTGCCTCAAGAAGTGAGGTGCACTGTTTTGCCCACGTTTTAAAAACTAATTCTCTATCCCCCAACTTGAGACACTTGTCTCAGAAATGTGCTATTGTCTCCAAGATTTTGAACAAGAACTTGAAATATCATAACGAAAGGGATTGATAATTCTGCTACTATTCAGTAGAGATGTTTTAGCTTTCAGTAGGATTCACTCCAGGAAGATGTCTCCTGCAACACGAAGGCCAGATGTAGGAATTTAAGGGCACATGCCCTGTGTCTACATGGATCTCAGTGAGCTACTGCCATATTAAAATACAGAAAAGACAAGAGAAAGATGAGGCTATTGAGAAATGGGATTAGAATTCTTTAAAAGGAAAATAGGGATTGATGTACAGCACACAGACTGGGGATGGGCCTGGGAAAAAGGAAGAAAAAGACTAAAAATGAAAAAGCAGAAGGCATGATAAGGGATATATATGAGAAGATACTAGTGTGCAGAGGAAAAATTGTGAATTACTGGGGCAGAAAGAAATGGTACCAGAGAAAGGACCAGAGTCCCTAGGGCAGCAACACATTCCCCAGGGGAATTAGACTGAGGAGCCAGCAAAGAAAGAAAAAATGTTGAAAAGAACATCTGGGCAAGGAGTTAAACTGGATGAAGACAACATGTGCATGAAATGTAAGCCACAGGAAAGGGGCGGGGATTTGGAGGTAGTATTTTAAAAGTACTGAATAACCCAATCATCAGAGCAGGGTTTGAATTCATAAAGAATGCCAGTG
Organism: Todiramphus chloris collaris; assembly: GCA_025345505.1. Lineage (NCBI taxonomy): Eukaryota > Metazoa > Chordata > Aves > Coraciiformes > Alcedinidae > Todiramphus > Todiramphus chloris. Next base: position 23,931,946 of record JANVCC010000022.1, read on the forward strand.
GGCAGTGGGGAGAAAAAAAAAATACCATCCAGTAGCTGCTCTCACGGGCACAGTCCTTCCTGGTGCCAAGCTGATATAGGAATTAGAGGTCAGATCACAATGGCACAAGATGTTTCCAGAGATCAGCTTCACATTCTTATGAATGTTCTTGGAATAAAACTTGTGAGTGCACATGCCTATATTCTGATAAATACACACACACACAATTTTTTTTTCACTCCTACAAAGGGAATAGAACAAAGTATCAAATTTATGCTTTCTGACTGGTGCTTTTTTCTCCCCCTCCATCCCTGAAACCTCACTGGAAACATGCAAAACCAAAAATATAGCTGATTAATCTCTGATGACGCTTTCTGTCCATGCTTCTGATTCAAAAACCCTTCCCAGTCTACTAAATTAGTGTCACTCACTTCTTAGAACACAAAGATGGAAAACATTTGAGATTACTTTCCGGTGCAGCCTCTTCTGATGTATGCTCAAGAACACGATGGAGGCAGAAAGAGATCAATTCATGTCCCCATGTTAACAGGCTCTATAGATCCTAGCTTTACAGCAGCTGAGTAAATAGTCTTGATAAATAATGTTACTGTTAGCTTTGACAATGGGTTAAAAGCATCTCCAGTTACAAATATGTCCCATTACTGAGTGAATTAAGGCAAAAGGAAAGAGAAATTTATTTAAAATTTTTATTATAGTTTTTCCATCTCCATGTTCTCTTTGATACAAAAACCTAAAAGATAACCAACATTTTTTCTAGAAGTATTAGTCAGCATTATCCTTAGCTCATTTTTATACTACCAGACCTCCATGTCAGAGTGTATGAGTAAGACTGACAATTTAAAAGAAATTAGAGGTTCCTTTTATGGGGTCTGTACAAATCATCTGGACTGCATCAGTTTTGTAAGTCAATCCATTTGCCAATAAATCTGGATAGGAATCTGTATTCTATTAGCTTCTGTACAACAAGAAGAGAATAAAAAGCAAACTCTTAGTTTTTCCAGCACTTTGATTCTCATTTCTTTCCCATGATCGCCTTTCATATTCTGGTATTTTTTTGGTTCTTGCTTTGTCTACTTTATATTTCAGGGCCAGAAGGGTGAGGATGAGACTCACTAAGTACGTTCTGGAGCTTATGAGGTTTGACTATTGTAATTCTATTTAGGAAAAGTACATTTGTATTAACCAGCAATAGCATTCACACTAAAGAATAACAAAATAAGGCACTGAGGCTTAGATTTCTTATGTTAAATACTTCCACTGTTGTTAATTAACATTGTAGAAAAATTGTACATATAAAATTAGAACATTACCTACATTATTTGTCAATAACTAAAAACCAACACATGGAATTAATTTCCAAGGGAATCATGTAACCTATGGAGTTCTAGAATCAAAGATTGGATAGATGCTTGTACAGGTAAAGAATTATTAAACACAAATAGTGGAAAATTGGAAAATTCATGAGGGATATCAACCTTCATTTTTCGAAGGTACAGACTGGCTCCTGATACCAGAGAAAAGGAAAAAAGCAAACAAGTTACTTCCAGTTCACTCTGTGAGAGTGACTGGCACCAAACTACATTATAAAACCAGTTAAACATTCTCAGAAGGAAGTTACTTACACAATTCATACTCTTGTATGAATCGTCAAGACTTTACGGACAATGTATTGGAGTACATTACAGAAAGAACCTGGGAAAAATACCAGGTTCTTCACACTTTTATCTAAAATCTCAAGGTTTTGAGTGTCATATAAAGTTTTTTTAAAAATATATAAAACCATAGAGTGAAAGAGATGCTCTCATCAGGTACCAAAATCTTTACTTTCAAGTTCTTGACTTCCAGAGTAAAACCCAAAAATCTGGAGTTACTGGAAGGTGCTATCCATTTCTATTCAAGGTTTCCGAGACATAACCACATGAATCAATAGAGCAACTCTAAACGCTACACTATATTTACACAATGACATTAAATCCAGATCATGAAGACCACAAGTCACTCACAAAAGCTGCATGTAGAAGCAGCTATTTGCCCTTGAGTTCCAGATTTCTGGAGGTACCAAATAAATGGTACAAGTCCTCTGTTTCCTGCCTGGAGAAAACTTCTGCTGGAAAGAGTACCCAAGAAGACTGGCAAATCCATCTCTTCTTTCTTTTATGGTGGTTTTTGTTTTTGCTTGTGTTCAGGGCATTTAGTGGGGTTTTCATTCCCCTTCTCCCTTCTGAGGGAGAAGGCAATGGATTTGAGACAGTGTTGTCCACTTTATCGTGCACTGGAAATACTCGGATTCAACTTGCAGCAAGGCACTCACTACCTTTTCAGGCATCATTTCTAGACTTTTGAGCTGTGGAGTTTGGGAAGAAACTGAGCCATGGAGAGGACATGTAGGTATATGAAAATCACTGATGTGAGAATCTGCCAGCATCAAGAGTTTTATCCAAATAGTTTTTAATTAGGCACCTAAAGTCCATTTGTACCTATTTTTAAGAGCTTATGTCTTTTTCAGACTATCAAGTCATTAAAAAGTACTCCTGTGTTTTCAGCATTAACAATTACATTTTCAAACCCAAATCATCTTAATGGATCTCCTAAACCTAATCTGGATTTGGAATTTCCTCCTTGATTTATGCCTTGTTCATTTTTCGTTAATTAGTAGTGCAGTCATGCTATTGATGAAAAGCAGGTTCCTTCTGCATGTGAAAACCATCTGGTCTTACCACCACATCACTACTCCTACCCCAGATGGCAACTTCTTGGTAAGGCTAAGAGGTGTGATTATTCAGTTGTTCTATAATCAGACACACACTTCAATTAGTTACTGGTGATTAAGATTCAACAGTGTTTCTGCTATTTTCAGTTTCATTTGCCAAGACATTCTATGCAATCATTGCAGTGTTAAGATGCAACAAGTTTGTTGTGCTGGTTAAATATTTTAAAATACAGTGCGGAAAGGGTTTTATCAACTCAGGAAGACAAGCTAATTTAATTTTGTCTAAGCTGTAACTAGTCCCAATATGATGGCAGACTTTTAATTCTGGCCAAGAATAGGGCCAGACATCTCTGCTTGAAAGAATGAGTGTCCTGACAAGAGAGTTATAACAAAGTTTAGCAAACATTTGCATGAGTCACACAATTGAGAAGGGGTGAAGCAGATCCAAATGGGGTCTAGAAGCAGTAAAACTCAAACTATTTCTGCTTCAAGAAGACATTTAATCCGCTCTACCATCATTTTCACCCAGAGTATTTAGATGATATATTTATGAGAAGAGGAAGAATAGTCATTGTTGTGTTACCTATAATATTTTCCTATATGTTCCCCCTTCACAGTCAGCCTGAGCTGCCATTTGCACTTTTCTGTGAGGCTGGGAGAGACAGCCAAAGGCCAAATCCCTTCTTGTGGCTACAGCACAGGGGCACAGATATGCAATGACTCTGTAAATTAATTAAACATTCATGAGGAAAAGAAAGAAAAAAAACCAAGCTATAGGAACCTACTACATTGTCACAAGTTTGTAGGAGGTTTGTAGTTCAGTAGAGGTGCACATGGTAGAGCAGAGGGGAACAGCACTCCTGTTTGCCACTGCAGGACTCTGATAAGACAGAAAAGCACAGAAGGATTTGAGAGAGGTTTATAGAGTCCTGGTGGGTACAGGCTCCACCACTCCCTGGGTAAGCACTGCAGGACAGACAGACATAGCCTTGGTGGCATTTCTCCCATTCTGATAATTTAGGGTGGTGGGTGTGCATTCTGTTGTATCTTCTATTTTCCCCTCTTTTATGATTACCATTACTTCATTCTAAAAAATGATGTTATTTCTATTCTGAAGATATGTATGCCTCCCATCAGTTGCATTTTTGTAGAGCAACAAACAGAATGCAACCTTGGGTGACTAATTAGGGCACTTAACCCACACGGTCTGCTCTTAGACAGACCTGCTGAGCTATAATGGATTTTAGCAAGGGCTGCCTGGATGTAGCTGAAGATAAAAGCAGGTCATATGAACAACGGGATTACCTCATATGGATTTGCTGAGACAAGAAAGTGAAGAGCTTGAGAGGGCTGAGCTCTGTACCACTCATCCCATCAACTATCCAGCAGGTATCACTGCATTGGGTCACAGTAGCACAGCTTATTTGTTCAGACTGGAACTGAATTTTCCCTTACAGCTCTTGAAACTGTAACTACTCGATTTTTCAAGTGTCAGCCTTTAAAATCCTAAAAAAAAAAACTTCAACAATTTTATTGTAATAATATTTATACAATATATTAACCTTGCCATAAATTTACTTATAAACTACAGGTGAATTATAACCACACAGATATTACTTTATTGAAACACCATCTGTAAATATTGAGACTGAAACATTTTGAGACTTAGTCCACCAAAGGAGGGATTGTTAAAACCACAGTTGACAGTGCAACCTTAATTCAGGCTTCTCACACTTTTATGATACAGTCTTTAACTGAGTGATTGCTGGTTTTACAGCTGGTTTTATAGTAAAAATTATTTCAATAAGCTCATCGCTATTCACTGTTTCTGTTAGTTCCACCATGGGCTCTGTGTGTTGCTCAGTGTATACTATCCAAATACCAGTTTGAGTACAGAATTTGGAAGTTTCTCCTTGCTTTCCACAGGGATCTTAGTTGACAAAGAAGACCTTAACACAAATCACATTTCTAGGCTCATTCTCAAAACCTAAACCAAAAAACAATCACCAATGGGACCATTTTGAGTAGTTAAAGATCATGCTATAAAGATAATCTTAAATTTTAAACCTGCTACTTTTTTTTCTTTTTTAATGCAGGTGGTGGGCTATAAACAAACTTGGAAGAAACTGAACATAAAAGTGAAGAGAGAAATCTACACAAAACCCACATAATCCTGACAATAGACATCAATCTCTACCTCAGATAGATACACATACGAAAAATGCATCTAGATTTACAGCAGTGACTTTGTGTTTTAAAACTCTATATAGTCATCCATATGATTTGCATTATGAAACCCACAGATTATTTCTTTAGTAGAATCTCAGAGACTTAAATCAATAAACATTATAGCCATTTTTAGAAGCTACCAATATTTATTAAACCTCCCAGTGGGAGAGAATATATGTTTATGATGGCTCCTATTAGTCTGTGCACTATCTATGCTGCTAATGGACAAAGAAGACTGTGAGAAATTGCAGTCAGTTGAAACAAGTTTTCTTTCTACTATTTATTGATAGCAGATTATTCTCATTTAACCAATTCTGTGATGCAGTTTTAGCTAATAGGCTTAGATGCTGGACTAGACAGCCTCGGGCCTGGTATCATTCATTTACTTGCTTCTTCCAAGTCATCCATTACTGCTTGCTTGTGCTGTCTGTTGCAAGAGGGTTTGTCCCACTCTTCTGTCAAAGAGCTTGTCCTGAGGACTGTCAGGAGATGAGTTCCCTTACATCCTGATATATTATTTCTGGCACAGGGGCCACATGAATCCAGTGCTTTGCAGGCAATCACCAGGGAAACACAGGGACAGATAAGTAAATACAGATTTCTTCTCTAGTCCTTTAGGCTTCTGAAAGGAGTTTCTGTGATCTAACAGATCCTTGTTAGTCCTGTTCCTGCTGCTCTCCCCCTGTATGCTTTTATCTGTACAAACATGGGTTTCTCTTTAGACAGAAACTTACCACTTGAGACACATGTTGGTATCTATATATACTCAAGCATATACCATGGGGATCCCTTGCAATGACCTGTCTTTTGAGCTTGGTATTATAATGACATGACCTACCCATTTGTCTAGATTCACTAATCTCCTGTAAAAAGGAAGTCTAACACATACTTATGATAATTTACAATTAATATTTCCTCTAAAATCCACAAGTTGTTTCACACTTTTGCAGGAAGTAATTTCAGTGGAAGGTTGGAAGACACTCAGCAGTGCTTGAGGAACTGGACTCAACAGTGCTATTCAATCAATGGCAAAGAATAGTCTGACTCAATTGCAAAGTTGAAGTTTTTAAATATTATATTCATATATCAAAAGTAACACATATTAAATATTTAAAGGCTTCTGAGAGCCATAATAATAATTTTAAAAAGTCATAGAATCGTTAAGGTTGGAAAAGACCTCCAAGATCATCAAGTCCAACTTTCTACCCAATACCTCCATGAACACTAAACCATGTCCCAAAGCGCTACATCAATTTTTTTTTTTTTTTTTTTTTACCCACTTCCCTGAGCAGCCTGTTCCAGTGTTTGAGGTGTGGTCTCACCAGTGCCAAATAACAGGGGCACAATCACTTCCCTTCTCCTGCTGGCCACACCATTCCTGATATGTGCCAGGATGCTGTTGGCCTTCCTGGCCACACTGCTGGCTCATGCTGAGAAGTCTGTAGTGAGTGGCTGAGCTCCCTCTTTCCTTCAAGAACTAGGGTTCAAGGGAGCAGAGCCCTGCACAGCTCATAGGCTCCATTTCCCCAAACCCAGTCATGAAATAGCTGGAGCTGACTATAAAGCAGAGACAATAGGACAACCATAAAGCACCATTCATTGCCAGAACTCCACTAAATCATTATAGCATATGAAACAGAGACAAAAGATGACTGATATTCCCATCCATAAATGTAAACACAGGGTGAAATACATCTTTAAAATGAAGACACAATAATCACTCAGTTACCTCCTAAAATCATGGCCTAGCAAAATGCAGGGTCTCTGTGTCCTGTTGTGGTGTGCTGATGGGGAGGAGGGGGAAAGTGTCTCTGCTTTGTGGGTTTGGACTTGGAGACAGAAAGCAGCTTCACTCCTGCTGAGCTCAGCTGATGCAACAGCAGAAAGTCGTTCTAGACACAGTGTGCACTCATAATTTATTGTTTCTTTCTCTGACATATATTACTTGTTGCTCTTTCATTTCACCCTTTTATCATACTTTTGGATATTGACCTTCCCTCCAGTAGTCATGATCTTGTGTGATCCTTCTCACTTGTGTAGAATAAGATGTTATTCCATTAGAATGGCAACATTTATCAGCCTTTATTGCTAGTCACTGGAGTAAAGGGAAGGGCAGATAAAGGTTTTTATCATGCTTCTAAGCAGGAAGACATAAAACTGAGAAGACATGGTAAAACTCGTGTTACCCCAAGCATGTTATGACTTTCTTAGAAAGGCCAGGGTATTGGGACTGTCAGGTGTGAGAGGTGTTACACTTTGTTCTTGCCTCTGCCACACATCTCCAATAGCTTGCATTATCAGAGTACAAAAAATCCACATCAAGATGAGTAAAATGGATTTTCAGCTCGCTTTTTTCCCCCACTAAAGCTGGGGACTGAGAATGTAAAGCTGAGATCCAGCCAGATTCACACCAGTGTCAAAACAGCAGTTCGCACTACAGGTCAGACCACCTCCATCAGAAGATCCAAGCAGAAATAAAAGTTCAATGTCAAATAATTTTTGCTGTGTTGGGTTTTTGTTCGGTCCTCCCTCTGCCCCAGACAGTGTTCTTGCTTAATTCTTCCTTCCTTTAATAGACACTTGGTGACTTGCAGCAGGTAGCTGGGTCTGAACATGTTGTTTTTGAAGTGTGTTTACTTGGCAAGGAAGCTGAATAACCTGAAATGCTGTACCTTGCCCACCTACAGCAACTCTGTAGCACTAGCTCCCACCATTTCCTAAACAAGCACTGCCAAGTGCCTGTCTCTGTGAAAAACCCTCCTTGTTCTATATTTGTCTGTACTGAAGTGTCGTTCTCTCCTATTGATTTTAACTGATCTAGGTCTGTAAATAGCTGGCAATTGTGTTCTTCATTATTTACAGTCTTATCCATTTATAGTATCATCCATCTGTGATTTTTATTTTCCCTTTCTTACTTTCTTTCCTAATTTTTTTACTTCCTGAGACACTTTTTTTCTTATTCCTTGAACTCATAGAACTCTGCTAGAACAACGATCTGAAGTTAAAATAACATCATCAAATTCTCACTCTGTCTTTGAAGTATTCCTTATGCACTCTTTACACCTACAGAAGCCACAGAAAACCTGGAAGAACTTCCTCCAGTTCACATAGAATAGTTGTTATTAAGTTGATTAAAGTAAGAAGCCACATACCCTGCTCTTCTTTTGCTCAATCCACAAAATCACCATGATGTGAGATAGAAAAAGCAACGGTTTTTCCCAAGTACAGATTTAATCCTTGTCTCTTACCTCATGCTGGTTTGTAAGGCAGTACTCAGTAGCATTCGTCAGCATTTTTTCATCTGTAAAATATTACCAGCAAAATAGGATTTTGAAATTTTAGCAGTTTTTGAAACAAAAGATATAATTCTTATTTACAGGTGCACAAATGTTAAAAAAAAAAAAAAGCTTACTCCTACACAGTTTTTATTGCACTGTGAGAGGACCAAAAATTGATGAGGAGTGTTGCAAAGTATGTGTCTTGACCTCCTTTGCAAGGAGCTCCACAATAAGATAAAGAGGCTTAAAATCAAACAAAGAATCAGCTTCCTCAGAGTGGGAGCTCTGATAAATACTTCATGATTAAAAAAACCAAACTATTGAGCAATCACAAAACAACAAACATTTGTCTCACACTCCCTCACAGACTGTCCTTACCTCTCAACTGTGTTTCATTGAGCTCCAGTGACCATTGGGATTGAAGCAAACCTCGCTATGGCTCTAGGAGGCCTTTCTAGGGAAGGAAGTTTGGCTTTTTCCCCACCACACCTGGGATTCTGATGCCATCCTTCCACTGCACCACCTGCAAGGCAGGTCCCAGGCCTAGGCTGTTTTGGCCCTACAGCACCTGCTCTCCAGCACCACCCTGGCCCTTTCTTAAAGCAGAATAACAAAATTGCAACCACAGAAGTAAAAATTAAAATTCTGTCTGCCCAAAATAGGAGAGCAATGGTTTCGTTATTTTGAAACTGAAACATTTCAAAGATTTTTTAAATCCCACCCCCTTACCAATAAATGTGATTCCAATGACAATGTAAATTATTTTCATTTTGTTTCAACAGATCTGTTCACTTGCTTTTATAGAAATGTTGGTCATGTTAGAATGCCTCAAAAGGAAAAATAATACAGTTTTGCAACTTGTGGAAATATTAAAATATTTCACACCAAGCAAGGAACAGAATTGTATACAAATCTGCTACGCTCAGAAGCTTAAAGAATGAAAAATGGAAAACCAAAAGTTTAACTTCCCAAAAATATTCCATAGAAGCTTCACTAAAAAATTAATTGCTACAAACAGAATTTTTATCTTAAAGGCTCACAGGGCAGTATTTTCAGAGGCCTAGCTATGCCAGATGACTGACACATACATTGATTATTTAAATGACAAAATAGAAATCTTGGCCCACTCTTTTTCTGAGGACTGCCTTGTCCCTAGGGCTTCTCTGCCTGAGGCACACACAGAAATCCTTTGACACCGGGGTTGCAACTAGTAAAACCCATTTCCTTTACCTCCTACTTAAACCAGATTGGCCCTGTAGATTGGCTTCTCTTCTCCCTGCGAAGACTAACACATGAGCAGGGGCCCAGCACTGAGCACACAACCTTGATATTTTCCCCAGGTCAGCTGTGCTCATTTGAAAATCACGTGAAGATCAGCAGGAAAGGCATAGCAGATGTGGACTTTGCAACAAGGAGTTCCATGTTTAGGAACGGAAAACACTAAAAAAAATGTATACACTGCCTTGCTAGAAAGGTTTGGATGTTGAAGAAAGTAATTTTCTTTAGTAGAATAAGTTCCTTAGGATTTCAGAAACTAGAGTACTGGTAAATAAAATGCCTCTCAGTGGATTAATAAAAATGGAAAAAAAAATACACCAGAATCATGCCTCAGAAATTACTTTGTTCTCATTATGTGCAAAGCAGATTAATCTCTCTCACATATTAGACTTTAGTCTAGATACAGGGAAGAAACTTTTTACCATAAGGGTGCTGAAACACTGGAACAGGTTGCCCAGAGATGTAGTAGTTGCCCCATCCCTGGAAACATTCAAGGTCAGGTTGGATGGGGCTGTAAGCAACCTGATCTAGTTAAAGACGTCCCTGCTCACTGTAGGAGGGTTGGACTAGATGACCTTTAATGGTCCCTTCCAACCAAAACCATTCTATTAGACTATGATTTTACATTGTATAAAAGCCACACATTTTGCCAAGCCTTCTCAAATGCTATGGAACAATTTTCCTGGAAACAAATAAGTCAGTCAAATTGGTACTAAATAAGTCAGTCCTCCATCATCAAGGATGGGGAGAGGAGAATGTCTTGGATGCAGGCAAAGCACCCAGCGGGTGCAGAGCTGGTGACGCAGGCTGTGGCAGCATGGGGTGGCTGCAGATCTTGGAGCCTGGCAAATAACTCTATCTCTCCTGAGCTGTCTCTGTGATTTGCCCCATTGCTGGTGGGTGTCCCTGTGCATGCCTGAGTGGGGGAACATGTCTCAGAGATCACTCTGCAGCATCTGCTCTTGGTGTGGAAGCAACAGTCTTATCTATTATTCAGATAATGGACAGCCTAGAGCAACCAGGAGTGGTCTGTCAGCATTTTAAAATGTTTTTTCACTGTTGTGCTGTAATAAAAAGTTATTTTTGGAAGACAGAATCTTACTCCTTACCTTTACCTGAAATGGATTTTCACTGCTGTGCTGTAACAAAAAAATTATTTTTGGAAGCTGGAATTTTACTGCTTACTTTTACCTGTTGGTTACAACGACCATGTAATACAGTTTTACTATATTTGTACTGACCCCAAACTGTCTTATTTTTTTAAAAGACAGATATTTTTATTAGATATTTATATAATAGATACATAAAACCAAAATGACAGTAAACAGATAAATTATAAATGAGATTCAATCATTAATATTCACTCAACTAAATGGATCTGTACCTTGAAAACATCATTATGTGGTGTTCAGCATTTGTATATGACAGGTTTTTATTTACTTATGTACTTGGGCCTACAGAATCCAGCTGAGTTGTTGGGATTTTACTTCCCTAGGGAATGAATAAAGACACAGAAGAAAAGAAAAAACCTCTCTCAAGGAGGTTAGTCTGAGAAAATACATCAAGTGCAGAACAGAGGTGCCCAGTGTTCTGTCGTGACTTTCCAGCATATGAAGACTTGCTAAGAATTTAGCTGAAAAACAACATGAATCTTCAAAAAGCATCCAGCGTGCCATAAGGTGCATTTCTACAAGACAAGTGTCCATGGAAACTCACAGCAACTGGCAGAACCAACGATTACAACCACAACACCTCTGCAGATCTGTCCCATGTCCCACATCCTGGACTTTTTGCAGATCAGGGCAAGGATTCATCTGCTTCTATGGCCAGATGTAAGTATGGATGATGCTGTAAAGGTTAAACAGAAATATAATTTCTCAGGGAAGTCATGGTTACTGATGTAATTTGAAACACATCAATAATTATCTTGTAGGCATTTGGAGTAAGTAAATGACTCAGATGACTTCATGTTCCTGGAATGACTTTCCTCATCCCAAGTAAATACATATCATTTTGTAAGAGTTATACTTGACCAGTACTTCTAATTAGATTTGTTACAAATAATTACATTCAAATCTTCACCTTCTGAGTAAAATACATATTTTCCTTTTTAAGCCATAGCTTACACATTATTATGTTTATGTTTAAATCTAGTTCTTCTGACATTCTATTAAACGTTACATGAAATGAACATAATCAAGAATCAACATCAAAGGTTTTTCTTGACCATTTAAACAGTATTTCAAAATAGCTTTGCCAAATTATCAGCAAATCTCTATTTAGTAACACTGAAATTGCAAAAATATCATAAAGGCAGCATTATCAGAGACATAAAAGGGCTCAAAAAGGGCACAATACAGGAAAAAATCTAATTATCATTCCATATCTCTAGATACTCATCCATTCAGACTTGAGTCCAAAAACTCAAAAGCTGATGCTAGTATCTAAATTCAGAATGTTACCCAAGGGAATAATACTCTTCTCCAATACTTCTATTTGCACAGACATTTTATGAATATAAACCAGTTTTCCACCTCTATGTTTTTAGCATTACTTTTTAAATAACACAAAATGGGAAGTAAAAATAACCCTGGCTCCATTATGTAGCAAATGTAGGCAGACCTTTAACTTCACCGTGACTCCTTAACAGAAACTGTCCACCAATGTCCCTACACAGCCCTTTTTGCACAATCAGGCTTAAATTAATAAAGATATATGATGCATTAAGCTACACACATTACACTGTTCAGGCTTGAAAGTGCCTAATGTTGAGTAAAGTTTCCCACCAGCTGTTTTTGTGTTACTTCTTTTGTGCTCTCATTTGAATTATTACATAATGTATTGAAATGAAAAATTGGTATATAGAGGTGTAACGGTTTGTTTTGTAGGGAAAAAGCAGTGTATCATTTGATTTCACAGAGACAGAATAAAAAAGATCTTTAATTCAAATTGAAAAATAAAGGGAGGTATAGTAAATTAAGTTGTAGCACCATCGCTTTCACAAAGTATTCTTATGCTATGTAGACAGGACTTCATCACATCAGTGTCACGATTAATAGTATATCTAAATCAACATTCTTCTGCCTATGATCATATTATCATAGCCTAAAGCCATTATGTACACTGTCTTACCACAACTGTATGAAAAGGAAGGCAGAAAAATTATAACGGATACATTGCACACCATTTTTGATTACAATGATATTCAGTGAATGCTACAAAATGTGTGTGATACTGAATCAGAGTAGTGTGCATGCACACACTAACATTTTAGCCATTGTATCTTGTGTGCACACAGAAATTTAATCTCCTCTGAGACAGAAAAGGGAAGCATAACATGTAGTACACATGACAAGTGCCCCAGTCATTAGGCTTTCAATGAGTTATTACAGAAATATGCTGCAGTAGCACCAGCTGGTTTTGAAAAGCTTTGCTGGTGTTGGGGAAAAGGGCTGAATGTCTCCTTCCAGGAGAAAACCTGGGGCTAAGGTGGCATCAGTAAGTCCATTAAGCTTCTGGGAGAGTAAAGTCTTACCTCTCATTTTCATGAACTACCTTAAATGGGTTCCTCCTCACTAGGCCAGCTTCTGTGGATCCCCCTTCTTTCTCTGCAGTGCTAATGGAACATCAGCATCTAACCCCACTGTTGCAAAATTCACTTGTGGCCAAATCTTATGTAGTAGCAGATTTTCACATCAGTAAGTGTCAGCTACACAACTCACACAGGCCATTAACTGTGAGACTCCTACAGTGGACCAGCCATAAAAAGATGAAAACACAATCTTCAGTGGTCATTACTTGAGCCCTTTCACAGGAAGACACAGGAGTTTCCAAACTCCACAGGAGTTTTGGTCACTGCAATGGGACTTTAATCACCATATATTTTCATTATTCTAATCTCCATGGGAAACAGATTACACACAGGATGTAAAACAAATCTATTTTTAATAAGATGTAAGTCCAAGGGTTAGGATCTTTAGTAAGTAGAAAGGCCCAAGGGGATGGAGCTGCCATGATAAATTAATCTTACCATGTGACAAGTGAAAAAATAACCTTTTCTTTTTTTTTTTTTTTTAATTCTTCCTAAACTCAGTATATATGTGTTTTACCTAGAGGTGAATGTGTACTTAATCTCAGAGTCTAACTTTTAGCGCACATATATAACACAAGCTTTTGTGACAGAAAGAGGCAAAGAGTCACCCAAAAGTTACAGTTGGGCTTAACTTAAGCACAAAGCAAGTTGAATGGGACTCTTGGAAGTGGGTATCACCCTAGCAGCATACTGGGGACAGGAAAGATGGATTGACTGCTCATTCACAGTGACCTTTTAAGGTGACCCAACCTCCTCCCTCTCAGATAAGGAGCCCAAATGATCTCACTGGTCCATATTTGTGTGTAGTGATATTAACATTCAGGGTAGCTGTAAGTAGTCACCTGTGGGAAGCATGCATTCAGGTGCAATGGAGAAACATTATCCAAGTACAGACTATCTGTAACCTCATTTACAGGGAGTTACATTTTGTTTCAAATCTCTGAGCACTGGTGGGGGTGAGAACACTCAATCAGGCAGAGGGATATGACACTTTTTTAAAATAAGGAGGTCAGAAATTCTTCAACATCAGTTTCCATGTACTCAACACCCTCTTTTCTATTTTTAAGCACCAGTCAGGCAGGCACTTTTATTGGTAGCATGTCCACACAGGTTTCCTTGGCATCCCTCAAATCCTGGTGGCACTATTATGTGTGAATGCTACACTTTTTCATCAATGGACAATGCCCTGGGTTTGGAAACCTTCACTTCATGAGGACTAATATTTATGATTTTCCCACTTACAATTTAATTTACAATTAAAAAGTAGTCCCAGAGAAGAATGACTTTATGCAAAGGGACACTAGTTTAAAAATACAAAATCCCAGGAAAGAGGAATGTGGAGAAGTACTTCAGCACCTTAGTTTAAATTCAGCCCTGTAAAAGCTCACATGAAATATTCATACTTTAATGTCCACAAAGTAGTTTAATCTGATCTGCAGAATCACAACCCTGGCAGTATAATATGTCCCATGGCCATACAAAATGCTGAAGTGAGCAGAATATGTCCATATTCCTCTGCCAGAAAAATTCTGACCTGCAGGCTCTTGTGCAAAGCACTCACTAAACAGCCTGTGTAACTATTTAATATATGTGCCCTCTGGAAATGCTGAAGGCTTTTCTCCTTAGGTGTCTGTCTCTGATCCTAGCAACGGACACTGTTTCTTTGTTCAGTGACCTTATGAATAGAAGTGCTAAGACCCAGAAAAACCGCTAGCAGCATCACAGTCTTTAGTGAAGGCCAGTGATTCTCCAGATTACACCCTAAACATAACAACATGGAGAAATCTAACTGCAGAACTTTTGAGTTCCTCAAAACACTTCGTCTGTCATCACTCCATTGAACCAACGCTGTTTATTTGCTTTTGAAAGCAACACTAATTGATTTATCTGTTGCTCAGAATAACACCATGATAAATAAATTATCACTTAAACACGATGCGTTACCAACATTCCCTTTTCTAATTATATTTATGACATATTAGTAGGTCTTGCTTCATTTAAAAGCTTACATATGTTTTCTTCATCCTTGTAATCTAATCTAAGGTGCAAAGTCTGGATCTGTGCCAGTGAACCCCTTTGTTAATATACTGCTACACTAGCAGAGTCCATCTGGAGTTACTGTTC
Organism: Todiramphus chloris collaris; assembly: GCA_025345505.1. Classification (NCBI taxonomy): domain Eukaryota; kingdom Metazoa; phylum Chordata; class Aves; order Coraciiformes; family Alcedinidae; genus Todiramphus; species Todiramphus chloris. The sequence goes on from JANVCC010000022.1 coordinate 23,947,157, forward strand.
TGCTTGATGTCACATGGCAGATCCTACCTGCATGGAAGATGAAAGGACATTCAAGGCACATATCTAGGGATGACAGTTTTCTTTGTGATGAACCACAGAGTCACAGCTTGTTAAGTAAGACTGTGCAGTGATAAAAGACAAAGCCATCATTTTATAGCAGAATATGGCCTATCTGTATATGACAAGCCATACTATCTCTGCTCACACATGCTGACATCTCATAATGCATTCTCCCAAGTGCCGGACAGAAATAGTCCCTGAAGACAGCACCACTAGAAAGTAATAGCATGCTGCTTATCTAGGGGCAAATGAATGGAAAAAACCTGAAGTGTACAATGTGTCCCTATTAACATCACAGATAAAGGGAGCTTTCAGTTTGAAGTATTTTCTATTTTCATTTGAGGTTCAATAGGTTTAGAATCAAACAATAAGAACAAATAAATTCCCTTCACTGTAAATTATTTTCACTCTTTCAGTTTCTTGGTGTTTTGTTTTTTTTTTAATGTGGGGGGTAAATTTTCAAAAATCTGTTGGGAACCGTCTTCTTGGAGGGCTCTGTACTTAACATTATTCACACTTGACATATTCCCAGACTGTCCAAACATGCCTGGCTGTTGCTCACAGGCTCCCAAACTGCCCTGCAGGGTGAAAGCCCATGGGAATATAGGTTATATCGAGAGGTTAACTGCCAGGCACCTCCCAGAGCAGGTGGTGTAGAGAAACAGGGAGGGTAGGCTGTCAGCAGAGGTGGCAGTAGGGAACTTGAGGCTGGTACTTTGCTGGGGAAAATGGGGAGGCCTGGTGGCTTCCTGGGAAGGAGAGATCAGGGAAGAGACATCAAAAAGGAAGAGAATTAGCTTGAAAGAAGAGGGAAATATGTCAAAGGGCTGCCAACCAGCAGAGGAACATAAGGAAAGAGAAAATCTCTTTTGCCTCTAAGGGTACTTCTCAGGTCAGACCCTTCTCTTGGTTTTATTCCAAGACATTTTATAGTCCACACACAAAAGCTTTAAAGATACATTGACCCTGCTATTGGTAGAAATGGCAACCCACCTGAAAATGGGCAGAAATTAACCCATCTGCTGTAGTGATCCATATGAAAACCTCAGGCTTCCTAAACTCCCACAAGGACAAAGTAGCTCTCCTGCAAGTGCAGCTCACAGAGGGGGAAAAGCAATGTGCCATCATGAAAAAAATAGATATTCCCAGAGATAACCCTGGGTGGCTGCGCAATAAGTGATGAAGCCATGATGCAAGCGCAGCTCATCAGCAAGGTGCTGTAAATGGGGTTAACATGGGTGTTCAGATTAAGTACCAATCACATGGGCTAATCTGAGATGTCTAGTGCTGTTGTACATTTGAGATGCACTGGCTGCATTGGTCAGGGGTTGTAAGTCTTTAGAACTGACAGTGAAAACCTGTCTGTCACTCTCCTCTCAAGTTGCATGGTGCACATGTCTCCCTTTCCTACTGTACATGCAACCATCCCCCTCAACAAATCCTTCCACCTAGCACAGCCAAACATTTTGTTCTCACTGGCATTGGAACACACCTGTAAATACCTGCAAAAGTCACCGGTTAATCATCTTCAAAATTTTCCTTGGTAACACAAAATGTTGGCAAAGGTTAAGTAGCCTCTGTCTTAAGACTGCTGCTTATTATACTGACAAACATTCACTGTTTGCTTGTACCCTCCCCAGCTGTTGACTGAACGTCTCCTTTTCATACATATATATATAAACTCTTTGGTATAGTTGTAGTATAAGTAATCAAAATTAGTAACAGTAACAATACTCAAAGTATTCAATAGTAAGTCTCCTGATGGCTATTTTTATTGCTATTATAGGTAGATCAGCATTTCTGATTTATGTCAGAACTTTCATTATGTTGATTTCCCTACCCCCCTAGTTGTTGACATAATGAAATGGACACTTTTTCAAATTTTTCCTCTTTAGGGCTCTGGATTTTAAAACCTATATTGGCATTCAGGTTGAGACCTTTATCTCCATTTATATATTGACAATACCTACCTCACTTATCCTCCTATACGCTTCCTGAATCATCCTCCTTCCATTCTCATTTTCATACATACCTTTATGGGGCTTCTCAGACCTGGAGCCCCTCTAGTCCTCCTCTCATTTTGTTTTGCAGGAATCTCTCTGCTAAAGGAAACAGCAAAATTATATTCAAAGAACAAATGTTTCAGGAATAAACACCGTCTAAATAATTTCAGGCATTTCACTTTGTATTTGACCATCATCAAATCACAGAAAATCAGGTTGGAATGGACCTCAAGGATCATCTAGTCCAACTTTCCTTGGCAAAAGCATGGTCTAGACAAAACGGCCCAGCACCCTCTCCAAGCCAAATGTTAAAAGTGTCCATTGTTGGGGCAGGTGTCCAGGATTGGGGCTAAATCTCTATTTGAATCACACAGAACTTGTATATATCATATAATGGAAGTAGTACACAGAGTTGTCACAATAATGGATTAAAAAGCTCACATAAGGCAGTAGCATTGCAGCTGAAGTCCCACAGTCTGCTTCACCTCAGCTAATAAATGCTATATCTCAGCTTCATGAGCTTGGACAGACAGTTTCCAGTTCCAGACCTACCACCACTCACAACTAATTTGTTTCTCCACTCCTTCACTGGTGCAGTACAGATACAGCCACAGTAAGTCTGATGTAGGTCTCCATCCTGTAAAGTCCTAAGTATGCATTTACCCAGCTATTAAGGATATGCAGCATTTTATCTCTTCTAATTTTACTATGGGTTGTGGCCATGTTTTTGAAAGTTCTTGAAACTTTTTAACATTTAAAGAAGATTGTTCAGAAATATGAATTCATATAGAAAGAACTCACTTTTTCTTGTTCTTATTTTTTTTTCCTGATTTTCAGCCATCCTAATGACTTTTGCATACCCTGTTCTTGATGATTTACAATGGGAGTTAGTTCTACTAAAGTATTTTGTTGACTTGAAGCAGATTGAATTTTTAGCTTGTAAACTCATTACAAAGATTCATTTTTATTCACACATTCCAAGAACTGGCATCAATTGAAAAATGTCTTCTAAACATTAAATTCTCAAAAATATGAAGTTTTTTTTAAAAAACTATTCTGAAATAATATATTTTATCTGTTTTCTTCTAATTGAGCCACCATATGATTTTGAAATTGAAATGGACAAATTGTTTTAGGAAGACAATCATCATTTCAACTGAAAAAGAACTTTTAAATTTTTTTTTCTTAAAGATTCATAAAGTATAGCTAGCTTTTCTCTGGAGTTTTTAAGCTTTCTACACACCATGGTTCCAGCCTGGATTACAAGCACCAAAATGCCACAAAAAAAGACCTTTTCCCTCAGTATTTTTGGCTTAGTGAGAGACAGAAAGAGATGAAAATTTTGTAAGAAAAAAAAGTCATAGTGAGAATTCCCACTCAGCTGAAAAGGGCTGACTAAACATGGGAGGCTTGGGGAAGTTTTTAAAATTGAACTATTGCTATAAATCTACTGAATTTTGTTTATTGGTTTAGCAACCAATTGGTTAAACCAATTGGTTTAGTAAACTGTCTCATGTGCAATCAGTTTTGATGTTTTAAGAGGGGTTCATATATATGTAGAATGGGATAGTGTGAAGCCTAAATCTGCCCTAAGTGACCTTTGCTGTCAGGTGAGTATGAAAATGCAGAAAATATGCCTATTAGTGACTGAACCCTGCCATTGCTATCATTGTTAGCTATATGTTTGTTTATCTTATTAAGAAGCTCCTGAGGTTACATGGGAAAGTGACAAAAGTTAGACATGTTTCCCATGCAGGGCAGGAGTTCCAGGCTCTTTCTGTGGCTCTTGGTGAGGCAGTGGCTACCACAGAGGTCAGGTTTCACTCTGCCTAACATAGCATGGGATCTGGAGGTCTGAATTTGCCACACCTTCTATGGCAGGGCACAAAGAAGCAACCTGTAATACCAGAACACTTTGTTTAACAGAGACATGGGATGGAAGAAAAGCATGTACTAGAAGCAGTGGAGGACTAGGATTGGATGTCAAATCAGACTAATTTTCTCACTTTTCTGTTGTTTCTACATACAACATGTTTTGGGTTCACTGATGACTTGGAGCAGGAGCAATTCTTAATCTCTGGAAGGCCTGCTACATGCCTCAGAAACAACTACTGGAATATGTTTAAGGTGACTCTGGTCATTCCTTTACCTTGATCCTGATCATGTAGATCTGAGTAATCAAAAATGCACATAAGGGGTTTTTTTATACAGCAACATTGATCGGAGTTTGTGAAGTTGCAACACACTAGTTACTCATGTAGGCACTCAATGCACAGCGAATATGAGATAACCTCCTCCATGTCAAAGCTAAGGTGTGAATTTACAGATGCTTTTCGGAAGTGGAGTAAATTACTTCACACGTTGCATGCTAGCTAAGAGAAGCTGCAAAAGGAGTTAGTAGGGAGAAGCTTATGAACTATGAATTCACGCCTCTTTTTTTTTTTTACTTGATGGTATCTTTTCATTTAGAGAATCATTCAGACATTTTACTTCAGAGAGTCTTAGTTCAAAACATGTTAAATCCTTTAAAAAATATAATGTTGTGCACTTGTATATTCTTCTGCAAAACCCACTCCTCCATATACTGAATTACACACATTACAGGGAGTCCTGATACAAAATAACACATAGAAATAATACATATATTCAGAGGAAAAAGATGAAAAATTTCTCTTGAAAAACCCTGTTAACATGGAGCATTTACATATATTACAGTTGAAATATATAGGAAATATATAGGATGTTTTAGCATATTAATAATACCAAAAGTCTTATATAACTTCTTATAATTCAGGTTTTGCATATTCCCTGGCTTCTTACCTGGCTTCCAGCCTTTAATAAGCTTGAAAGCAAGGGAATCTTGACTCTTGAAATGCAAGAGCTTCCAAAGACAGCTCTCCCTGGTACATTGGAAAGAACATAGGAAGAGAAGCAGCTTCCACCAAATCCTGCTGTCATTCCAGATGTACGAATCTTGAAACACAGAATAATTCAAGTGAGGATAAACATCAGGAGGTCTTCAGGTGAATCTCTTGCTCAAAAAGATTCTCTTGATCACTGTGTGATCAGACCAGGTTGCTCATGGCTTTATCCAGACTGGTCTTGACACCCTTCAGGGATGGAGACTGCACAAAATCATCTGCAAAGAAGCATGCTTGCAGACATATTTTAAACTGTTTTGTTCAAATTCAAACTACATTTAAAGTGTTCAAGGAGGTGGAGTGCTAGTAAACTTGACTAACTTTCCGATACAAAATGTGCTGAAGCACACAGGCAGTGAAGATGCTTACTTAGAGGTGTCCCGGTATAGAAAGAAGTAGTAATAGTGAACTCAGTAAAACAGGACTCTTTCAGAGTCTTCAAAGGATTAGCAAGAAGGTATCTTCATCACTCTCTTCAAGGTCCTAATACAAAGTGTGTGATCCAAAATTCCAGGCTTTTTACCTAGCAAAAATCTTCCTGTAAAAACTAATTTCTATAGACACAGACTTCTGTTAAAGATGAAAGAGCAGCCAATTGGATAAAGCTCAGTGACTCTAGCTAAAAAATAAGAAACAAAACACGGTAAAAAAATTTACCTTGAATTCTTTTCAGTTGAAGTGCTGTATTAGATTGCTTATGGGTATGAAGTCTTTTAAATATGATCCCATACATCACAATTTGAGGTGTTTAACTGAATATTGATCAATGGGTATTCTTTTAAAAAATCTATTATTTGCAAGAGTTCGGCTTTGTTACTTGATACTTCATTTTCCAAAGTACTGAACACCTTGCAGCTCCCACTGGTTTTATTTGCAGTAACTGCAGTTACCCAGGATATCAGGTCAGATCATGCTCATACTCACACAGCAAGGCCACAGTTTTCAGTGGAAAACAACATATTTTGAAGACTAGGGTGGCATTTGCTTTGCTACACCTACTGCTAAGAAGTGTCTATTTGCCCACAGCAGATGCTGGAGCTGTGTCTTTTTAAGCTGCCAACATCCCAGATCAGTTCCTGAACTCATCAAGCTGGAGAAGAATGAGGGTTGTCATGCTGGAAAGCACCTCAAAAATAGGGGTCTTGTACAGGGCCTGAGACAAGCTTCCCATTTATGCCCTATAAAGTTTATATTCCATATAAATTACGAACAGATGCTTGCTTCTGCCCTGCTCTGGCTTCTGGCCAGACAGACTATTTGAGAAGGTGAAATATAAGCAGCCACCCCATTCTGTGAGTACAGACACTTGTTCACAAGAACAGGGGGAATGAAAGGAAAGAAGTAGAAAAATTTGGATTATGAAAAGTACAGTTTCTTAGAGATGCTTGCAAGGTGGCACAATTTTCACCTATCTGTTTGCAGAGACACCATCTGAAAAACCATACTTGTGCTACCTAATCTGAGGCACTTAGACAAACCAGGGTAATGCAGAGAGGTCCTTGTTTTGGTGACTCTGCAGATCATAACTGGAGATTAGGAAAATAATTATACATTGTAAAAAGTGTGTATATGGCATTAATTGAGATAATAAAAAACTAACTGTGTCTGTGGCTAAAAAAATGGTATTAACCCAAATTCTCATTAATACCATCCAATTACTGTCTGTGGTTATATAAGTGTTCATCTCACTATGTGGCCACTTACTGCTGAAGTCTGTTGCTGCTCAGCATAAATTGCACAGAGCTCAGTGTGTAGAGGCACTAATGGCATTTACTTTGCATATTACAGTACAAGGATAAATAAAAACATATTTTGAAACAAAATTAACATTGAGGGGAGGGGTTATTCTAAGCAAATTTTTTATGTTGTAAAATTAGCTTAAGTTTTGCTTTTGTAGCAAACGTGTGACGGTCATGGAGTATAAACAAAGTAAATTATTTTTGTTTAAAATATGTAGTAAAAAAGAGTACACTATCACATAAAACATACCATTAATTTTAGAGGGTTTTTTCCTCCTAAAAGCTGTACAAACCAGAAAACCTTGCAGAAATCAAAGTGCCTCTCATTAGAATATGAGGACTTTTACTTAGAAGTCTGGGTGTGGGCATTGACCAAACAAAACGTCAATGAGCCTCTGCTGATAAGGAGTGGAGATAAAGTAGGCAGAAAGATCTGTGTCAGTAAATACTGCAAACAACAATCATAGCAGGTCAGGGTATTACCAGAAGAAGAAAACACAAGTCTAGCAAATAAAATGTGATCCCCTGACAAGCCATGGGCATGAGAGTGGATGGTGGCAGGCTTAAAGCTGGAGATCAAAAGATATTAACCTTACTGCATGGAGGGCTGATGATTGCTATTGCATCAAATTCAACAAACAACCTGTTTGTACAGCAAAATACCTATTTCCTTTGCAGAAAGGAATAGAGAGTGTTTGAGTAGTAAAGCTATTGTGAGAACCAAGGAAGCAAAATCGATGAGACAAAACATGAAGGAACAGTTGCAAACTGAAACAATAAGCAGAAGAGTTATGAAAGACCAACATCATAGACTGAAGCAGTGGAAAAAAAACCCAACAGTATAGGGGGCAATGATTTCTTAGAGGATGTTTTTTCCATTTCCTTCTTGGTTAGTGGCAAGATTTCATTGACCCCTGCTGGAGAAGGATTAAACTTCATAAGACAGAAAGAAAAATAGCTGAAAAAGGGAATAAAGTAGAACAAGTATTGAAAGACTTCAGTATGGAAAAAAAAAAAAAAAAAAGAGACAAAAATCAATCTAATTCTTTCCCCCATTACAGACAGAAATTCTGCCTATGTTGGAATGGAGAATTCAATTTGCTATTATCTACTGGAAAATAATAATTTAACAAGAAGTCACCACAGGGTTTTTTTCCCCACAAGGAACAAAATATCCAACAACTCATTTTCACAATAATAACAGTTCTTAATTCACAACACACTACCTGCAGTCTGAAAGTACACTGCTGATCCTCAGCTCCTTTGAAAATGTTTGTGAAATGCAAACTCCTTCCCAGAATGCAGTACATAAAAGAAATCCTAAGGAAATAGACATTAAAATATAATGCTGATATTTGTTGGCATTAAGCTTAACTTCTGATGTTATGTAATTAAGGAAAAAAACAAACAAACTTGACTCCTGCTTTATCAAAATGAGCATAGATCCTGAGTAGCAATGAAAAGTCAAATGGAGATTTCTGGAAACAACCCAGATGCTATTTTACTCAAAATATTTGTTTGGTGAGCCCTGACAAAGTAATCACACAGTTTACTGAGATAAAAACAGTATTCTAAAATCAGAATTAAGCCTTGTAAATTAGCTACTGTTCTGTTCTACCCAACAGAGCTCCAATACACAAGTTCAGTCTTTTTCATCAAATACTCAATATGTATCTTTCAAAATGCATATTAGTTTAACAAGGATACTATGCTATAAGCCACATTCAACACGTGTTTCCAAACAGCGGCTTTTATCAACATCTATTATTTTCTTGATAGAATCACAAAATCAATAGAGGGAAGTGAGGCAGTAGATTTAATATATTTAAATTTGCAATATATTTAAATTCTAGAAATCCCTTTAAAAAGCATGTTAGTGCGAGTTATACACGAAATGACCTGAAGTGGCTTGCATAAAGGGCTGCTTATAGATTAAAGTTGCGAGAATTATTGGTATGTGTAAATGCATCAGAATAGCAAAAGTTATCCAGGAAGAGGAAGATATTTATTAATAAAACAATTATGATGAAATTTTAAAATTACAAGTCAATAGTCTCAAGAAAAACAGTTTCAGAAATATATATGTCAGAAAAAGCAGAAATCTGTGAAGACAGGCATTTGTGACAAGACTAACAATTCAAACAAAATGTACTACAGGGATAAAGTGAACATATACCTACAGCTCAATTTCTGTTAAAACTTGATACCAGATAGGTATCAAGTACAAAGGCAAGAAATGTCCCAGAAAAAAAAATAAAATTAAACATGATCAAAGTCTCAAAAAGAAATAACCAGTGCGTAATGCCAGTTAAACGTTCAGAAAAAAATAATTTCATATATATCCAGAGTAGAAATTTCTGAAAAGAAATAAAATGTTTCTCATGAATTTTCCCAACCTTAAAATTGTCTTCTTAAAATCTAATATACTTCCAAAACAATATTAAAATAAATATGAGTAAGGAGCTAGACTAACTTGAGGACAGAGGCTAACAACACAGACATCAAATAAACACTTGGACTACCTGAAACTAATAATGACCTACCAAATCTTTTACTTCTTCTGCATGTAACAGGTCAGGATGATTTGTAGGTGCTCCATCTGGAATGGCACAGGCTAAAGCAAGGTAGTGTTTCCTTGCCCAGAGACCTTGGCCCTCCTTGCTACAGCAGCACAGCTGCAATGAAAAGCATGAGGTTTTCTCCTTTTCCCTGATGATGCAGCTGGTGGCCTGAAAAGTGGTGAAAGCGCTTCCCTTGAGATATAAGCTGTGTGTTTAATGCACTCTGACTGAGGAATAAACTGAGCTCAGACTTCAGTTTGTGAGCTGGTGAACTGTAGAATCTGATAGGAAAAGTAAACAGCATTACCATTTTCTCCTTTAACTTAAAGAAAGGAGGACTGCAGAAAGAGGCGATCTTTTTTTGTAGATGTGCTCTTGGCCTGCTGCAAAGAAACCTCTTATGTTAAGTCTAGAAGTAAATTCAAGCAGAGGAATGTGTACTACTGGGGTTCCAGTCATGTTTAGAAGGAAAATAAGTAATAACTACATAGATACCATCTGGTCTGAGCATCCACAGAAGCATAAGCCTAGGTGCTTAGGGTTTTTAAGATGGAACAGGGAGTTACTTCTCAAATTTAGACTCCTCAAAGGTTAAATAGTGGCTGGATGTATTTAGATACATTTGTATCTATCTAACTGTTGTTTTAGGTGTCTAAATCCTTTCCTGGATCTGGCCCAGGAGAGGGCAGAGTGTTGTGCAGTTAAGTGCTCCGCTTTTAAAAAAAAAATCAATGCCAAACTCCTATTTTTTCATTTAGAAGATCCTCCTCCAGCATTTGTATAGCTTGACATTATACAACTAATTGGATATATTATAAATGCTTAAAGATATGAAAGGGTGTTAACAAGGAGAAAAATGCAATAATTTAGTCTAGTACAAGAGTATGAAAATCAGAAGAAAATTCATTTCTGTGGGACTTATTTGAGACTGAACTCAGGTGAGTTTCCTTGGCAGAAATGATGGCAGAAAAAATGGCAGAAGCTTCAGCATTTCCATTATTTAACGTAAGAATAAACAGGGCACTGTTAAGTAGAAGAACCATGTTACTGATAGTCAGGCTGATGTAATGCATCATCTTTTCCTCTAACTGATGTCATTCTGTGAAATCAGTTCTCCTTTCTGTTTTGAACATATTATTTTGGTGTAATTAGTGATTATCAGAGAAGCCTGTGCAAACATGACCTGGCATGTGACTGCTGTTTGATTTCCAACAACTTCTGCATTATCAGGTTTCACTGATTTGATTCAGGATGACATTATCTCTGCCTGGGACCTTCTGAAGTTCATATTTTTCTCAGAAGGAAATAGAATAATGAATGTAGAACTACATGAGGAAAGAGCTTTTTGTAAAACAGTGATAAAACCTCCGAGAAAATCAATAGCACAAATGCTTTAAAAGGGAACATCCACTATCCTGTCTGTAGGATCCAAGGGAGAGGAATTTTGGAGCTCCAATGTTCTTCAGATACATTGCTTCATACCTTGCGAAGGTTGTACAGTACTGCAGGTTGAATGCCAAACATGAAACTGCTGTTTGCTCAGAAGTTCACATGACAAAGCTCAGGAAGCTCTGCCCTTTCTGCAGCAACAGTGCTGCACCATAGAAAGCAAATCACTGATGTCTGGTTCATTGTGGAATTTTATTTTCTAAATGTGAGCTGAAGGAACAGAAGGGCTTCTGGACTGCAGGTTCTGACTCCAGAAAAGAGATGTGACAATCTAACACAGGACAGAAAAATTATCACGTAAACCATGAAAGTCACTCATCTCTGGAGATAAATATTATTTCCTTTAAGGTAAACTCTTCAGTTGAGGAAGTTATCCTACAGCCAGTTTGTCCATCAAAGCAAATAAATTTCATAAGAATACATTCTTATATTTAGATACAAAGACCGAAAAGTTGCATATAACTAGCAGGCATTGTACAGAAAGTTGGCTGACCTTTTTCACTCATAATATCTTACCTAACAAACATTTTTATCAAAAAAAAAAAAAAAAAAAAGTTTCAGAACTTATTGTTATTAAGACTTTTTCACTTTTAATTTTTCTACATTTTCTTTAACAGACTCTACATATTTTTTAAATCTTCATTTATTAAAAGACTTATCTTGTTACTGAAATACCTGAGTTTTCACTAAATGAGAGGTAAAAATGTGGAGCCTATACTGATAAAATAGAAAATGGAAAGAAAAATGGGAAATGGGTCAATCTTGAACTCCATGAAATGGAATAAGCTTGAAAATGTCAGAACACCAGATGCATTTTGACAGGTAAATGTAGTTAACCATATCAGTAGTGAAAAGTTCATTGCATAGACTTCCAAAAAGCTAAGCAAATAACACAAATATAAACTTATTTTTCTCTTAATTTCTCTTCTAAGCCAATCTTACTTTTTGTTTGTTTGGTTGGGTTTTTTTATCCTGACAGTCTTTAGAATGCTTGGAGATGAGCAGGCTGTAATCAGTTTGCCTTTCAGATGTAGAGTTCACCGTGACTCTGATAATAAATTATTTACATGAAAATTACTTCCCTTTCCAAGAGATCTTAGGAACCTGGTAAACACAAGCTTGCACAGGAGCATTTGAAAGTATTTAGTCTCATCACAACAAAGGCTGTGTAATAACAGTAAAAAAATGTCGATTCTCTGTCCTTGCATATCTATCTTACTAATGGTTTACTAAGCAGTATTAAGGATGGTATTTTCTTTGTAGAGGCCACTGAAGGGCACAGGAGTGACTTCCTGAAAGCACTATACAATCACTTTCAGACATGGAGTATTTCACTGTATTAATTTTCCAGGTAATTACCAAGTTTTTAGAAAAATAAAATAAGATCAAGTAGTGCCTAGGATTTTCATAGCCCTCTTAACTGGTATATCTGAATGCCTCCTCATTTGTTAAATATATTCCTTTTACTAAGGGGAAACAGAGGCTCACAGAAACAAAACTTACTTTTGGTGTCACTGGCTGCAGACAGCCAAACACAGGTCTGTCAAATTCACAGCCAATGTCTGAAGACGCCTGGATGCAGCTGCAATATGAATGGGAGTGTGCACAGCAGCACAGCCCCTCCTCCCACATTATACATTGCTTGTGCTCTATTGGAAAAGTTTAGGTGTGATGGCTACATCTTCTTCACCCATTCCATGCCATCCATCTTCTTCAAAAGGCAGTGGTTATACCAAGCAGTGTCCTCCTCCGGGGCAAAAGAGCATCTGATGCAGAGATGACTGACAAACTACACGATAAATAACCAATGGAAATGAGTTTTATCTAAAGGAATGAGCAGACTGTTTCTTGACCTCATCGTGCTTCTTTTTCAGTATTCACAGAGGATGACTGACATCTGTGACTACAGAGTGTTTTTTCTGCTCTGTCATCCCATTAAGGAATAAAGATTTCCCAACAAAACATTATACGAGTAAATGCCTGATGTAGCTGATTTTGAATTATCCTTCCTTCACTCTTAGAGAACAATAAAAAAGAGCAAACTGGATATGAGGCACCAAAGCAGCTACAGCTGCAGAAGCTCAGCTCAGATGCTCCTGTACTCCAAGGGACAGTGCAGTTGGAGTTAGAGAATTCCCAGGCCAATGAGAACATGAACTTCCTCCTGGAGAACAATCTGTCTCTTCAGGAAGATTTTTGTCATCATAAGCACATGACATGGTCATACTTCTTTATTCCTGAATAAATGTGTTCCCCTAATGAGTTTTGAGTATATTACATAAATTTGCGTGAATGTTGACAATTCTTAGGGCTTAGTGTTCACTGTATCCTCACACATCTCGTGACAGATAAGATATAAGACAGATATAATGACAGTTATAAGATAGTGCAAAAAATACATATTATCTGAACTACTGCCCTATGAAGAAAAACTCAAGAAAAAAAAAAAATCACAGACTTCTTTGGATCAGAAACCAAATATCTTGGAATTTATATCTGTACAGAAGCTTTTAATTTTGTCTTCATGACTACAAATAGCTTATTCTTATGTTACTGATAACCAAGACAACTGAAAGTTTATTCATTATCTGTCAGAACTAGTCAAATAAAAACATCCATTAATATAATCAGTAATTATATCCTCCATCGATCATTGAGTATATTACTCATAATTTTTCCCTATTCCATAAATTCACTGTACATAATAGTCATCAAACAAAAAAAGAATCAAGATCTTTTTTCTAACAATCTCAAATAAATTATCTACAAATATTTGTTTAATTAAGGAACTCTACTACCTGCAATGTCTCTAAGCAGATGTTAAGTATTCCCCTGCCTCCTTTCCTAACCAAATTAATATCTAGTTACACATTTTTTTTCTGTGTGCCCTAGTTACATGATTTTAATCTCTTCTCTTGCCTGAGGTCAGGCAGTGGTTCAGAGTAGGTGACCTGCATTCATATTTCTTTATTGTTATCTGAATAAACTTTCTCCAACCATGAACAAAAAATTATTTTTGTTCTTTCCTTAGTTCTCTTCTAGCCTCATTCCCATTAAAAATACAGCATGTAATCATACCTTGCAAGGCAAAAAAAAACTAGAAACCTGATCTGTTTAACTACTTTCTGTCTGGTGGGTTATTCATTTTCTCTGCTCAAGGGTGTTTGATGGGTGCTTTCCAACCAACAGTAGTGTCATCTTATATGCAGATCTTTAGAGATAATGTCCAAAATTTCGTTTTCAAGCTAGGTTGACTTAGCACAGGATATTCTGTGCGGTATTTCAAATTCCAAACTTTGTCATATTCAGATGATAAAGGCAGAAAGACTTCCTCCTTTCCCATAAAAGCATGGACATTTTAATTCTTTCTAAAAGAACACAGACCCATCTCTTTTTGAGGAACTGGGGGAAGAAACAAGAGTTTTTAGTACTAACACATTAAGCAGGTATAGCAGCTCAGGGGGTGAGGTAACAGGAAGACAGGTAATGAGGATTTTCCTCTTCTTGAAACACAGCAGAAAGTACTCTCTCTTTGGGCTGGTAACATCAGGGCTCCCCGGTGTCTTATTCACATTTCTTAAGTAACATGGTCAGTTTAAGCATATGCCAGGCATTCTTGCTAAAAGAGAAAATTTTGTCCTCCACTGTCTCTTTTTCTAGGTTGATTTCAAAATGGACAATGAGTAGATGAACACTTATGCTGGCCTATAGGAGTAGGTGGCACAGGAGCAAAACAAGGAGACAGAGATGGGAAAGGTCAGGGTTTTGGAAGCAAAGATAATTGGTGCCAGATTCTGAATCCATGATGTTAAAGTCAGCACCCTAAAGCAGTGGTGCCCAGGAATTATCTCTGTTAGAACTACCATGTAAAACTGTTGTCCAACTCAATAATTATGCTCAGCTTTGTTATCATGAGAAAAATATTTATGCTGATTTAATGAAGAATGAGACACTTAAGTACTCTTAGATAATTTCCAACTCTGATGATCCTGCAAAAAATCTAAAATTGCTTTGCCTTAATCCAAAACTGTATGTTATAAAGGCACTATAGTAATCTGACTGGAATCACTTATGTTTCAGTGTCAATACAGTCATAGATTTCTGCCTTCTAATGTTTCATTTGGGGGGTATATGGTTATGTATCTTAGACAACTGACCTGTTTCAGTCTCTTTGTGAGAGTCAACATCACCTTTCATGTGGCCACATTTCCAAAGTGTTATTTTTCACTAAAGAATTAGCCAGCTATCTGAATTATACAAACTAGCACAGCCCTGTTGAAATCAGCGCCTCCACGATCTTTTATTCCAGGGAAGGATGCAGTGTATAAAATTATTCTTTGAATATCTTGTGAGGTTTAGATGTTTAAAGTGGTAAGAAATGGATTTTCTTTCAAATTGGGTGGCCATAGAAGAGAGAAAAGCATGAATAATGCTTATAGTCCCTTTAAATCCCTAATCAGTCACAGTTTTCAATTGATTGCTACAGTCTTGGACATTTCAGTGATATCTGACATCCCTGAATAACACTAAATTGCTTAGAACTTCAGCCACAATGATAGAAAAAAAATCACTTAATTGGCTTATCTGGCCATGTGCATGATGTTCCTTCCAGCAATTTTTATTCCTCCCCCCCCCCCCCCTTCATATTTTTTTCATATATCTAGGGAATTCCCATTTTGTCTATTTTTATCCACTGTTTCTACGCTTCCTTTGTGTGAAATACTTTAACCGCACAGCTTGACTTGCATTTATTTAATTGCTACACATTCATTTTGTGATCAAAATTCAAGTTTATTTATTTTGTCTATATTTTTAATCTAATGCTAGCTAATATTTAACTTGACAGGTCAGATAAAGCTTCCTTGTTTAATATTGCATGACTATGACAAAATTAAGGTCATATTTACAGAATATGCACTTATATGGAGTGTCTTATACATAAATACAGGGCAACAAATATCTGAACATTTGAATTTATGCTCGTCCAAGTTAGTGGTAAAAATAATCTGTCTAGCCCTACTGGATTGTTTTTGTTTTTTCCTTGACAACTTAAATAAATAGAATAATCACATGGAATCTAAAACTTTCCGCAGCAGTAGCCTTCTTGTTTCTGCCATTTGTTTAGTGATTCTATTCAGAATCAAGATGAAAATAAAAATTTAATTCTTCACATTTGCTACTTACTCATTCCTGTTTATTTCTAATGCCTTTTGTTGGTGACTGGCTGAACTGGCTAAGGCCTTGCTTTTAAGTGCAGTTCCTATACACTTCGTTCCAGAATGTTAAATTATCACTGCTTGTTTCTTTTTTTAGGCTTCAATACACACCATTTAAGAATGTAAAAACTCATCAGACCTGATGTAAACATGCAAGTATTTTAGTCAACACATTCTTTGGGATTCCCTTCACATCAGCAAGGACAGTACAAACAACTGGCAGCTCCAAAGTGCCATCGTGTTTTAGATGTTTTAAAATCTGTGACATACATGCAGGAAAACTACATTTCTCTTTAATAAACATTTTCTATTAGACCTTTCTTACCAGACTTGCATAGCACATTTATCTCCCTGGGTCATTTTCCATTTTACAGCAAATAGATTATAGCAACAGCATAGCTCTCTGATAGCAGCTTTTCCCTCCATCAATAGTATTTCTATTTAAAGCTGAGGATTCAAAATCAGTGTTGAAGTACATGTTCTCTCTTCTCAGAGTCAGTGTACCTGGACATAACATCTCTGTTAGTTTAATAAGGCCAAGTTTAAAATACAAGGAAATCCTGACATTACCTTTTTAAAATTAAATCTCAGCTGCTCAGAGGGTGTGATTCTAAAGCTGCACTTAAAGCCAGCTCTACTGTCTGCCTATGCTACTTACCTATAGGAATGCTGTGCATCAAACTGATACCCAGGGAGAGAGTCATCCCCATTGTATCTTGAGAATACAAGGATCTTCCATGATGTTGTTGAGCTTGAGCCACCATTCCAAGACAAAAATCTAACAAAAGTAAACTATAAAAGAAGGATTCACAGAAACCTGCTGCCTCCATTCAGCTTGCTTGAGCACTATATATCTCTGTAAGGCAAATCTGGTGTTCTTGCTACCACACTTCTTTTGTCTTTCTTTTCTTTCCCACTTTCTTATTCTTCCACTTTGTTCTTGAGTTCTCCATTAGAAAAACAAAGTTCAGTTTATCTGATTAACAGATATGGGTACATGTGTGCACTGGTTAACAGCATGACAGCAAGTTACTCAAGTATTAGTTGGTACCAAAACCAGGAAGTGATTGAAAATTCCTTTCCTTCTAGGAAGGTAAGTTTTCATCCAAAGAAATGAAAGAATGAGTATATGAATCTCAGAATTCAAACATCATGCCTGACTTATGTTATTGTTACTATCACAATTTTTAAATATTCACAGTTGTCATGGTTTAGGGTCAGGGCAGCCCCTTAGACCTATGTCTAACAGATGATCTCCGTTAACCCCCCTCCCTCCCCAAAGGGGAAGAGAAAGGGAATAAAGGGGAGAAACTTAGTAATTAGAAAAGGAAACTAGAACAGCTTTAATGAAAATTAAAATAATAATAATAAAAATGGAATATATACAAATACATACAAAATCAGGATGGAACCAAACCCCCCCAGTGGTAATTACTTCACCGTCACCACTGACGCTGTGGAGCAGGCACCAGGAGAGTCCCAGACTGGGCCCAGCAGCAGATGGGAGCTGTGTTCAGGAGCTGGATTCTGGTACTGGATTCAGGAACACACAGATCAGGATCAAAGGCAGAATGGACAGAGTCCTCCTCAGATGCTCCAAGGAAGAAACTGGAAGAGGACCCGAGGCAAGCCAAGCAAGGCCAGCAAAGCAGGCCAAGAGGGGTGAGACCCTCCTGATCCCTCAGCTTTATACAATATATGATGTATATGGGCTGGCATACCTTGTTGGTCAGTTTAGGGTCACCTGTCTTGTCTGCCCCTACCTGCAGGTGTGGCCTTTCACTTTCTGCACCCCTCAATGTGATACACAAGATCCAGCAGTGGCCTTGGTCTGCACACCAACCTTGGTAGTACCTCTAAACATGGAGTGTTATTACTGTTAGAAGCAGACACTATCCATAAAAACATGCTGCTGAACTTCAGAAAGTGCAGTTAGTTAGAAGAACTGAGCTGAAAAGTAAAATCGCTGAACAGAATTAGTTCTGTTCTCACTCATACCAGGACAACGGTGGTATGTGTATGGTGCCTAGTCATCATACAAGGGTCAATGGGCACAAACTAGAACACAGTAAGTTCCACCTCAACATCAGGGTGATGGAGCACTTGGAATAGGCTGTCCAGAGAACTTGTGGAGTGTCCTTCTCTGAAGGCTCTCAAAACCCACCTGGACACGTTCCTGTGCAGCCTGTTCTAGGTGAACTTGCTTTGGCAGGGGGGTTGGACTCGATGTTCTCCAGATGTCCCTTCCAACCCCTACCATTCTGTAATTCCATGAAAATAAACTGAAGTGCAATTTAATTTCTCTGACAAAACTTCATATTCTGTTTCATGACATTCTTGACTGATTGATTTAAACAATATAGCCTTCACATTATTTTAAGAGATGAGAGATTCAATTTTACTATTTCAAGAGATTGTATTTAGGTTCCAGAGATGCAAAGATTTATGCATGTATTCTACTTGAAGTTATGATTTAAGTTCTGGTTATTTAAAGCTAAATCTGGGTGTGGGAGCTTGTAGGACTTAGTGGGAACTTGTAGTGTAATCTACATGAAATATCTGTGAATAGCACTTAAAAATGAACAGTTTATTTTAATATGAAAAACTGAAAAAAATCAGCAAAGGGATGAATTGATGTAGCCAATAAGGCCTTCGAGGACAGTGGAAACTCATAAAAATCTGTTATGAATTAGAGTAATAAAACAGGGCAGGAGAATATTTATGTTGCTTCCAGTCTCTGTGTTTCTGTTCTGCAAATAAAGGGAAATCACCAGTTTTTATCACTTCTCAAGCTAGAATTTTCATTTTAGAAAGAAGAGGTATATGTTGAGGAGAAGACTGTAACTAAACTTGGCGAAACAGTTACACTACAGCATAGTATATGCAGGTATTATGTATTCATATACATACATTATTATAGCGTGTAGTATACACCATAGATATATACATATATATGCATACACTTGTAAATATAATGTAAACTGGAGTTCATAAGCTGCCCTTGAGCTAGATTAATTATTTTGTCAGTAGGACACATCAGGTCTCATTGACTGAGGCAAAGATTTAGACTGGAATAGAAATGTTTACTGTGGCCAGGTGGACATGCTTTGCATATGACTGTATGCAAAAGGTGAGGGGAAAACAGAAAAAGCTGGCCAAGTTCAAACAAATAGCCTTTCTGAACCATTATTTATGACCTTCAGTAGTTGCCACAGGCCTTCGTGGATCATTTCTGTTGAAAACAGCCCAGAGAAATTACGTTGTTGTAGATTATTTGTTCCTGTGATCATAATTATAAGCACGTTGTCATTCAAGGATTGGTTGCTGTGTAACTAACAGGGTTGTTTTTTTCTTTTATAATGTAGTTAGCTTGGAAGCAAACACAAATATAATAGTGATATTGTTATCACAGGGACGTTGAATAGCCATGTGATTGTATGTCCAAAAGTAGGCAGAATTTACACAGAAAATACAGGCATCTGTATCTAATGATAATGTACAAAGTTTGGGCTACAAAGATGGAGGACTATGAAAGACAGAAATAGAATTCCCTTTGAACAGAAAATGATTTCATTACATTTACACATCACCTAAAATAGAAGTATCTAAACACTGCTACTCTGATTCTGGGTAAGACTGGCTGGTGCTTTACTATTAGAAGTTTCTAGAAACTGGGATAGATGTCAGAAATCTTACTTTGTGTAAATCCAGATGCCTAATTACTGCTGTAGGCTAAAAGAAGCATTTTTTGTAGCTTTTTATTAACTTGGGTATGTGAAAACCAGTGGATCTCTATTCCCATGACATCTTTTCATTTCATCCGAGGATTAGGCAACAATCATACCTCTTTATGACCCTAATTCTGTACTATATGGCAGTACTGAGTTCAGTGGAATTACTCTTAATTGACAGAGCTCTCTAGAGAGAAATTATAATCAGGTCCCTTAAAATTTACTAGACATGGAAGAGTAACATGAGCTTTAAAGTAGCTGATTTGCTGTATGCAAATGTTTTAGTAGCAGTAGGTTGCAGGGAAGTCTGTTATCATGTTCTGCATATGTTTTAGGCATTATTCTGCCTAAAGCATGTGTTTTCTGGGGATTTTATTAATAGTGAAGTATAAGTTACCCCTATATACATTTAAAACAGCAGGATAGTGCTGAAGAAAAAGAATGAGAAAAAAATTGGTATCAAGAATATAATGTAAATACCTCCCATCTAAAACACAGTCTTCAAAAGGCTACATGAACACAAGCTGGACAAAAAGTGGAATGGTCCTTGTTAGATTGTGACTGAAATACCAAACCCACAGGAAGAGAGGGAAAAGAGGGGTATCTTTATCCCTGAGAAGATAAGAGTTCTGGAGAGATTCATAATAGGTTAAGACTCCCTGAAAAAGTACATGTCTTTCCTCTTCTTTTACAAAACTCCAGCCCTATAATTTTTGTTCTGTTTTACTGATTCAATCTCACAATAACGTATCTAATTGAAACAAAGGAAAAAAAAATTAATTTTAAATACAATCTTTTGATATCTTTCAAAAATTTACTACCCTTGAAGAGAATCCTAAAATTACATATCTGAATCCCAGCTATCCCATCAAATGTGATTTACATAGGAAACATAGAAACTGTATGAGAGACATTACGTAGAGAGAGACATTACGTAGCATAGAGATTAAAAAAAAGGAAGGTAGAATAAATTGTTTCTCTAGTTAAAGAGAGCAGATGTTAAAAATGTCTTTTAAATCACTAAACAAAGAAGTGATTAGCAACTTTTATTTCTCCCAATACTTAAATTTTTTAAAAATATATAGGAAGTAAAATATGCTTATTGACAAAACTGATTATATAAGATACTATGTTCACTAGAAGACCAATAGGAGAGATCATAACATACATAACACAGTCCTTGGGTTAATCAGAACTAAAGCAAGTGACACAAATGAGACATTCATCCCAGAAGGCACTGGATGACAGAAGCTGGATCCTACATTAGTTCATGAGAAGTCATATGAATAAATTGTTCCTTTATGACTACTTAGTCTTTTAAATATGACTATTCCAATTCAAATCATTATGTGGCACATGCTTTGGCTATCACTTTTCCACATGTCCATCTCCTTTGAGCATTGGCTGGTACTCCCACCTTCACTGCTTCTCACAGAAACTGAACTAGAAACTATTTTATTGTCCTTTGTCAGAATTCGTTAATTATAATTTTTTTACTCTAAGCTGGGGGAAGGCCAATTAAAACTACAAAAGGCAGACAATGCTCAATTGTTCCAGGTAATAAGATATGCCTATCATTTGTCATCGTCATGGTGATTCTACTACTGCATATTAAATTACATTTTGTATAATAAAATAAAAAATTAGATATTAAATAATAAAACCAAAATTAAACCACAGAAACACAGAATTGTCACAATTGAAAAAGACCTCTAAGATTACAGTGTCCAACCATCAACAAAAAAAAACAAACAAAAAAACACACACACAAAAAAAACCCCACTTCACCATCCCACAAGAGCATGTCCTGAAGTGCCTCTTCTACATTTTTTTAAATACCTCCAGGGATGGTGATTCCACCACCTCCCTGAGCAGCCTGTTCCAGCACCTGACTACTCTTTCAATAAAGAAATTCTTCCTAATATCTGATTTAAACCTCCCCAGGTGCAACTTCAGAACATTTCCTGTAGTTACTTGAAAGAGGAGAGAACCACCCACCTCACTGCAACCTCCTTTCAGGTAGCTGTAGAGTGATAAGGTCTCTCCTCAGCCTCCTCTTCTCCATACTAAACAATCCCAATTCCCTCAGCCTCTCCTCACAGAACTTGTTCTCCAGACCCTTCACCAGCTTGGCTGCCCTTTTCTGAACTCACTCCAGCAACTCAATGTCTTTCTTGTGGTGAGGGGCCCAGAACTGAACACAGTACTCAAGATGTGGCCTCACCAGTGCTGAGTACAGGGGCACGATCACTTCCCTGCTCTTGCTGGCCACACTATTTCTGATACAAGCCAGGATGCCGTTGGCCTTCTTGGCCACATGGGCATACTGCTGGCTCATAATCAGCTGGGTGTCAACCAGACCCCCAGGTCTCTTTCTGCTGGGCAGCTTTCCAGCCACTCTTCCACAAGCCTGTAGCATTGCCTGGGGTTAAATTAAAGTTCTTGTGACTTTATCTCTACAGGGATTATTCAAATTACCCAGCTCACATGACTGCTGGAAATGAAAACATGTCAGTGTTGAGGATAGAGGCAATTTTTTTGATTTTGTGACTGTGTGAATGTAAGGAAAGAATTATAGAACTAGAAATACCTCATGACAGATTAACAAATAACACTGTAAACCATCTAACTTTAATTAGTGAAAAGCTGTGCTGATACAAAGAGGCTATGAGAGACAGAAGAAACACAGCTTCTGCCTAGATAGTTAAGAAAGAAGTACAAAGGGTACAAGCAAAAGCTGTGGGTTTATATTTAATGTTTATCCTGCAAAGGTCTCAGATATCACAGACAAGTATCCTGCTAGCGTACATGCACATGACAGTCTTTTAAAATGTTTATCAATAATGTATCAATTATGGAACATCTCAAGCCTCAAGAATTACATTCATAAAATTGATAACTTCTGTTAATGAGTGAAACAGATCCATGTGCTTCAGAGAGCCATGTAAGGCCAGCACATAGCTATTATAGGCAAAAAGCAAAAGTAGCCAAAATTGGATCATTCTGGATAATCAGAAATCAAGTCTCAGTATATACAGAAGTATCAAACAGATCATCATATGATCATATTCATGAAAAGATTGAGAGGGGACCTTATTAATGTTTACAAATATCTGAAGGGTGGGTGTCATATGGAAGGAGCCAATGTCTTTTCTTTAGTGCCCAGAAATAGGACAAGGAACAATGGGTATAAACTTGAGCATAGAAGTTTCCACCTCAACATGAGGAGGAACTTCTTTACTGTGAGGGTAACAGAGCACTGGTACTGGCTGCCCAAAGAGGTTGTGGAGTCACCTTCTCTAGAGACTTTCAAAACCCTTCTGGATGCGTTCCTGAGCGACATGCCGTAGGTGATCCTGCTCGGCAGGGGTGTTGGACTCAATGACCTCTAGAGATCTCTTTCAATCCCTAACATTCTATAATTCTATACAGTTGTGAGCAACTTCAGGAGTCATCTAGTGCAACTTCCTGCCCAAAGCAGTGTCAGTGATGAGATGTGACACCAGGCCGTTTATAGCTTGATCCAGTTCAGTATCAAGAACTTGGAAGGAAGGGCACTGCATGACTTCTCTGGGCAATCATCATGTCTATGTGAGATTAGCACTATGAGAGAAAGCACTTACTGGGACTATATTTTTGTCCTAAACTGAAGATGCATTTGGCACCTCCTAGCCTTAAAGGATGTGTATCTCTAGACTGGTACCTTCATCACAGTCTGAAAAACTGTGTTCACTTTTGAGTGAATCACAGAAACCTTGAGTTTTCAGGAGTGAGTGAAATGAAATCACAATTTGAGATGATTGTAATTTATCCCTCAGAACAGCCCTCTAATTTCAAATGCCCATTTCCCAAACTGTCAGTATTCTCCAGGAAAAAAAAAAAATAGTTTTACTGGGAAAAAATTAAAATGTCATTGGGAAATATTTCTTATCAATATTCAAGATAACTTCATGATTTTGTTGGGGTTTTTTTCATGATAAATTGGGACTGAAGATAAAAGCAAGGCCTATGCTTTCAGCATTGGAGTTTTGCATCCAGATCTGCCTCTGGATCTGTCAAGATCTGGATGTCTACAGGCCATTTTGGCCAGGCAGTCATGAGTTGCACATTACTGTCCTGACTTGACACAAGAACATGGTAGTTTCTGAAATCTTAGATGTGCTTTATCTCCAGCTATGAACCCAGAACAAAATGGCATAAAAATTGATTGTATGTATGTTTGTATTGATCTTTTTCTCCCAAGAGTTCTGAAACTAGGCTTTCAAAATCACCTGTGAATAGCCTGATTACCCACCTAAACCACAGTTGCTGAGTGACTGCTTTGGGTGCTACAGAGTATACAGAAGTCCTCTTTCAAAAAGCATACCAAAATTGTTTGACTATTAAACTGTAAAAATAAGCAGTATATAAATAGTAAAAATGATCATAATCATCAACAGAATGAATATCTCTTCTGTGATCTAATATGCACCTGCCTTAAATAACAATAAAGAATGATAGAATAGAAAAGATGTAAAATAAATTAATATCTAATGGTAATATAGCTATTTCTGAATATAATTTCAGACATAACAGTGTTTTTATTACTCTTTACAGGCAGAAAAGATAAATTTCATCTGAAATTATTATTCATCCTGCCAAACAACATGCACTGAATGGTAGACAAGTGCTGGGAAAACTAGAAGAGGGAGGCTGGCAATGTATATCTTACTTATATTGCAATGAAATAGACATAATGGAAGAGATAGGAAATCCAGGAGACATTATTTAAATAAATTTCATTTTAGGCAGCAAAAGACCCTTTCACAAAACATGATATATCATTTGAATATCTCTTTCTGTCATCACAGATTATGAGCAAAACTCTTACTTGTCAAGTACCTGCAGTCCATATTGGCTTCAGCAGGGTGATTGAATGCAGTCCTTAGCAGTGATGAAAAATCTAGCCATTCATTTGCAGCTGCATCAATACAATTCTGAAGATGCTAGCTTCAGACAGGCACCTGGGTTTGAAAATGTGGCCTATTTTATCTGCAGAGACAGCAGATCAGCTTCTACACTACTTTTTGTGGTGGAAAATGCTGTTTCAGGATATAGATATCTCTTAAAAAAAAATTAGACAAATATGCATTTTTGTAATATAATTAGCCATGACTTCATGCTGTGATATCATGAAAAAAAAAAAAATGGGAGTATTGAAAGAGAAATATGTGATCTGGATATTTGCAGATTGTTGTTGACAACAACGTGAACAACAGCACTAACAAGTACAGTGTCAGGAATAATTTTTCTATACAATTCTGGATTATTTTATATGATTCTATATGATTATTACTGTGAGAAAATACTGAAACATTAAAAGTGGAAAAATACAGTTGTAGGGAGAAAATATACATGCCAGGTGGAGAAAGCTTCGCCTACAGAACTGAGTGTTAGAATATGCTAATAATAAAATTGTTAATGACTAAGTGAGTGCAGTGTAGAAATTGCAGTTACCTTATTTAGATGAAGTGACTGTGTAAAGTATGTTAACAGAATTCAGAAAGAGAAAAAAAGTCATAGAACACTAAAAATGAAAAAGCATACTCTGCCTGCTGGGGCTTTATGATTAACCTAGAAACACAATGTACTACAACTAAGATATTTAGGATGAATGTAAATAAATAAATAAATAAATGTTGAAAACCACCTTCAACACTAAAGGCTCTTACTATTTCGGTGGGGTTTTCTTCTGAGTGAAATAGGAATTTGTTTTCTATGCTGCATTCTGGGACGCTATATCCAAATTTATCAAGGTTACTGCTCTCTGAGCTCTGCAAGGTCTTTGTGGATATATAATAATCATTCTGAGAAATGGTGGAAACAACATTCTGAGGAAACACTTAAAATGAACTAAATATCTGAAACTGTATTTAGACTTTGTGGAAGTAAATTTCCTCCCCCTCACCCAACCATTTGAATTTATATTTAATTTTGGATAGTAAAGTTTACTGTAAATTGTAATCTCTGGACAGTTTCAGTGTCTTCTCTAATAGCCTTTGGCCATTCTTCTTCATATCAGACAGTTAATTTCTGGTCCACTTATACATCCATCTACCTATTCTCTCCCTGAGGGTGAAAATCACAAATAACTAACTATAACCAGTATGTAAGTGTCAAGCAGGGAAGACAGGAAGTTGAAATCAATAGAAAACATGGCACAAAGGGGTCTAGGTAGAAGGGAATGAAATTTATCCAAAATTGTAACAGATAAGCTCAAGGAAAGGAAGCAAAACAAACTCCATATTTAGCTATGAAAATGAAAAATCTGCTAAGATTATTTGTACTGCCAGGACACTGGTGCCCAAAAAGAACCACTTTATATGCTTCAAAACTGCATCTTGTTGATCTAGAAGTGAACCTGTGGTTGGAAGAAATGTATAGATGATTACTGATTGAAAACACATCCAATCTTATTTGCCAGTATTGTTCAAAGGATATAAAAGGTCTTGCTGCCTCTTCGTTATTTCTCAGGAAAAAATATCTGACATGAACCAAGCTCCTTCAGAGCAGCTGCTGTCCTTTTTCTCCCTACATCTGGTCAGCAATGTCTCATGCTCAGCCGCTGCAGGGCAGAGGAAACAAAAATTGGAGCTCTGGCTACCTACTGCTTGCTAAGCCAGCAGCATACGAAAATGCTATCAGCTGCCATGGCCTCATCTGAAGAATAAGGCTGAGAAATAGAAATAACTTTCTTCATCATGTGACCCCTCTGAAGTTAACTCCACCAGTAGCAAGTTACCATGTCTATAGAGCTGGTTTGGAACAGTGGTTCCATTTTGTGGAAGATCTTGATATGGCACTTTTTAATTTATTATTGCTTGGAAATTAAACAGTTTGAAATTCCCTGTGAAATGGAATTGTGCCTGCACAGAATGCTGGAGCTACACAACCTGCAGATCCTAGTTCAGGCTACTTTGCCTCATAGTTTTCTCTAAGGACAGAAGTCCTGGAATCCTGATGCAGTTGAACTAGGAGGAACTTCATCAAAAACAGACACATTGCAACCTCTGGAAGCTCTACATCACAGCTCTAACTTTCATTGTCATTAGAATGAAAACCATATACATAGTCTAAACACAAGGTGCACTTTTTCATCATTATTGATAAAAACACCTGCAGAATGTGCAGACACAGAAGAAGAAATCCTGACTACACAGTTTATTCAAGGGAGGAGCAATAAAGAGGAATGAACTTCACCTGATAGACAGCAGTCCTATCACTTAATGTCTGAGTGTACTGTGGAGAAGGCAGTGGGGACCTGGGTACAAATAGAATTAGTTTTAGAAAGATATATGAACCTAGGAATACAGAAACTTTAGAAATATATATGATATATGATTCTAAAATATCATCCCAAATTTCTCTTATGATGGAAGAAAGATTACAGAGAATGCACATATTAAACTTCAATTACATTTCTTGTGGTATGGAATTACTACAAATATATGGAGCAGGGTACTGGTTTTGTATACCATTAAAATTCATCTATATATAGTATGAGGAAAAGAATAAATTAATAAAAGTATGTTTCATGTCTAGCCTAATTATAATCAATGTTCTTTCTGGAATAATGGCTGCCAGAATGAGAGACATAATACTGTAATCTAACTAGAAAATCTTCAAGAGGCACGGAACCTGCTGGGATCATTTCTGTCACTCTTAATTGGCCAGAGGGGGTCAGCACGAAGTAGTCTGAGGCACCCATTACTGGCCAAGAAGCCAGGGAAACAAGATGTGTATCTAAATAATGTAAAACCCCAAAGCAAGAGCCCGCAACAAAACTGTGGCTTAATATGAGGGAGTGAAATCCTGTGGTGAGACAGAAAGATACTGAAAGAGTCTCTCAGAGGAAGAAGTGGAAGCCTCATCTCTTGAATAATTTAAATCCTAAATGAACAATACAAATATACTGAAGGGAAGAATCCACTGTCAGAGCTTTGAGTAGATGGATCTATTGATGCTTTTTGTAATTCTATTCTCATGACCTGTACATACTACTGCCAAAATAATCCTAAATCATGAGGTTTTAAATCCCTAAGCATACTAACACAGGATGTAATAACAGCAATGGATACTGTAGAATAACAAACTCAACTTTTTATGAATACTTCCAGAAGAAGTTAAGTTGCCTGCTGTCTTACTGTTTTACTAGGAAAAATAGCTCACAGAAGTTCTGCTATTATAGATTTTACATTTATAATTAGTATTGTTATCATCAAATTACAGTCCCTCAGAAAGAATTACATGTAAAATATACATTGAATGAAATCCAAAATAACATAACTTTTTTTTGTCCTATTGTGGGATTGAAGAAGCTGTAAAATTAACTAGAAATTTGTAATCACCTTTTAGATCATAATTTGGTACAGACATTTCTTTTGTCCTTTTTTTTTGATACTAAAATCTTGATATCCTTTGTCCCATGAGATATTTGCAGTCGTGAACACTTTGAAGACACAATGAAGAAGTAAACCTTAAGATCAAATATAATAATCTCATTGACATCAGTGATCTTGCCAGAAACGGGAGTCTGTACCTTAGAGAGAAAAAAGTGAAACACAAAATAACCATAATCAGACCTAATTCAAGGTGAATTTTGTAGCAATAGTGAAGTATTCACCTTTTGCTATATAGGCAGCTGTATAGACTGCATGGCTGTAGGATTAGGAAAAACTTACCACTCACGCTGCATCAGCATAGTACAAGTGAAAACAAGTTACTACTGCTAGAAGGAGTCATCTCTGGCAAGCAGCAGCTACCACCATATGCACCCTATACTTTCCTCAGTAGCATTAGCAGAGACTAACTGTTTGACAGCTCATGGTATTCTAACAGCTGATTCCTATCTTCTCCAATAGAGCTAATCTGGCAGTCTATTGTCCCAGGCAACTCCATACTTTGCCTGTACGTAAAGCCAAGACAGCCATAATCTAATTGATGGTCATTATTATTGGGAAGGATTAAAACAAAAACTAGAGCTATAACTTGAAATTTTGTAAAGGCATTAAACAGAAAAAAAAAAACAAGGAAGAAAGAGATAAAAACCAAACTGTGATGATAGGAAACATAAATCTGTCAAGGAACCACAAAGGCCATTCAAAATAAAGTTTCAGTATTTCACTTGACAGCTCCAGCCTTATTTAAAACTGGAAGCATATGTAGCATAGATGGATGAATGAACAACAGGGCACACAGGGTACACATAGTACAAGCAACACAGATATCCCATGATATCTGGAACAGTTCTAAGGGTTGGGGGCAGGGTGTGAAGAAACTAAAACCCAAGAACTACTAAGAGTTAACAGTATATGGCTCCAGTCCCAAAATTTTTAATTGAAATGGGAATAATAAAACTTCTGGTTCGCTATTTACAGGAGGGCAACCTGTACAATCATGACAATAATGAAATGGAAAACACAGGACTTTGAAAAGGAGTAACATGTGGTTAAAGATTATTTAAGCTGGAAGAGCGAAGACATTTCTCACATTTCTCTTAGGGAGAGTCTCTTGGAGCATCAAAGGGTGAAAAGCATAGTTAAGTATAGTAAAAAAGCTGGACTAAAATTGACTGTCTCCTTTCTTCTTTTTTCTACCAAAAATATGATGAGAAATATGATTATATCCATTTCATCAGAGTTGCCATTTCCTAATAATACAGCTCTAACTGCTCAATGACAAGATTTTGAAACAGATTAGTAACACATCTCCAGACACATATTCCTCTAAATTCTTTTAAAGGAACTTGAGAAGGAAGTAGTTAAAATGCTGGGGAAAATCTTGAAACTGCTATTTCACAATCAGCTGCTATCCTTGAGTCCAAGAAATGCTATATATAATCTTGCTGTCAAGCAGCAGTGTTTACTGGGGAGCTATTGCTGGGCACGGGTAGTGCCATGAGGGGCAATGCCACAAGGGGGCAGAGGACAAGGGATCAGTCGTGCTGGGTAGATTTTAGCTCCAGAGACACCCTCCCTCGGTATTTTGGTCTCTTACAGAGCTGGCAACTGAACAACTTCATAGATAAAACATATATCTCCATGGTATTCTCCATTTCTTTCATCACATTAGAGAGGCACATTTATGATGAATTCAAAATTTCCCATGTACATGCATATTTTCCAGTCAAATGCAGTTTACTTTATTGTGTTATTAGTAAATTGTCCAGTTTTAATATATTTTTCTCACACACTTTTCTCACCATTGGTTTGCTACAGAAAATTATAAAGCATTATGCACAATGAATACGAAGAACTCCAGAAGCAACAAATCATCCACAAGACTGCAGGTGTGCAAATCATGAAGACGAAAGATTTTCTGATGTCACCTATTGCTTATGTAGTTATTACATCCCATCATTCTTGTGAATTCATCCTCTGCTAAAAAATACATCTCACATCTTGTCTTTCAGCAGCAGTTATCTTGTTTCAGCTGGGATTATCTTCCTACCACGGTATGGCCCACAGATTATTACCCACAATTAACCTTCCAGGTCAGCAGCAATGAACTTGAAAGAAGAAAACAGGTCTATCAAGAAAGACTTCAGGGCCTTGGGTCACCTCATCAAGGGAGTGGGAGCACAGGTAGTGTTCTCCTCTATCCCCCTAGCTGCAGGGTCTAACCCAGAAAGATGGAGAAGGACCCACCAGATTCTTGTTTTTGAGACTGGTGCTATCAGCAGGACTTTGGGTTTTTTGTCCATGGGTACATGATGCCTGGCCTGCTGGCAGCAGATGGGGTACATCCGTCCCAAAGGGGGAGAAGGGTTTATCGCAGGAGTTGGCAGGGCTCATTGACAGAGCTTTAAACCAGAGACAAGCCTGGGATGTTTGTGGGATGGTGTGCCAGCTCCACTGCTATCTCAGGGGTCATAGAGGACAGTGAGCATGTGATAGGGAAGACACAAGGGCTATTGATGAGCCAGGACTCATGGTAGTGCCTGAGAATGATCAAACAGGGACTAGACCCTTCCCATGCAAAAAGGTGCACCAACTACAATGCATCTATGCCAATGCATGTAGCATGGGCAATCAGCAGGAAGAGCTTGAAGCTGTTGTTCAGCGGGAAAAATATGATGTAGTTGCCCTTATGGAAACATGGTGGCATGAATCCCATAACTGGAGTGCTGTGTTGGATGGCTATAGGCTCTTCAGAAAGGATAGGCACATGAGAGGCCGTGGTGTGACCCTATATGTTAGTGAAGTCTCAACTGTCTTAAGCATGATGATGATGGTGATGATAAGGTTGAATGTTTATGGGTAAGAATCAGGAGGAAGGCTAACAAGGCAGATGTCATGGTAGGGGTCTGTTATAGACCATCCAATCAGGATGAAGATGTTGATGAAATGTTCTACAGGTGGCTGGGTAAGGTCTCAGAATCGCTAGCCCTTGTTCTTGTGGGGGACTTCAGCTTAGCAGATGTCTGTTGGAAATACAATACAGCAGACAGGAAGCAGTCCCAGAGATTCTTGAATTGCGTGGAAGATGACTTCCTAACACAACTGGTGACCAAGCCAACTAGGGAAGGCTCTCTACTAGACCTGCTGTTTGTAACAGAGAAGAACTAGTGGGAGATGTGAAGGTTGGTGGCCATCTTGGGCAAAGAGACCATGAAATGGTTCAGTTTTCAAATCTTAGGGAAGTAAGAAGGGAGGTCAATAGAACCTCTATAAATACGTTAACAGTAAAAGAAGAGCTAAAGAGAATCTCTACCTTCTCCTGGACAAGGGAGGGAACCTTGTGACTAAGGACAAGGAAAAGGCTGAGTTGATAAGTGTCCACTTTGCCTCAGTTTTTGTCAGCAATGCCAGTTGCTACCTGAGGGTCCAGCCCCTCAGATTGGAAGATGGGCATGGGGAGCAGAATGCAGCCCCCATAATCCAGGAGGAAATGATCAGTGACCTAGGGTGCCATATAGATGTGCACAAATCTATGGGACTAGATGGGATCCACCCAAGGGTACTAAAGGAGCTGGCAGAAGTGCTCACCAAGACACTCTCCATTATTTATCAATAGTCCTGGCTAACCAGGGAGGTCCCACTTGACTGGAAGCTAGCAAGTGTGATGGCCATCTACAAGAAGGGCCAGAAGTATGGTCCTGGGAACTATAGACCTGTCAGCCTGATCTCAGTTCCAGGGAAGTTTATGGAGCAGGTCATCTTGAGTGCCATCACATGGCACATTAAAGACAACCAGGTGACCAGGCCCAGTCAGCATGGATTTATGAAAGATAGGTCCTGCATGACTAACCTGATCTCCTTCTACAACAAAGTGACCTGCATAGTGGATGAGGGAAGAGATGTGGACATTGTCTACCTGGACTTTAGTAAAGGTTTTTACACCATCTCCCACAGCATTCTCCTTCAGAAACGTATGGCACAAGGCTTGGATAAATATACTCTGCACTGGATAGAAAACTAGATGGATGGATGGGCTGAAAGAGTGGTAGTGAACAGAGCCAAATCTCGCTGGCGTCCAGCCACACGTGGTGTTCCCCAGGGTTCAGTACTGGGACCTGTTCTCTTTAATATCTTTATTAATGATCTGGATGGTGGGATTGAGCATACCCTCAGTAAATTTGCAGATGACACCAAGCTAGGTGGGTGTGTCGATCTGCTAGAGGGTAGGGAAGCATTACAGCCAGACCTAGACAGGTTAGATCAGTGGGACAAGGTTAATTGCATGGGGTTCAACAAGGTCAAGTGCCAGGTCCTACACTTGGGTCATAACAACCCCATGGTAAGCTACAGACTTGTGAATATGTGGTTGGAAAGCTGCAAGTTGGAAAAAGACCTGGCGGTATTGATCTGTAGTCGACTAAATATGACTCAGCAGTGCATGCAGGTGGCCAAGAAGGCCAATGGCATCCTGGCTTCCATTAGAAACACCGTGGACAGCAGGAATAGGGAGGTGATCATCCCCCTGTACTCAGCATTGGTGAGGCCACACCTTGAATATTGCATTCAGTTCTGGGTCCCTCACTATTAGAAGGATTTAGAAGTGCTGGAGTGTGTCCAGAAAAGGGCAACAAGGCTTGTGAAGGGCCTAGAGCACAAGTCCTGTGAGGAGTGGCTGAGGGAGCTGCGGTTGTTTATTCTGGAGAAGAGGAGGCTGAGGGGAGACCTTATTTCTCTCTACAACTACCTGAAAGGAGGTTGGAGTGAGGAGCCTCTTCTCCCTGGTGACGTGTGACAGGACCAGAAGGAATGGATGCGAGTTGCACCAGGGGAGGTTTAGGCTCCATATTAGGAAACGTTTCACTGAAAGGGTTATCAAACATTGGAATGATCTGCCTGGGGCAGTGGTGGAGTTGCCATTCCTGGAGGCATTTAAATGGTGTGTGGACCTGGTGCTTAGGGACATGGTTTAGTGCTGAGCTTGCACTGTTGAGTTGAAAGTTGGACTAGATGATCTTGAAGGCCTCTTCTAACCAAAGACTTTCTGTGATTCTGTGATTGGGTTCCACACCAAGTAAAGTAAAAAACAAACCAAAACCAAAACTAAAATGTGTACTTTGTTTAATTTATATTCACACAATCAACATCAAACTTCAAGCAACCATCAGGAGACAGAACAGAAAAGTTCTGCCAGACTCACAAATTCACAGGCTCTTGCTATTTCCATTTTCAGGCAAGCATAGTGTGCCCCAAACTTAATATGAAAAGATGGGGTTTCAAGTAAGATCTGAATTCTTGAAATATTTTTTATCTTTTATTTTTCGTTTTCTTTCCAGACAGGCACCTAAAGGATTGGACTGTGAGTTCTACTGGCCTGTAGTTCATCTAGTGTGTTACCAGCTGCTGAATACTATAAACAAACACTGCTTGTTCAGTACAGGTCACATTTTTATTGTGATTATTGTTATTGCTATTATAGAAGCATTCATGTGCCATTTTTTAATGTAAAAATAAGAATGAAATTTCTGCTGGCTGTTAAGATGACTAGATGTTAGGTATTATCTAAAGTTTTAAAATAAATATGCCCTTCTCACTTTGCATACAGTAGTTCTGCTGTCTTTGGGAAATTGAATACATTCTTAGGGCACTAGATGTTCTTGGTCAAGACAAAGAGCAGAAAGAGAAAAGTTCGATATGCGATCTCATCCACTGTCCAAACAACATGAAAAGCGAGTAAAAATATTGTAAGAGTTTTATTCTCTAGCATTCATGAGTCACAAAAATGTTATAGTTCTCCAAATACTATGATTGCAAAGAATATATGGCTGTGATTCCTTTGATTCCTACCTCTGAGTATAGAGATTAAAACATTTGCTTCTGTAAATAAGCAACATTCGCTTCCTGAAATTGATTATGTACCTGATTACATATCACTTAATGTATCTGAGCCTTTGTAATTAGTATACAGTCAATTACTATGCAGCCTTCTAAATACAATTTATGTATATATAAATGATATTTTCAGACATGGTTTACAGTTGTGTAAATACAGAATGATTCCACTGGGATTAAATGAAATTATTTCAGCAATGTACCCACATACTCAACAGACTGTGTCCCTCCTCTGACAAACATAGAGGATGACACACAGTAGCAGTGAAACAAAGGCCACACCTGAGAAAAGGCCAGGGGAATAAGGAAACACCTGTTTGTGTTGCGGAAGAACAGGTGGGAGGCGGTGGCTTGCCGGCTCAATATCCTGTGCTTGTGATTACAAAGAATGGTGAGCAGGTGCCTCTCTTTCTTTTCCTTGTGAGTTTATTAAGAAGCCGCCTCTGCTTTGCACAACCTGGTGATGCCTTTCCAGCATCGCATGTCTGCCCTCAGCTCCCTCCCCGTATCACCTCGCCGAGGTCCCCTGGTGCTCGCTGTACCCGTGCTGAACGCACACTGTTCTGCCTGCTGGGTAGTGCAGGAAGCCTTAATTACAGCCTGAAAATAATATCGCTTCCCCCGAGAGCTTCCCCAGTTATTCCTGTGGGATAGGAGAAGCTGAGAGGAGCGAGGCGGGGTGAGGCAGGAGCTCCGCGGGCCCGCCTACGGGCACAGGCGCCTTCGTGCGCGCCGGCCGGGCGGCTTCAGCACCACGGCCAGCTCCAAGTGAGCAGCAACGGCCTCCGCCCCGGCCCGGGCGGCGGGCGGAGCACGGCCCGGGGACGCAGCTCCAGCGGAGGTGCGGCCTCGGTGCCTACCCGGTTCCCCGCCCCACCCCGAGTCGGGCGAGGGCTGCCTGCCGGCGCTCACCACCCGCCCTGCACTGCACTCGCAGGGACGCTGCGCGGCCTCCGCGCCGCCCACTCGGCTCCCGAGCGGAGGCTCGCACCTGCTCGGCACCCAGGGAGCAGCGTCCGGCGCCGGGGGGATCCCCCTTCCTCGGCAGAAGAAGCGCGTTGGGCGAGGGGAAGTCCTCGTCTGGGTCGCGCTGCGGGAGGAGGGGGCGAGCCCTTCCATCGGGGCGGGGAAGGATACCGAGGGCTCCGGTGGTCCCTTCTCTCCCTCCCCTCCCAACGTTCAAAACCGAACCCCCTTCGCGCCTCCCCCCCCCCCCCCCCCCCCCCCAGTCCCTCCCCGCCCCCCCCCCCCCACCGCCCCAGACGGGGCGTGTACAGAGCTCCTTCCCTCCCCCTGCCCTGGCAGAGCCTGGGGCTCCCCGGCGGTCCACGCTCAGGGGCCGCGAAAGGGTCCGCGGTGCCGGGAGGGCGGAGAAGCCGGGGCAGCTGGAACTGTCGGACGGACCCCCCCCCCCCCGCCGGCAGCGCCCTCCGTCCCCGCTGCCCCCCTGCCGCCGCAGCGGCGGGGATGTGGCACGTCGCGGTGCTGCCGGGGTGTAGCTCATTCCTGATGCCGCTGTTTGTCGCTGAGTTTTGAAGAGATTTATTGGCTGGCTCTTGCTAAGCCACGCTTGAGTAATCCGAGCTGCTGCGCGCCGTGGTGAAGCCCGGAGGGGGGGAACGTCACTCCCTCTGGCAGCGGAGCAACGCTAGTCTTCCAGCCCTCTAACCATCACTACAGCGTCGGAAACTGCCGGCTCACAGCCATTTGCTTTGGAAAATTGGCGATGTTTGGTGCTAGAGATCGATTACTCTTGTAATCTTCCCACACCACCACCTCCTCCTGCTTACCCCACCCCTACCCGCCCCAGACAATAGCGTCCGAGCTCCTCCAGGAAAAAAATAGAAAAGAAAGCAAGGAAGGAAAGAAAGAAAGAAAGAAAAAGAAAGAAACTGAGGGATGGATCTGACTCCAATAGGAAAAGCGTGTCTCTAGAAGTGGTGCTAATGGGAAGAGATTTCCGAGCTCCAGAGGACGATGATTTGTCACAAAGGGTAGCTGGCTCGGTGCTTTGGGCTGGAGCCGAGTAGGAGATCCTTGGAGAAGTCATTGTGCACAGAAAACCGAAGACCTGTACAAACATGCCTGTTCGCAGAGGTCATGTGGCACCACAAAATACATTTTTGGGTACAATCATACGAAAATTTGAAGGGCAAAGTAAGTTCCTCTTTCTATCTCTTTTGCTACAGTAGTTTGATTCTGCTTGTGACTAAATGAACAGCAGCTCCAGACTATTTTAAGTTTGTAGCTTGGAATAAAATCCCAGAGGTAAGGAGTGAATCCCTGGCTGGCGTAACATTGGTTTTGATCTAGAATACAGATTACTGACTTGAATTATTGGTCTTTTTCCCCCCCCACTAATTCAAGGAACAGGTTTTATCTGACAGTATCCATATTGTATAGCTATAGAAGTTATATATATCTTACCTTCTGAACCGGTGAGATTGCTCTAAGCAGAGTGTACAATCATGTTGCCTGTGCAATGTCTAAAAAATAAGGTAGTTTTATGATTGTTGTTGTTATGATAATTATTATTAATTATTATTGTTTTTTCAAAATAAACCAGAACAGTCAGACTTTGATTTAGAGGAAAGACATAATATGCAGAGACGTTATCTAAGGAAAATACTCTCTTACTTTTTTGTCATGACTGCATCTTAATATAGCTGTCAATTATTTCTGCTTTGTTTATGAAAGACTAAAATACCTATCAAACCAGTGCAAATGTATCCTCCAGGAGAGCCTGTGAGATCTTTTCCAATGCAGCAGTTTACTACCTGTCGAGGTGGTTGAAGCTGAAGTGCTTTCCCTGACCAGAACTCTGGTTTAGTGTTAACAGTAAGAAGGAACACTTGATGCTTAAAATGAATTTCATTTAGAAACAGTAGTTTTGATGTATGTACATTTATTTAAATATTTAGCATAATTTTAGTTTCAGTCTGGTGCAAACCCTTACAGCTAAGTCTAGTTTATATACTTCCTTATAATTAAACTCACATTACCAATATAATATTAATAGTAATTTCAGAAAAAAATAGAGATGTGTTTGTAGTCCTAATTTATCTAAATGCTGAGTCAATGGTGCTACTCAAGTAAAGTTTTTATGCAGTAAAGTGCATATATTTGGAAGAGAAAAAAGCATTACCTAATAAACAGGCAAGTCATAGGGAAAGTCATGATTGAAAAACAATAGAAAAAGAAAGAATTACACCTATATGTTTCTCTCTGAATACTTCACTGTGTTCAAAGACAAAGTATTTTTAAAAATTTGAAGACTTGTACTGCTAACTTGGTGTCACATAAAAAGTCATTTATAAAGCAAGAGACCTACTAGTGTCATTAAGTAACCAGAAATTCATCTTATTAACAGCAAACATATCAAAGCTGCACATTTTTAATTATAATGGAAATACTGTCTTATAGTGGTAAACAGAAACAAATATCGTTTGAAAACTTTTGAACCTCTCTGTCAGGTTAGGGTTTGGGAAAGGATGATGGTCTGAGACACAGAACTTAAGTAGGGTGTGCAAAATATTTCCAACATCACAATCTTTGGCTTTCATGTACTTCCATACTCTTTTTGTTTGTTTGTTTTTGTTTTGTTTTGTTACTAAGGAATATTTTCTTTCAGAAATATAACTTCTAAAACAATCACAGAGGGGGAAAAAACTACCATGCTCTTCTCTAGTTTTGGTAAAATACTATGAACTTTCTGCCACTCACCTCAATGAAAATCCCTACAAAGTAGACTGAGCCTGTTGGACCTTACTCCAGGAAGCCCTGCAGTTGAGTAGAGCCCCCTTCCTGAGGTTCCACTTCACTCCAAAAGAAAGTACTAACTTTTCAAGGACTTTCTGGAGTTACAGCTGACAGGATACTGTGCATCACCCAGGTTTCAGTGAAGCTAAAAAAGACAAAATTTTGAAGTCAAAAGGAGTTTTGCTCAAGATTTGCGTAATCTGGGTTTATTTCCTTAAAAGACAACTAACTTAATATTCAATGTATTCTAAATTGATTGAAGTCTTTTTAAAACATATGGATCAAATTAGCTACATCAAATGACTGAAAATCTCTGCATTTCAGGTAACCCAGTAAAAAGAAGGGTTGTTTAGCGTCCATTGTGTAATTGACACTTTATGAAATGTTGAAAGAGTACTAAAAAATGCATCACTTTCTTTTATTGCAGATAAAAAATTCATCATTGCTAATGCTAGAGTGCAGAATTGTGCTATCATCTATTGCAATGATGGGTTTTGTGAGATGACTGGGTTCTCCAGGCCAGATGTCATGCAGAAACCTTGCACCTGTGATTTTCTTCATGGGCCAGAGACCAAAAGACATCAGATTGCCCAAATTGCTCAAGCACTACTGGGGTCAGAGGAGAGAAAAGTAGAAGTCACCTATTATCACAAAGATGGTAAAGTTTATTTTTATTTTCAAATCTTTTTTTATCAGTTGATTGGTAAAAGAATTGTGTATGATCTTCGGGTCTTTGCTGGAGTAGTGTTGTTATTTTTCTGAAGTCAACAGAAGTATAGTTATGTATATGAGTAAGGGAATCTGCCTTAGTGAGAGTATGGAGTATATCACTGTACACTGACCCTAACAGCTGAATGAGACTAGCATTGTGTTTGCAACTGTTGAACAAAAGTGTTCCCTCTTGGTTTAAAGCAGATGTAAATGTCTTAAAGTAAGCAGCCCTACAACAATGAACAAGTATAGTGGGGACATTCTGTGAATGTTAATTTTTATGAACTGTTTCGACTCACAGGACATAGAAATGGTGTACCAGTTTCGGGGGGCTTAACACTGCCTGCCTCATACAACTGGAACTGTACCTTGACTAAAATGAAGTATTTTACTGGAAAAAAAGTATAGCAAAGTTAAAAGTAGCAAAAACTGGCCTATCATGAGGAAAGCATGAGTTTATGAAGAAAGGGTCAAGTAATTTTCAGAGGTGAGATATTGTGAAGTTGGCGTACCTGTGACTGAACCACAGAAGCTGTCCTAGAATTATGTTGTTAGAGTAAAAATTTTAGGATGACTAAAGTACGAAGATTTTCCGTTACTCAGTGAAGACTCAATATATGAAGAATGGCTAAATCCGCTATACTGATACTTTTTTTTTTCCTGTTAAGAGCATAAAATAGATAAATTACTGTATTTTCAGCTTAAAAAATACGTACACATGAAAACTAATTATGATACAGAATATTTATATGTAGGGTTTTGGTTGTAGTTTGTTTTTTGGTTTTTTGTTGTTTTTTTTCTTAATTGCCCAGGGTTATTTTCAAAAACATCCATCTTTCAAACAAATCTAAGTAATGGATAAACGTGGTGTACCGTATTCTGTCTCTTGCTGTGTACACTCTTGGGAGAAGGAAAAGGAAATTCATATTCAAATGCTGAGCTTAAATTAGTGCTGGACAAGTGCCAGTGTGTTTTTTACATCAATTTTAGAATCACATGCAATGGATGCTTTCTCATTTTAAAGTCACAGAGTTAAACCCTGTTCTCAATATTTCTGTTGTTATCTCAGAGAGACTTAAGTAATATTATTTTTAGCTTAGGCTGGTATAATTCAGATAGGACTCGGGCCAACCCACGCTACCACGCTACCAGTATTTAAGCATACTCTTCTTAGCACATTGTCAGTAGCGTCCTTTATTCTTAGATCTGGTTTGGTGGTGTGGAGATGATTGTGGTCAAGATTTATTGTTGTAGCTGTGCCTTGAACATAGATTTCTCAGGAGATCTAATACTTTATGTCTTTTACACATCTGCCCTGTGTTTGTGTTAACTAGGCATGTGATAAAAATAATATTTCAGAAGGAGAATGTCATTCCTAACTTTCACAGCCACCAGCCTGGAGCACTGTTTTGAGATGTGGTTGTTCAGAAGTGCTTGTCTCTCAAGATATTAGGAGGGAGGGAAAGGCACTTAAATAAAGTACTGCTATCTGTGAATTACCATAAATATGTATTTTTCTAAAATGCTGAATTTTGGCATCATGCAACACACCCTAATCTGTTTGAGGCAAATCAAAGTAAAATTGTCTATAAAAATTCCCATATCTTTTGTAAAGAGTTTTGAATTTTGAAGTACATTATAAATGAGATACATGGATTATTCAGTGTAAACAATCTTACGCATAAGAGTTCTCAGTAACTTCACTTCTGTGAATAGTTTCTTTAAATTACTAGACTATATGTGTGAGGGTTAAGGAATTTCAAAAGCTACAGACAACAGTTCTAGACAAATTTGGATCGAATTCTTCAAAATGTTCCTCGTCAAAATGTGAATAGGACTTACTATGTTCACTACATGCTAAATTTAAACAAATACAGGTGAATTATTTTGAATTGTTAATATCATTTAAAATATCAAGTCACTGATTACTGGCAAAAATAAACAAAATACATCTGGCACTCAGATTCATAAATGTTTGACAGCTTGATCGTTTGTATATAGAGACTTTTTTGTTTCATTCCACATAATGCTCAGGTTTTTTTCAAAATGTGATAAAAGTATCAAGTTTATGTGGTATCGTAAAATTGAAACTACCTCTATGATGGATATAATAACTGAGAGTAAACATATTCTATGCTTATTCTAAATGTAGAAAATAACTAATTTCTAGTAATTTAGTAATTAATGAAAAGATATACTTCAATCTTTCAAATTTGCAAGTTTGTTTTTGCAATTTAAAGAGTGTATATATATAAGCTATATGTAACCTTCTGTATATTACAACAATACACAGAATATATTATAACAATATACAGAATGCTGATACTGAACAAGGATTTCCTCCAGGTTCCGAAGCAAAATTAATTTGAAGAATTTTCTATAAATCTGAGAGTTTAGTGCCTTGTTAGTGGCTTTGTTTTGTACTGTGTGCTATGAGTGAATATGAGAATATTTTAAGAGGTCAATACTAGCATATTTAGAAATGTAACTTCCTCCACGTGAGTAACCCAAGTTACTCCAATGAACTACCCACTGCTTGCAAGCTTGATTTGACATTATATTTCATAGCCACCCATCGTATAATATTTAACATAATACTAAGCTTACGGAGGAGGAAGACAGCTCATGAAGGTGTGAATCGCTTGAGGTTCCACCAACAGGAGTTTCTGAAGACCGTATTACACAGTCTTGAGTAAGTGCACAGTGAATTGCAAATAAAACTATTCCACATCACACTATCATTTACTCTACATAAGCCACTGATCATATTAAAAATTATTTTAATATTTCAAAGTAAAGTAAATGTCAGTGGGATCATATATCCCCTCACTTATAAAACTAATCTGTTACCAGAAGTTCAGCAATGCAGATATCAGAAAGGGAATCACTATATAACTAATTCTTTTTCTTTTTTTGTTCTAAATACCACCTCACATAGTTTTAAAATGTCACAGCTTTAAAGTTCAACTTTAAAGGGAATTCTTGCACTAGAAAAATGGTATTGCGTAGGTATTTGGAATTAGGATTCTGATGCTCTCTACTGGTCTATAGTCTGCTTTTCTAGACAAAAGGAAGTGCAAGATTTTCAGTTTTAACCATCTTGATGACACAAGACTGAATGCTGCTGTTTCTTCATTCCTTTAATCTTAAGGCTAGATCACACGCTTGAAGAAAAGGGGACAGAAGGATGGGAAAAAATTTTGTAGGAGGTTGATTTCAGAAGATGGCAGTTGCTTGAATCTGCACTGCCTTAAAAACATTAGACAGAATATACAGTGGTCAAAGGAGAACACAGATTTGATGTATCAGTGATTTATGAATGAGTTACCTAGATTGGGCATGTTTCTTTTTTCACTGTGCAGTGTAGGGAGGGTGCAGAAAGGGGAACAATACTTGTGATAGCTTTTTGTAATTGTTTTGGTGGAATGGAGGTGGGGTGCCAGCATTACTTGCACAGACAGTAGGACCTGTCCCAAACACACCAGTGCCCTGTCTTCACACAAGTTTTTAATGTTTGCAGCTAAAAGTCTTACTAACTTCTCTTGCAGGATTTGTATCAGAATACAATTGTTAATATAGCCTGCATTTGCTTTTAATTCCTCCTTACTCCTTTTTCCTTTTAGAAAAGTATTTACACAATCCAGGCAAAGTTCCAGGCCTTTCTGCTGTTTAGAGTAGTGCCATAGTAGGCTAGTACCTAGTTATCAAAAGAATTAATTACTACTGAGAAAAATGGTTAATGGTAACAGATGGACACCAGAACTGAGTGTCCAAATTTATGGGTTCTCACGGCACAAGAAGCTCCAGAAACATCACCAGATGAACTCATGGAATTAAAGACCCAGTAAATATCCTTTTTTTTTTTTTTTTTTTTTTTTTTAATGTAAATATCCCTTTTTAAAAAGAACAATTGATAAATACAGACAAATACAAGAACTATTATTTTGAAGCAGATTTTTTTTTTAAAGTCTTGCCCATTAGGCATTAACATCTGCTTAATTCAAAAATAATACTCTGCTATCAAAGTAGCCCTATAGTATATTCCTCAGTATCTCAGAACTTCATTTTCACAAACCATATAGCTCTATGATCTGTATTATATTTGAAGGTAAGATATTGTTTATACAGAATATCAAAAATATTTATTTTAATAAAGTCGTTTGTGGTGAAAATATTTGACAGCTGTTCCTTTGAGGACTTCATTTTGCAGTTTAAGTTATTATTGCGTAAATCATTCTTGACATGTAAAATATTGCTTGGGGTGGTAAAGCTGTAAAGCTTTTGACATAAAAAGTATAATTATTTTGGGGTTGAGAATGGATATATGGTAACCAGAAAAGACTGTATCATACTGAATACTCTTTTATTTCTCACTCTGCGTTTTGTGAACAAGTGGTCTACATCTAAACGTACACAGTATACCTGTTAAAGGGAGGTAAGGAGATCATTTAGGCTTACCCTGTACACATCAGATATTCTAGGGATACAAAGCACTACTGAAGAGTATAGGTTCGAGCAAAGATAAGATTAAGCAATTATTTGCAGTTTATAAACCTCACAAAGTAACTGCCACTTACGCAGTTTGAGAAATGTAATTTGCTATAGCAGACTGCAAATTAAACATATTTGTATTTTCAAAACATATTAAGATTCCAAACTAATATTTTTAAGACCTTTTAAGCTCTTTATTTTTCTTATTCTCTTAGTAAGAAAATTTAAAAATGTGTAAACATACTGATGAAATAAAGTGAAATAGTATTAAGTGGTCATAAGTAGAAAGACCAGGAATTCATTTAGAAATTTTTGTTCTATAAATGCTGTGAACCTACCAATCAATTAAAAATACAACTGAAAAGGTCCTTGCATGTAAGTCCCCTTAGGTTAGGTCTAACATGAGGGTCAGCAAGTGACGTCTTGACTGCAGATGCAATGCCTTAACCAGAGCTGTTCAAGAGCGCTCAATAAATAAATTCACTGCTTAATGCCCTGCTACGGTAGGAGTTCTTGGCTTAAGAAATACCATCTGACTGTATTTTGAGAGTTAACACCCAGGAAAAAGCTGTCCAAAAAAAACCTGTCTTAAAGCAAGTTTTTCCACGCATCCTTTAAAAAATCCAAACCCAAAACCTTGGATCAAATCCAGAATGTTACTGACAGTGTTGAATGATTGGAAATGGATGACTGTTTTTTTTATGACTGTAGTGTAATATTTCTATCTTAGGTTTTTATCTTGTCCTAAGAGACAAGGCTGTCCCATTCAGTATTTCTGGTTTCGCAACATGCAGCACCATCAGTAGCAAGCTGATACCATGATGATCAGATATCTCATTAACTTATCCCCATTCAGTTATGACTTCTGTGCCTGCCTGGAACTGTGGGTCATTTCTTCACAGTTCACATGGGATATCTAATGATTATGTTAAAGCACCTCTCAGATATACTAAGTAGGTTTATTTATGAGACAATTTCAACCTTATCATCAATTGCTTGGGTTTTCAAAATACTCTGGTTTTTTGGTTTTTTTTTTTTTTCCTTGTCATGTTAAGATGAATTTATTTTCAATAAGAAGGGGGCTTTTATCGAAGATTGTTTTTTCCCACTCATGTATTCCTGCTAATGAGAGACAGTAGCTGAGTAAAAAGGAAAAAAAATTAAATTACCTTTAAAGTTGTTCTCTTTGTCAGTGTTTAGGGTCAGAAAGGTATGAGAAGATAAATCTAATTTTGACAAATAATGAAGAGTATAACTGCTATTACTATAGCTACTGCAGCTTTAACAGGAAAAAAAAATCTTGCTCAGTTTGGAAAAATCCCTTCTGACAGTTTTAAGTTCCTCTGTGGCACAAATGAAAAACCTGCAGGCTAGTGGATCAGGAGGAGTCTTTCATTTCAGTAGTCTGCAGAGGGAACTTGTGCTGCTGGACTT
The DNA here is from genome assembly GCA_025345505.1 of Todiramphus chloris collaris. Lineage (NCBI taxonomy): Eukaryota > Metazoa > Chordata > Aves > Coraciiformes > Alcedinidae > Todiramphus > Todiramphus chloris. The sequence goes on from JANVCC010000022.1 coordinate 23,991,559, forward strand.
CCATAGCACAGTTTTACAGCAGGATTCAGAAAGTCACAGGGTCAAAATACACTAATCAAGGGACACAAATTTCCCTTGCTTGAGCTACAAAGAATCAATGATTGCTGATTTACAAAAAGAGTCCCATAGTGGTAACAAAGGTGTTCCGTTCCAGGATCACATGTCACTAGAAGGTTACAATACAATACACATACTCAAAATCAAAGTTTTTCTAAGCTCTTTAGGATCACAATAACCTATAGAGAAGAGTTTCATCTTTTAATTATGCATTGCCTGACAAAGTTTATCTGCTTTGAATATGCTCCTTTCACTTTTCGTGAAAGCTATTTTGGTTTTGGGTTACAAGACAAAAAGAACAGAGCTGTCAGTCTGGTTTTTTTGTGTGATTTCAACATGGGTTTATTGTGTCCTCTTTCCAACTTCAGTGTGCGTCCTTTCTAATTTTATATTCTGATATATATTCTCCATACTCCTAATTTGCATTATCGGTTAGTTCTTTCTCTTCTCCAAATTGGCCCATATATCAAAAAGGGATGCAGAGAGCAAAGCAAACATCATAGCTTGCAATAGATATGGAAGAAGAGCAACTGCTTCTCTAGTAGCAGCCTTATGCATATTTGGCATTACACAAACTTCAGAACATCGTATTTTGAACAGTACCAATGCTGACATTGGTGCTGTGCTCTCTGGTTTCAAGCAATGGAAAGAGCATAGTACTGTGGATTAGATTTTGGCATAGTAGTTTCAAATCCAGTTTTAAAGAGTTCCCTACATATTTCATTTACTGTACCACTTAGTCTATGTCCTAGACACTGCTTCCCAACCATGTACGGAAAGAAGCTTAATCAAGCAGTATAGGATTCAGAGTAGCAAGACCAATCTGCCTATGGAAATTGCTAATTGACTCTGGAAACCACATATCTCAAAAGCAATCAGAACTGTAGCTGTGAACCTAGGTCTAGAGAGAACAGATGCATGATAATGACAGTGGAGTATTGTGGCTCTATAGTTACAGCTGGTTTCACCCAGTCTACATCTCTGAAAGTTCATATCTGTGAGGTGAGAAGTATTTGCATTATAATTTATTTAGGATAGCTTGAACTTGTTAGTGTAGTATGCTGCTTTTGTTTTAAAGGAAATGGCATAAATATTTAATCTATTTCTTAGAAATTAAATTAAAATTTCATTTGGAAAGCAGTTACAGCCATAACTAATCAAAAAATGCTTTTTGACCTCCAGCATTTCCATAGGGAGCCCATTTTAAGCTCACTCACCAACTTTATGGTACAGTATAGCCTTTTGGTTTCTATTTTTATTCTTTAATTCTGTAGTCATAGTGAAATCTCATCAGTGAAGATGCACTGCAAAGGATGTCAAAATTCAATCTGAATAATGTCAATATAAGCATTATAAAAGAGAGGTCCTGTTGTTCTTTTGTTTCATTAACCAAACTCTAGTTATAGATCTCATTATACCTAGTTTTGATGATGCCCTCAATTATATCACTGAAGTGGGATCCACAAAAATATTATTCCAACTTCATGGTTAACAAAGAGTCATCATATCATCAAAACCTAAAGACAGTGTTTAAATGTTAGCATTATTAAGTATCTCATTGCTGATACTGGAGTGGAAATGACCAGAAGCAGCTTGGGACAGAAATTACAGCTGCCTTTAATACTTCCCCGCCTGCTTGAAATTTCTTGCTTTCCTGTCCTTGATCCTACATAATACCATAGTGAATAAAAATCCTTTCTTTTACATTTTGTTATTGCCTCTTTTAAATCCCTAATTTACCATATGAAACTACAGTGGAAATCAGAAACTCTTGCTCCAATGGTCACTTCAGTTCAGAGAAACACAACAAGAGTTTATTTCAAATACAAGGACAATAGGATTTATCACAATACCCAATATGCTGATCCTTGACAGTATTGAGTTATGAAATGTTGGCCTCTTTAAAGCAAATGCATGGAACTATATAGTAACTGGTTGTTTCTGCTCCCAGAAACATTCCTGAAGGACTGAGAGCAACATACCAATACCTACAGATACTTATGGGGTTTGGCTTGCGGAAGCAGCTTTCACAGAACTTAACTACAAAGTTTAAGTTTTGCATAACTAAAAATCCTGATCTTTAGGTATTCAAGCACTACAAGTAGAGACATACTATGCCATTGCTCACTAGTATTAACTGGATCTGAGCTGCTACATACAAAACCAACAAGTTATGAAAGAAACATGCAAAACACAGACAAAACCCTCCATTTTAATCCACAGGGTAGAGAGGCAGAGATGACTTCAGAACAAGGATGAAAGGTTTTTTTGCCTTATACTGAGTGTGCTTGAAGAGCAGTTAATCATCATGTAAATACATTTCATCACTAACACACATGTTCTAAAGCATTTATTCCCAGCTGTTGTCAGACTTTGGAGTCTGTGCCCTTTTGAGATTATTTATTTCTTTGAGCATTCTCTGCTGATTTTTCATTCAAATCAAAGCAAATGTATTTCTGAAAATAGCTTGCAAATTTCCTCCTTTCAGAATTCATTTGTGCCAATCTGCTTTACTCCTTCCTCTCTGGAAAAAATGTCAGATAATCTCATTAGTATTTTGCATGTTTATAGCTGTTGTACAAGAAAGCATTTCTTTTTATACTTTCAGAAGAACATGAAAGTCAGTAGTTCATAAATCCTATTGTCATGGTATTTAAGGTAAAATAATGTTGCAGTTCTGTCTACTTACTTGAAAAATGGCTTTCAATTCGAAAGAAAGAAAGAAAGAAAGAAAGAAAGAAAGAAAGAAAGAAAGAA
>JANVCC010000022.1:23994382-24058035 GCA_025345505.1 Todiramphus chloris collaris
GAAAGAAAGAAAGAAAGAAAGAAAGAAAGAAAGAAAGAAAGAAAGAAAGAAAGAATCCTAAAGTCCATGTAATTTTAAATAAGATAATAAAAGAAAGGAAAATTCCTTTTTATTTCATCATACATGTCCAGCATTATTTTTGCGTGATAAAATGTATCAGGAACCAATTTAACACCAAAGTCCACCCAACAGAAAAGGCAACACTTTCCAAAAGGACTATTTCTGGAGTCATAGACATCATTCCATATTCTGTGAGAGAATAACAGCCTTGAAATACAAAACCAGGTATTATATCAATATCTGAACCTTCTCTGTGAATTTTAATGGAACAGCTCATGAACTGGTGTGAAAGACAGCCTAAGTATAATGTGAGTCCGGCCATGCTGGTCCACAGCTCAGAGCATCCTTAGTGCTTCTGTAAGTTAGATAGTTTATGTCAACAAGAGGCACAGAAGTGGCTTCAGTGTTTTACCCAAAGAGTTCAAAAGAAAAGTTTTGTAGAGGGACAAAGCAGAGTTTGAGTACTGTTTGTGGGTGATCAGAGAATTCTTTTAAGACACTGTTTCTCTTTATCCTAAAATGTGCAAATCCCTTCCATCCTGTCAAGAGTAGAACTGTGGTTCTTAAGGAGCTGCTCCCAAATGCTTAAAAGCTTCTACTGAAGCTACAGGCAAAATTAGTGTCTGGTATGTGTGATGTTTGTAGATCAGACACTAGGTGCTGGTGGCATCCCCCTTCTTTGGTTACTGTTTATTTAAAAAGGGGAAAATAGGAAGGAATACATGATCTGCAGACAACTTATCTTCCTAGCTGGCAGGTGTGCAATTTTATTTTATAAAAACAGCTACACAAACCAAGAATATTACAGCTATGGGAGTTTTTCAGTAGACCATGCAGGTCTATTTACATTCATTTCTGGTTGTCTTTTGACCTCATTTTAAAATAAAAACAGATCCTGCAGAAGCAGAATTGCCAGTCATGTCACCGTTTCTCCAGAACTCGACATATGCAAAACATAATGAATAGCCAGATAAATACATTCTGAGCAGCTGCTTGTATTTCAAACATTACTTCTCTCACATTTGAATGTGCAAGAGCATTTGTCCCTGATTCATGGGAACTGAATGAATTGTGTCCCTTTTACATAATATTTAGGTATTAACCCCTTTTCCTTTCACCTTGGGATCATTTTCCTGTAAATTAAAAAAAGTTGTGAATAAACCACCTTATTTTCACTTTCTGAGGATTTTGTGACTATATACTTATTTTGAAACTATGGAGAAATAAATTCTACATGTTTAACCTTGTTTGTTACCTGGAAAGTAAATTATTCAAACTTTTTTTTTCCCTTAGGGGCCACAGGCTTTCCTAAGTATCACAGGTACAAAGATCACACTGAGGTTCAGTTACTCCTAGGGAAATGACTGACCTGAACTTTTACATGTAAAAGCAAATTTAGGACAAGATTTTTAGTTCTATGTCTTGTGTCACGTACGTATATAATAAAAGGACATTTCTTCCTCTTAAGAGTTTTAACAATCACTTTGAGGAGGTGTCAGAATTACCTTCTACCCAATCAGAATCACAGAATACAAACTGGTATTCTGTATTTCACAACAGTTTTACTAATGAAGCATTATTCTTATTAAATACATTCAATGACATGAAGTCTGAACTGAACAGCTAATTAAAGTGACTCCTAGCGAGCTGATTAATGCAGTGGGTCTCTTCTTGAAAAGCTCACAGTTCCACACCATCATTCTGTATTTTTGCACAATCCTCCTCTCTTTTCTAAGTATGCCAAGGTTGCCTTTTAACATTTCCCAATATAGAGAAAAGCATTGTGCATATATAAATAAAGTCCAAATAAAACCCCAACATGATCAAGACCAAGAAATGGATATCAGAGAGAGAATATGAAATTATATTCAACATGGAATAGTTCTGTAAAACAATCTTTAATAGGATTTTCACTAAATAGAAATCATTCTTAAATTAGTACCTCAGACCACAAAACCAAGTTTGAGAAAAGAGACACCTTAGGATGATGCAGTTGTTTACATATCTCTGTCCTATCTGTAATAAAGGATAGTTTCTAGAGAAATGACATCTTCTGTTAGAGAAGATATAGACTGCAGTGATCCTCAAGTGTTAGAATGGGGTTAGAGACAGTTGGGGTTATTCTGCATGGCAGAAGGGGCCAAACTGTTTCCATCTCTTACCACAGGGTTAAAGAACACAAAGGTGGAATCATGTCCTGTTCATCTTTTTCCTATGTAAGCCCTGTATCAAGTTCAGCCCTCAGGGTTTCCAAATTTGATACAGAAAATGGAACTGCCAAATAAATGACAAAATAAAAAATATAGGCAACATGGTTAAGAAAGTTCAGTGGCTGCTAAGCTCACGCTATTTCCAAAAAGGAAAAACTTACCATTTGTAAGTCTCACATTGGACTTCGTTGTGATAGTTGTAGCATTTATTCAGGAGAGCCATGAATCAGTCATACAGAGCCTATGCATCATTCTTAAACCACAATGATATTTTAAAAGAAAGCAAAACTATATCCTACCGGGGTATTATTTGTCTTCAACTGGTGCTGTATGTATCATATAATAAATAAGGCTTTATTTCCTCCCCAGAAGAAAAAGCTCCCACTCTCCAAACAGTCAAATAACTGAAATTTCATCAGACTCCATCTTGATTCAGCTTTTTAGGTGTGTATAACGAAGTCTGGCCTCCATGATCCTGAATACTTGTGAGAGTTACATAAATTTACCAGTGGGAAAATGGACATTTTTGCAGGATATAGTAACTGTTCAGATCAACTAGTTCATCTCTATACTTGATATATTAACCAGGGATATTCTCATAACATAGTTTAGATTGTAATTTTTCCCCTCTTGGATTTCACCCTTTGTTTGTATCTTGTTTTTTAGAAACTGGCACAATCTGCATAACAAGTAATGCTTTGTTTCACATGGGACTCTTTAAATAGCAATCACTCAGCCGTGTTTGCTTTCGGAAAGTATTCTGTTAGTGTGGTGCATATTCTAAGTAATATATAATAGTTTACCATGCCAGTATAGCAAAGTCCTTGCATTAGATTGTTTTTTGTAGCCATCATACTTTCATAGAATTAAGAAGAATTTAGGTCAGGAGGAGACTCAGGAGGCCATCCAGTCCAGCCTCATGCTGAAAGCAGGCACAACACAGAATTCAGACTAGGTTGCTTAGGGCTTAGTCCAGCTCGGTGCCAGGATGGAGACCACACAGCCTCCCTGGGCAATGTGTTCCAGTGTTCAGTAACCCTCATATTGAAACAGGTTTACACTTATACCACGTCAGGACCTTCCCTGATTTTAATTTAAAGCATTGTCTGACATTCTTGTGCCATGCACCTCAGTAAAGAACATGCCTCCATCTCCTAGTAATATCCTTGTACCTCTTGAAAGGCTATTACTACATCCCTTAAAGCTGTCTCTTATCTAAGCCAGTTTCATCAATGTGTCATGTGCTCTAAGTCCATTTACATCTCAGTGGCCTCTGCTGGCCTCACTCAAGTTTATCAACATCTGTCTTTTACTAAGTGTCAAAAGCTGGATGCGCTAGTCCAGGTGTGACCTAATGAGCACTGAGGAAAAGGGAAGCGCTGCTTTCCTCAATATACTGGCTATGCTCCTGATGATACTACCCAGTATGCTTTATCCTGAACACAGTTGAACTCAAATTACTCAAGAGATCCCTGACTCAGTCCTCTTCCACTACCTTGAAATCTGTAGTCCTTGAACCCTGTCTCATGATTCAAATGTCTCCCAGACTGAGGCAGTGAATGTATAGGGTACCTCAGCTTTATCTGCCTCCAATGTCACCAAGTCACTCTCCCCGCTTAGCAGCACATTCTCATTACACTTGTTTATTCTTTTACTGCTAGCATAGCTAGCAACAGAAGCTCTTATTGTTGCCCTTGATAACCCTGGAGTTTCAAGTCTAGCTCATCTTTTCCTTTTCCAATACCATCCCAGGATGCCTGGGCAGTATTTCTCTATTCCTCCTTTATAGCCAGCCCTTGCTCCTACCTCCTTTACACATGTTGATGTTGTTGTTGTTGTTGTTGTTGTGCTGGAGCTCAGTCATGAGTTACCTGCTGAGTCAGCTGATATTCTGATACATGTACTGAGGTTTCTGAGTATTTGGAAGGCCTGCTAGTATGCGTGGGGAAAAGTGTTTGAGCTATACCCTCTGGAAAGTTTGAAGAATCAATGAGATAGTTGCCATATTTTTTCTTACTTTTTTCCTTAATTCAGTAGCTCATACGTAGGTATTTTACACATCTTTTATTATACTAAATGGCATTCTGTACTACTTTTATATATTCCTCTTACCTGAATGTTCAGTATTATGTCAAGTTCTACACATCAAATTTTACATACCTTTGGTACACTTGTACACACTGTAGGAAATCCTCTTTACATTGTACATTAAAGATGGCTGAAATTGCAACCTAGATATTGCTTGACAGAAGATCTTTTCTGAATGTCATTACTGATGTGTGACATTGTATAAATTCATGTTGCTACCCATTTTATTGTGAGGAGCTATATGCTCAGTGTTTTCCTGTATTGGAGGCCAATCTGCCTGGCCTGTTAGACATCTGTCCGGTTTTCTTTGGGAGATTTTTTTATACAAACATATGTTCGAGTTAAGAAGAAAACAGATATTGTAACACTTATTTTACCATGGATTACAGTCATCCAAACAGCTTAATGCTAAAGATAATTGCATTGGACTTCTTGTTTTAGAAGTTTTAGAAGCAGCTAATCAATTGTCTTATATTGGGAGATAAATACAACTGCCACTGGCAAACAATTAGGGCATCCCTGGCACACATTACTCAGAACTTTATTCCCATCATTAAAGGTGTGCAGAGAACAGATCTTCTAAGAAAGAAATATTTTTTGCATCATGGAATTCTTGTAATGACTTTCAGTGGTGAGGTAACCTCACTGAACACTGTCTCATCTCAGAAGAAAATGTTTGTTGCTAACATTTATTTATATGGGTGATGGCAAAAGACAGCACTTTCTCTTCTGCCACTTTTTATTTCATATTTTCTTCAAGAAATGATAGATACAGTAATATGTCCTACACATAGTTGTCCAGATTAGTGACCAGGGGAGATAGAAATCTGCTGTTTCCTTCAAGTGTTAATACTGCCCTTTTCCTTTAGGCCAATGCCAGCTACACTTCCCCTACCCTGTCAAACAATAAAATCAATATCAAAGTGTGCCAACTACCTCCTGACAGGTTCTCAGCACATCTGGCTTCCAGCATTGTTGGCACTTAGGACCCTGCTGGAGCTGGCCCCTAATACATGAAGCATAACATGTCAGCAGCAGAGCATTGGGAATCCTGCTGCTTTTGTGGTACTGCAGTGATGTCAGATCCATGGTTTTAAGCAGTGCCACTTCAAACACCCATTCTTTAGGAATGTGATTCCATCTGGGGATATAAAAAAGGTAACTGAGACATGATCTCACCAGTTTAAGTCACCCCAGTTGGGTGGCCTGACAGCCCATATAGATATGTAACCCATTCTGTGTTTTCTTTCAGTTGTTTATATATAGACAAAGACTGGTAAACAAACACAACGTATCAATTAAAGTATATTCAATAAATATTATTAATGATGGGTACAACTGCTGTTTGAATGTGTTGATAAGTTTCATTAATATACTTCCAGTGACTAAACCAGCATTGATTATATTTTAAATTTTATTATTAAAATAATTAATAACTTTAAGTTTATAATTAAAATAATTCTTCCTACTGCTTGCATATTTCACACTTACAAATCTGTTTGTTTCATACTGGATTTAATTTGTAATCATCTTAATGTGATATTAAAAAGTTCATCAATAAAACCTCCTTTACTGACCCTCTAAAAACTACCCTTTTCCCATGTGACAGATAAAAGTATCTTGCAAGTTTACAACAGCAGTTCTGGCTTTACATTACCAATGCTGGTTGCCCATAAAATCAATCAGTGTGATGATGCAGAAGAAAACATGTCAAGCATATGCATTACCATATAGTATTATGTAAGGATTTATGGTTTGATCATTATTTTTGTGGTTTTTATTTCAATTCAAATGCAAGGCCATTCCTACTTGCACAATAGTCAGTGCGAGATTCACACATTGACAGTAAAATTGCAATCATTTCTGCATGTATTTAACAGATACAGTGTAGTATTCAGGGTAGCTGCTTGTATGAACTTCATTTCTGCATGGGGTTAATTTAGTGTGCATAGCACTGTGACATATGTCTTATTTTTCATTTAAAGAAATGAGAATATACAAACAATTTTTCATTCTTGGACTGGACTAAATTGTCATTGTCAGATTGCCTTTTAATAGCCTATTACAAATGTTGACTTGTTTTTGTCAGGGTTAAAGACACGTAGTCCTGCAAGGGCCATGTAAAGACAGAATGTGACCAAGAGCCAAAAGGATGGCTTTTCTAAGCCTTGTTTCAGATGCCGTGCTATGCAGAGGAATACAGTTATATTTACAAGCAGGTATTGCAAAACAACTTACCCTTATGACTAACATAACTTCAGAAATTGTGTTTAATTCACAGTTATTTATGGTCTTTAGCTAAACCAAAAGAATTGTAAACCCAAACCAAAATAGTTTTAATATCTAAGAAGGCTTTTGAATAACTGAAAAGGTTATGTATTTTTATTTGGATTTGAAATGTTCAAAATATTTGATATTTACATATTTCATATGGGCTTTACAACTATATGCTTTTTGGAGACCTTGTTAAACGGATCACCCTGCTAATGATCAGTGAGTCATTCTTTTTTGGAATCAAAAGATATTATAATGTACATTTTCCAAGAAATTGTAAGAGCAAAATAACTTTGAGATATTTTAAAACTGAAGTAATTTCATACTAACTACAGCCCTAATCTGTAGGGTTATGGCATTTTTACTGTTCTTTGAAATCATCATTTTCTCTCTGGAACCAAAGATAATCAAAGGGAATATAATAGGAAATTTTAGAGATCAGGGCAGTGAGTTCAACCATGGAACTGCCCAGGTCGATGGCTGGGAAAAAGAAGTGTATTATCTTAAAGTTGTAATGCTAAATATGAACCTTTTTTGAGTACAGGATTGACAATTCCATTAAGCTTATGTAATCAGCCTTTCTGAAGTGCAGCAAAAAAGAGTAAGCAAAATGTCTGGCTAAAGACTACTTTGCATCACCCTAAATTGCTTTTTCCAAAGTCTACAATGGTAAATTCAGCTTTCCTTTTAATATTTTAGGCAGTACAGAGGCCTTCATGCATACCTCTGTTGGAGGTTGATAGTGTCTTACATTTTATGGAATAATATACCAGGACTGTGATGCTGAAGCCAGATCAGGGATCAAAGTTAACATGCTATCTCTTAGATACTGTCTACCATGGTAACTTTCCAGAAGGGATTAAAGTTTTATAAAGAAAGTTCATTATTACTTGCCATGGACATATCATCTATAGATTGTAGAAGAAAGGAATTGATAAAGAAAAATAAACAGAAAGAAAAACCCCAAAGATTTTTGAGTCTGTCCTCTTCTGCTATGCAAACAATACTTTGAGCAAACTGACAGTGTTCTTACGCAACAGTAGTGTACACAAGAAAAACTTAATAGCATTGAATCAAGTTGAAATATGTTTTTAATTGTGCAGAGTGTATCAGCCTTCAGTCAGTGGTGATCAAATCAATTCTATTTTGAGAAATTTTAGGAGCTCAGGGCTACAGTCTGAGAGTCATTGAGAAGTTTATGTGTTTAAGCAAGAGGAAGAAAAGCATGCAAAAGCATGCCAGAGAAGTTCCTATTTAGCTCCATACATAAAGCTCATTTCACCTTTCATATTACCACAGCTTTCAGTGGGGAGAGGAAGGGTATTGTGGATTCTCAAACATATACAGATTTACTTCTTTTCATCTGTTGAAATTCTCTTTCAACTCAACATAAGTAAAGCAGATCTTATGGTCATATGCTGAACAGCAATCAGCTGAGCATACCCAGCAAGTAGCTGTTTACTCAATTCTGTAGTTTGCTACTTATCAGGAATCATACCATCTTTCATTAGAAAGATGCCCACAATGTTAACGTGAGGTATGTTCACCTTTCCTTCAGGCCAGATATTACAATATATGACCAGATTTTCAAGAAAGGCTTACTGAAGTAGAATAGTCAACTCTTTGTGCCATGAGGATTTTTATTTTGGGCTATGAAAATAATGGCCTGAATTCTGTGCCTAAGTGAGAGATGATCTTTTCTGAAAATCTAGCCTGACGTGCAAATTTAGGGAATCAAATCTGATTTGATGAATAGTTCTGTTGGTTTTATTATATCATAGAGGATCTATATTCTGTAATTTTAAAATTTGGTAATAATATACTGCATCCAGTAATATCTACAAATGATGATATAGAAATAAATGTAATTTTAATGTCTTTTTTGTTGCTGCTATTTATGCTTCTTTGCACATCTTTTTTTGTGTTACTTCTAAAATAAATATCATAGGTATGACAAAACACGGAAGGGGTAAACTACAAATTCACTACTATTCTATAAGTTATTTCTTTAGAGCAACTGGCAATATCCAGTAGTGAGTACCCATTGGTTTTGGTACCAATATTGACTTTTAGCTTTAGTAGAGTTTATGGGAAATATAGTAAATAGGTTCAGATATATTTACTATAGTGGTTGTAATTCCTCATGATTATATAATTATAATTAAAGGATGCCTAACTCTATTTATCAAAAAGGGATATAGTCAGTAATACCATATGAAATTGGCTTGGCTCTGTATTAAAGTGCAGAAGTCAAACAGAAAGCTTGATGTAGCACTTGAACTGGAGCCCTGTTCAGACTTCAAGAGTGAGGATCTTCTGGAGAAGCTATATATCACAGACCATTCCAAAATGAAAGAAAGCAAATATAAGCACTGTAAGAAATATACAAGCACAATAAGGAAGTTATGTGCTTAAATGACTGCATGAAACTGTGTGGAATATTTTAGTCCTTGGTAGAACTGTGGGATAGCAACAACAGAAAATTTCCTTTCAGGCTCCACCCTACTAATTTTTTATGTCCTGTTTCAACTGAATCATTTCTGCAAATGCTGAATTTCTCTGTACCTGTATTTAAAATAGCTGAATTCAAAAGCAGGAGGAATGGCTTGGACAGTTTTAATCTACCATGAGAAATTTAGATCTGAGGTCTGTTGGAAATTCAAATACCTAACATCTTCAAAATTAAACTTTCAGGGTTGGTTTGGTCTTGTGCCAGTAAACAGCATCTTCATTACAATGATTATTCCAAACATACAGGGCTTTATAACCTACTTACAAATAGCACAAAGCAGGCAGAAAGTACACAAAAGGGTCACAGAAACAAATCTTGGATGTCATGTATCCACCAGGTGGGAAGAGTGTGAACAGGCAACACAGACCTTAGAAGAAAATTAACACGTTGATTCCATGGAGTTGTTGCAAATGCCGTAATTCAGGTTGGAGCAGGTTTTGTCCTTTATGTAGGCTTACAAGAAGAGTAGGAAGGTGAGCTAACACCCCTTTCTCACCTCTACCTTAACTGAAACAAGCACACACTAAGCAGAGCAGAGGACTGAAAGTCATGACTCCCTCTTGGAAGTGTTTTAAACTGTTTTTCTTTCTCTTGAACCTTGATAAAAGCATGGTTATTTATAGGATAGCAAAATGTCACGTTAATGATTTTTTTTTTTTCTGTAGCAGAGTAAAGATATAAGATGTAAAGCAATGTTGTGAAAAGATGTTTTATGTAGATTATTTGAATGCTTGGTTTTCTTGATGTGTTTTTGTTTCACAATATTGAATGTTTTCTAAATTGATAAATCAGAAAAAAAATGTGATGAAAATAACTGGAGAGAAATTACTCAGGACTTTTTGCTGCTACCTAATTAGATATTTCTGAAGGTTTGATTTATGACATATATAGTGCAGAGATACTGTAATTTGGGCCAGGGCTCTTATTTGCTCATTTTGTTAACTATACTGCACTAGATTGCCATTGTCTGTACAACTTTTGTTGAATGCTCAGACATCTCTTTCTGCATGAAAAGATCACAGAACAATAGCAAACAGTTCTGCAGGAAGCCAGGGAGCTGTGCAGAAGGTCTCTGGACAAGCATCCTCTCCCAGTCATAAGAAGTAATCACCAAACAAGGTGCAAGGATTTCTAGGGCCAAGAATGAAAGGCAGAATAATGGAAGTCAGTTCAATTTGGAGGATGGTTTTTGATCTTCTCTTTCCTGTTTCTTCTTCTTCACAAGCAGGACAGCATTCATCATATTTAGTACAGGACAGAGACTTCCAGGAGAGGCTAAAGCAAGGTGTGCTGGAAAGTGTGCTAACAGCTGGTTTGGGAATCAGCTGTAAATTTCACAGCTGGTTTTTGTGAACCAGCCTGAACTACTTTGAGTGGTGCCTCTGGCTGTGCAGCTGCGTCCACAGCACACAGGTGCTAATGTGACCCAGATCCCCAGCACAGATACATATATGTAGATGTGAATGTGAAGGACCATATCAGAGTTAATGCAGCTGACAGTAAACTTAACTCATAAGCACTCACCTTACTATTTAGAAAATTAGAGTTCCAGTGTGTGGCAATGGAAAGAGAAATTTGCAGTATCTGAGCCCAAGCAAACTCAGAGGTGTGTCAAGAGTCTCAAACCCAGTGTTAAGCCTTGAGTGCTCTGAAACTAGAAGACGGTCAGAGCCTCACACTGCTCCTAAGAGCAGAAGCAGTCTTGCTTCATGATTCCTGTCAGCACAACCTGAGAATAAGTCTGTGGAAAAATTCTAGAAGATCTTCTAACCCTTCTCACCATACCCACCTCTGGTGTATTTTGTGGGAAAAGGTCTTTCACTGAAAGACCATTTTATTTCTTCTTATTAAAAATGAACTATATTTTCCTGTCTTCCTTCTAATGCATCCAGGTAATAAAGATGTCCATTTGGTGTAAACTGAAGAGCATCTCTTCATATCTATTGCTCCTAAGTGCAAAATAGTTATTCTTAAAATCACCAACATAAACAAATTATTTCCAGATACTTGTTAGAATAGTTTTGTCTGTTGCCATTTAGAGGACTCATCTCTGCCAGTTTGCTAATGACATACCTTCATTGGCCATATACTGTTTACAAAGTTTCTTCAAATACAGGTATTATGCAACTGAGGTACATAATTCCATAGGGTACCTAAGGCAGGTTCTACAAAGAGAGCTATAGGAAGGCATATGTTATATAAACTTACAACAGTTTTGAAATCTGAAATGTTGCTTTGCAATTTTGGACTGTATTTTATTATACATAATATAATATGTTCATATGTTTTTTAATATATCTTAGAAGGAATATTTAAAATACATATAATATAAAAATAGGTCTATGATGTACTTACTATGGGATCCTGTATTACATAAAATACACATATTTATAAAAGTGGATAGACAAATTAAAAAAAAGAAATATCAATTTTTTTTTATGGTTTAATTCTAAAATTTTATAGTTACTTGTATAAAAAAATATAAAACTTAAATGCTTCCCCAGAGACACCTTTCTGTTTTTATAATACCAGGCTGTATTTTTAAATTTCTGTTGGATTATCCAAGTGGAGGTACTGATACTATTTCTAAAGCCACTGTCAGTGCTGCAAACAGGAGACCAATTTCCAACACTTGTTCCCTCTGCTGTGTTTAACACTCTCACCTCCAGTCTGTCCTTTATTCTTGTCATCAATTTAGTTGTGTTTCATTTTAGTCCTGACCACGGTTTTCCTAACTGTAGAGCCATACAGGCTAATACAGGGCAAATGCTAGACATTTAACAGTTTAATGGAAAATTGGATTACAATTCCCATTGTAAAAGTATTTTTTTTTAATTGCTTAATGCACTATTTATTCCACTGCCCCTTAACTGTATGGTCCCAGGTGCAGTATAAATTAGTCTATCAGGGAAGCAGAAGCTCAGGACAAATCTATGACTTTTTAATTAATACTGAAGACAGCAATTGGTCCTTGCACAGCTTTTACCTATGAGCTGCAGAAACCAAATATGTCAAGACCAACAATTAAGTCACAAACAGCTGTGATTCTTGTTTCAAGGTCATATAGAGGAACTGAAGACTGAGCACAGAGTCCTATGGAAAAGCTTTTCATCAGAGCTTAAAAGAATAGTAATTTTTTAAAAAAATAAAATAACCAATGATTGCAAATATACTTCTTATTACAAAATTTCAGACACAATTTTTCACTTACAACTAAAAAGAGGTAAGTTGTAGTTCCAAACATAAGTTTCCTTAGAAACTAAGTTACATTATGCCCTATATTATTTCACTGAATAAAAATATTTCATGTCATACTTAGGCAAAAAAGTAGTGGTGGAAGTTGAGCAGAGAGCAGATGAAGAAACAAGGGTTGTGTGAAGCATTCAGATAATTCAGGGATCAGGGAGAAATTTAACTAAGTACCTACATACATGTTAATTGCTTTTCCAGTCTTCCACTGGTGTAAAATGAGTAGATGGAAAATTCAAGAATCTTTATCTTTCGTAGCTTTATGCAAAAAGTTGGTGGATAGTAATACAAGCTTGCCTATTTATCAGCATAGCATTACGTGTTTTACCCTTTTAAAAGATGGCAGGGTTTTACTGCAGTGCCCCAAATCACCAGAACTCTTTCAACAGTCACTCCAGTGCACATTTTTTTTCTTAAAAATTCTACAGCCAAAAGAGAGTGTTAGAAGTGCAAATCTAGAATGTGACCTGATACGTTCATGCTCATCTCTAAGTACTTCCCAAAATAGTGACATACCTATCAGATGTGTAAAAGAACAACTACTGTGTGCTCCCTAACAGCTTGTAAAAGAATTTTAAAATATTGAGTAGGAGGAGAAATGACAGCTGACCAGGAAATAGGGTTATTATACATTCTTTTTAAAAAGCATTATTTTGAAACAATCCACAAAACCACTGCTCAAGGTTAATGAAGCAAACACAAGCCTAACGTTTAATCCTAAAGAACGATCATCAAATGCAGTATTCTCTCTTAATGCTGCATTGCGGTATCATTTCTGGGTTTCTGTCCAAGTCTTGGTATGGGACTTGAACTCATGGTTTCCTGGCTAGGTTCGAAACTTACCATGAACTCAACCATAAAGGCATTCGCTGTGCTTTCACTTAGGCAGCATTATAGCACAAATAATAGGAATGTTATGAAAACAATCAAGGGACTAAATATAGAGAATGCCAGTTTAAAGACTAATATATACTGCATAAGTATTTTTATTTCTCTTAAAAATATTTGTGGTATTCCTGCAACAATATAAATAGATGATAAAATACAGCAGACCAGATTTTCCTTTGTCCTGTTTTTACACCAGTATAACTCTTGGGCAATTTCTTCCAGCTTATTGCAGAAATAGATGCATTAAGTTTAAGAGTTACAAATCATGTTACTGAAATTTTATTGATAATATTTAATTTAATGCTTCTTTAAAATGTAGTGGCCTTCCTTCAAGAGCTAAATATTCGTGTGGATGGCATAACTAATGTGTTACCCTAGGATTTCAATTGTGGCATGTTGCTAATAATGTTTATTTGTATTAAGGGTGACTATTTTCAGTCTAAAATGTACAGTGAATTTTATGGCTGATAACAGCTACTTAAATCTAGAGGTATAATTTGGCTCTACGTCTCAGCATTCAAATGAAAATAAGAGATAAAGCAGAGGAATGCAATTTTTGCAAAGGCTACAGACACCATAGTGGCATATTTAACCATGGTGTCAGAACATATAGGGCCCAGAATCTCTGATGAAGGAGCAGCACAAACTAAAGCCAGCTTAGGGTGCTGTTTCTCACAAGAACTAGCATTGGCAACTCTCATCGTCAACTGCTTTTTGAAGGCCACCCCAGAAGTGATTGCCATGGCCAAAAGCTTCAGGATACATGCAGCATTAGTAAGAGAGACACACCCTACTACTAGATACCACTTAAGTGCTAACCACTCAAAACAAATGGAGTAAAACGCACAAGCTACAAAGAATCACAGAATGCATTGGTTTGGAAAGGACCTTTAAAGTCCATCTAGTCCAACCCCCCTGCAGTAAGCAGGGACATCTTTGGCTAGATCAGGTTGCTCAGAGCCCCATCAAGCCTGACCTTGAATGTCTCCAGGCGTGGAGGCATTGTAGAAGCAGAAGAAATGGGCTGATAATCAATTGCTAAATAGGTAAAAAGAGAGCTTGGTGAGTTTTTTATCTTGAAACCTCCTCTACTCTTCCTAAGCTTTCTCAGGTAGAAGGAGATGGTGTAGCTTGCTTTCATTTGCATTCCTGCCTGCTTTTCAGACTCATGCTTACAAGAATGGAAAGTATTTGGTGAGCACTCAGAGAGTCAAGACCTTACTTTGCTCTTGGCTTTTATTATGGATGAGTGTGAAGAATGTTTGAACCAGTGTTTGGCAGTTCTTCTATTTGGTGGATTGAAAACTGGATAGGAAAAAAAAAAAAAAAAAAGCTGCTTCAGCTGCTTCTAGTCAAACCAAAACAGGAGTGGTGGACTGGGGTGAGAAGTTCAGTAAAGAGAATGAGAAAAAAAATCCTGTATTTGGTATTATAATACCAAAAGAAACAGATTAATAGTCTTTCTGCTTTTGAAGGTTTAGGTATGATAAAAATGAGTGCAGTAACCCTCTTCTCCTATGTATTTGACAAAAAATTAAATTACAAAGCCATTTCTAATAATTTTATAATTGACAGGAGCCCTTAGGACAAGACAGTTGCACAAATGCTGCATAATCACCTTATATTGTGCTTGTAGAAAGTGCTGGCCAAAAGGGGAAGGTAGAAAGAGTTTGTACAGATGGATACCAGTTTTTTGGCAGCTCTGAGAGCCAGAACAGTCCCTGATATAACCCTAATATAAGTTTAAAGCAGTTCTGGAGAAATGTGTACAGATAACACATTTATACATATGCACTAATTCACATAGTTAATCTTCTGTCTTAACTGTCTTTATTCTCTTGCTAATTCCGACCAATACATTTTAACTAGGTCTTTAGATATGATGATTTCAAATGCAAAGTGTTAGGGATGTTACGCCAGCAGGCAGTCAGGAAGATCAGAGGAATAACAGCAAAACTACTTGCATGTAGAATTTTGGTTCCTTACTTATTAACTACAAATGTTATTGAAAATACTTGTCTTGAACAAATCTCTCCACATTTCTTCTAAGAAATTTCCCAGGGGAAAAAACAAAAAAGTTTCATAACAGACTTTGTTAGGTGAAGAAACACAACTGGAGTCTAATTGCTAGGTCGATGAAAGGATTAGTCTCATTCAACACAGATTCCTATAACTTAAGTAAGAGGCCTTTCACTATGACAGGATAAACTCAGAATATAAAGCTTTTAATGCCTTTCAAGCTTTTAAGAAAGAGCTCTAAAGTACTTTCTAACAGTTCCAATCAGAGCTTACAAAGTTCTGATTATTTTATTACAAATGATAGAATGTATTTTAAAATAGTCTTCTGCAATCTAACTCCAAACCTAAGGATATCCAAGAGTAGGCCTATTTCAGTCAGAGTTTCTCTGATTTGAATGAACCTTTGCAGCAACTCCACTTCACTAAAATAGCTCCTGATGTGTGCATCAGTTTGACTGGAATTAGAACTTGGACTAAAACCTGCAAACAAGTACATTTTAAATTAGCACAGATTGGTATTTAAAAGTCAGAAAGATGGGTCCGGACAGGGCTTGCCACAGTTTAGGCTGACACATCTCCTCCTTGCTTTTAACTTTGGGATTAGAAAAATAAAAGGGATGGTTTGGAATTGCCATATTTGCTTTTGCTTATTAGTGAGGTGAAGTGTCACTAATCAAAAGGTAACTGAACTCATATAATATCTAAGCTTCCTTCCTTTGCTGATGTTGCTGGTTAATTTGTTACTAGATTAGTTATTACGTGCATCTTTATTTATGGTATAGTCCTCTGGTGAAATACTTTCCCTGTGTTCTGATTTTAAAATGTTACTGTTTTACTCTGTGGTGAAGGATTTGAAGGGCAATGAAAAGAAATTGCTATAGTAATCCTTAAGCATCTAAAATTATGAAAGAAAAGATGGAACTATTCAAATATTCAAGACAGCTTCAATGCAAGGGAATTGTGTCAAGGAAGTCATATCACACCTTCTATTTCAGTGGTATAGGTTCCTACTTGTATCATCTGTAATAGTTTCTTATGCTGTTACAATAACCATAGCTGTATGTTTTCCTTTATTTATATTGCTCAGTTACAGAAAAATTACTTTTTTTTAACTGCAGCATAATTGTAATGCCTAATGAATAAATTATATAACATATTTAATTCTGATTGATATTGCAGTAAAACACAAATTATTCCTGATACTAATTAATGAGCACTTCTGTTTCTACAAAAGATGATTTAACTAATCCAATGTATAGATTTCCTTGAGGCTAATTGTTCAGTTTAATGAACCAGATATCTCCTACTGAAGCAAGCCTCATATGCCCTTACACTAAGCACCTAAAAGAGTTGTAAATCCCCTTGCACAATAGCAGCAGTTATGGGTCAAAGCCTGTTCTGAAGTGTCTGCTGCTTTTGCAGTCTCCTTGACTTTAATGGGAATGTGTGTGCAGAACAGAGCAGTTTTCTATGTTTTAACTTGAGAGTTGTTTGGGTTTTTTCCATAATTTGTGTTCTACTCAACTTTACATCACTTTAAGTACCAAAACTAAAATAAATAGAGTGAGGAAGCTCAGCTATGAAGTAGGTCTATCTAGAAAAAAAAAAACCAAACAGATAGGAAAGCACTTCTGAGGTTCTGCTACAGGGAATGGATGGATTACTGTCTAGCAAACACAAATCAAAATAAAAGCCTTTTTGGTTACACAATATCTGTGAATCTTTCCCATTTAAAGACATTGATGAATTCAGCAAGAAAAGATATCCATTAGTAAAACAAAATATAGCAAAGCAATTGAACACAACAATAGTCCCAGACAGACCTGATACCAGTTGCTGTTATTGATGTGTGAGATGGAGTAAGTTAAAGACAGATGATAAGGAATTGTAATGGTGTGGTGGAATGGGGTACAGACATTCATCTATAAGCATCAGGGAGAACACAAACTAAAAAGAGCAGTTATTTACTTAGTCACTTTTTGCTTCTCCTTCCCATCCAGATGTTACTTGTGCCATTCAGTTTTTTTCTAGATCTTAGTCAAAATATTAGATATCTGGAAAAGAAAAGAAACCCAAACAACCAGAACCCCCCAAATTTAAGCAAAATAATTTGAAACAAAACACTGTGCCTGGACAAGTGACAATTTAGAAATTTGATGTTACTGAATTAGTGATTTATCATGACACTTAGCACAACAGACACCAAATATTCTATGACAGCCAGAGGATTACCATTTCTATGTCACATTAAAAATTATATAAAAAGCAAGCAGATTACTATCTAATTGTATGTTTCATAATATGACAGTGTTGCCAGTATTTTTATGCCTGGGTATTTAAGAGGCATTGGAATGATTCTTACAAGCTATTTCTATGTTTATGTCACATCCATACTACAGGGAAGTTTTTCTAAACTTTTGCTTCCTTGTGTGGTTCGGCATAGCCAAGCATGATGATTAGTTGAGAATAAATTAGAAATAAAGCTCATCTGTATTTTCCTGATACTTTGGGAGTCTGTCTCATAATATCAAAGTATGAGGCAAGAATTGTAGGACTGTGATACACTTGTACATTATTTGGCTCATGAGCCCTCCATGCTAAGATGAAGTTATATACATAAAATTGGAGGGAGAAGTCTGACAGTTTTCAACACACTTGAACCGGTACGGAAATGACCTCAGGACAAACTCTTTGTAAAGGCATCCAGAAGCATAAAGAATATTAACTATAGCACATCCTCTACTAAACTTTGCTTGATACCTCCTTCTATACAAGAACCACTGCTAATTTTTGTATATTACCCTTGCTCATCTGACTCCTCTTAACCAGCTGGCAGAAGTATTCTTACTTTCTCAAAGTCTTCTCTCTTGCCCAAGTGTTAATGATATTCCCTAGTTACCCAGCAGTAGCTCTGCATACATATAAAACTTGTCTTACTAGAAAGTGTGAAGTCAAGATCTTTTCTTAAATTTGTATGCTTCCATTAATTGATTCTCTCTTTTTTTTCCCCCCTCTCTCTCTCTCCTCTTAATTACAGACCTTTAATAAATTATTAAAATCGGGTAAAGAGTTTGACATTAAACAACCAGCATAGCAGCCTGTGGTCTTTGATAGAGCTACTGCAAGCATTTTTAATAAACAAGCATGACAATTTTCTCTTTCAACACCAGTGTCAATGACAATATGCCCAAGACAAGAGTTCTTGAGAAGTAAGCCACAAATTTGTGGCAATCTAAGCACAATGAAACTCAGAAATGCAAATTCTAACTTTGTTTCCAAAAGTTTTTACTTAGGGGACAGTAAGTTAACCAAATGCATTTTCTCAGTAACAGCTGATGAATTTTGATAAGCACATACTGTATCCGCTGTGCTTTCCCTCTCATCTGTGTATTGTTACATGAGATAGTTTGCTTTTGCCACAATATATAGCTTAACATTGATGAACACAGCCTGTGTATCTTCTTCATCCTGAGTAACAGCACTCTTGCATCATAGTCCAACTTCCCAAAAACTTGGCATATAATATAGTAAACTAAGATATGACAGTGCTAATGAAAGACTTCAGCTCTGCTATCACTGGTGGTTACTACTGACTTATTAGACCAATGTAGAGCCAGTAGGCTGGATCCTTCCTTCACAGAGATTAACTAGACTATCTTCATTCAATTCAGAAGGCCATTCTGATCTACCTGAGCTGAGGAGCTGACCTTTTATTTCTATTTTGATGTACTATTAAGAGATCTTTAATGAAACTTGGCAACTCTAGCAAGATACACGTTTCCCATGTCCGCTGTTACATTCAAATAACTATATTGCAGTGGGTGAATTGCTTGTAAATAGCACTTTTGGGTGGGTGTGAGAAGTTTGGTTCCAGGCTGTTGTGCCATACTGTTTCCTTGCAAACAGCTTTTCAGTATCTATGTGTAGCAAACTTCACCTTTCATATCCCAGTGGCTTCACAGCAAGGGACTTCTCATAAATGAAGTGGTAGAAGAGCTGTCCCTGTGGTTCACTGCTTGTCATTGCGTTCCTGTAGATGATGCATACATTGCACTTTGAAACTGTGATGCTCTCCCTACAAATTCTCCTATATGTTTGCTGCTCCTACATTACTGTTCTGTTTTTTATATCACCTACTTTCCATTAGCGTGATCACAGACAGGTATTCCTCCCGTTGTCTCAATATTCCCTAAATTCCAAAACTTAAGTTCTTGACTGGTCACATTTATGGTTAATCTACCTAGCAAGGGTCATTTGAGAGACATTTAGAAATGTTTTGAATACCTACTTATTCAGAAATTCAGCATTAGTGACAGAGATTGTATTCTCTTTACCTCTCCTATCTATTCTTCCCTGAACCTGCAGTAACAGTGTCAGCAGCTTTCCTGCTGTAGCTCAATTTTCAGTACATTTGATTTTTGAGACA
This sequence comes from Todiramphus chloris collaris, assembly GCA_025345505.1. Classification (NCBI taxonomy): domain Eukaryota; kingdom Metazoa; phylum Chordata; class Aves; order Coraciiformes; family Alcedinidae; genus Todiramphus; species Todiramphus chloris. The sequence goes on from JANVCC010000022.1 coordinate 24,014,109, forward strand.
AGTGGAAAATAGGAGAGTAGGAGGAGTTTTATTTAAAATATGTAAGACATGATCTTTTCAATGAGCCACTGATTTGTTTTACAACTACTGAAGTGAAGTATACTTCCATGCATAAAAATAAATTTAATTCAGTGAATTACTGTGGCACTTATGAATGTTTAATGAAACTCTAGAAAGTTTATATTTGATAAAGTACAAAACAAGAGTGTTCTTTTAATGATCTTGTTACACTCTGCAACTAGGATCAAGTAGAAAACCACAGCAAATTTTCAAGTTAAAAAATCCCATCTGTTTCTGGGATATGTCAGAGGGAGAAAAAGAATGATTATGATTGTTTTTTTTAAGTATTCTCTTCTCTACAACTTCAGTGCCTTAAAACATAGAGACACAAAAGATAAGATCAACCTTGGTACCTCCCCCAGATTTTTTTCATGCATTTCCTTATTTACCCTGGGAACAGTTTTTTTTGGATAGAGGTTTCTTAGCAGGCAGAATCAGAAAAAGCAAACAAACAATACAAACAACAAAAAAGTGTTTTGACAGATTATCAATGGGTGATATATTTGAAATTCTTATCTGAAGTCTTATTTTGAAGAAAGGCAGTGTAAGCAGGTTGTTTCCCCACGCTGCTTCAAACCCAGGCAATAGAATTAAAATAGGTCAAAATACATACACTACTCACATTTATGTACACTAGAAGTTTGATTTTTCAAGCAAACATCTAGTCTCCATCCCCCACTGTCCTTTTTTAAGGAGTGCTGGGGCCACAATCTAGTTACAGCTAAGTAAAACAAACTGTGTTCTGCCTATGCTAAGTGTTATTTAAGATACCATTCACTGTGGATGGAAATAACAGCTGTATCTTCTGAGAATTGTACAGCAAATTATGTACACATGAAATTGGTTGGGTCCCCATCTAACTGCATCAAGTCCCCGATCAACTAGTGATTTTGGCATCCACACACTTAAAAGTCAAAATCGGGCAGAAATCGAGAAACTGACAGCCCAAGTTTTCCTTCCTAGCTGTGGTGATATACTAGCTGATTTTTCCATCCAGGCATTAATTAGCATTAACTTAGCACATAAAGTAAGGAGATAAAGGCAAGAGAAATAACAAGAGTCCCGATGTTCCTTCAGGATAAGAAATTCAACCTTTTAACCAATGAAATATGTATAAAACAGTCTTTGAACATTGTAACTTTCCCCTTGCTATGGATCACAACTGCATCTGATCTGTTGCCACTTCTTCCAGTCATCAAACCATTCAGAAAATTAGTGAGAACTAACCTTGTTTAGCAGTAGAGAAGCCAAGTGGATTTCTAGAAGGTCACAGTACCCAGCACTGCCCCCTCTTCATCCTACATGAGAACTGCAAAACTTAAACCACCTTCACAACAGAGGCATAACCCAACATGCTATTTCAAGCATATGCGCATGGGCTGCAGCACGCCAGGGAAATTCTATGCTTTCTGTGTCTTCATTATCTATTTTTGGATCTTTGTATGATTACTGCAAAGACCTCACTGTTTTTGCTTGTTAAATATTTGTTTATGCAACCTTCCCCCTGCAGGCAACTGGGTTCGTGTGATCCTTACTTTATAAGGAATTTCAGTCCCATATGTTGCTCCTGGCGCTTTTTGCTGCTCTACTGGCACCTCTGCTGCTTGCCCTTTAACTGAAGTGACAATTAAATCATAGAAAAACAAATCTTAAGCTGTAAAAGAAATCTCTCCAAGCCTGAGGCTAAAACAACCAAGACCCCTTGTAGATTGCATTCAAAAGATATAGACTGCATCTGGCTACATGACAATAATGCTATAAACCTTAAATTCCATCAGAATTTCAAGACTGACTTCCCACAGCTCAAGGAAAGCAGGTTTTTCCTGATATACAGAATTACTTTGACGTTAACAGAAGTGCAAAACCTTCAGAATTAATTAGAGCTCAAAGTATAAATGCAACAAAGGGAATTCCCTTCCCTTCTGTTCTTTCCCAATGGAGAGAGGGAATTCCCTTCCCCTTCTGTCTTCTCTCTGTGCATGGAGGGAATCCCTTTTCTATTCTTACTCATGATGATGCTTCTTTTCTCTCCCTAAGAGCAAGGGAAGTTCATTTTTTTTCCGTGTTTCCCCTTTTCCCATAAGAGAGTTGAGGACTCCCCTTTCTTCCTATCATCGCTCTCCCAGAGGTGAAGAGGGATTCCTTTGCCTGCTATTTTCTGCAAACACTCACTGTAGCAGGGTTCTGTTTTAATATTTCAGTATGGAGACTACTTTTTTTTTTTTTTCCCCACCTCTCTGAGTGCAGCATTTTATCCTGGAAAAATGTGAAACTGGACACCCACTTCAAATGTGGTTACTGGCAGCTGTGATCTATATATAACTGTGTCTACTTAGTACTTCTCTCTCTACTTTTAAGTGATAATTAATAATTAAAACAGGGAACTGGGTTTAAAAACAAAGCAGAAAACCAGAATCCGTATTTCATTAAAGGGGTTTCTCTCCAGTCTCAGGCACATCCTCTACAGTTTTTAGGGCAAGAATTCACCTTTTTGCACTAGAATTGACTGCCTCTTCCCTCACCCCCCACCATTGCTGAATACCATGAATCAGCAAATTATTTCCAGTTCACTTTGATGGAGGGTAGTGGCCCAAAGAAGTCCCCACTAATGTACAGATTAAGTTCCATTTCAGTTGTATGCCAGTGACACAAGCTTTGTGTTTCCCTTCACAGGGTAATGAGTTTCACCTGTGTGATTAAAAACGACGAATAATGGATGATGATGTGAACTTGGTTCATTTACTATAGTACTTGTTGTTCGGTTTTAATAATTTAGAATATTGCAGATAATAGAGGTTACTGTTCTGTGATACCTTAGGTTAAAAATAACGAGGTATTATTAATGTGAAATCTCATTGTAATATATACCCTGGGCTAATCTCTCCTTGTTAAGATGTGGCCAGCAGATTCTCTTTGAGAATTCTCTGTTCTCCATGCCAAAAAATGAAGTGAGCTGTTCAAGAATTGATGAACTTCTAATGCATTTTCTCTGGTTTTAAACAAAACGTGGTTTGGTTTTTTTTTCCTGTGGGTTTTTATTTTTTTGTAAGCTGTGTTTTTCATATCAAGGGCACAGTCAACAAATTTCAAAGGGGGATTTCTAAAAACCAATGCAAAGTATAGTAATAATGAAAAGTAAAAGGAGTAATTAAGAAAAATAATTAAAACCCCCTAGAATATCAGTAGTAAAAGACAGCCTTTTCTCCTCAAAGCTTTCTTCTGATTGCCTGTTCACTGTTTCTTTCTGTAGCCATGGAAAAGGCTATGATATTACTAAAATTATCATTATATATTTCACTCTAAATGTTTATAGGAAAAGATCCTTGTTTAAATAAAATTACAAGCCTGTTGATGCCATCCACTTTCTGCCCAGATTAGTTGAATAAGGTGTCCTGTCTCACAGATGAAGCACCACTGGTGTCACAACACCCCTACTATATAGTCCTTATACTTTAAAGACTTTTAACAGAAACAAAAAAAAAAATTGTGACAATGTCATCTTCAGATATGTTAACATCAGCTACTCATTCATCTTATATCTTTAGAAAGGCACTGTAGGACGAGTATCGCAAATATGGTAAAAACAGGCTGATAAAACAAATAGAGTGACTGGAATCTGACTATTTTGAACATTCTCATCTAAAAATATATTTTTAAATTTCATTTTGTGAAGGTAAATAGATACAAATCTTGCACTATTGAAACCCAACATCCTTTATACAAACAAAGACTGTCCAATCAGCCAGGTTCAGGGAAACCAGTAATCTCAAAGCGCCAAGCAAGCACCATCAAAGAACTGAAAGTAAGCCAGGAGCCAGGTATATCTGAGTGGTAACTTTTCCTCTGGCAGCTTACTAATTTTGACTTTCACAGTTTCAATTCCTCCACTTGAGTCTAATATAAGATCCTAAATACATTTTAAGTATCTGCCTGAGCCAGCTAGTGTTTAAGGCTCAAATGATTTCATTTGTGAGTAGGCTGAGAGAATGTGTTACTCACAAAAGTAAGGATTTTGCAGTGAAACCTTGGCTAAATTTTCATCTTTCAGTGTGCTGTTACCTTCACATTTGTGAGAGCTCAAGCATTTTATAGCTGGAACAGTATCACTTCAGAGTGGTGTACTATCATTCTCTACCATAAGTGATTGTAATGAAATCATGCTAAGGAACATTTAATGTAATTTTCACTTGGCTTAGTAGTTTGAAAATGAGAAGAATCACAGAAGTTATTAGTTGGGCTTTCCATTTACTGCTAAGATACCATAGCTTTGAAAGGCTTTTATTTAAAGAAACATTCATAATCTGTATTTCTTTTGGTGTCAAATCCTCAGACTTTTCCACTGCTGTCTCCAGCTCTTAAATCTGAGAAAAATCAGCAGTCGTTCTTTTTTTCTGGTGCTGAAGCACTTCATACAGTGAAGAAAAGGTGAAAATATGTGAAGGTCATATGGATGTTATGTCTCTAGGGAAACTCTGTTTAAAGTTGTGCAAATATTGTACATGCAAATATTGTACATGCAAATACTCCATAAATTTTCACTCTGATTATTCAGTAAAATGGGTATCATTGTCAGCCCTCCCAGGGCTGCTGATCTAACCCTAGTGCTTTGTTTTGTTTACAAAGATTGTTAACATGGAAAAGGCAGTCTCAGCTAAGGACTAATTCGCTATGCATTTCTTTCCTCCTTCTAATCATGTTTATCTATTCAGATTTTCAAAAGAGAACATTTCTGGCAGCAGATACAGGTACACATGTTATGACAGGGCACTCAACTCTGTGACAACCTTCCTGAACTCTGCCTGCAAGAACAGCTCTGCAAGTCCTGTGCCTGCCTAGATTAGCTGAATAATCATCTTTTATGAACAAAAATTAGTGTGGCTTTTTTTACTTACTATTCAGCTGCTCTTAAATGAGGTGAATGGTATGGGGTAAAGAGCTAAATTAAAGACACAGTGTCTTCAGAGGTATTTACAGAATGAAGAACCCCCAAAAGAGAGCTACTGTGAACGTAAACCACAGACCACACCGGCTTTGGGTCTCGAGGGCAGCGTTCCCCTCCCGCAGCCGGAGCCGTGCAGCCCGCGCCGGGCCTGCAAAGGAGGCAGCTGCTCTCACTATGTACAAACACAAGCCCCGGTTCCCGTAGCAACCCGGCGGCCCTGTGAAAGCTCCCGGCCCGGCACGGCACGGCCCGGCACGGCACGCTCCGCTCCGCCGCCCCGTCAGCCTCCTCCCGCCGCGGGGGCTCCGTGCGCGCTTCATCCCCTTTTGGACAACATGCTTCGAGATTTGTACTGATAGAGCCAGCTAAGGTGAACAGCCGAGGCCGTGTTTCAGTCCCGTGAGATGATAAATGCGCAGGGCTCTAGGCTTGGAACTGACCAAACTGCTTCTCATCTTACCTTGGAAGCTGTTATAAAATACCTAGCAATGCAATGTGCTTAACTATGTATATTTTACATGTACATTACTAAGATAAAATTTACTTGGGGATGCAGAATGAAAAAAGAAAATTAAACGAAATACCCTTTGAAAAGGAAGATGGATGGCAGAATGCTGTAGGGTTGTTTTTTTTTTTTTTTTTTTTTTTTTTTTTTTTTTTTTTAAATCCAGTGTCTGCAAATGACATTTTGTGCACAAGTTGGTTTCTTTCCTCACTGAGCAGAAATACATTATCAATACAGCATTCCTGGAGCCACAATAGCGATTATTTGTTTCAGCTTTTACTGATGAGAAGCCAGAAAGAGAAATGCTTCATTTATTAACATTGACAGATATATAGGACCAATAAAAAAAGATCCTCTCAAACCAAATTTCAAAAAAAGATTTTTTCATTACAGTTATTGTAATCACATTCTTCAGATTGTTATTATAATTAGCATTAGCTATTTCATATATTATAAAAATTGTTAAAAAAGCAGAAGAATGCGCTTCCTTTTGATGAACTTGGAGGTTAAAGCTCTGAGCAAGGTGATTGAGACACATTTCTTGTGCTCAATTGGATTCTCACAGCTAAGTGGAAATACCACATTATGCTCTTAATTCACAGTGAACAGATAATATTCTCATGTCTCTGACAAGGAATATTTTAATTCACTCTCTCCTTTCAATTGATGGTTACTATTGGTGACAGACTCAAGTATAAATATTCAGAATCTGAGTCCATCATATGTGATTTCATTATACTAGTGTTAGCACGTGGAAGGAATTGTAGCTTTTATTAAACAACTTTTTTTTTTTTTTTCTTTTTTTAATCATATCAAGACAGAAACATTGAACTGTCTTAAAAAAACCCCACCAAAAACTGTGGTTAACACTTTTGTTGATACTTAAATGTTTGCCTGGGCCATCATGAGAGACCTGTTGATAGGAGGAGTGCTAATATCTTGTCAAAACTTTGCATATATTTTTGTTATGCTTCTCTGGACTGACCTCTGATGGTTGTCTCTGCTTATGAGGAAGCACCAGAACAAAAGTAGTGTTATCAACTTGAGTATTAGAGAGTCCTTCTCTGTACCAACATTGTTCTCAAGTACTCAGTCCTTATATTTTTTTAGACATTCATTGTGTCTGATATCTTGAGCTAGAAATTAGATGCCTAACCTCTAACGAAAGGCAATAGTAGATGGATGCCTTACTTTTTAAGTACCAGCCTTTGCTGCTGCTTATAAAATACATCCTCAAATATAGTTCCAATTTGATTAAACAGTACTAAATTCAACAGCAGGTGCTTCCAGAGTTAGATTTTTAACAAGGCTTACCCATCCAAAATTCCTTCATCTCACTGACATTTCTTCTCAGTGCACAGTAACAAAAAATCTAGATAATCAAGTGTCCTTAGCATCAGGATCAGTTTCAGCAATTTGAGCTTCTGTAAACAAAATGTTCTCAATTGTGTAACAAACAATATCCTAGCCTGTCTCCCTGCATCACTAGAAAGCATGCATCTCTGCTAATGCCTTATGTTGAAGAGATGAGTTTGTTCTTAAAATCAAGGTATATAGCACACAACTTGGCTGTCCAAATAAAATATGAGGCAACATAAATGTTTCATTTTAGTATGCATCAGTACATTTAATCTAAGGGATCATTGACTTATTTCCTTTAAAATTATATTACAGTGCTTATGGAAAATGACACTGAGTTCAAATCCTTTCAGTGCATTTGAAGACTTGGATGAAATGGATCTACAGGAACAGAGAAACCTTTAATTTTTTTCACATAGACTGTCAAGTAATCACCAGATTGTAAGAAAAATGTGTTATTACCATCCCAACCAGATGTAAAACAATGAACTAGAAGTGAATGCTCCAATTTTCCATTACTGTTGTGTGCTACATGACCATCTTGTTAGCATATAAAACTATTAGGGATCTGAGAAAATTAATTTCTTTTTTCGTGCTTTCCAGAGAAACCTCTGTAGACTGAAAAACTTTTCTAAAATTTCACTTAGAGTAGGATTCAGTGGCAAAGTGGAATCAGAGCTAGTGTTTGCACTCAGCTTTCAGCTGCCACTCTTAAAGTTTTCTTAGGTTTATCATCTCTGATACAGCCAAACTAGAGTACAACTACAGAGTACCTTCACCTAGATATAGTGATAAAGATTGACCTTGTACTTAGAGCATGCCTCATATGTAAATAACATAGGTACATATATAGAAAAGAGAAAATAGCCCATGATTTTAATAAACCTGTTAATTAGAGAGTATTACCTTCTCCATGACCATCATGAATTTAGAAGATATCTGGGCCATGGAAGTGTAATTTTAGAGAGCACTAAGGTTATTCAGAGCACTAAGGCTATGCAGCCTGCTGAGCCTCACACCTCAATAATAGTTGCAAGATTCATATGTGCAGCTTCAGCTTTGTGATCTTGTGAATACACAAGCACCAGTCATCCCTTCTGAGCATGACATCAGTGATGGCATCTCTAACTAGGTATCAAAGCTTGCTTTTCAGTGAGATGCATTTCTAACTTTAGACTCTGCATCAGCAGCTTCTCTAAAAATACGACATATTTCAAATGTATACAGAATGAATACAGAAATATAAAGTGCATATAGAAAAGTAGCATAACATAAAGGAAAAACCTTAAACTTTGCATCACTGCTTTGGGACCATATCAAATTAAGGGTGCTTATGGCTCCTGAACTACACTTCCCCCTCAGATCATTATGCCATTTATTCTTAGTCACTATTCTAATACCTTTTTTCCAGAGTTACAAAATACACATCAGCTGCCTACAGTGAAGTGGATAGGTGACCATAGTCTCCCACTCATGCTTAGAAACTTTCCAACAAAACAGGTCACAGGTGCTTTGATGGTGCTTTGGCTGGATCACCAGTTTGACTGTGGCTGAGGATTTACTTAAAGTCAAGTATAAGACAGTTATGTGTGTTCGCCCAAACCACTTCCCAGACAGGAATGTAGTAAAGAGTCTCAAAATCAGCTCAACTTAGTTTCAGAATAGCCTCCTAACATTGGTCCTCTTGTACTAGAGCAAACTGCAGTACCAAGGGAACATTTATTTTTTAAAATTAAAATATCTAGTACTTTTTACAGTTTACTTGCACATATTTTACTTCCATGATAAGTATCATAAAGGATCACCTCATCTGAAAAGACAGGATGTCACTTTGATAAACTAATCGACAGAACAACTCGACTTTGCACTCAGTCCTGTGGGTTCATGGGGACACTGCTCACAAGTATGCTTCGCATTACATTAAGGAGAATCTGATGCATTTCTAGTTTTAAAAATTATAAATATGAAGAGATCAGGAGACACATTCTACTCATATTTACACTCAGCAACTTCTCCTGGTGCTAAGTTCATATTAAAGTCACGGTGAGCTCCATTTCTTTTGTTAAGGTAAATCAAACATTTATAGTGAGTCTCGTAATGCCACATGCTAATCCCTCTATGGAAGCTTCTCTCTCTGGAAACATTTTAAATGTGTTTATTAGGAAGACCATATTTATATCTCCAGGGAAGCCTGTATATAAAAGGGGAAAACCTTGTAAGGCAGATGTTGCAATTGGCTAAAAGATTGAAACTGAGCTTTGTTTTATGCAAACTAGAGCGTGAACATTTATCATGTAACTAGGATTTAAAGGAGCAGAATGAAAGATTAAAAAGATAAAATCTGAACACTTCTTTATATCCTAGTATTATATTATGAAAACATTGAGGATGTATGAGTTGACTATTTCCCAATACATTTTACTCTTGCTGGTCAATGATAGGTTTTAAAAGCTTCTCTAAGAGCTGGTTCGGCAAACTGTATTTAAACTTATTATTCAATGGCACGCACCAACATTTCACCTCTATTAAATGTCATGAAACTGTACTGTCCAATATAACTAGAATAATCAATCACATTCATTCAGCTAGCATGGCCAGCAGGACAATGGTGACTCTGCTGTTGGAACTTAGTGCATACATGGGTAAAATACAAAATGCCAGCACATCACTGGTGTATTCTCCAGACAACCTAATGTTATATCCTATGTTGCGTGAAAGAGTATTGGAACCTTCACACTTGGAAATAGTGATGGCCTATTACACACCAAAGACCTGGAAAAGAAATTTAATTCCTTGTTATAATTTAACATAACAGGACACCCAAAGTAACTTTCTAAATTTCATCTACCATTTTCCATACATGCTGGACACACCTATTTGTATTAACTACAAAACAAACAGCTTTCCTACATTTTTGATCTGGAGCATCCAAACAGCCTGTCACAGTATGTTTAGACCCAAGTTACGAGATCTTCTTTTATCTTGTTGTGACTATTTTGGGGTGAGGGGAAGAGTGAAATCAAAAGGAGGTGAAGTGTTTGCCACAAAACTGACCCCATGGACAGCATCAGCAAGATTTTGCAGAGTTGCAGCCAACCAGCTTTCACTTCAGTGACAGGAAAAGTGAAATTAAAACATGGGGTCCTCTGAATCGACAAGATCTGAGACAGTAAGGCCCACACAGCCACCATTAGCTCAGAGTGAGTTTCATGTTTACCCAGTGGAGAAAAACTGTTTAACACCAATTGTCAAAATATCTTGATTGCTGTAAACTATATACAGCCATGTAGGTTCATATTTAGGTCAGAAATGCATCTGCTGTTAATTTTATGTCCCTGTTCAAGGCCTTTTGAAGGGGCCTTTTCTTCATCAGTGAGACAAGAGTTTTTATTATTTATTATTCTCTCAGCATTTGTCACACCCTAACTGTGTAGACAGTAGATCCTTTATTTCTTTAGTAATGTAAGAAAAAAAATACAATCTCATGTTTCTGCTTTTGATTTGCCCACAGGTGAAATACAAAGGGCCAAATTGACACTCAACATTTAAGTCATACTTATCTTGCAAGAGTGTTTACAGTGGCAATGACAGCAGCAACTGCCAGCACTCAAAATCACAGCACTGATGATAACTGGGGCAACAGTTTTGGGAACACTAGGTCATCCAAATGTCATTATTTGACATATCAATATATCTCATTATTTCTCATGTACTATTTCATCTAAGCGTGAAGACAACTATAGAATAAATAATTTTAATACATAAACAATGCAAACAGATCATGGGCATGCTATTCATTATTTAAGAAAACTTAAACTTGTCTATCAAAATATCTTACTGAATTTCAGAATGAAAGTAATTTGTGATATTGTTATGATATAACATGCAACATAAGACTCCCACACACACATTCTAAATGTCAATGCTGAGTAAGGAAATTAAGTTTGCAATCATAGGATCATAATTGTTTTGGTTGGAATATGATGAAGTCCAACTGTTAACCTAGTATTGTCAGGTGACCACCAAACCATGTCACTAAACACCAAGTCTATATGTTTTTTAAATACCTCCACAGATGGTGACTCAACCAGTTCCTTGAGCAGCCTGTTCCAAGGCTTGACAACCCTTTTGGGGAAGAAATTTTTCCTAATATCTAACCTGGTGCAACTTGAGGCCTTTCCCTCGTGTTGTCATATTTGTTACTTAGGAGAACAGACCAACCCACACCTCACTGCAACCTCCTTTCAGGTAGTTGTAGAGAGCGATAAGGCCTCCCCTGAGACTTTTTCTCTGGGCCTCAGCCACTCCTTGTAAGACTTGTTCTCTAAACCCTTCACCACCAGATTTGTTTGCCCTTCTTTAGACATACATTAGCACCCAATGCCCTTCTTGTAGTGAGGGGTTCAAAACTGTACACAGTATTCAAGGTGCAACCTCATCAGGGCTGAGTACAGGGGGACAGTCCTGCTGGATGCACTATTTCTGATACAAGCCAGGAGATGCTGTTGGCCTTCTTGGACACCTGGGCACACTGCTGGCTCATATTCAGCCAGCTGTCAACCAATACACCCAGGTCCTTTTCTGCTGGGCAGCTTTCCAGCTACTTTCCCACAAGCCTGTAGCGTTGCATGGGGTTGTTGTGACCCAAATGCAGGCTCTGGCACTTGGCCTTGTTGAACCTCATAGCATTGGCCTCAGCCCAACAATCCAGCCTGCCCAGGACCCTCTGTAGAGCCTCTCTACCTTCAAGCAGATCAACACATCTGCTCAATTTGGTGTCACCTGCAAACTTATTGAGGGTACCTTCAATCCCCTTGTCCAGATCATTAAAGAGAACAGGGCCCGATACTGAGCCTTGGAAAATACCACTTGTGACCAGACATCATCAGGATTTAGCTCCATTCATCACAACTCATAAGCCCCACCCACCCAGACAGTTTTTTACCCAGTAAAGCATATGTCCATCCAAGCCATGAGCAGCCAGGTTCTTCCCAAGCATTCTGTGGGAAACAGTGTCAAAAGATTTACTAAAGTCTAAGTAAACAACATCCACAACCACATGCTTAGTTAGCATGATGCTAACTGATGGTTTGGTTTTGTTGGGTGGGATATAGCTAGAATTTTTCATGGAACTATTTGTTCGGGAGCAAGGAACGTGACCCGGACAAAAACTGAAATGATAGTGAGAAGTTTGACAATCAGGAAGATCTCAGTGAAAGAAAAGAACATTTGTAATATATTCACCATTATGGTTTATTTTACAATGTACTAAATAGAAAGATTAAAGGCTGGAGATAGACATTCTCAGTATTTATATTCCAATAAAAAGGTCATAATAAAGTCATTTATTTCCTAACCATAAGAGTAGCAACATAGATGACTCATTGCCCATGACATGATTTTAACAGTGTGTATTCAAGTCAACAATACACACATCAGAACTTCATCACAGTAGGCACCTTTTAGCATGGTTGTTGATCCATTTTTAATTGTATACCAAACAATGAAATGGGTACCACAATTGAATACTGAGGGACAAGGAGCAAGTTACATGACATTGACATATAAGCCTGTAGTACAGCTATTTATATTGGAACTCTTCTACAGAAAGTCAAGGCTGTGAAGCTCCCCCAGCTCAGGATGCAGCACTCAGAAGCAAATAAGAAAAAAAATCAAAGATGATGTAACTGTAAAGAAGTAAATGAAACAGGGCAAGTAATGCAAGTTACTTGACTTTTAAACTGTTAAACACATCAAGGATCTTTCACACTACCCAATGAACATCATAGAAACTAAATTATTCTACCAGTGTACATTAGGAAAAGGTCTTCAAGCAGATAAAAACTTTGGGATAAAAGGAAGAATATCCCACTGACCATATACTTATTTGGCCTTTGACATATTTTATATAGTGAGTTGGACAGATGAGGGAGCTATATTCCATAATTTAAAGCTGGATGATGCTTTTACCATACAGTTTATATATAGAAGAAGTGTGAATGAGCATTACTCCATAGGAAAAATACTTGTCTGTATTAGAGAAATAAATTGTTCTTTCCAATTTCAGCAACACAGATCCATTTCTCACATGACCCTTCAGTTCTACTAGCCTGCACAGGAGTAGAAAAGGGTGGACTTCAACCAAGTCTGGTCATACGGCAGTTATCATTACTTTGGGAAAAACTTCGAAGTGAAGAAAAAATCAGGTGCTTACCTCATTATGATCCATACATTTTTTTAATCTAAAATATTTTCTTCTACATACTGATCTTTTTTTTTACATTGTATTGGAAAAGAATACCAACTTTTTAAATGCTATCTGAAGAGAACCTTAACTCTTGAATGTGTTTCATCTCTGCCTATCAAGATCTTTAAACTTAACCTGTCTCAAAAATCTTAGTGTACACCGGGGCAGGGGAGGGGGGGAATGAAATAATCAATGCAGAATATTTTATATAATACAAAAGTTCTCATAAAATAGAAGTCAAACAGTACCTGAGTAACTCTCAGCAAATATACTTCTCTCTTTATACTGACACTTAGTCATAGACAGAATAGCATTCCTACACATGTTTAACTAGACCCATATGTAGTCAAAGTGTCCTAAAGATTTCCTTCAAAGATAACATTCTGGGTCACTGATAGATTTCTATTTCTTCTCATAGTCAACCCAGAAGTATCACCAAGTTCAAGTTAAAATGTTACTGATTACAGGAAGATGCCATCTGAACTCCCTACCAGTTTGTTTCAGTCAATAGTCTTTATTCTAGGATTTGTTTCTGTATCTACAGAGTATAGACAATCCTGAGAAGTTACACAGCAAACTGCAAACTTCTTTTTAAAGTGGCTTCAAGATGCATTTCTGAGCTATGTGGCTGACTAATTTTCTTCAAATCATCTTATTTACCTTTCTCTGAATCATTTCAATAATCCAATATTTTGACTCCAAATAAATGCAAGTTTTCTGTATTTCTCTTTTATTTTGATTATAATCTCCACTTGCCTTACAAATGTGAATAATTACAAGAGAATGTGATTCAAAGGGAAAACAGTGATTTCATGAGTTCTCTCTGCAGTCTTTCCCCCATATAATTATCCTCATCATCCTCATCTTTAGTAGCTTTTCCCAAAACAGCTAAGCTAAATCTTCCAAGATGCAGATTCTAGAGAGACCAGTTTATTCCTTTCTGTTGTTCCATCATAGTTCACATATGTAAGCAATTTTGTTTCCTCTTAGTTCTCTAGATGAACTCAGTTTCCTATTTCTTCAGAAGTCATGCTTCTCTACCCCTAATTCTATTTAATCTGTCTCATCTAGACTATCTTCAATTGATCCACATCTTTCTTGAAGTATCTGAATTTGAACATTGCTTCCCACAGTATTGTATGAGACCCTAAAAGCCCTATATGGAGTAGGCAAATCTCCACATGTTTTATAGTGATGTTCCTCCTTATAATGCACTGCTCTGTAGTCACTCTTTCCTCAGCTGCCCATCCCTGCCTAGGTATAGACCACTGTACTCACCCCCCCTGAACCATACCCTATTCTGTCAGATCAAGTTTTTTTGTTTGTTTTTTTTTAATTTTGGTAAGATAATTTTAATTTATAATCCTGGCATTCTGCAGCCCATACCATCCTGGGATCATCTGCAAACTGAGGTGGACTTTTCAAACCATTAATGAATAAAGTTGAATAGATTATTCATAAATTCATATTCATAAATTTTTAACCATAAGGCATTTTAACTTCTGGTCTGACTAGATAAGAACATTATGCATATAAGAAAACTTTTCCCCCAGAATTCATTTGAAAATTAGTGTCATTTCTGATGACCTTGAGGTTGTGAGAATTTTAATGTTCTGTTGCAGCTTAAAAAGCTGCGTGTGGACAGAAGCTACCATGAGGCCTTTTTTCCCCCTTCTTCAGCCCTTGAAAGGGCTTCAAATGGATCAAATGACAGCTTAGCTCAGTTTCCATGGAATTAGATATTAAGTTTGTGAGATTTGGAAACTCAGAAGTACATATGTAACTGTATAAATACAAAGCAAAAATTACCAAATGATATACGTATATTGCCCCCCACCCAAATATGTTTTCTAAAATAATCAACTTCACAGTGACAGCTAACTAATTTGACAATCTTTAAGCATTTTTCTATGTGCATTTTATTTCCTGTAAATAGTTCATGCTTATTTATGGATTTTAGTAAGTTTTCATTGTTTATTTGTTATTTGGTCTTAGTGTAAGTGATTGGCCTCATCAGTCACATGGCATAGCTCTTAGCTGTATGCCTTAATGGCTGCAACTTTGAAAATAGGCAAGTAAGAAATAATTGGTAGTGCATGCTGATGAATGAAGACTTGCTGAATCATTGCATAAATATTCTGTGTTTGAGACAAACATGGGAATTCCTACAGGCTAGCTATTCTTGAAACATTTCTACAAACAAATGTATTTTTGTGAATAATTGAAATTATTCAAACCCAGAGGTACAATATCACAACTGAAACACCCAGCTATTTAAATTTTGAATTCATACTTGCAAGCAGTAACCTTTCAACTAGCTTCCCCTAGCTCTAAAACATATCACCTGTGCTATTAACATTAAAAAAGCTTAATATACTACAAAGTAGTGTAGCTTCTTCAGTAAATGAACAATAAGTTAATTAAAAAAAAAATTTAGAAAGATTCATCAATAAAAGTGCCATTAATCTGAAGCATACTACTTCCTGCCTTGAGTTTCTGATTGAAGTTAAGATACCAGTCTAGCTATCACAAACAAGATCTGGTTCTTTAAGTTTGGATGATTCAAAGGTTAACATGGGCACTTCTCAGCTATCCAAATCATACCTTATTAGGAGCAAGTGGCCAGTATGAAAAAAAAACATGTAAAGGTAAAGTTTCCCAGAAAGAAGGCCCAAATTCTAATTATACTTTTCCCTTTACTCATAGGAGATCAGGTTAAAATGAATACTGTAGCATTCAAGAAAAGTATAATAAAGGATTTCACAACTTTTTTATCCTACACCTTAGTTTGCATTTACTCACTTCAGTGAGTGACAAAACTTGTTAACTTTTACAGGTACAGGAACAGACCCAGTTTTTGCAAATGTCAGTTAGATCAACTAGGGGAAAAAATAAAAACAAAAAACAAACAAAAAACCCTAAACCAACCAAACAAAAAAACCCACCAAAACCAACCAAACAAAAACATAAAAAAAAAAAACCAAACCAAAAAGCCCACTAAAAACCTCAGAGTACTCTTAGGCACATGTTAAATAAATACCAGAACAAGTGATTCTTGGCTGGGGATTATGTTGTAATTTCTGTCCCCTGATAAGCTTCTTTATTTCATGCCCTGCACAATATAGCTGACCTAAACATTTTATATTTCCGTCTTTGCTGACAGACAGACAATAAGTGACATCTAAGGACACAGGTGTACTAAACAAAACCTCAAAGCTTACCTAAAAGAAGAAAAAAAAAAGAAACACAAAAACAAACAAACAAAAACCAAACAAAAAAACCCCAACCAACCAAAACCCAACCACCCCAGGAAAAAAACCCAACAGAACAACCAAAGAAAACCAAACCAAACCAACCAACCAACCAAAAAACACAAAAAACTTCAGAGATATAACAGAAAAGTGAATTCCTCCTTTTTTCTATAGCCATGCTTCAGTGGCTACGTCAGTCATTCAATAATTAGCCAAATAAGTCAGGGTTCAAAAGAATTTTCCAAGTTCTCAAGTCCATATCTTGCAGGTACAGGTATTGCTTGACACACATGTTGCTTGTTTACTTCAGCTTGCTTTAGATTTCTCAAGGAATTCCATCTTGCCTAAAACTATTATTCTGTCGTCTAGCAGGTGTCAAAGAACACTTTTAGCTATGGGCACTGTTGGAATAAAGGGATGGGAAAAGGACATTCTAGAAAATGGGACCGAGAAAAGCAGACTAAAATGAGGAAGAAATATGATAAAATACACTGGATGTTGGAAATAGAAACATGTACCAGGAAGAATGAAGATTAATGAAATATTCCCATAAACAAATATAACAATATAATAATATATAATCTGTATAAACTGTAAAATCCCATAAGGGAGAACCTACACATGGGAAACAAGAAAGCTGTTCTTATGAAACCTGTGCTAAATATGAAATTCAGTAGAAAGTTTCAGGCATTCCTGAATACCAAAGCATATAATTTTCTGCAACATTGCCCATCTAGTTAAACAGAAACTTTATAGTGAGCTCCATGCAACACAGCTGGGGGGTTAGGGGAGGCGACAGGGGAGAAAAGAAAATAAATTCACAGTTGCTCTGATTTGCCTTTGCTCCAGGTATGAACGCTTATCATTGTCCTTTCTGTTGTACTTCAGTACTTTACAAATGAAGAAAATACGACCCAATGCAAAGTAAGAATTAATTGTTATTTTCCAGAAAAGAGTGGTTTTCTTTATGAGGTTGATTATCTGAGAATTAGAGTTTAAAACTCTAGCTAAATGAAAAAGCTGTCTCCACAGTTGGATACTTTATGATATTCAATGCAAAGTGGTACATTTTTCTTAAAATTTCAGTTTCAGTAATGTGTGAAATCATGTTTTAAATACAAAACAGATTTCATGACTACATTTTCTCCACAAATACAGCAAGAATGCGACTCTATGCCTGCAAGTTATTTTTATGGTATGTATGTTTGCTCCATTGAAAACAGGTCTACTTCTGTAAGAAGTAGCATAGAAACATGTAAATATTTTAATTGAAAGGGAAAAAGAATGCATGTATTTAGCTTAAGTAATACATATTCATAGATAATATATTTCATTATTGTAGCAATATATGCTGAAATACTGCTTTCACTGCACACTGTATTAGTTATTACAGAGATATAAAGGCATCTGTAATCCATTTTAACAGGGCTTTAGTGGAGAACTGTATTTCTAAAAAGGAAGCTAAGATATTAGATCAAGGTACATGACATTCTGAAAGGGAAAAGAAAAAAAAAAACCAAAACAAAAGCACACCAAAATAGAAGACAGCTGTGGCTGTGTAATTTTAGCAGCTTTTGGGAATGGACCAGAAATGAGTTTCAAGTAGGATTATGTGAGTGTTGTGGGGTGGAGGGAAGGTTGGCTCAAAGATTAGTCATTAGTTCAAATGGCTTTCCGGAAGCTGGTGATGAAAAAGCTGTGCTTTTCTAACAGTCTGGATCACTCAGCTTGTTAACATGACTTAATACAGTTGGGTGTTTTTTCTTGGGGATTGCTGTCCATTGGGTAATTAATGTCTGTATTACAAATTTGCAGCTTGTCTCAGAACAAGCGCAAAAGATCAGTGAGGATTATGAACTTCTCCTGGCCCTTAAAATTATATGACAAAAGTAAAGAAAGGTGATCTGATGCTCAGGTACGTAACACTCGTGCAACACTTAACTTTTTTTAATGTAGAATGGTTGTGTCTGTCCCTGCAATACTGGGAAGGTCTAATTCCACATCTCTATTGGCCCATGGGGGAAAGATCACTACTTTACTCAGAGAAATGAAAGTTAAATCTAAAATATTACAAAATAACACTGAGCTTTTCTCAAAATCAAGGTGTACTTTTCTTCTTTTTTCTTTAGTTTATGTTCCCTTCCTTTTTCTCCAACTATTAAAACAAAATTAGATTATTTTTAAAAAGAGAAGTTCTGTCCATATTTTGAAATAGAAAGGATATTTTCACTTCAGACACTTTACAAGAAAAAAAAAAAGGAACATATGCTAGTAACTTTAAATTGGTGTGATATAGTTTCACTCTCTCAGACAGCTTGAAACAATGAAATGCTACTCAGATGCTCACATAAATGAGTACACAGCCAGGCTAGAAAAGGTCAGATGTAGTTAGAGTACAATCCACAAATCATAGTTTGTTTCAGCAAGACTTGATGTGTTTGACTCAAATATTTGACTGGATCGTTAGCATCACTGCAAATGCAAGGACAAGCCTTTGTGTTTAAACAACCAACGAAGATGCACAGGCTATTTTCTCATGCATTTTCCTGATCTATGGTATTATCCCAGACTTTCTGGTGCATTTTCTTAATTACCAGGGTAACTTGTTCAGATCACAAATCTAAATGGATACTCTAAGCACTTGAGCAGATTTCCTTAGATTATAATAAGGCAATGCTGTTGTTACAGTGAAAGCATATTATTCTTGTATCCTTATATTCTTAAAGGATTGACCCTATTGACCTACAGTTTTTTACCTACAACCTATACAGAAATCTGAAATGGCAAAATTTTTAAACCAAGCAGATGATCCCAACAAGAAGTAGATAAGAAATGTCAAAGGCAAGTCTATTGTTAGTTATATTATTACAGGAGGCTGAAGTTTTCCACTGAGACCTTCAAGTACAAATACTAGTGACATGAACACTGTTTCTTATTCTATTTTTGACAACTTATTATCCACCTTAAAAAGGAATATTTTGACCACCCTTGCAGGAATTCCAGTGTATAGTGTCATTTTGAACTCAATGCTGTCATAATACACTCCAGTTCCCATACCCAAGGTACATCCTTCTTAAGATAATGCCAGTGATGCTCCATACCTTAGTCAAGCAACAATCCATTGTATATTTTAGAAAACTTAACTCATACGACTGAAGGCTTCAGAAATACAGAATGGAGTTCATTTCTTAACCCCTGTAAAGATCAGGAAATATGTTGCTTCATTTTACTGAACAAAGTTATTTTTGGTGAACTATGAGTGAAATGCAAAAGGAAGAATTTAACTTTAATCAATGTGTATTAAATTTAAAACCACAAAATCCATTCACAAACAAGAACATTTTTCTATGGAAATTATTTGAAATCTTCTACCTGTAAAGTTACTACAGTGGAAAAAAATTCAGTCTAACTTCTTGCTATTCCTACAAGATCTGTAGATGTACAAGATCATATTTTAAATCTTATTTTCTCCTTGATTTGTATTATTCCACTGATTCCTCCAAAATTCATTCCAAATTTATGAGTAAAATGCACCAAAAAAACCCAAACCAAAAACCAGAAGAATCATTGAAGCTTTTGAGAATCATCTGACAAGGAACAATTTTGACCATTAGATCCCTTAAGTATCTAACAGGGGTTTATTTTCAAGTTCCCCTCCCTCCTATTTCCCTCTTTCCCCATCAGCAAAAATTCTCACCTTATAGATGGAAAACCAAGGGTCCTAATTGCTGCCCTGCCTAGCCTAGAAGAAAGTCTTGTATATAGTATTTTATGCTAGTGAGTATCTTAAATACTGATATTAGTTTTTCTGCAATGTGTTTCTGTTGCTTCATTTTTCATCCTTCTTGAATCCTTCCTCCACATTTCCTTTCAGAAGCATCAACAGCATTCCAGCTCCTACTCTATAGAAGGCCCTCCACAGGGAGCTTTCTGAAATAAGAACATTGCAGGACAACTACATTGTTTTCTTCAGCAACCGAACTACATTTTTTCCCCAAGAACATTTTCATTGGGTTTTTGTTTCCCTCCTGATAATGCCTTCTTACATTTTAGCAGCTTTTCTGAGTCTAAATTTTTGTCAGTTTGACCTTTCCAGCTTACTGAGCCCAACTGTTTTTGTAATAAATCATTTTGCTTTTCAACAGCTTCCTTACTTTCAAGGCTTTTCACTAGCTTTATTAAAAGTTGCAGAAGGTCAGTCTGAGCCATAGGTTCTCACTAAATCACACAGTATAAAAAAAAGACTCAAATGTTTTACAACCAGCATTTGTAAGAAAAGAAAGTTTATTAAAAAGCTTGGTTTCAAATTTACATGTAACTCCAAAAGTGTCAAAAATTGAAAATATATAACCAAATTACAATGTTGATCAAAACAGGAGAACAAAAAATAAGAAGTTCTAAGAGTTAGTGGTAGCATTGTCAAAAATCAAGTTTTACTTACCTGAATGAGATAGAATCTTCAAGTCCTTTGAGTTCTTATCACCATATACATTCTGATATATCACCAATTAAGCTAATGATAAGTGGATTATCTCAGTCTGTAGCTTTTAAACAGTCATGGAGTCACTGTGGATTTATTTTCATCTTTGATGTACTAATGCTCCTAACAGTGGTATTCTAGATTTTAATGCACCTGATTGTGCAGCATGCTTTCTCTACTCCAGGTACTGTACTAGAGCAGAAGATAAAAGTATTGGTTTAGATCCTGAAGTGCAGATACCCTTTCTTATAGCAAAGAGTGTTTCCCTCAAAGTAGTTTTAATCTGTGCCACAAGTAAACAAAAGTTATCATGGCAAAGCTCTTTTCAGCTCCTATAGGTACAGGTATACTAGACCTTCTGCCAGTACACAGTTATGTAATGAAAACCTAACCTAAAATTCTTCTGGCAAAGATTTAACACAGGTTTGACCAAAGAAAAGCATCAAGTTCCTGTTCTCAAGAACAGAAGGCACAATAAAGTTTCTATAAAAAGGGAAGATCAGATTCCAATAAAGGAAGCCCCAGAATCTCAGCCAGGAGAACTGGCACACAAAGGCCAGTTAAGAAAAAACATTCTTCCCCAAACTCTTCTATATATGTATCACACAGTCATTCAAAGGGTACATTACAGTATATCCTCAAGAACATGCAGGAGATGAGACCCGTCAGCACAAGCTTGGACCACTTAGCTGTGATCCAAACTGAAGGAAGCAAGCAGGAGCCCTAAGCTACCATTCACTGCCTCTACCACTGGTTTTGCCAGTTCTTGGAACGCAGAGGAGAAATGGTCAGATAACTCAGCTAGAAAGCTGACTCTTTAGAGATTCTGTTACTAAGGAAGTTGTGCAAGAAAGACAATACAGATTTGGCCCTTGGTCCTTCCATACACAAACCTGAAAATCTTTGCCGAGTCAATTTTCAGTTAGCTGGGGATTTGACTTTACTGCTGGGTTATCTAGGCTGCTTTATCAGCTTCTATCTGACAGTTTGTGCATTTCAGTTTGAAAAGTCTACATGGCCAACATCAGATTAGCATCCACAAGCTTCAGATTTACTTCAAGTTATTTATATTAACATGCTGTCCTACATGTAGGATTTTGTAATGACAAGCTGATCTAAACCAGACTTCTCCCTGCTCCCCAAATGTAAAATGTAGATCTGTCAAAAAATGAAGATAGAAAAATGCAGGTCAGTGTAGAGTGCTGGTATATTAATAAGCTTGAAATAATATAAAATGAGTCCATTTTCCTAATGGAATTTCAGAAGAAATGCAGAAAATTAAAATGCAGAAAAAATTAGGTAAGGACCCAACAAAAGCCATTGAGAGTAAGAATAAATCTTAGATGCACTGGAGTTATATTATATTGTATGCACACAAAAATAAGTCAAAAACGATTTAAAAAAAAAAAAAAAAAAGAGTCTGAAGAGTTATGTTTGCAGTGCTTTCAACATAGCATGGAAAAATTAAATGAGTTGAAACAGTGAAAATTCTTAAAACCCAGATGCATGCTAGGTGTAGAAGAGTTGTAAAAAGTGACAAGTTATGTTGTGAAATTCAGAACAACTGCCTTTGAATGGATCACTGCTGGCCTAGGGAGAGCTTAGTTACAAAGTATGGGAAAATTAAGAGAACAAAATAAAAATAAACTTGGACATATTAAGAAAGCAGAGTTGTTTCCTGTAACTGTATGCTACAGCTGTTCTCTGTTGGATCTTTCATCTAACATGTTTTAAAGGTACACTGACCATTTGTTTACACTCAGAAGTATATTACCTGCAAACAAGGGCAACACAAAGCCCAAGCAGTTACTGCTTTGAGATGATGTTTTAAATACTAGAACATAACCAAACTATAAAATGAATATGTGTATTAACTCACATGGGTAAACACATTGATTTTGAGGACTTGTAGAGCATCGCTATTTGGGGGTCCTATCTGATTTGATTATATTGCCAGCAATGCAGGCTACACATATTTAAAATGGTTGTACATACCTTTTCAGGAACTAAAAACATTGCAATGTGCCCTACAATATTCTATTACTGTCAGAAACATGGTAGGATACAAAGAAATTAGATTTATACACAAATATAATATTTAAGATAATTGCCATGTAACAGTCCAAATATTCAGCAGTATTTCATTAACTTTCCAACTAGAAGTGTATCTATAAATCCAGATGTAATACGTGCACAAAACAACAGCTGCATCACAAGATCCACCTTGAAGATTTAGCCCTAAATTCTTTCTTCTCCCCCATCCTCATTTCAAGATTTCAGTGATACTTTGGTAGAAAGCCCATATCATCACTACAAAAGATTAAGCAGAGCATACAGTACGAGGTAGACACAAAAATCCCATCAGAAATGATAGAGTTTATGAGAAGCAAATATTTAACTGAACAGGCAGAGAGTTCCATGAGAACAACCAGTCTGCAGATGGCTGACCAGCTGCAGGTCTGTTTAATTCATGGCATACAGATTTTTGATTACACATTTGTTATGTAGGCACCCATTGTGCAGCCAGGTGTTCACAGGGTCAGGTAATCAAGAACTGTTCGATTATGAAGAACTCAAAGTGTTATTATCACAGTGATAAAGCAAGTACCACTATTCTCATTTCTATTTGTCTGATTAATTGGACAATTCCTTGAATTGGCAACATCATGGTAATCAAAATTCTCTTGAAACATTGTGGCACAGGCATATTTCACACATTGAACCTGCTATACATTCTTAGTACATAATATTTGTAGTCGCTATGGAAAAGATGGAGGAAGAATGAGAATTTAGTGACATTAAGTGGGATCTTTTCCTTCTCTTCAGTTGAAAACTGGGAGGTCACCTTGGTGGAGGTTTTTTGTAAGTTGCTTAATTCTTAAGGGACAACATATGTAATAGCATTTCACTTCACATCTCAGACTTTCCACAGGAAAGTCAATTGATGAGTCAGGCAACAAACTAAGACTCTCACAGTATTTATGGTTTGAGCTTTCCCCTCTTTTTCAACATTTAATCTTTCAATCTCGATTGAAAGAGACAAGTGTGAGCTCAGAGCACTGAGATATTTCCTGGAGATTTACAAAAGTGGATGAAAAACTGCCACCCTAAGATTTCATTAATGGGCTACAGACACAACACTGAAATGAAATTCACCTTTCACTTAAATTCTAGACAACAAAATGGACTACTGCAGTAAAATATGTTTAGCAATAGGTCTCTACAGAAATGTAACATGGCAGACATAACTCTGCCTTACGACTAGGCGTTGTGTAACTACTGCAGTGATAGCACTTGTCCAAAGATCCACCTGCTTTTTAATTGACCTGCCTTGTCTTAGGATTCATCCTTCTCTAAGAGGTTTATGGATTCTATCTCAAGCAGTAGCATTCAGGATTTTCTCCACAGCAGAACTGAAAAAAAAATATATTGTAAACATTGTTGAACCTTAACATTGTATACAGACTTTTTCCTTATTCTAGATTCCATTTTCTCTTGAAATCTCTCATGATCTGCTGGGCGCTCTCGCTGAAAACACTTGCCAATGTATCTCCCAATGTTAGGAATACAAAGAAATTGCTATTAAGTCACAAAATTTGGACCTCCTGCAGATCTGAGTTTTCATCTTCAGCATTAATATTTCCTGGGCTCACTGACACTCTGCCAGAGCACCTAAGCTCACTCACACACTGTCCTTTCCTGGAAGTTCACACTAACCATAGTCTCCATCTGCAACTAAAACTCTCTACTCCCTGCTTAAAAGTAAAATGCTACGCTTTTGTGGCCTTTTAAACAAAAGCCTAACTCTTTTCCAGGTGATTCTTTTACAAATATAATGGCACAATCCCAGGTGCACTTGTCTAAGCCTTTTTTCCTTGCACTCTCTCTTTTTAAGTAGACCTTTATTCATCTTACTACTGAAGCTGCTATTTGGAAGTCACTATTGTGTCACTAAGAATGAGAGACAGGAAAGAATTAGAGAAGAAGTCAAATATCAAATAGTAGTAAAAATTAGTGATCTAAACTATCTCAACTTGTCACCTTACTACAAAGCATAGAATAACTTTTTTTTTTTTTTTCCATTAGGTCATAATATCAGGGAAATTTCTGTGTTTTCATAAAAAATTCAAAAACACCTTTAGATATCATGGAATATTGTGTTCAGTTCTGGGCTCCTGAGTACAGGAAAGACAAGGAATACTGGAATGTGTCCAGAGAAGCGCCACAAAAATGGTTAAGAAATGAAGCATCTGACATACAAGGGTAGGCTAAGAAAGCTGAGACCACTTAGCTGAAGAAAAAGTTCAGGGGAATCTTATCAATGTGTATCTTATCAAATACCTGTCAGGTGGAACAAAGGAGAATTAGCCAGGATCTTCTCAGTGGTGCCCACTGGTAAGACAAGTGGAAAAGGCACAAATTGAAATGCATTGGATTCCTGTCTGAACAGAAGAAAAAACTGGGAGAGCAAATGAGCACAAGAACAGGTTGCCCAGAGAGACTGTGAAGTTTCCTCCATCTTTGGAGATATTCAAAACCCAACTGGGCAATGTCCTGAGCAGTCTGCTCTTGCCGACTCTGCTTGAGCAGAGGAGTTAGACTAGATTATCTTGTGTGCTCCCTTCCAACCTTAAACATTCTGTAATTCTGTGGTTTTGTCATCATCTGATCATGTACCACTAAATACTGAAGAGACTGGGGAGAGAATTCCCCAGAATCACCACTTATTTCATTATATACAGTCCTTCCAAGCCCTGCCTTTAAATACACACACTTTTCACACAGTGACTGTACACATAAACGTTATCTAGTTTTCCACAATGACTATTTTTGATGCCATGCTACATGTCCACTTCAGCACCAGAAACTCTGGTGTGGAAGATCAGCTTGTATGCTGCTGTGCTTATAAGAATGAAAAGAATAGTTAGCTATTGGAAACTAATGTTAATGTACTTATTCCATTGTCTTCTCCTTTCTTATCATATTTATGCACATATGTGAAATCTAAGTTAAAGCACTGCATCTGTCAAAATTAAAAACATTCATCCATAGGATATTTAGTAAATATAAACATATCACATGCAACTCAAATACAGCTTCAAGAACAAAAGCTGTCCTAAGGATTCTAAGGCATTTTGGTAATCCACCTTGAACCAAACTTCTTATTTCCCTATTCTTACTGGCAAAAAATCACTGATCCAAAGTCTGCTGAAGTAACTAACAGTCTTTTGATCAGACTCCAGCAAGGAAATGAGAAAGATCTTTTAAAACAATGGATACAAATGACTACCATAGATGGACAGATAAAATGTTAAGTACATACTGAAAAAAAAAAAAAAAAAAAAAAAAAAAAGAGAGAGAAATACTCATTTGCAAACTCTCTGCAAGGCATCCTTTGTAATCATTTCACTACTTCTATTTCAAGGCTCACTCTGTGACATATATAAGACATAATTATGAAAGTAATAAAAATGCTCTCAAGTAAGTACATTGGTAGAATTAGGTACGTGAGGTAGAAAAACCTGTTACAAAACAGAACCATTAAAAAGATCAATGTAATAGCTTCTGTCAATCTAAAAGTCTCTGTCATTTCTTATGACACCCAAATACTTTAATCATGTATTAACTCACTGATCTCATAGTCTGTTGGTTTCCATCACCTCTGGAATCATGGAGATGGAAGATAAAAGCTAAAAAGTTTCCTAACAGGAAGATATAAAGCCTGTGAGCGTATATAACTAGTTCCGTAACATAAGAATGCTCAGTTTAGATCCTAAACTAACTTACTAAGAAACCCAACTAACTTAGTAGCATAAACGTCACTACAACTATCAAACCTATTAAGCATTCAGGGTTGGATTGAGAATCTTATGAGATGCGATATTCTGAGAAAATCCAGATACACGTGATTGCATTAACAGAATGAACTATAAAGACATTTTTCTTGAAAGTACTTCTTTTCATTCTCCTTTCTGTGTACGGATCAAAATTAGAAGTGAAAATTAATTTATCAGATACGTGGAGCATGGAAAGTTTTGATCTTCAGATGTTTTAAGAAAATAAAAAAAAAGATGACTCTTGGCACTCTCAAAGGGTAGTACTTTATAGTATTCTCTTTTCCACTGTTTCTAGTTCTATTTTTGCACTACAATGCATTTTTGCTATTAAGATCAGAAGACATTTTCTTTCAGATCTCTTTAACTTTGCAGTCATGCTTAGCTAATGAGAAGTAAGTAGGTAACTGATTTGTAGTTAGCTAGTTGAAGTTGGGTATTTTATGTATCTTTGGGACTAGAATGGTCTAGAAGTCACCTGCTTCTATGTGGTTTGCAAACATTCTCAATGTGGAATAAAGCTTGTCAGTAGTTTGTGCTTTAATGTACTCATAAGAAAAGCTTTTATTAGCATGTCAAGATTAGTGAAATGCTGTGGAGTGTAAATGACATGAGTTTGTGACCAAAAGACTTGGCCATTTCTATCTAAAGTTTATCTAAGGTCTGTTGGTTTACCAAAGTAATATTGGCACAACTTTGCTGAGATTTGATTCATTCACAGTTTCTTATTCCAATACAGCAATTCTGTGCATCACAGAGAATTACCAGTTTGCTGCTTCCTTTTAGAATCACATCATAAGTACTAGAGAAAGAAACAATTCTTAGTTTCCTTCCAATCTACAAGCTTGAAATTTAATCTCTGGGTCCATTACATTATGTTCTATTTTCTGGTATACAGTCTGCCTCCTGTTACAATAAACTGTTCTAACAGCCTTCAGATCAGTGAACCATCACCTACAGACCACTCCTTTTAGATTATATTCTTCCATGGAGACTAAGGAAACTTTGTTCTTCTGTAGGAGCTGTTAGGCAGAGCAGGGCTCCATGGGGAAACATTGAAGACACAATAGGATATGCTGTTCTATCACTCCAAAAATGAGCAACATATGCCTCTGGCAAGCTTATGCTGCCAGTTGTGGGACTGAATAGGTCTCATGGCCAAGAAAGCTGCTGAGTGTTAGGTTTTATTTTTGAACACTAAAGAGTGTCTTCCTTACAAGACAAAGGGAAATATTCTATACAGGCATAACTCCTGAGTAAGCAATAGCTTCAATTGCTCTAGGCTAGATATGATTTTAAATTGGAAGTTGGGATAAACACAAAACTGGGCAGGATAATCTCTTCCATTGTTGGACTAGTGCCTATAAGCATGCTCTTACAACTACCATTATTGATCCCGTTTTCTAATATCAGTATTTTCTAGATCAGTGATGTGTTCACTGCTCAGTAGTTTTGTTATGTTTGGTTAAGTGTAGAAAGTATTTCATAGCCTTACATGTTAGTTTTTCTGAAAAGTCCAAAAGTTATGATTTGTGCAAAAGTGCTTTGCATAATTAATATCCATTCTTTTGTCCTTTTTATGCAAGTAATCTAAACTACATGACAACCCTCCTGATAGTTGTCAAGATTAGCAGTGAGGCCCTGTCAATCAGTGCATGACTTGTGATTGTTTCCTAAGCAGCAACAGACAAAGCAAACCCTGCAGTGACAGTATTCTCTGCTTACTTATCTTGGCAGTAGCCAACAGCTCTTAGTACTTTAAACATGACTAAAAATATCCACCGATTCAGAGAATGATATAAATGGCCTTGCAGTAGACCACATAAGCAAACATTATTTATCACCAACAGGTATAGAGAGGAGAAGCACTGAAAAGAAATTCAGGTAGGATTTATCTGCAAGCTTAGTTATCAAAAAGCAAATAATTAAAAGGAGTAGCTTACCTTAATTTTTTTTTTTATTAAGTGACTAACCCGCAGACTCCTGTTTAAAAATAAGCCCTGAAAAACCTCTGGTTACTGTCAGTCTGGACAAATCTGCTTGTGTCTTTCAGGTGCATGCTTAGCTATAATTGTCATGAAAGATTTATGCTAAAAACCTTCACTATGCCTTTATGTTCTCTAAATTAGAGAGAATTTATTCTTTGGTATAAATCAGAAAGAAAACATAATTGTATTCACCTCATTTGAAGATTTTACAAGGAAACGGGAAAAAGTTACGCATTACACAATAGGTCTCATACCTCAGTTAGCATTTTGCATTCTGAAAACAATATTACATTACAATATCTCATTCACAAAGAGATCTCAGGAGTTTGCAGTTAGTGCAAGAAAGATACACCTCTTATTTATATTCCTGAAAATGTGCTGCTTGGGAAGACTAAAATAACAATATTGCAGGATATAATGCAACCAAAGAGTAAACAATTTAAGATTCATGCCTGATATGGTATTGTACAAATATGTGAGGATATGGGGGCAAAACTCAGGAAAAACCTCTTTTTGCTGCAGCCTCCCAGGAAAGAGAAACAGTAAAGGCAGTTCAAATTTCCTGAATATTCCCTCTAAAAAGAAACTGGGAATAAGGAAATATTTGGGGGAAAAAAAAAAAAGAAAAAAAAAAAGAAAAAGAGAAGAAAAGATTCTGTTTTCTTTATCATTTTTAATTTATTCTCCTCACAGCTTTTAATATTCTTTTACCACCAGAACAGTATTTCATCAAAGTCAAATCACTTCATGGTCACACCTTTTATGCTGTATACAGATACATTCAATAGTGTCCCCATTTTAGAGGTGGAGAAATGAGACAAAAGGGTGAATATGGACATAGTTATTTTAAAGACCTTATTTTTTAAAAGGAATGACACTGTATTTCATTACCAGCATTTGATACGTGCTTCATAAAAATCTGAGTCTCTAGCTTTTCAACTACTCTGAAAATCTAGCTCTTGTCAGGTGATAAAATAAGAGAAGACTTCTGTAAGAGGCCTGGCTTCACTTTGGACACAGTTCAGGACACTGAGGAAGGCTTGATTTCAAGCAATTGCTCAAATCTCATACAAGAAACCTACTGCAGTGACAGGAAGATCCCCTCCCAGATTGCAGAAATGTAAGATCATCTGCTTATTTTTCTGTAAGAATTTAACAGGGAGAGATGAAATACTGCTATCAGTAAGGCTTACACAATAAAATGCTGACTATTCTCAGCTTCACCTAAAGAACTTGCTATGAGCAAATCACAGCAATAGCACACATAAATTTTATAATGCTATAAAATATAACTTTTGCAAAGGAAAATGGAATACAGTAGAATACTTCTGTTTATTGATCATCATGCATATTCTTAATATGATTGTTACCGTGGCTGGTACACATTGACTGTTCAGGATAAGAGAAAGCTTTATCCTATATAATTTTACAATACAGAACTCCCGTTTTCAAGCTACTTTTTCAATTCAACCAGATTTTGCTTCTGGCTAAGCTATTACATGACCAGTCATTGATGAAATGATGTATCGTATATCAAGAAAGATTTAAATTACAGGAGAAGTATAAAATAGAAATATTTTAATGATACTGTACTGAATACAGGTTTACAGTCTATGCCTGCTATCTTTAAAGACCTTTTTTTTTTTTTTAATAGAAATATCACTGTAACATTGGAGAGTTGAAGGTTGGAAACTTGCTGTTTGTTGCTTTGAAAACAGAAGATAAAGAGGAACACAGTATTCTCTTTATACTGGCAACATCACTGCTTTGTGCAGTCAAGCTCACAATCAAAATGTTTGATTTGCTTGTTGAATAAACTGTACATCTGTCAGTATTACTGTTAGAATAGACTGTAAGGGAAAGAGCAGTATTTCAAATATATACCACCCTTTAGCCTTCATAATTTCTGTTTTGAAACATCAGAAAATAGTATTTATTTATTTAATTAATTTGCATCTATACGTAAAGGATCTGTAATCTTTTTCTCCAGTGAACATCTTTCTTAGTCCTGTGTTCACCCAACAAGTATATCAGTATATTACTTGTAAAAGATGCCTGAACCTCACTGAATGAGACACTTCTGTAATTAGGAGCATGATCACTGGTTTAGTGTGGTTCTCTGCCCATGCTTGTCTACCTTGTTGAAAGACTAAATGGGTGCATGCGCCTGATGAAATCACAGTTGGATATATTTTTACCCTAATAACAAATTATTTTTCCATGTCTGTACTGCAATTTTTTTTTTTACATTACTACCTTTGCTAGTTGCCTATTTATTCATAAATCTACTCTGCAAATATCTTTAAAGTTATAATTAGATATCACTACCTTTAGCCATTTTTTCATATTAATAACATTGTTATCATAATTTAAAACTGAAAATTCAAATTTGATGATTTATTATGAAGATTCAAGCCAGAATGTACCAGTAATCTGCCAGTTTCTCACTCCACTGCCAGACACAAATCAAAATCTTAAAAAAGACTTGGTTAGCTTTTTCTTCAAAGTGTTTGTACAAACACATTTCATTTTATGTGTTCAGGAAATTAGGATAATGAGCTATATGTCTCTTGTGTATTCTCATTTTATGCAGGCTGTGTTTTTTATAATATAAGTTCCCAGTCATCTGCCCTGTTGAGGCTGACTGAAAAACATGCAACCCATTAAACTGTATTACGAACTAAGATTACCTTATTTTTTTCTGGTACACTTTGTCTGCAAATAGAGAATGCCAGGACTGTCTGAATCTCTTTCCATTGGCCTCCCATATCTAGAGTTTAAATTTAATCTCCCATATTTAGAGTTTCTTTGAGTTTTTAACACTTCCATTCTTCCTCAGCCCAGTTTCAGTCCTGGTATTATGTACTATTCAGTTATTAGGTTTCACCAAAGACTGCATAAGTCTGGAGTAGCTCTAACTGCTTCAGCTTTCTGTGGTCTCTGCAGTGTTCTTCCTCAGTCTGCCTGGATGTTAAACCACCTGCATGTTCAGACCCCTGATTCTATGCATGGAATCACTCTCAGCATAACATACATAGAAGACACTTGCCTGACTATATTCCTACACAATGTACTTCAGGGTTGATAATATCACTAAAGAAGTTATACTTGTGGAGCTGCACTCTGTGACTTGAATGAGACTCAGTCAGATTGTGACTGGGTTCACAGGGTACGTTGTCTGTGTTTTCTTTGTCAGTGTACTTGTAAAACAGGAGAAATTTTCCTCTGCAAAAAGCAAAGCTGCCAAGTCAGTAAAAACAGACTTTGGCAACAAACCTCTACTTTTAAATAATATACAGGTTCAAAAGCACCCTGCTGTGTTTCTCACAGGGTATCATATTCTAAAGAGTCAGTATGGTATTAATACATTATGGATATGCAGTGGTATTTAGAAAAATGCAAATAATGAATAAATCCCAGGCACAGTATAAGATCTGACAAACTGAGCTGAGCATATGTATTTCTTCAAGGTCGAAGAACAGTGAGAAAGCATTAAGAACTCCTTTCGCATTGAACACTGTCTTTCCCAGAGTGTGAAGTGAATCACGCATCCAACCTGTCTACCTATCATCAGCTAACAAATAGGGCATCATAGAATCAGGCTAGTGCAGTATGTTCTTGTTCTCAAATACAAAAGCTAAGTCAATAATTACTCTGCCTCTATGTGTATTTTTTTTCTTTCACTGCAGAATGAATCCATGTAGCTGCATTGATGTCAGTCCCACTGCTAAACCCTTAATCTTTGCACACTCACTTTCTTTCATGCAATGCCAAAGAGATCAACCCTGCAACCAGTTCTGAGGTGTATATGCAATACAAACTTCTGGTTAGGACCCTGACCCTTCTCTCTTTTTCTGACAGAGTTGTACTCATACGGCATCTGTTAAAGTCCTCAGCAATCCCAGACAAAAAAAGCTGGATTGGCACATTTTAAAATACTCATGGTCTCTCTAAGGAATATTTTGCAGACCAGCAAATAAGATCTTAATTTTTTTTTTTTTCCCCAGCAAGGATTGTCTCAGAAGTAGGAGGTATCATTGTCATCTTGTAAACTCTTGTTCTCCATTTCTAAAAGCAGCTATGTAGTAAGTACACATCAGTCTCCTTTAGGCATGTACTCAGACTCAGAGTGTGGTAGACATCAGGAAAATTTGTGAGGCAGCAATGCATCCTTGCAGTCCAGCTGCATTAAGAGTGTTGCTAACAAGTCAAAGTAGATGATCCTTCCCTCCACTCACCATTGAAGGGACTCATCTAGAGTGCTGTTTTCAGTTCTGGACTCCCCAATACAAGGAAGAGACGGGCTTACTGGATTAAGTCCAACAAAAAATCACAAAGATAATTAAGAGACTGGTGCATCTGTCAGACAAGGAAAGGGTGAGAAAGCCTTCTTGACTGTTTAGCCTTGAAGAGAGAAGACTTAGGTGTATCTTACAGATGTTGATACCTGTTGATACCTCCAATGATACTTCATGGGAGGTGGTAGAGTTACCCAGACTATTCACAATGATGCCCAGTGACAGAACAAGAGGCAATGGGCACAAATTTAGACACATTAACATTCCATCTGAATAGAAGAAAAAATGTTGTATCTGTGAGGATAGTTGAACAGTTGCCCAGATAGTTTCCACACATAGAGATGTGTCCTTGGCAACCTGATGTAGCTGACCCTGCTTGAGCAGAGGACTTGGACTAAATGATCTCATGAGGTCCCTTCAAACCTCAGCAGTTCTGTGACTCTGTAAAGGGCTCTCTTCGAAGGCCCTCATCACTGGATACTTTCATCTATTGGAAGTAGATGAATTCCATGAATTCAGAAGGCAGTGGGAGATTTGGGGAACACTTATGAAGTAGTTTTGTTTACGTATTATTTTATCTAACTCCAGACACATAGTTGAAATGTTCCAAAGGCTAAACATCATCCATAGGTGATAGGTGAATATCTCCTGAGAAACATAATTGTTATCTGTCGCTCTTGCAAGTGTTCCGTGTCTTAACCTACAATACTGTTCTCTGATTTATGAGTGCAGTTGTACTTCCCTAGGTGTCACTGAGAGCAGGATTTCATTCTCTTTTTATGTATTTGAGATTTTGTGAATTCTCCAAATGCAATTGTAGAGTATAAAAGAAATAATTACTTCCTTCAAACACCTAATGGTGAACTTTGCTAGAACATGGAAATTGTTTTCTTTTCCTCCCTATGTTCTTATTAAACTTCTT
Source organism: Todiramphus chloris collaris (assembly GCA_025345505.1). Lineage (NCBI taxonomy): Eukaryota > Metazoa > Chordata > Aves > Coraciiformes > Alcedinidae > Todiramphus > Todiramphus chloris. The sequence goes on from JANVCC010000022.1 coordinate 24,047,995, forward strand.
CCACTAGTCATTCCAGTTCCATTTTCTAAAGTAACTATGTCTATATCCAATCATACAATATGCATTATGAAATAAGTAATGGTGTTATTAAAGGTGGTCTTTAGAAACCTAAATGTATATAGAATAGAGACTAAATTAAGAGGACAGACAAGAAGAGTGGTAATTAATTCAATTTCAGAATAGAAATTAAAAGTCTTTAGATTTGTTGTATTTTAGGTGTTTTCTTTAATCTGTTTTTGAGAACCTCAGGACCATTTCCTAACAAGCCTTCCTTGGTGTATTATTTCACTCTGATTGTTCTACATGTTTTTCTCATATCTCTGCTTTATGCATGTCTGCGACTGTTTATAATTTGATGACCTCTATTCATTCAGAATAATTCATGTCTCAGCTCTGTTATTACATTCAAGTATTTAATTTCTGGCCTGTCTTTAATATCTATGAGTACTAAGATTGTAATTTTCTAACCAAAGTCGATTAGCGCATCATTTGTCTGTTTTAAGGAAATTGCATTCATTTAGAAACAGCAGCAAATCTTTACAGGTTCATAGATTCATTTAGATTCTGTGAGCATTAACCAGAATCTTTACACAAAATTGCAAATGATCATGTTGAAATTTTCTATTTTTATTATAAATTGTCCTCAAACCCATGTTTGGTACTTCAGAATGTGGTTCTCTTCCTTCTGTGAAAGGAATTTCCCATGTTTGCCTGGCATTGGATATCTTACAGCTATTGTTAGAGATACAAAGATGCGATGCTTCGAGGAGTTCTAGATGAGAATTTAGATGATGGTATAAGGAACCTCCAGACTGACCATTCCTTGTCATGTGCTTAGATGTTGCAAATGTGAAAGAAACCAAGTCTTATCTATGTCCCTGCATGACACAACTGTAGAGGAAGGTAGTGGCAGTATAGGTCACATAAAAACAGCAGAAAGTAAGCAGCTTCCCTAATGATAGTTTTACTATGAGTAGAGTGTTTATCTAGGTTTAACTAAGAACTTCAGAAATTGCACTCTTTCTTTAACTAAAAGATATTTTCCCCAACTGTCTCTAAATTAGATAATACACTAATATATAGAACTGTTGTTGGCTTTCAACAGAGTTTTCATATAACAGCTAGAAAGAGAACTATGCTGATCTTACTGGACAGAGATGGAACTGCTTGCCATTATTAGAGTGCTCTGTACAGCAAGTTGTGTCTTTCAGTCCTCCCTCACTAAGCCATATATAAGACTATTATGAAAATTTAACTATATTGAATAAGGAGAAAGAAATTAAAAATATTAAGGTTCTATTTTCTTTTACTGTTCATTATGAAGGTATTTTTTGTAAAAGGCATGGATTCTGATACTATGCTGGAACAGCACAATATACTTTCTTGAACCATATGGTTTTCTTAAAATTATATCACAATGAAAATTTTTTTCCATCTAGCTCTGTGAATTTGTGGCTTTTTAAAATCTCCTTTAGTTTAGTCCCTCCATAAATGTGTCCCTGCTTGGTTAAAGAACACAAACAATGTTGCATAGAAAGCTAAGTAAAAAGATAAAGTGAGGAAGAGTCTTCAAGATGGGATCATGTTTTTTATGTCAGAAGTGGCAGAGGTTATAGCCAAGGCCGTGGTATACTAACAGGACACTTCAGATGCCAAGATGGTAGTGGTCCAAGCTACAAAACAAAGCACAGGCTAGAATGTTCCCAATCTCAGAAACAATCCCAGATTTATGGTGCAGAAATTCTAGTAGTTCCAAGAAAATGTTGAATCAGAACTGATTCTGTCATTTGCAGTGTTCACACCAGTGTAATTTAACTGACCACAACATTTAAAGTTTTTATTTTCACCATTGCAAGTCAGCAGTCAACACAGTAGCCTGAAGAATGAGATACCATAGATGAAAATATCTTTTCTTGATGGAAACATATTGTCAACAAGCCTAGTCAAATAGGTGAGAAATGCATAAGAAAAGTACATAATTTTTTGAGTTTGAAGCCATTTATGAAGTGCTCCAGATACTACCACTTGAGATCAACTTCAAAAGATGGGGTTACCTTAAAGTAAAAAGTAGAAATCATGGTTCATTGCAGTCTATTTTTGCTGTATGCACTGACCCTGTTAGGCATGCCACGTAAATCATTGTGTGTCAAGTTATTTTGGTGACCCAGTGTATGCATTAAAAATCAGTAGTTTCAGATGGTATCAATGTCGTACTGCACTAGGACTGTACATTGCATACTACCTCAAAGATTATTATTAATGGTTAAGTAATTTAATTTAGGGGTTCATTTTTCCTTATCCCAGATGTCCTAAATGACAATAAATTCAGACTCTTTGTCGGTGATGCAGCGTCTGAGAGCAAAGTGTTGTTTTTAAAGTAGTCCTGGTCAAATAATATGTGTATAATTCATTATTCCAGTAATCTCAGTCCAAGACCAGTGTTTGGTGCTTTGAATGATTCTAAGAAAAACTTCAGAATCTTTCCTTTGGTCATAACCAATGACCCTTGTCTGTACTCAGAATTACAGACCTGCATATAGATATGCCAGAGCCTGTCTTTCCACAGATGAACATTTGTATGACGGATGAAAAAAACCCAACTTTAATTTTTTTTATAATTAGAAAGCATTTTAATAGAACTTGTTTGTTTGTTAGATCTTGCAACACAGGTGGACACTGCTGCAAATATTTGTAACCGTTTTAAGAAACATAGCATTCCTAGGAAACACCACAATACAATTTCAAGATTCAGAACTATTTAAGCCTTAAAGCCCTCCATAAATATTATCCTTAAATTTTTATGAGAACTTTGGCTGAGCAGGACTACAATTATTCTGTTCTGAGTTTAAAAATAAAATAAGATTTCCTCGGATCAACTGTCAGACATTGCTTCCAGCTGGAGCATTCATGATGTGATAAAATTGGAATGCTAAGAAAACACACTCAACACAAATGGGATTGATTTAAAAGTCAGACTTCACATTTCAGCATCTCTGATGATATCAGCTATACTTCTGGTCTGTGCTATCTGCATGCGGCAACTATGTGCCAAGCAGAAAACCTTTCTGTGGAGCAGGGCAGGCCCAAGGACGTATGCCTAAAGGTGAGTAAGCCTGGTGTTTCCTTAAGCTCTTTCAACATTCACTATGTTCACACTAGGCTACAGGACCTTGGGCAAATGTCAGTGTTGAAGCTTCAATGAAGGGAAAAATGAAAGTGGCAAGAAAAACAAAGATTGAAATGAAACCATGAATTAGAACAAATTCATGCCCTTCTTGAGAAAGAGGAGGACTTATTCTTCTCCTCACTGACTCAAGATCTATCAGGACTAGACAAGCTCTTAAATACCCTTAGACTGTGCTTTTATGAATAACATACAGAAAACAGGGACAAACAAAAATATTTACCTAACATTTGCTAGTCTAATATATAGGCATACAGACAAATAGGGCAAGTTTTTCAAAATATTCTTCCTCCTAGTAGAAACATATAAAGAGCTGGAATTTGGTAGAACATGGCACACTGAGCAATAAACTTTCTGCAAACCTAGAAAAAATTTATTGGTTATAAAACCTTGAAAAATATGAGTACTAGAGACTAAGTCCATTCCAATGGAGTGAGGGTGATTGGATTTTCAGCACTAATACTTACCAACATGAACCTTAAACCTAGCAGGATCTCATCACTGCCTATAAGGGTAAGTAACATAAGTAATTTTAATTTAATAAGATCTGATTCTCAGCAATGTGTATTCAGTAATTTCAAGGGTAATCTCTAGGCTTTTCCTGGCTTGCAGTAAATCACTGTCATGTCAGTGGACGAACAAATTAAGAATTATCACCTTTCACAAAAAGGCTGAATTCAATAAAAATTACACTGAACCTCAAATGAAGCTAAATTCCTACTCAATACCGGGCAGACAGGAACACAACTGGGGCAAGAAAAACAAAAGAAATATCAAAGTTTAGTTGGATTTTTAAACAAATAAGATGTAGAAATATACCTTATTGTATACCTCATAGTACACTAGTAATGTATGGTACTGAAGTTTTAGTATCACTTGGCAGCCCTAAAAAGTGCTTATTGGAGACTACATATATTTGAAGTTCCTATGTCCTGTTCCTTTTCCCATAATTACTTGCTCATTAAAAAATATAACTTTTAAATAAGACTAAAGGAATAACCAAACACCTTTATTAGTGTATTTGTAATAATGTTTGACAACTGAAATATAGCCTTGAACTGTCCAGGGCAATGAGGCCCTGGTCCATGATTAGGTCTCCTATTATACAAGTTCTAGAGTATTACACTGTCAGAACTCTCACAGACTTCAGCATGACTGGCATTTAGTTGTGGCTTCTTAAATCCTTCTTGCCAAGTCCACTTTTCATTTGATATCATTGTGTCTCATAACAAGAACAATCTGCTCCAGATAACAGGCAGTGATAAGGAACTATCTTCTTCACTATGGTGTTCACCTCTCCTGGACCCCATCTTTGATTTGTCTCAGTAAGATACTGGAGAAAAGCTCATTCAGTTCACTGTCTGGAAGTCAAAGACTTTGGTATCTGGACAAATAACTTGTTCTGAGACTTGAAATACCAATGAACATCCTCAGGTAAATGAGAAAATCCTGGCCATGCATATTCTGAAAGAACATTTTTTAGTCATTCAGTCTAGGTTTCCCTGGTGTATCTCACACACACACCCAGGTACCCAATTCAGCATATTTTAAAATAGAAATTAGGATATGCATTTGACAACTCGTATGGATGTATTTGGTTTTGTTTTATTTCCCAATTATCTTCAAGGTTCTTCTGCCAGTAGATGATTTTATGGGTAAATTCAACTGTTAACTTTGCATACTTTATTCTTTACAGATGAATTCTGAGCCTGAAAAAACTACTATGTGCACTAGCTAATAAAGTTAATCTTTTTATAGATGCTTTAATGTATTTATGAAATATATATTATTAATAGGTTTCTGCTGACTAAACAGAAGTTCAAAATCTTGTTAAAAATCACGTCATGGCACTTAGAAGCAAGTTCTATATTAATGTTAATCCACTGCATTATTATCACAGAAATACACTGAGTGATTTGTAGTTTAAAAATTAATTTTGTTCAAACTTTGAATGTACATGTGGGATGATCAGAGATGAGATTTTTCTAAGCATTTTGTTACAGTGACTTTGATGAATTTGTGTGCCTTAGACTTCCAATTCTGAGATTCATGTACCTTAGAAAAAATGTATGTACTACTGGATGATCATACAGAGTTTTAAATCTCTTACACAGTATTTTCCTTGAGCTTAAAGAGAGCAACAGATCTTTGAGCATTTTGACAAGAAAACCCACCATCCTGAAAGAGAGGAACAGATTTGTTTGAATATATACAAGCCATAAAAAATGAAACCTCCTTAGATGAGCAAGATTTTAATTTATTGTTTTCCCCCAAAGTCTTCGACAGAGACAAAAAAGAAACAGACTTTCAAATGTTAGGAAAAAAATTTGAGAGCCACAGTTTTCTTTTTTAAGTTTAAATACTTCAGAGAGAAACACCAGGAAACAGATTTTGTTAGCTTCAGATAAAACCACCAGGAAACAGATTTTGTCAGCTTAAAAAGAGAATCTGGCAAGGCTTGTTTTCTCTTTCACAGAGATACACAAATAGACACTAACAATCAAAAAAGCCAGAGTTTGTCTTTAATTTTCTAAAGTTCCCTAGACCAAGTACTCCTTTTTCTTAATTCTGCCACAACTAAATCATCCCTGACCTTCTAAAGTAAAAAGTGACACTGGATCTGGACTGACATCTTCCAGAGCTGGAGGCACAAGAACATTCTGTTTTTTTAACTGATCAGTACCCACAACTACAGCCACAAAATCAGGAATAGCTACTGTAATATAAGAGGCCCATTGCATCTCAATCATATAACCTTGACTAAAGGTGCTCAGCAACCAGTTATCTCTTCAGTTTTATAGTGAAGTGACCCTATACCTGCGTCTTTCTCAAAAATACTCTATGTTCCCCTCTGTACATAGGCAACTCCAAAAACTTCAGAGACGGGCTAGGCTAGTGGTACACTCTCTTTAACAATCATTTTAGAAAATGTCCAACTCAGTCCAAAGGGCAGAGTGAACTTCAGTCCTCTCTGGTCAGTGGGAGACAATTCACTGTCTGTAAGTTTATTCTTATTCATATAGTTTTCTGTTACACTTACACAAGAGCCAGGCATTTTAAGAACTTAAGGTAGGTTACCCTGATTTAACTGTTGGCAAAGCACTCAGACACAGTAGGTTTGAAAGCATAACCCACTCAAACAACCTATTATTAGAACCAGGTGGGAAATAATTTTCCCAATTTGGGAACACTTTCTAAATTAAAAAAAAAAAAAAAGAAAAAAAAAAAGAAAAAACCTTTCCACTATAAGCTAGGACAACGAATCAAAATTGCCACAAAAGCTGCAAATTGTGAATCAGTGGAAATCAGTGGAAACAGCTACTTTTGATCTGTTTTGGCTTAACCTCAAGCTTTTGATTTACATATTCTTTACTGTTGTTCCTTAGAAGTTTGAGATGAATAGTCATTCTGGAATAAAAGATGTAACTCTCAATTTAGAAAATGTTGAAATGAGAAAATTTTCAGTGGGCAATTTAGTAAAATTTACCTCATCCTGATTGAAGAAAATTTCTATTCCAATTAAAAACTTTTTTTCACTAGAAATGTTTTGCATCTGTAAATTCCATCCTGCTCTAGTTAGTATTGTTATATTCTACTGAGGATGGAATGACTAAAAATGAGGCACACTGAAGTGATCAAATTGGGAAAAAGGATTCAAAAGACGCAGATGTTGTAGAAAACTCACTGTGAAAGAAAGGCTTTGGTGAAACCATTTTTCTAATAATGATACTACTAATAATTATTCCTAGGGCTAACTAAATATGTTGGTGAAGTTTCTACTTTTCTTGAAAGCATCAGACATAAAAGTTTCCATTTCCTTTTTCCTTTAACATTCATGTACTTGCTCAAAGAATTTCGTTACAAGATTATATGGTCTCAACTTGGTGTAGTTTTTATTTTAGATATAGCAACAGCAGAATCTTCAGCATTTCAGACTCAAATTGTTATAGGTTCATGTGCAGGCTTTTCAATTTCAAAAAGGAGTACAATGTATCACAAAGCCTGTGAAAGCTTGTTGAAAGAAATGTCACCTTTGAAATGTGTCTGTAAGTGCATGAATGTGAAGGAGAATTTTGATTCAGAATATCAAATGTCTTGTTAATTCCATCCTGCTAAGGAGTATGCAAAGGAGCTTTCCCCATAACCATCACTTTCTGTGCTAGGCAACTTAAGAAAATTGATTAAATCATACAAATAAAACAATTTCCATAAAAAACAACTTCTGAAAGTTATCTAACAAAAACTCAACTTGGCTGTCCATATGCATTTCATGGTTATGTGTTTTGTTGCATAATGTCACATACTGAATACAAGGTCAAATTCACCTGTGGCATGGGAGCTAAAACTTGACTGAGATCAATAGATTATGATCATCTATGCTAGTGGAAAAACTACACTCCCAGGTCATGCACTTTCTTATTATAGAGGATACGGATACTGTAAAAATCAGGTTTGTGGCTTCTCCAGTTATGTTGTTCTTCTTTTAAATACCCCACAGATATTTATGAGATGTATATTTAACTAGGCAAAGAAGTTCCATTACCAAGACAGGATGGCCTTATGTCAGAAATTGTAACGTGTTTCCAAGTCTGGTGATGTGGTTTTTTCACTTCTGTGGCGAACCTTGTTTATATTCTAGTTTAGTAGCATCGCTATAAGGGCAGCAGAGCAGGATACCCTAACTCACCTTTTTGTGGTACTAGGAGCTAATAGGTGCATCTACCTGTATAAAATTATTTTTTCCCCAGGGATAAGGTTATGATGTAAAGACTAAACTTTGACCAAACAAGTCAGAATAAAGAGCATAATTACCCTCACAAATGAAAAGACAGGTATTAACTAAACCAGCTAAAGTTAAATGTGCTCTCTGATTTTTAGTACTAGCTCTTTTCTTTCATGTTGAGGAAAGGATGACAGAAAGGTTCAGTATATAATATAAGGGCAAGAAAGCTGGCTTTTAAAAATCATTTCCTGAAATTTTGCCATCAGACATTTCTAAGATGACAAAAGGTTTTACAATAGCAGACAATAAATAATAGAGTAGGTATTCTTCAGTGTAAGTATTTGAAAAACTGATTGCTGTAAATATGTCTAAAAAAAGACAAATCAGTCTGATATACCATAAGAAATATCAACATTTCTGTACTTATATCTTAAAATATTTTCTAGGCAGCCACCTCAGTGTTTTGGAAAGTCCTTTTCAGCAACAAAAATATTGTGGTTTATATGCAGTAATTCTAATGTGGTTCTTTACTGTTATTCTGCTAACATCCTGATTTTTATACGCTGCAATAATCAATCATTCCCTGCTAGATAGAAACGTGCTATTTCTAACATTTTATTTTTAACAGCATGTTTCATAATAGATCACATTCAATTCCATTTGTGAGCTCCCCAAAGCCCAAAATAGCTGTAGAAGATGGACAGTTTCTGGGTAAGAAAAATGCTTTGGCTGAGGATGTTTACAACTTGGAAATATTTAATCCTTAATAAAATAAAGGCTAACTGCTGTGAAAATTATAATTAGAGCTCAGAAACACTGAGACTGCCTACAAAAATATTAGAATACTAGAATATAGGTACAGAAGTCCTGTTTTTTTTTTGACGAATCTTACTCAGTTCTTCAAATGCTGATTTGGACCAGGGGGCCAGGACTGAAAGCATGAAAAACTATTTTTAACTTGTCCTAAGTATCTTAGATGGCTACTGCAATAATCCCAAATTACACTAAATATATTGTGAGAATAAGCAAAGAGGATATCGTACTATTTAAGACTGCGGAAAGTTCAGAAACAGGACAGGCCATATTCATACTTTAGATGGGTTTATTAATACCTAAGAGATGATTCAATATACTTTGACTATCTAGGATTCAATGACCCCTTTATTTGTGTGGTCATCCTATATTTAAGTGTATTTCATGACAAAATACAGAGGCAAATAAACAATTCTATAATTAGAACTTTGGAATCAGTTTCAAGTCTTCATACTTGGGCACATAAAGCAGGTTCAGGTTTTCAAAAAGGCTCACTCTGTCTGGGAGTTGAATACTTTTGAATTCTGATCACTTTATCTGGTGCTAAAAGTCAGCTAAGCTGAGTTTTATTGATAAATTATGACCTACTTATTAGAGATTGTATCAGAAAAAGAAAACTGAGAGTATATGTGGAAAGTCATACCTAAGTACTGGTAGTCTAGTGTTCTGAAGTGTCCAAATTAATGTGTCCTTCCACTGGAACATATTAATTTTTTTTAAAATGTTGTTATTTATATATAAATTCTGAAATTAACCTGTTGACTCAGAACAGTAGTTACTGGGAATAACAAAAAGCACTTTAACACGCTTTTAGGATTACAGAGTGGAATTGTAGCCTGTACAAACTTTTTAAAAACTAAAATAAGCATGTGTCCAATACAAGCAGGCAGAGTTGTGAGAATACATGCTACTGTCCAACCAGATAACAGAAGAAATTTGCACTGTGTCTAGGATTAAACCAAAAAAAAAAAAAAAAAAAAAAATTGTCATTTTAAATATATTTGTAATGTATAATTAGATACTAATTTTTTTACTTTCTGCAATGCTTGATAGCAATTGGACCTGTTTTCTTTGGCTAGTCCATAAGTATCCTCTTGGGACTTGAACAGAGTCTGTGAAGTACATTTGAAAATCCCATCTCCCACTTTTATAGTCACGAAGGTGACTTTTCTGTAGATGTTCAGCTTTCACAGTATAAAAATGTTTTACTACTTTTCAACATTTTTAGAAGTGACGAGAAAAGGAACAAAGGGGAAGGGAAGGGAAGGGAAGGGAAGGGAAGGGAAGGGAAGGGAAGGGAAGGGAAGGGAAGGGAAGGGAA
>JANVCC010000022.1:24058045-24500336 GCA_025345505.1 Todiramphus chloris collaris
AAGGGAAGGGAAGGGAAGGGAAGGGAAGGGAAGGGAAGGGAAGGGAAAATTTAAGAGTATGCTTTCTTTCATGCCCTGCTACTCTACTCTCCCACCACTTATTTGAAAATCTTCAAAATGTATATTTGGGCATGTATTTTCTTACTGCTTAAAACCTCTGCAATGCTTTTTTTGCTTGGTAGACTGATCAGATATTTTTTAAAAGTACTTTAACAGAGTAAAGCAAATTATTTTCCCCAGAGCTGTCTGATGGACTTTTCTATAGCAAAGTGTCATGTTGTTAGCAATTATCTCCATGTGATCCTAACAGCTCTAAAGCACTTAGCAAGCCACTGTCTTCATTTACCAAAGAAGCATTTAACAAAATATTTTAGATGGATGCATGTGTTCGATAAAGCTTTTAGACATGTACAGCAGTCTTAAAAGTGCTTCTGTGTTTTTTATGTGACTTTACAGATCTAGAAAATCCTCCTGGAAGAGTCAGATGTAAACATTTTAATGAAACTCAAAAACTAGACTATATATTCCCCTCTGACATAAAAAAGAGTTAAAAAGTCCCCGTCTCCCTGGTTTACATTTATGAAATGACATAATAAATCACGTATATCAAATCAGGAGAGGCTGACAGAACTCAGAATGGGTTTATGTATGCTCTATGTGTGATACAATAAGCAGCAAAAAGCTCAGTATATTCTGAAAACCAGAATATTTCCATTGGAGGTTATTGAAATGAGTCTGAGTGCAGACTACTGCCTAATCCTTTCTACTGTGACAACAAGGGATGTTAAGGCTTTTGTAGAAAGGACCTAGGACACATCTGTTCCTTTTTGTTCCTATGACCATTCTGGCAAATAGGTTAGATGGGAGCTTACATTGTTTTGCCAGTGATGTAAGGGAAATTACACAGTCAGTATATGGCCTGGTTGGAAGCCCCTGCATTGTGTTTCACTGGTTTCAAATACATCACAGCACTGCAGGAACACACAACATATTAATTTGAAAGTCAAATACATGTGAATGAGTATGAAGGTGTGTCTCTAGAACATTTCCCTTGCAGAAAAACACACTGGCCTCTTCTGAGAGGGACCTGATTGACAACTCCTAATTCCAATACTTTGACAACAGTGGCCATGCAGACCATATGGTCTCCTCATACAGATTCTATAATTTTATTTATTTTTTACATTTAAATAAATCCTTAATTTCTATTTCAGGATTTCTCTAGGCTTGCTTCAGATAATCTAATGAACTTTTATTTTGATATTTTGCTGGCATTTTCTTCCAGTGACCATATTTAAGGTCCTTCTGAGTTTATAAAGTGATATAAAATACTAGGACAACTTCCTAACATTTAAAAGTTTTGCTTTCTATTTACATGGGCATAATATAAAAGTTATATGTAAATAACATGCATATAATATAAATTTAACACCTTACATTTCACAGGTTACATAAACATTCTTTATATGCAGCATTGCTGGAGGGAGTACAGAAAATTGTCATTTGATCTGTTTTACTTTTTAATTGCTAACCTTGTCCATGGGGAATTAATTTAATAGAGCTACTTCTGTAAAGAATTCAGGACTTCACATAACTCAGGATTCCAGAGCTCTATACCAGTGAGTCCTCTGTAGCTTCCTGGTGTTATCCTGTGTGATATATGTTAACGTATCAATACTCTTAGGATCTAGAAAGCCTTTGTACTGACATCCCCATTCTGAATCATCTGTTGTCCTCAAATTACATACACAGTTTGCTTTTCCTCCAGCTCTACATTTGTTTCCGTAGTCAACTTGGGCACCAAATTCATATGCAAGTGATACAATATAGGTACCTAAGTATTTCAGGTCTGTTGAATTAATTATATATAGTTGTATTTTGCCAATGATATAAACAGAATTATCAGAGTGAAAATCATATTTTATTCCCCTTGCCAGTGCATCACATCAGTTTCAAATAGAGCACACTTTTACAATAGCACTTTTTAAATTCTTTTTTAAATTTTTTTTAGAATGCTATTAACATGGAGCCAAGCAAAGTATTTTTAAGCTCTTTAAAGATAAATGACAAAATCATGCATCAAAATTGTGCTCACCCTCCCACAATATTGCAATCCCTATATGCACAACAGTAGTGTGCAGGTAAAAGCACAGTCATTATATACTTTGTAATCTTTTCTCAGTTTAGAAAATATAGATTAGCAAGTAAGGAAAAGAGCAAGCACAGCAGTTTCCTCTTTTGTTGATTCACTGTCATTACTGTGTAAGATTCTTTGTTTTTCAAGACTGTCTTTTTCCAGCAAAGAGAAATGCCAAATCACTCAAACCATGAGAAATAATCAGCAAGAACTACATTAATTTTAGAGCACTAAGTCAATTTGTAGAAGAAACTGAGAAAAAAAGGGCAACCTGATTGCTCTCCAATGTAAATAACGTGACTGGGTTTTATCTCAATTGTATTGCTAAGGGAAAGGGCAAGTTCTACTGGAGTCTTCTGCACCATCAGTAATGTATCACTTTCCTAGGACTGAGAATTAAAAATACAAACGCATTTTACTCTTGTATAGAACAAAGAGTAAAGTTGACTTCATGATTTGTTGTGTGACAATTATCCAACAATAAAACATATCTTTATTGCCACCAAAGTTTCTATGAGTGAAATGTCTTACTGTTCTTTTGTACAGCAAGCAGTTAGGTACCCATACTGGATACAGATGGCATACCATGCACAATGTTACTAGTAAGAAGTTTAATTATTAGAAACTGTTTCTATAGCTTCACTTTGAAAATGACAAAACAAGTTCAACATTACACATGACCAGTATTTTTTTTTTAATCCCATTTAGTTCATCTATACTGTTAAAATAAATTTACCAGAACAAAGGTTACATGCAGAACTCAGGATCTGTAAGTGTAAAAATAATTGTATAAATTTAAGAAAAAAACTCTTCCTCATAACATAAGTAGTGACCACATAGATATTATGCCTCACCTAAAGCATGTGAAACTCATTTTAACCAAGATTTTGGCATAAGAATTTTCTTATTCTAGTTGACCTATGGCCAGAAAAAGGAGAGGGAGAAAAATAAAGGGAGGGGGTGGCGAGGGGGAGGGGGGGGTGGAACCCAAAACAACAACACCAAAAAAACCAACCCAAACAACACACCGAAATCAACCCCAACCAATCAATCAACCAATCTAAAAGCCCAAATCACAAGTTTTTAAGTTATGACTCTTGTAGGAGGAAAACTGCACTGGTTTAAAAGGTAGGAAAGGTAAATCTTGTTTCTTAGAAGACCATATCAAAGCAGTAAACTACAATCCCACCTCCCATCCTTTCTTAAATTTCTTTTCACAACAGTCTTGCTTTTTTTGTTTGTAGGCTGCCTATAAAGGCAATACTTTTTCCTCATGATGGATTTGCCTGTTTAATAACTTTTTATGACCTCCTGCTCTGACTGTATCTCAAAATTCAAGGCTTTCCAGCAGGAAAACTGAGCTTCTACAAAGTAGAAATTGAACATGAATGTGTTAAGTGTCAGGGCAGAATGCTCAAAACTAAAGTCTTTTTTTACCACTTTAGCAAATTTGCTTTTGTTTACAATCTAGTTAAAATCAATCTGACTAAGTCATATGACTAAGATGAACATAACCTAAGTAACCTTGTCTGAAGTGCTTACATTGTTAGTTTTGTAGTTAAAGTATGAGCTGAAAAAAATTGACAAATTAAAACCTGCATTAAATCTATATGGCTTTTAATGTCAATGAAGACATTATCTCATGAGCATATATCAATTAACCATAAGGATGTAATTAATCTCACAAGTGAGTGTAATCCTGACTAATATCAATTCTCTTCTTGGTTAAATTTATTTCCTGTACTGGGCTTGCCACTCTGCAAACAAAGTCTTAATCAATACCACAAGACATCTTATCCAGAGAGGTCAACCTGCCACAGAGAATACACAGCACTAATTAGTGCTGTGAACACTTTTCCTTTAAATATTTTATTTCCATCCAACCTTGAAAAGAACCTGATCCAAAATTAAAGTCAATTTAGGTAAACAACTGCTTACATCACCAATACATTATTATTGGTTTGGAAATTATATTGGCAGAAAGAAATTATCAGTTAAAAATCTTTTATATGTTGGTGAAAGCAAGATTTCCTCCTCTTTAGAACAAGGTGAAATTCAAGAACAGTTCTAAGTGAAATGTCATATCAATGCTTTGTGATTCTGCTTCACTCACAATATTCAGCCTGCTGATTTCACGATACATACGTATTTTTTTTTAATGTTAATTACTTGGAAATTAAACTAGCATCTAAAATTTGAAAGCATTGCAGATAGTACTCATGGCCTAGTATTTGTACTACACAGTGCTCATAAGACCTCAGACTAAGATTTGATCCTGAGGTTTTTAAAAAATAGACCTTTTGGATTCTCTATTTCCATGTAAGTCATGGATTCTGAGCAAAGCTAATGTTTTAGGCCATCCAAAATACAGATGGATTGTGTGGCTTCAACTGATTTATCTACAGTGAAAGGGTAGATGAACAAGAAGTGTTTCTTCCAACCTGCCTAGCAGTAAGAATCATTCCCATGTAGTACCACTATCCATCCTGATTGCATTCTTTCAGGTGAAATTAATATGCAGAGTGAGAGCTCATGTTCACCTACTTAGTTATAATGTCCATGATTGTTATTTGAAGAATTTCTGCCCAGCCTCTGGAAATCATACTGTATCACTACATGTTGGCTGCATCTTCATTATTTCTCACAGTGGATTATATTCATGCTGCTCTTTTCCAAGCAGCCCCATCCACTCAGTTTTTTCAGGCAGGCTTTTTTTCTCTCTAGCAGTAAAGGGACAAAAGAACATTAGTCTCAAGATTTTGCAAATAGACTGCTTAATGTATTCAATGCACACTGGTATAGTTGGTGAATAACAGGGAGCAAGCAGGTACTTTCCTGAGTAATCAAGTTCCATAATGGTGTCCTACTTGGTGTTAGACCCAAAGCAGGGCTGAGCCAAACCAGCAGCAGAACTTTTTTTTTTTTTTAGATCTGATAATGTAACCATTAATTTCACTATGGGAAAATCAATTCTTGAGTTGCCCATAGATCTCCAGAGAATAAATATGCAAGTAGTTTGGTATTTCACAGCCATATTCTGCCCTCAGCGTGTGTGGGCAGCTCTATTCAATTACAAAGGACACAGATGAAGGGTATGATACATCCTGAAGTGATGACAATTTGATGATTACTGTGTTTGATTTGCAGCTTTACCCTGATCATTGAATTTATATTTCTTTTATAAGGCCTATTTTAATGTGGTTATTTACCACATTTTGTCTCATTTCACCCAAGGCAGAAAATAGCATGTAAGCCTAAAAGCAGTATTTTTTTTTTTTTCCTGCCAAAATTAGAGAAGGAGAATAAGAAAAACCAGATGTGTCTGCAGCCTGTCCTCCATTTCCCATTAGGTCCTTGTATTCTGAGATATTGAGACGGCAGTTGAGAAGATCAGGAAATAAATATCCTGATGTGATCCTTTTCAACCTGGAAAGTTTCTTCATGAAGAAAGATTATTTTTCACGTAACTGTTTTTCCAGCAAAATATTTTAAATTCAGCTACAAGGGAATGACATACCAATTTGCAGAAAATCTGTTAATTTTAGGAAGGAGAGAAACATCCTTTCCTTTTCCTCCATATCTTAAAGTTTTATTTTCAGCTTTGAAGACAAATATTTGCTAGTTTGAAAGGGCATTTTATTTCACATTGTCCATTGATTTAACATAAAAACCTGAAACAGCCCCACAATATCTTCTTAGGTTCCCATAAAGTTTTGTATCAATATTAAGACACACTCTTTCTTTTTCTGACTTTTTGAAATTGCTAGTGATTGGATGCCCCTTTTTCCATGGATTGATACAAGTTTATGAAATTTAGTCAAGTGTTGTCATCATTTCCAGCTGCATCCTTTTCTTAATTTGGAACCATCCTAATGGGGTTCCTAGGACATTTTTATATCTGGAGTTCCTACTCCACAGTAGCTCAATTAGATCAAACTGTGCTATTCTGGACATTAAGTGTCTTTGGAGAGCAGAGAGGTGGAATTCAACTTTTTTGCAAACATCTTTTTCTTCCTGAGCTTTCTTAAAAACTCAAGAGGTATCTCCACAGATTTCAGATGGGCTTGGCTATCCATCTTTGCTGAGAGGACTCCATTATTTAAATGGAAAAATTAAAGGAAAGCATCATAGGTAAAGTGGACAAAAATAGGACTTAATATAAGTGCATGGTAAAAACTGTGGAATCTTGTCTCTCACCTATTTCTTTTGCTAAAAGCCTGATATTTGGGGCAGTATGAAACATCTCTGTGAATATGAAATTCACTCCAATTAAAGAAAACCCCACAAAAGCTTAAATGGTAAATGTTCTGAAAAGACAGCTGGTTTTCTTTATCATTTGAAAACAGCTGCTTTCTGTTTTCAATTCTGAAAACATTTCTGTAGATAACCATTTCAAATGTTTTAGTAAAATAAAATATTTTGTTCTGGATTGAAAAACAATTTTCATTTGCCCAAGAATTTTTTTTTTTTTAAACATTATTATTTCTCTGGAACTTTTGGATGGATGCAGCATAACTCATCCTCACCCTTTCTTCAGTGAGAGACCCACATAAAAAGTCAGGATATGCCTTGTCAGTGAAATGTGACTGTCTCTGATCAGTGATGCTGAATTTCAAATTAATATGTACTTTCTATTCATCAAAAGAAGAGTTTCATTGTTCTCATAAGGCATGGAAAACATTGGTTGATTGTTGCGTCTAATCAGTGTTCTAACTGAAGTACACATAAAGGATCTGTCTCACGTATGAGATAATGGTTTAATGAGATAATTGCTATGTGAATATTTTAATAGTTTACATCAAATGTGTACATCACAAAAAACCCCAAACAATAAATTGACTGTTCTCATCAAAATAAAATGTAATTTTGACTAAATCAGAAACTATAACTGATTTCCTGGCATGAATAGACTGGCATCAAAGTGTTCTTTAAAAATAATTTAAAAAAACCCAAACTACAACAAACCCATTATCAGCACTGACTTATCAAATTCATATCTTTCATTAAATTATGAGATAAATTTTGGATAACTGATCCTTAGTAGTTTTGTACAGAAAAACATTGCAGTGAAAATATAAAAGCTAGACATAAAACAGGAAAATCAGTGGGATATTTTAATGAGATGTATGTGACTGAGAAGAAAGTGCTCTTAAGCTGTGTACCAAAAAACCTTCTGGACCTGCTGTTAGTTCCTTTCCAGAACTCTTGCAGGTAACTTCTTGGTTTACAGTAAACTTCTGATTTCATTACCAAGTTTGAGACTTCTCTATATGACTCTGAGCTCTTAGTCATGTTACATGCAACGCACATGATATTCTTAGATGTATACAAACATAAAAGACAAACTGAGCAGACAGTACAATTCAAGCAAGGTTTGCTAAACTTCCATCTGAACATATTGATCTTACTTGCCTCAGCAAAATTGCACATGTATTTCAAGTCTACGAAATTCCACCTTCCCTTTGGGTAAGACATAGCTTTCATAGGTAATCAGTGCTTTTTAATAGAATTTAGTATTCAAGCAGGTGTTTACCAGGAGAATTACATAAAATAGTAAAGCTCTATGGGCATTTGTAGGAAGTGTTGAAGGGAGAACCCTCTCCTTCACATATTTACAAACTCAGGGCCAAGAACTTGCTGGTTAAGTACATGTTTTCAAAAGGACTTGCAGTTTGTGATTCAATTCAATGTTCAATTTTAGAAATTTAAAGGCTCATTAAATCCCACAAAGTACTAAGCACTTATCTTGTGAGAATACTTCACTGACATACTCATGTTCTTCTAAGAATTAGTTCCTCTATAAATTTTAAGTGATACATTATAGGACATTCCTCAATAAAGATCAAAAGTCTTGGATATGAATGCTCATTTTTAATTCACAAATAATTCAGGCATACAAAGATCACTATCCAGTGATGATTAAAATACATTAAGAATGTAAAGAAGAAAGAATTCTTAATCTCAAGTGACACAGGAAAATAATGGGGATGACTGGACATTTTTGTCTTGCATCCACTTAACTTCACAAGCAGGACAACTCTCAGGGATTTTTTTCAGGTCTTTCAGTTTCTTTAGCCTTTTCATCCCATATGTCTGCAAAATCATTGCAAAATTTCAAATTTATTCATAGGTTGAATCGCAAAACAGAAAACTGCTTGTATTCTGGTGTCTGTTTGTTTTCATTTGGTTTGGTTTTCATTTCCTTGATCATTCACTTGATATTATTTACTTGTCCCTATAATTCATTTTTATTTTCTTTAACACAGATAACTCAGTTGCTGGATGATTTTCTTTGTTCAGTGGGTTCTCTGACAGATATGCATTGTAATATTCTTTTAAATTTTTTTTCAAATTCTTATTCTGGCAATTGATCTTTTAATAGTGTCCAAGATTTTCCAAGTTGTGAAAATAATTTGCCACTTAGTAGTGGAAGCGCAGCATCTGATCTTTTCTCATTTTCCTAAAGAGCAAAGGAATCGCTCTTTCTAGTCAAATCTTCCTTTCAATTATTAGAAACTAAAGTTGTGATTTGCACTCGGAGAGATGAGGATAAAGAATTGTGGAATAAAATGAGAGTTAAATTCCAACTTAATGAATCATTTAGAAACAGTACATCTTTCCCAAATAATCAGCAATCTTCACTGTCAAAACATAACTTTCCCAGGCTTTTCATCTGACACACTGTTTAAAATGAGACAAAAATTGTATTGTCTCATTTTTGGGATCTTTTGAAAACTCATCATTTTAAGGAGAGAAAATAAGTCATTCACACTTCTCTCATCCATAAGTGTTTGGACGAGTAAAAATGAAACTAAGAGCTGAGTATTTTGCTTGGTTATTGCAATCACCAAGCTTTGCTCAGTGGCTAAGTGTCCACTCTCCTGTTTTCACTTCGAATATACAGAATTTGCTATACAGGAGCAGATCATTTCTGCGGTCATCTTCTTCATAAATGGAAGTAAAATTAATTAAAAGTACAATAAAGAGCGTCCCCTTTTGATCTGTATTACTTTATTTTGTCTAACAGGTAACAGCCTGTTCTCTAACACTTAACTAGGCTGTTGAGATAAGTTCAAGAATTCAGCCCTTCTTCATAAGCATTTAAGGTTAATCAAGGGGCTACAGATGATAAAAGTTATTATTGTTTAAGAAAACCTGGTGAACTAAGTTCCACAGAGTGTTACAGTACAGATTAGTTCAATTATAAGTCATTTTCCTTGAGTAATTGTTCTTAATCTGTTTTCCTTTATGTGACTGCTCTGTTTATTTGGCAATGTTAGTATCTTTCTTCTACAGTGGCAGGAGAAGACTATTTTCCTGACTTTCCTTCAGTAAAATCACAGAAAATAACCAATGCAGGGTTCTTCCAAAACAGATCCTTTACTCAAAGAAACCTGGATGGAGAAAAAAATCCAGAATAGAACAGACATGACAGATGACAATCATGGTCTGCTAAATGGCACTAACTTACTCACAACAGATAGCATACTAACAAAAGGGAGCATATGATAACGAAATGTGAGAAGGATCAGGATAATTCACATCCAGTCAAAGCAGCTAAAATGCTCCCATTAACTTCAGAGGTGACTAAGGTCATGAAATATCTGATGCTTGTTATATTCCATCCAATAAAAGAGAATCATAGAATCATTATGGTTGGAAGGTACCTTAAAGATCATCTAGTTCCAACCTCCCTGCCATGGGCAGGGACACCTCCCACTAGAGCAGGTTGCTCAGAGCCCCATCCAGTCTGGTCTTAAAAACTTCCAAGGATGGGGCTTCCACCACCTCTCTGGGCAACCTGTTCCAGTGTCTCACCACCCTCATGGTGAAGAAATTCTTCCTAATGTCTAACCTGAATCAACCTTTCTCTAGTTTTAATCCATTCCCTCTAGTCTATCACTGCCCAACAGCCTAAAAAGTCCCTCACCAGCTTTCTTGTAGGACCCCTTCAGATACTGGAAGGCCACAATAAGGTCTCCCCGGAGCCTTCTCTTTTCCAGACTGAACAACCCCAACTCTCTCAGTCTGTCCCCATAGGAGAGGTGCTCCAGCCCGCTGATCATTCTTGTGGCCCTTCTCTGGACACATTCCAGCGCGTCCATATCCTTCCTGTAATAGGGGCTCCAGAACTGGATGCAGTACTCCAGGTGAGGTCTCATGAGAGTAGAGTAGATGGGGAGAATCACCTCCCTCGACCTGCTAGCCACGCTTCTCTTGATGCAGCCCAGGACACAATTGTCCCTCTGGGCTGCAAGAGCACACTGACGGCTCATGTTGAGCTTCTCATCCACCAGCACTCCCAAGTCCTTTTCTTCACAGCTGCTCTCAAGCCAGTCACTGCCCAGCCTCTACTGGTGCTTGGGATTTCCCCGACCCAGATGGAGGACCTTGCATTTGGCCTTGTTGGACTTCATGAGGTTGGCATGGGCCCACCTCTCCAGCCTGTCAAGGCCCCTCTGGATGGCATCCCTTCCCTCCAGCATGTCAGCTGCCCCACACGGCTTGGTGTCGTCGGCAAACTTGCTGAGGGTGTACTCAGTGCCAGTGTCCATGTCGCTGACAAAGATGTTAAAGAAGACTGGTCCCAGTACTAATCCTTGAGGGACTCCACTTGTCACTGGTCTCCACTTGGATACCGACCCATTGACAACCACTATTTGGGAGAGGCCATCAAGCCAGTTCTTTATCCACTGAATTGTCCATCCATCAAATCCATATTTCACCATCTTGGAGACCAGAATGTCTTGTGGGACAGTGTCAAAGGCTTTGCTCAGGTCTAGGTAAATGCCATTGGTTGCTCTTCCCCCGCCTGTTGGGGTTGTGACCTTCTTATAGAACACCACCAGGTTAGTCAGGCATGATTTGCCCTTGGTGAAGCCATGTTAGTTGCAGCCAATCACTTCATCGTTATTCATCTGCCTCAGTAGTGCCTCCAGGAGGATCCGCTCCATGGTCTTACCAGGCACAGAAGTGAGACTGACTGGCCTATAGTTTCCAGGTTCATCCACCTTTCCCTTTTTGAATATGGGGGTTATATTTCCCCTTTTCCAGTCAGTGGGGACTTCACCGGACTGCCATGACTTTTGGAATATAATAGAGGTTTAACAACCTCATCTGACAGTTCTCTCAGCACCCGTGGGTGTATCCCGTTGGGTCCCATGGACTTGTGCACTTTAAGGTTGTTCAGATGGTCACAAACCTGATCTTCACTTGCAATGGGCAGTTCTTTCATCCAATGCCTGCCATCATCTTCTGTGACTCTGGGGGTGTGGCTGGAGCCCTTGCCAATGAAGACTGAGGAAAAGAAGTCACACAGGACCTCAGCCTTCTCAGCATCACTTGCCACCAGTTCTCCAGTTTCTTTTCTGAGGGGGCCCACACCTTCCCTAGTCTTTTTCTTTCCATTGATATACCTCCAGAAATTTTTGGCATTACCCTTAATCTCCCTGGCTAGATTTAATTCTAACTGAGCTTTAGCTCTTCCAACCAGGTCTCTTGCTGCTCGGGCAGCTTCCTTGTATTCCCCCCCATTATAGCTGTCCTTCTTTCCACTTCTTGTAAAGTTTCTTTTTGTGTGACAACGTGTCCAGGAGTTCCTTGTTCATCCAGGCAGGTCTCCTAGCAGTCTTTCCTGCCTTTCTCTTTGCCAGTATAGTTTGCTCCTGGGCACTGAGAAGGTGATCTCTGAACATCAACCAGCTGTCCTGGGCCACCCTACTCTCTAGGGCTTTGTTCCATGGCACTTTGGCCAGCAGATCCCTGAGACGATCAAAGTCTGCACGCCTAAAGTCCAGGGTCATAAGCTTGGAGTACGTCCTCCTAGCTGCCCTGAGGATCTTAAATTCTATCGCTTCGTGATCACGGCAGCCAAGATTGTCCCCAGGTTTTACATCAGTCACCAGACCTTCCCTGTTGGTCAAAACAAGGTCCAGCATAGCCCCTTTCCTTGTCAGTTCCTCTGACATTTGGAGGAGGAAGTTGTCATTTACATATTCTAGGAACATCCTAGATTGCTGGTGCCTTGCTGTGTTATCTTTCCAGCAGATGTCAGGGTGGTTAAAATCCCCTACAAGGACCAAGGCCTGTGAACATGAAGCCATTTCTATCTGCCTATGGAGCGCCTCATCCACTTGTCTCTGCTGGTCAGGTGGCCTGTAGCAGACCCCCACCGTAACATCACCTTTAATCTTAACCCATACACTCTCAACCGGCTCATCATCCTTCCCCATATGTAACTCCATGGATTCCAGCTGGTCACTGATGTAGAGGGCAACACCTCCTCCCCTCCTATCCTGCCTGTCCTTCCTGAACAGCTTATAACTGTCTACCCCTATGTTCCAGTCATGGGAATCATCCCACCAAGTTTCAGTAATAGCCACTATGTCATGACTTTCCAGCAGCATAGTGGCCCTTAATTCATCCTGTTTATTGCCCAAGCTGCATGTGTTTGCGTAGAGGCCCTTCAGCTGGACTGAAGAGAGGTGAGATAAGACATACTTCACATACTTTTGAGTCCATTCCACCATAATCTAGCACCCCAAAATAATGTTATGGGTAGAGGTATTGAGGAAATTGAATAGTGGGTGTATAATGAGACTGTAAATTGATCTCTGCTAGAAGGGGTGCTATTACTAAACCTAAAGCTTCACCCACCTACAAAACAGGGATTTGAGTTTTGCGGCTGAAAATATAAAACAACAGATCTCTGCCACATTAATTAATGACAACTAAAGGATCATATGCAGCAGTTCATTATAGTGTCCATACGTCAGAAAACATCAACATACTCCCAGCTTGGTTCATGTTAAAATTGAAAACCATCTATCGATTACACTGGAATTCTTCAAAAAGACAGTGTGTGGTTGAACCCCAGCCAGCAACTAAGCACCACAGAGCTGCTTACTCAATCAGCCCTCAATAGGATAGGGGGAAGAGAATAGGAAGGCTAGAAGTGAGATAACTCATGGGTTGAGATTAGAAAAGTTTAATAATGGAAATAAAATAATAATTATTATTTATAATAATAATGAAAAGGAAAATAACAGAGAGAAACAAAACACATTAAAACAATTGCTCACCATCAACTGACCAATGCCCAACCAGTCCCTGAGCAGTGGTCTCCCAGCCAATCGTCCCACTAGTTTTATTACTGAGCATGATGTCATGTGCTGTGGAATATCTCTTTGGTCAGTTGGGGTCATCTGTCCCAGCTATGTCTCCTCCCAACTTTTTGTAGACGCCCAGCCTCCCTGCCAGTGGGGTAGTATGAGAAGAAGAAAAGGCCTTGACTCTATGAGAACTGCTTAGCAGTACCTAAACCATCCCTGTGTTATCAGTGTTTCCAGCACAAACACAAAACACAGCCCTGTAATAGCTACTAGGAAGAACTCTACCCCAGCACAAACAGGCACTATAGTGCCTACATATCAATATAGACAGTTCAGAAAGAAATATTTGCTTAAAGGTACAATGGAAGGCAATCCTAAAATAGAAGTCCCATTTATGTTGCTTCTGGATGAAAAGATCCTCAATATAGCTGCTGAACTTTTGCAAATGAAGCTCTTCACCTATTGCTACAATTTTATTTTTTTTTTTTTTTTGCAACTCCACAGCAAGGTTCTGCAGTCACAGGATTTCTCAGTACCTGTTATAGGATCTTTTAACCCTTTTGTCTAGCAAGTCAGAACAAAGTAAGTAGAGTTTTGCAGAACAAGAATGACAGAACTGTGCTCAGTTCCTTATCCCAAATCAAGCTCTGCCTAGCTCTAGTCACTGTAGCCAGTGGCACTGGTTTCTTCTAGTGTCATCCAATTGTTTTAAGGAGAGAGAGAATGAAAAGACAGATCACCACTGAAAGTTATGTATTGTCATATGCATATATACAATATGTCAGAGAAGGAACACAAACTGGACATTTCCCATCTATGGCTATTTCTCTAATTGCTTCTTAAAACTGCATTCCCAAATAGCAACAGTCTCAGTAGTATTAGTGACCTTTGGCAACAGCATTTCTACCTTTTGGAGCTGAATCGATTGCTTCTGGCTTCCATGTAGCAATTTGGCATCTTATTGACCCAGAGTCACAAAGTGGGCAGTATCGCTAGCAGCAGGGGACTTTGAGAGATTCTTTTAGGACAACAAACTAGAGCATGAGCTGGTGCACGTTGCAGTGAAAAAAAGCATCCATGCTGCTCTCTGGAGTCAGGCAATTCTAGTGGACTGACAACCATGTTTGACAGGTGGTTGCATTGGTAGATTTGTCTCAAGATTAGTTTGTTAGCCACAGACAGTACTTGCCTTGATTGTCTTCAAGCATGTTTCTGGGCTCCAAGGGCTTTTGTTTCATCTTGCAAAAATCTGAGTAAATGCTTAGATGTTTGTAGAGCATATTAGCATAATAATACACACAAGCACAGAAAGTATGAGAATTTACTCAACTTAGCTTGTTTTCTATCAATTGTTGAAACATTTCAAGGAATTCCTACAGATCTCTTGTACATGGACCATGTACATACTACATATTTGTTTTGTGGGTTTTGTTTTTTTTTTTTAGTAAAGATTAATGCATATTCCTTTACCCTGTGGAATACAATAATTCTGACAGTAGTAAATGTTTGGAATCCTTTCATGGATTTACTCTCATAGTGAAATCCTCCCATATTCCTATTTAAACCTCTATGCAATATACCAGCTTGCTAAAGGCTTGAAATGGATTGCTTTGAATTACATCCTGTGGAGGAGAGTTTACAGCCATCCATCCTGGTACCTAAACCTGGATGATTTTAATCCTGCTGATCTCTATTAGTCAGTAATTACAAAATAAGCTGGTCTAAACCACAATGGTTCTATAGCCTTGAGAAGACCTACACTGATGCGTCCCAGGAGAATACTGTTCTCTAAGTACTGTTTGAAAGTTCTATTAGTATTATGTTAAAGGAAACCAAAGCTGTTTCACACTATTTGTGAGAAAACTTTCTAAGTATTTACCTTTGCAGTGTTGTAAAGAACAGCATGAGTCAAGAGCAAATCACAGCCTTGAGATAACTCCCCTAGATTCTTACCATAACATCTTCAGTCCTAGGGTATGCTTCTTTTCTTTCACAGCTGTGAAAGCTTTACTTTTATTTTAGCTATGCAGCTATGTTAGCTGACTGCATTAAGGGTTATGGTTCAGCATAATACTCAACTGTATTGAAAAAAAAAACACAACACAAACAAACAAACAAAATAATTACTAGCATCAATGAGAAAATAACATGGAACAACATGATCTCTCCTTCAAAAGAATGTCTTATTCCAACAAAATTTCCAGGTATGTGTATTTCTGTTGAGGATTTTTGTCCAGAGCTTTACTTATAATATAAGGCTTGGTTCTGAAGTCTTTGTGTATGGACCCAGCTAAAGGAAGACAGAAAGAAAAGGACATAGGGCCTGAGGATTACATAGAAAGCACCTTGAAGCTTCATTTAGTGTTAATATTCTCCTTTCTATTAGGCAGCAAAATTGCTGCAACACTCAATATCAGAAACTGATTTATTTTTAAATCCCCAGTTTCATATTCTTTACTCAGTTTTACTTCTCTCAGACGTCTGCCTGAGGGTTTAAGAATTTTCTACTCCCTGCTAGCCATTTGGCAACAGTTCTTTAGATGTTTAATATAGTTTTGTACTTATTTGATATCAGTTCATTCCTGAAAAGCACAAACAAGCATCTGATAAAAAATTTTAGTGAGGCACTCCAGGAAATCCCCAGAGCACGAAAGGGATATAATAGCTCTTATTTCCAAATCTGCTCATGCATAACAAGGGTTAGCACACACTTCCTCAGAGTATATTTGTCTTCAGTAAGGCAAGAAAGGAAAAGACTCCAGTGAATTTATTTAATAATTGATAGTGGAAATAGACTCTAATGAAATTTCCATCATCCAGAAACATGAACTCTACTTTATGCCTACTGTCATTCATTTGTCTGCTAATAGCTGACTTGGCAGCTTCCTTGAATTCCCTACTTGGATACAGCCAATCCACTCCTCCTGTGATAAAGACCTGCTAATCCCAAGGAACCAGAGAAACCAGAGAAGTGCTAGCGCTGTGTATGCAGAGGCTGTATACCTCCACAGCAGCACAAAGAAGAAGCTGCTAGGGAAGCCCCATTAGAGGTGAACCCTGCATGGTAAAAAAAAAAAAAAAAAAAAAATCAGAATGTTTCAAAGTGTATTTATCTTTTTCTTTGTACATCCTTTATGGTTGGAGTTAGCAGAGGACTTAGAAACCCCACAGGCAAGCAGAGGACCTACATCTTACTTCTGTCCAAGCTTTCTATAGCTCTTTTACTCCCTACCATTTGCAGTTGGAAGATTTGTGGACTGCAAAGTGTATATATTGAGAGAGAATCTCCCAACCACAGTGGCAAACTCATTTCTCCATAGTACTCACCCTATACTCTTTCTATATCAAGTGGGAAGTATTCTGTAGCTATTGTGTCTTATTAAGGCACTGACAGGCTCTGTATAAGTATCAAGAACTATGTTTTCATATAGTTTGTATGCTTCTACATCTTACCTTGTATAAAAGTGCATGTGTTGTGTACCTGCCATGAGAAAGATGAAAAAGATTTTTTTTTGACTGTAAACAATCAAATGTTTGGAGAAATAATTGATACTGGGCAGATTAATGAAACAAATTTTACAAGAATCACTGATCTTGAATTTCCATGTATAAAATTGTAAGACTTCCACTACTTCTAGAGGTGAACTATATCAAAGACAATACTTTATTCAAATAAAAATATAATTTTATTACTACTATATCTCTTTTATTACTATATCTCTTTTATTCTATATATCTTTCTATTTATTTCTATCTATCTATTTCTATCTATATCTATTTCTATCTATTCTATTTATCTCTTTTATACTATCTCTTTTATTACTACTATATCTCTTAACATTTCATTAGAGTCCCATCTTTCTAGAAATAAGTTAACTGAGAAGCACAAAGGAGAAAAACAAAACTGTTGTTTCCTAGTAAAGCATTTGCTGTCTAATTTCAACCCTTAAACATGCCATCATCTTGCTACATATACAGATTTTCTCTGATTTCAGTAGGATTAATATTTTGTAGGTGTCTCCAGAAACAACATCTTTTAAAGCAGTCACATCAAACACTTTGTCATATAAAAAGTAATTTCATGTGGTTTCCAACAGTGCAGCTGTAACTACAGAAACCCAATTTATGGTGAATATTTTATTCTCCACCAGCAGATGTTCAATCCAAACTTTTTACACCACCTTAGTCAGAGATATCTCATGGCTCAGTTTAATTTTCCATGACAGCTAAGCTCTTCCATGCCTAACTACACAAGGTTGCTATTGAAATAATTCTTTACCTGTTACCCTCAGTAATCAATAGTCTACTTAAATATTTACACTCAGTCAAACACCTCAGCTACGTATTGTAGCTTTTATATTACCTGTATGTCAATGACAGGTACATGTGCATGTATAAATGTCATCAAATAATACTTTTTATAAAAATCTCCGATCATTCAGTCTATTTAAATTTTTATACACCAAAATAGGCAAGATTTTTTCTTATTATCTTTTACTTCTTTTGAAGCAGTCAGAAGATCAGAAGGCACTGGGCAATATAAACATTTCTTAAGCTAGAATTAGGAACCCTAGAGGAGCATTTCACATAGAAAATACACTGTGCAGCACTTGCATCTACTGCAATAATGTAATGCAACACATTCTTGTCAGTTGATAACAAGCATCTTCGAGGTCAGAAGTAAAGTGAGAAAATTTGAAATGTGAGCATTATGAACAGAAAAGTAAAAACCTTAGTAATGCTTTAAAGAAATAAATCCACAGCCAAAACAAAAGGAACTCAGTTGCCTCCATATATATATGCCTCCACATATATAACTTTACATTGATTTACTGTCTTCCTTTTTTTTTCTTAGAGGAAATAGAAGTCTACTAAGTCCAGTTCTTTTATGTACAGGGCCACCATTTTTTTTCTGTGTGCTTTGTAATATAATGTGCAATCAAATAATGAACAAGCATTTACATTGGGATCATTACTGTGTACAAAGATATCTCTTAGGAAAACAGTTATTGGAACCAGTACATATACACCACAGTATAAGCTATAAAATTAATAAGATACCTGTTGTGTAAATGTGGACAGAGTTAGCCTTTGAGGGCAATAAATTCACTTGCAAAACTGAAATGGTGATAATATTCTAACTAATATAACTGCTACTACAAACTGGCATAAAAAAGGACTATAAAGTATGTCCCTTTGCAGAAGAACAGAACTGGAGAGAAAAAGACCAAAATGTAGTAAAACACATTTCAAAGAAAGAATATAAAAAATCTGAAGTATCAATAGGTTGCAAAGAAAAGAAAGTCTCAATATTTGAAAAGCAATTAAATTAGAATAAGCTAAGTTTGATCTAAAATACTGGTGTGAGCAGTTGATGACTTCCTTAAGTGGAAAAAAGAATAGTCATGTATATGTATTCAAAACAGTCAGTTTACAAAATCAGATGTTTATGATAGAAAACACTATTTACAATTGAACACGCCAAAAACAATTGTGTAAAGATACCTTCATACAATTGAAACAAGATACTTTTAGCTTAATTCTGGTTCATCTTTTATGTTACCATGGAAACAAGCAAAAAATCTTAACTTGTCGACCTATAAAGCTGTGAAGAATTAGAGATCACATTCTGGTCCTGGGATGAGGGACTCTAAACAAAGCAGAACCACTTCAGTTCTGAATGTAACTGGAAGCATGTAAGAGCCTTCTAGTGTAAATTTCATCAGAAAGAGGAATAAGACCCATTGCTTAATGCATGCTACCATGGAGCAAGTTCAGTTTTAACGGTTCTCATTTTGGTTTTCATCCTGACACAATTTCTGACCTAGGAGTTTTCGCATTTTATTTTTAGCTAAGAATGCTATTAGAAACAGCATGAAGTTTAAACAGTTAATGCTTGTATGAAACTTTAAAGGAATAATGAATAATATATCAGCTGGTTATTCTTATATAAAGTTGTAACAGTGGATAATTTACAGATCTAATCTTACTATAAAATAGTTAAAATCAAATTATTAAACCCACAGTATTTTAGAATATTTAGCCAAATATTTAATAATTAATTGGATAAAAACTACTAATAGTGCAAATTGCATGTATTTCTTTTTAATAAATAAATTAATTTTTAATAAATTCTTTTCTTGTCAGGTTCTTTTTAATACATAACAATTCTTTTTAATAAATAATATTCAGATCAATCATACATTCATAAATCTAATCCTCTGTTTATGCTCTGAACAAGGATATTTTCCTAATCTGGGACTATGTTAAACAAACACTAGTTTCACCACTCTAAACAAGCATTTCTTCTTACAGGGAGCTGTATTAGAACAAACATGGCTAGCCCTTTGTATTTTAACATCTGGTCTGTTAACAATATAACCATTAACATAGTTTTGCACTCAAAGCAATTTGTTAGTTTAGCACTTAACACTCACACGTGACATCTTTTGAATACATAGTCATAACTGACTGTATTTGTACTTAGAAATATCCAGTTTTCATTAAAATGCAGTAATGTAGTTTAACTGCAGCAATTAATGTAATGTTTCTTTTTCACTTTCAAGGCTGGTTTTAATGGGTTTTTTGTATATTAAGACTGTCTTAATAGTAGTAGTTCAATGGGGAAACTCTAGCATAACATGTATCAGTTTTTATAGTCCTGGATTCTTGACTTTGTCTTGTAAAACATATATGCATCTGTTATGCATAAGTTACAAACTTCTCCTCTATAACATTCAATACTCTTTTAGTACTGTTCTCCATAAACTCAGGAGGAAACAATGCAACCTTAACCAGCACTTGCACCTCAGCAATATCCCCAGCCACACACAAGAAGACAGATGGTTAAATCAAGCCCCTTATATTAATAGTTTTCCCAGTGCTAGGTAAAACTCACGGTTGTAGTGCAGTGTTGTATCAAGACAGTAAGAATTGCACTTGCATTTTATAAACATTTGGAGATAAGTCATAGGCTTACTATTAAACAGCTTATACTAAAATACTTTTACACAGTAGTTTGAATTGTGCACACAGAAAAAAAAATCTATTTTTAAGATGTCCTATTGGAAGTCTACCTGTCATACCAGACTTTTAATTCCAAATCACAAGTGCATTGGCAATTTAGCTCTCTTATCAAAACTGAGGAAGTTGAAACCACACATCTTCCAGCAATTGGACAGTCATTAACCATTTTATGTTTTATGTAAAAGTATTTCTGTTTTATGAGTAAGTCAAAATGCAGTGAAATAGTATTATTTACACATACTTAACAAAATATAGACTCACCACTGGCATTCATGGAAATTGACTTCATGCATTCAATATGTGTCCATGGCACAGCATTTCATCGGAAGTGAGAAAAGTGTTTGCAGGCCCAAATTTTTAGGATGAGAAATGTGACTGAAAAAGAAAGTAAAATAATTGTGTCTTAATATCTACATAAAGAGATAGGTACTTTACTGTGTAGATAGATATTTCTGAAAGAACAAAAATTTAAAAGGTAACTTCCAACAAGAAGCAGGAAGCAAGCAACATCTATTTTATATACTATCTCTGCATACAGCCCAATGGCAATAGCGGATTGATTTTAATTGCAAATGTTTTATTAGTGTGCATTTTAACATTAATTATGGTTGTAAATTAAAATTGTAAGTTACAAATTCTAACAGGAAGGTATGGAGTCAAAATTAGAAAGCATATGGTGGAAATCTTTAAGTTTGTCAATGGAAACGATGTTATGAGACATGTTTTTATTATTGCCCTAACAAAAAACCGTGACATATCAAAATAAAATGTTTCATAGAGCAGTTTAAAGTAAAGGATTTTTTTTAAATCCAAGAAAAAGTAACATTCAGAATTCCAGTCTGGTATGTAAAATGTATTTCAAATGTGTATTTAAAGTAACATAATGGAAACTATGATGGAATCAAACCAAAGCTGACTGTTGTGTTTGAAAATCTTAAAAATGATTTTGAAAGTGATTTGTCTGTTTATTTCCCTTATCCATTTAAAAAGTATGGCAGAGTGAGGATATTTATCATACTACACAATTCAACAAAGATTATTATTTGCACAGTAGTAATATTTGTCTGAAAGTAAACCAACTAAATTAAGCACCTTAAACACTTCTGTGATTATTATTTATTTAATTATTTATTATTATCTTTGAAAGATGATCATGAGATTCAGATTTCATAATCATTCTTCAAAAAGTATGGTTATGCAGAAGTTCTGTTCAAACAAACAGAATCATAAAAGTAGGCTTTTTATTTCCTAATAATAAGAAAAATGTCTTTATTCACAACAAATGTCTGGAAAATGTATATTCTTCTACAAATAATTGCATCCATATAAGCCAGTACTGATATTTCATTTCAAATAAGAACATTTATTATTCATTGTTCATTAATCTTTACTTAATGTTTATAATTCATTATTTTCTAAAGCTAATGATTACTTCCATCTGGGTGGGAAGGGAAAAAAGTGATACCATACAACATCATTCTCTCATGAGAAATAAGAATTATTCAATAGATTAAACAAGCAGTTTATCATCTACTCATTTATATATAATTTACTTGTCAATACTGAAGCATTACACATACATCTTCCAAAAAATAAAACTGAAATAAAATCAGAAGTTCATGTGATGAAAAAAGAGGAGAGTAAATTTTTTTTCCCAGATCTGCAGTGATATCAACTGAAATGAGAAATTGAAAAATAGATTTCTATTTCACTCTCAAAATCTAGGTAGTAGAATTGTAAAAAGGAATCATTGAAAAATCATATATGTGGCAGAAATAACATTTGGGAGGAGCAGGGAGTTCCCTAACTTTTTTGAATTTGTTTTGAATAAATTCATTGGAACGGAATTTCTCTCAGTATTTTAAAACTCAACAAGCTCAATCTGCATTTAAGAAAAACAAAGAAAAACAACCAACTTATTTAATTTGATGGTTTCTATTCCAGATTTTGGCACTGAAAAGCTCATTTGAAAGTATTTAGCATAGAGTTATATTTTTAAATCCTGTTTTATCTGCCCAATGAGCCTTTTATAGTTCATGCATACATTTGTCTATACCAAGTACTTTTCAGCAAATCAGAATGTCAGCCAATACACTGGGAAGAAATTGGCTACTCAAAACTTACCTGACCCCTGCTAGCCCACTCCTACTAAATATTTTTATCTTAGTTTCCCTGGTATTCATGTGCCCCTCAGCCAGTACTGACTAGCTTCTATGGGCGTTTTGATTGCGAATTAACAGCAAAGAGACCCCCTGTGTGGAGACATGACTGATTGTACATAAATAGTTCCATAAGCAGAGATAAATTAGACTACATCAGTTTGCTTTTTTGATGCTCCATCTGTTCAGATCTGTTTATTTTGCTGAAAGCAAAAAGCAACTTCCACCAGCAAAAGTACTGTAATTTTGAGAAACAAATTGGAAGGCCACAGTTGCAAAAGCAGTACATTTAAGTGCGTCTGCAGGACACATTCCCAAACATTTATTAATCAGGTCTTGGACTTCTGATGTGGAAACACAATCTCCCATTGTTGGAACTAAAATATTTTTTTCTCTATGAGCTTTGGTTCCTTAGTAAAAAATAGCTTTTCTTCAGCATTTTGACATCACTGGAGACACTTTTACACTGCAGAGGACCCTCCCTTTCACTTATTTTCCCCCACTGGAGCAATGGTCTTCCTGAATTCTAATGAAAACTACATTTCAGAGTTTATCTGTGTTATTTTCCATTATCTAGGATAACTGGACAATGAAAATTCTTTTTTGTGGTTCCCATGACAACAACCTTTCTCAGTTACTAATCCTGAACATATGTATGGAGTAAAAGGATGTTCCAGGGAGGTGCAGCACCAGTTACAGGAAGTCAGACTAACCTTGGGGATGTCCTTAGAAAAATTATTCAACCACTGGAGTACCCTAAAGGATTGGGGCACTTCAAGCCTACTAATTAGTGCAAAAATTTCTCCCATTTAGTGTAGCTGACAGTTTACTCCTAAACTCTTTTCTACATGCAAGAAATTGATATTGCTTCAGTTGTCTTCCAAAATAAACACAGCAGACAGTCCAGTGCTATGAATTTTTGAGAAGAGTTGGCAAAACCCTCCATGTTTCAGGAATTACTAATACAATTGTTGTCACAGATATCTTTATTTAAATATACAAGTAAATCACAATTTCCATAGAAAGGAAATACATGAAATTGAGTCTGTCCTAAGTACGTAACAGGTACCCTGGCCCTATATAAGCCTATGACTCTGCAGTTCATATGCCTTAAGAAATGCTTCATAAAGATACACATTTCTTCTTATGAGTATAGCTGCTGTCACCTGGACTGCAAGGCCAAACAGGGAATTTCTTAAAATACAAACTGTTAAGCTTGAAATAAAAAGTCTTTGGTTTTAGACAAAAATTGTAGCAGAACAGTATCCTCAGTGATTCAGGCATCTAATGCTGATCAACTAGTTACGTAAGCTTATCTTTATCTACAGGATTTGATGATTTAATGTGTGGGTGAAAGAGGATCTGAAGTTTAATTTTCCCAAAAACATAGTACTCTTAAGAAAACATTATATCCAATCTTTAACTGTGTATTGATGGAAAATAAATACTACACACACACCCTCATTACTGTCAGGTTATTTTCTAACTGATGATCAACATTTGTAATTCACTGTGAGATCACTGTCAATAAAAACATTTAGCATCTTAGGACTTGGCTCTGAAGTACTGAAAGCTCTGAATTATTATTGAATTAAATGATTGTCCTGGATTTCTCATGATCATCCAACCTTGCATTGTGATGGAATATCTGAACACACAGCACGTTCCTGCAATTAGCATTGCATTAAATCTTTCAAATAGCAGACACAAAAGAATTGTATATAGAAAACTTTATCTGAGAATCCAGTTCCTTGTGTTAGTTAATTTAGGCGTCTTATTTTCTTTATTTTTCTAATTAAAAGGGAGCAAGCATAAACCACAGTATTCTTGCTCTATATTTTTTGTTGCAGTAAAATTGCAGTAAAGTGAAACCGCAGCACACTTTTCTGAAAAATCTTTGGAACCCTATTTGCAAAGGTGAGCATAAGCAATGGAAAGAATTAGAGAACATGACTGCATAGCCAAAGACTAGCTATGATAGAGCAAGATGCCCTTACAAATCTGTTTTAAATGTATTTATCCTAACAAAAAAAAAAAAATTAATTACATAAAAGTACCTCTATTTTGTTAAAAATAAGAAGTAATGAGTAATTATTTACATTAGCATATATACTTTGTGATGCATATAAAACATAGAACACTTTCTATTTTTCACCTTGCTTAAAAGAAAATGGAAGTTGCTTTTATTATCTTTGAATGTGGTATATTCAGTGTTTAAGTATAAATAGTTAGTGTCAGTGGTATAGGGTTAATAAAGAGCACTGTTAGGTTATACTAGCCTATTGCAGAACTAAATCTATTCTGACATTTTTATTTCATCACCTCCATCTCCAGGCATGTTAGATACTATGGATTACCCTTACCACTTAAAAAATCCAAAATCAGGGCAGGTCTCTGTTAGCATTCAAAGCCAGCACATGCCCATACATATCAATTGCCTACACCTAACTTTCAGCATAAACCTATGTTTAGTTGAACTTTGACAATGTACTTGATATAACTGCAGCTGAATGGATCCCTTATTTACATAGCACTCATGGGATGTGATAATTAGAAATGTAATTTATGTCTATACAAGTCCTTTGAAGTTAATTTATGTACAAGAAATATCTGAAATCTTATCAATTCCAAAGTTTGAATGAAGAACAGAGGACTATGCAGCTGAGTAGGATTGAAAAGAACAGTCCAACCTTTGCTTCCCAGACTCACAATACTTCAAAAAAATTTTTTTTTTTTTATTTTGGGTAATCTTTAACTCTTCAGATTACAGGAAAACTTTTTAGTTTATCCAGACTGTATGAAGCTATGTTTTCCTGAATCCACAGAAAGTAGAAACCAATAGCCAGGAGAGTAAACTATTCCTATTCACTTCAACAGGTGCTGACACAGAGGCCAGTGATAATAATTTATATGTCATTGTTCATCTAAATACATATCGGAAAACAAAAAAGACAATATTGCAGAGAGCTACAAATAGAGAACTACACAAAAGCTAGAGACCATCCTAGATTAAAACACACAGAATATCAGACTTGTCAGCCTGAATATTGATTAAGTTTATTCAATCACATTAAACAAACCCAGACGAGCTATGATTGAAAAATATATCCAATTCTAACAGTCAGCAGAAGAATACAGACAAGTCCATTGTGAGCATTACATTTGAGTAGCTTTTTAATATCAGCTAATACATCACACAGGCAGGTAAGGGGCATAATTGTTTTCATGAAGGACAACTCAGGTTGCCAGAAACAATGGTGAATAGAAGTGAACTAATAAAACCTGGTATGTGTTACTGTAATTGCCTTTGATGGAGTAGGTTTTTCACATTCCAGAATAAAAATCTCAAGAATTTGTACCATATTCAATTGGGCAATAATGCAAAAATGGGTTTGCATTAAAGTTATCACAAAGTGCATACTTTTATCAAAATATTTTGAAATGTATCATGATGCTTTTAATGCAGGATGAAGAGGTATTGAACTATGACAAATAAAGTTAAAGTGATGGTCTCTATTTGGTGTGCTAAAATGCTGCACACATATCAAAATGGATCTTTTTATTAAGTTGATTCTATGCATGTCTATCACAACCAAATGTAAGGTAGATAGCAGTTACAAAAAAACCCTTAAAATCACTAAAAATGAAGACTGCTTACAACATACAGACAGTGAATCAAGAATATTAATATAAGATATATTAGAGAAAAGTGTATATAATATTTGCAATAAAATTAGAAGTCTAGGGGGGATCAGAGTCCTTGAGGATATAATTCTAATTTTTCAATGGACAAAGTAGAAAAATGAAATTTGACTCAAGACTGACTTGCATATGAAGACTAATGATCAGACTAGGAATATATTTATAAACTGACATAAAAATCAATTTGAGCAAATTGTTGAATACCTAAATGAACATTCTGAAGTTACATTCCTAAAAAGACTCTCTAGGAGCAATGACACCTCTGATATCTCAATGTTTGTCCCCAGGATATAAGGACAATATCCGGTTTGCTCTGTCCTGTCATGGTGACAACATAATATAAACTTATTTTCTTGAAGATGATAACTCTTGCTATGGATATACTGGGCTAGATTGAACGTGGTCTTATATTTTTATGAATATTTCATACTATTTTCCTTATGCTCTCTATTTCTGCATCTCTCTTGTATACATCCTGGCATAATATAGCATCATGAATTCTTGGGGGCAGATACTCAGCCATGTAACATCTTATGCTCTTGTAGATAGGAAGAAGTAAATCACACTAGCAGGGAAGCTATAGCTTATTCTTATAGAAGAAATTCATGAGTAGGATAAAAGCCAGACAAGTACCCATCCTACATGAATTAAAAATAAAACACATGAATAGACCATTCCAAGAGCAAATGGAACTGACTGCACTTGCCAAGGGAGGTGTTTTTTCATACTACTTTGTATGTGGAGACTTCATATACTAATTAGATCTGTATTACCTGTATTACAGACATGATCAGATGAACCCAGATGAGAAACTGTGTTTTGAAATCTGAAGTAAAAAATTAATTCCAAATTTATCATTCTTTCTGGGATGTCACTGATGCGTATGCACTGCACTAAATTTCTGGTATCATCAGTGACTTGTAGTTCAGTTTGAATCACTTCACTGCAGTAGGATTTCATAGCTAACAGACACAGTACTATCTTCTGAACTGAAATACTTCTTAACAACTCAGGATGAAAATTTATCAGTGAAGAAAACCTTAATTCAAAATTTCATTTCATTCTACTTTTCATTTATCGTTTTCTCACATTTCATTTCATTTTATATTGTAAGTGACATTTCACTTTCACCTACAACACCCTTCAATTTTTGGTTCATATATACTCATCAGTTCTTCAAGGACTACCAGTCTATAAGTTATTTGGTACTGAGTCTTTTTTAAATCTGACACTTTGAACAAAATTGAAGTGGAGAATATCAGAGGCTAAGATGAAAATCAAGAAAAAAAAAACCCAAAACCCCAACAGAAATGCAAAAAGAAACCTGATCCCACTGTGAAAAGTATCAAAATGTCTCTTTACCAGCACAAAGATAGAATTTAATATTTTCTACATGGCATAATATATTTTTGAACCTTGTTGGCCAAATACACGGAAAGCATATCTGATTCTTTATTTATGTCTTATCAAAGTATTAATGGGAATGTGACAGACAGCAGAAATAGGTCTTAAATTTCATAAAAGTTAGCCACCATATTCCTCAATGAACAAGACTTGCTGTACCTTTCTGGGATAAATATTTCATTGATAATTTGTGTTGACTTTGAATAAAGTGAATTAGTGTTATGAATAAGTTGTGCAGAATTATTTTCTCAAGCTTTTTTACATTATTGCTGGAAGATCTGTAACTAAAACATGGAAGTTTCCTGTTAAGTCCTTGATACAACATCTAAGAATATTGGAAAAACTTCAATGCAAATTTAATTAAAAAAAAAAAAAAAAAAAAAGATTCTGTAGGGCAGGGTGTTACTGAAAATTCCTATTCTCAATTCAAAGAGTTGTCAGACTTATCTGTATAGTTGGCATGGATCATCAGGAAACAGATATTTCCGATTAAGCTGTCACTGTCTCTTGGAGGATGTGGAGCAAAAGATCCTGTTCCAAAAAGTACTTCTATGTTAGTTAATCCAGTTGTTTATACAGTGCTTTCATATATATCAATGTTAATCTGCCATGAAATTTTCATGGTCATCCAGAAATCTCTCTGAAAACAAATATGCATTTGGTTAGAACATGAAAATGCTTAATTACCTGGAGGTGTTTTCATTTCAAGCTGCACTAGAATCTGGCCGTGACTATTATATGAACCTCCTTAAGGCATGATTGTAACTTTGTACTGAAACTGTTTGAAACCATTTGAGAACCACTGTAAATTTTTAATGAAAGAAGAACCTGCCAAAGAACACACAAACCAGGCTGGTCATAGGGTCAAATCCTCAGGCTTTGAAGGTGGCCATGCTTGTCAGATGAATCTCACAAGTTACATATTTTTAATGGAAATGCAAAATTCTTTCATGTATGGGGTCAGGAAGGTGCAGTGTCTGCCCATATTATATAAAAGTAACATCTTTTCTAATAATAGAGATTTTGCTTCAATGAGAGATAGCATCTTCAGAAGACAGAGCAAATCTTTTTAGTGGGCAAGTCTGTATTTTCTGTTTCCTTATCTTTTCCACATTTAAACATATGTGAGTAACTGCTCTGTGTACTGTAAATATGCTTTTCTTCTTGTAAAATCTGAAATCACAACATAATTCAGATTTGGAATTGGTTTCAAACCTTTGAAACATGACAAGTCTTTATTTAAATTTTGTAATTAATTAAATAATTTAATCTTATAATTAGTTTTATCTAAATTCCAGAACCTCTCTGAGGACTATCTTGTGCTTCTTCTCTGTCACTAATTACAGTCAAAATGTTACATTCTACGCAGTCATAGAAGAAAAAGCAATGATATGCATGATTTTACTCAGAAAACTTTGCAATACTTCAATATGAAGTTATTTTGTATTGGCTTATTGTTAAAAGTTTTAAAGACTGTTGTGAAATGATAACCATGTGACAAAGCTACTGATAGACACGGAGCATTCTTGAAAATTTGTATTCCTCTCTTAACACAAAGCTTTGCTTCTATTTCTTCTGAAGTTCTAAGCAGTTAAGGAGATCTGACACATTTACAGCAAGCAAGCTTAGTGCATAGGTCAAGTAGCCCTAGAGGCCAGTAGGTATTGCTGTTTATGATGTACTAAGTCTAAGAAAGTGAACATGTTTGGAGCCTCTTTGATGATTAATGATCCTTGCCCTTCTCAGTTAGAACAATGCTACATGGCTGAAGGAGAGTAGTATATCTTTATTTTCTTAGCAATGTTTCACTTGATGTAGAAAGAATATACAGAAAAGTATACACCCAAGCAGACTTATCCCATTTTGAGAGAACAAGCAAAATAGGCACTTATGTGAAGATGCCTTCTTCATAAATGCGGGAAATGTACTATGAGATGAGGAATGGATTCCTTTTAGAATAACATTTACCACATCTACTTGGAAGCAAAGCATGTTTTCCCATAACTGAAACCTTTTACTTCAAATGAGCAGAACAGGGAGACCAAGGACCTGCAGCTCTTTTATGAAGGTCTGTTAGGTAAAACACTATATATATATGTCTGATTATTAAGGAGTAAAGGTCAGGCTTTGAATACCTTCTAACTTCTCTCCCAAAGCTAAAAATACAACCTATCTCAAGTGACAGAAAAGCTTTTCAATCATGATACTCATTTATTTCTTCTAAGCCTGTGATACTGTCTTCAAATCAATAAATCTATATTTAGCATCCTAACAGTAGAGGACAAAATGTGTGTTTACTGGAAAAGAGTTGAATTTAAATGCTTAACTAAAAGTGGCAATCAGATGCATTTGAACTAGCATAAAGATAATACATATACAGGAGCATGAGCATATTTCTGTGCAGAATGACCTTACTAGGTTGGCTTGGCATTACAGGTGATTTAGGATGTGACACTATGACTCTAATGACACATAGGTACTGTTACATTTCTTGACAAATTTCCAATATATGAGAAAGCTAACACCTAATAGGTCTCTATTCCTTGCCCAGTAGCAGCTACTGCTAGCAAATATTCGTAGTGTATAATAGAATTCTTAGTGTATAACAGAAACATCATTTTTTAAAAATTTAGCAGCACTGTTTATGACAGATTTATGAATAATTTAAACTGCAGCTGTTCTTAAGTTCTGTATTACTCATTTGTTCATACATTCTTTTTTAAAATATCTACATATTCCATAGGTATGTTTATAAGACAGAAATAACTTATGAACGACAAAGAGCAGTTCAAAATTCATAAGATGTGTCTAGTAATTTAAAATATACTAATTTGAGTAAAAAGAAATCTAAAAAATCTACAATAATTCTCTATATTCCAAAATTTCTAAGCATATCCACTTTAGATCCCACAAATCATCAGCTTCATACCATGGTATCTGACAGTTCCACAGATCTGTGGTTCACTTTAAGCTTCAAGAAGGGAATGTACAAGTCCTTGTTGTGTGTCAGGGGAATTAATCTGTAACTAGTCAGTGTTAGGAGTAGCTCTCTTCTACTTATTCCAGTCTAAATGGTGCCATGGTTTTAGCTACTTGTATTCCCGTATCTGTAG
The DNA here is from genome assembly GCA_025345505.1 of Todiramphus chloris collaris. Classification (NCBI taxonomy): domain Eukaryota; kingdom Metazoa; phylum Chordata; class Aves; order Coraciiformes; family Alcedinidae; genus Todiramphus; species Todiramphus chloris. The sequence goes on from JANVCC010000022.1 coordinate 24,088,698, forward strand.
AAAGGGCAGCTATGGACTTGGAGAGGTTGCCCTTCTAATCATACATAACCTGCAGCTTCTAAATAACAGGAGATGTTCCACAGCACTTCCAAGGATGGTAGACATGAGAATAAAACTTTATTCTCAATTTTTTAGTTATTTTAATTTTTTTGCATCTAAAAAGAATACTCCAGTCTGAAAACCAGTGATATTGCATAATGCAGTGCAGACTCATTTAATCATCACTTGACACATTAATTAGAAGGTAGATTAAAATAGCCATTGATTTGTTATAATACCATAGCAAAGAATAAAAATAATCCCTTGAATTTATAAAAAGTATTGGAAGGGATGGGAAAGCTGCCTGAAAAGCAGATTTTAGAAGTTCATTCAGTTGCAAAAGGAATGCTAAAGCTGAAAGGTTTCCACACAGGACTTGTCTGACCCCTTAACCTTCACTTTGTGAGACTACAGAACAGTTTATCTTAGCAAGATAGGCCCCTAATTCTCTTGGCTACACTTCTTTGCACCTATGCTGATTTCAGTTTAATTTTCTTGAACTTGAGTGCCCAGAATGGTATTTAGTATTTCAGATGAAGTGTCAAGAGTGTCTTGTAAATTAGCATTCATATGTACCTTATGACATGCATTTTAGGATCTCCTTTGTCTTTTACACAGCTTGTTTCCTAGTTAGCTGACACATTTGAATATCACCATCATCAATTTATGCTGGAAGATATTATTCATTCTGGAGTGCATGCACAAAACTACTTTATGGATCTAAAAGTTGTTCCAAGGTCAAAAAATCCACTTTCAAACACCAGTGATTTCATAGGTTAGTATTGTACCAGTACACACTTGTGAATAGTTCTCCAGTGGCATTTAGATACCTTTTTATCTGAGGTTTTAGTAATTGTAGCACTCCTCTTTACATTGTCCTATCTACTTCATTGATCAATGCAGGAAGCTTCATAAATGTAGATAAGGCATTTTCCAGACATTTTGTAATTAGCATTGCAAGATGAGCTATCATAATTGCTTCTCTGACAGTAGTTTCTCATAATTTATAATGTCTTGATATATAATGCATACCCTGTAATGCATTTCAACCAATCTGTAACTATCACAGTCAATCATCTTGGAACAGTGTCACAGTAGGAGCTGCTTTTAAGTTCATAGTAAATGTTCTGTTTCAAAAATTTGTTCTATTACAGTGGGACACATTGTTTTACAGCTGGGCCTGCCTAAGACCTACAGGATTTCACTGAAGAACTTGTTTGTCCCTGGCAGGTGTCAGTCCTTAAAGGCCAGGCATCAATGAAATCATCAAAGATGAATTCAAAATATACACTTTCCTCCAGTTAGTGGAACATGACTGCTATCGACAACTTTGTTATATAATAAATGTTTTACACTTGCCTAGAAAGCAGTTGAGTTCAGGTTTTTAGCTGAAACTATCAGACACCTCTTAATATTATCATTTAAGATATAATCAGCATTGCCTTGGCTAAAAGAAAGGTAACAATACTGTAGGCACAACTGATACATGTAACTGAGGCAAAATTTAAGCTGGAACTTTCTATAGCTTGATACTGCCAAAGAAATGCCCAGTGCTGGCAAAAGAATAGACTCTCTCTAATCTATTTAGTAAGGTAATTAGGACTAACTGTTTCTGAAAATGAATCTGTAACCATAAACAGCTTGTCATTGATGACAAAAGAATGAGTCTTGTTCTCAGTCTGCTTCAAGTGCTTATGCTTGACCCCATGTTACCCCCTTACACAATGGGATGTGTGTCTCTAATGATCTGGAATAGGGAAGAGAACTTACTTAGTATTAGGCAGACAAAAGCCAATTTAATTTTAGTTCACTCTTTTCATATAGTCACACAATCATCTGTACTTGCACAAAGGAAGGGGTTCTGTAGAGTGGAAATTAGCAGTCCAAGACAGGACAGGACTGCTTCTGTTTGCAGAAATATTGGCTTATGCTGATGCAAAGCCTCTGCAAAATTTAGCCTTTAGCTGCACTGCCTCAAACTGTTATTCATATGGATAGTCACTGTTCTTTGAAATTATTAACCCTGTAAAGTAGACCAAAAAAGATTATTTATGGTAAATCTTTTAGTAAGGAAGATACTTCTGAAGATGAGAAACTGCATTAATTACTAGCAATGTCTAAGGAAGTACTCACAAGTAATGATTGTAATTATGGTATCGAATACTTTTTAGAAGTTTTTTGTATATCATTTACAAAACCTCACAAATGTGCAGAACTCATACATTTCACCAAACACAATTTCATTCTTGTCAAATAGTGTGTAAAGAATTCTCTTATGCCAACTACCAGAAAGAGTGCAAGATACGCATATCTTCACTGCAAGAGTAATTTATGTTTTGAAAAGCAGCAGCCTGAAGAACTTAGTATGTACTTTCCTAGCCCAAAGGAAACAGTCAGTCAAACACTCTCATGCTGCAGCTCACTGCAAAATGTATACAACTTTTTTCTCATTGCTAGAACTGCTGTGGACAGAAATTCCATTCCAGACAGGACTGTGAAAGTGTGGAAGGTAGCTTTGGAGGGGGGAGGGAGGAAGGAAAAAGAAAAAAAAAACCAAACTAAAAACCTTATACTTTCTGGGGTGAAAAGTTCTCCCTCAAAATTTTCATCAGTCTATCAAAAAATGTCTCCTTGCATTTTAAGGGTTTTTCATGGTGCATTCTGTTGTATTTTTGTATTCTGCTCCTTCTGAGCAGAAAAATTCCCCTCATGGACTCACCATAGCCACCTATCATCAGAGAAAAACAGCTTTATGATTTGATCTAGAAGGGATATGGAAGGGAAATTTCCCTTGCTGAAATTGCCTAGGCCAAGGTGTATCTAAAGATGTAATACTAAATAATTACAGTGTGTCTCAGATGCCTAATAACCTAAATAGCTCTATCAATCTGAGCTTTATTTGAGAAGAACAGACACAATTGTTTGACTTGTTTCTCTGAAATGTTTTTATTTCTTTATCCTACTTTAAATTTTAACACCTTTTCAAGGTGAAAGAAGTCAGAAAAAAAAAATGAGATAGATCATACTTTCAAATATTTGCTGCTATCTTTAAAATCTCTCAAACTCGCAGTGCAACTAAACAAATCTGTACAACTTCTATGTGAAGTCATAAATTATTTCAATCCAGGATGCTCTGTTTCACATAAAAGCCGATGCATTTGCAAGTGAATTTGATGTCTGGATATCCATATATGCTTTGTCAGCATGTGTGAATGGCTCATGCATACAGGCAACCTGAAGCTTCTCGCTTTCTTTCCCTGTCAGCAGTCTGCCTACTCCTGAGTGGCCGTAATTTGTAATAGTTGATCCTGGTTTCATCCATTTGTATCTAGAATCTTCCCTCCACTTTTAAATGTCGCAAAAGAGACAAACAGTAGATCTAAGAGTATAGTTTTGCAGTACAAAACTGAAGTCAAAACATATTTTAAAGAAAGCAAAAATGGCACTGCATAGGAAAAATGCATATCTAGGCAATGGTGTGGTGTCAATAACATGAGATAAAACAGCTGTGGCATAAAAATCTTGATTAAAAAAAAAAAAATTAAATCCTTACAGTCTCAGTTTGTGTGTCTGCATGTCTGTCTTACAAACATCTCTCTCTCCCTCAGCCCTGCAGCATCAGTTTCAGCAGCAACTCCCTCAATGAACAATATTTCTGCGAAAATTTCCACCAACCTATCACCTTATCACAGTGATAAGATGAAGGCTGTTGCTCTTCAAGAGTATCTCATTGATGGAGCTGCTCCATCACTAGAGTAAAGGTTAAACAGTTAGGAGAAAGTAAAAGAAACATCTTTCTCCCAACTATGTGTCTTGGATTATTTTGAGTATTTGGCAGAAAAATCATTCATTTAGATTCCACACAGGGAATTACTGTACTTCATGTTAAAACAAACTAAAAAATCTTTTCAATTTCACTGACTTCTTGTGACTTTTTTTTCTTTCTTCCACAATATCCACCATGTTTATTTTGAAATAAGACTTAATATATTTTAGATGGTTAGTTATTTTTCATTAGCCTTCATTTGACAAGAAAATAAATGCTCTTACCCTGATTTTGTGCAACATTTAAATAAAATAACATCCATTTACATTAATATTCTTGTGGCAAACTCCTGTATTCATTTCTTTAGTAATGTGTTGCATTTTTTAAACCTCCTTCCCTCAAGCATCTTTGCAATTGCTTGCTGTTGAAAATATTTTCAGTTCTATTTTAAGATGTTATAATCTATTAGTCTGTATATTGAATTAAGTAATCTTATGATTAATAAAGCCTTATTACAATGGCCTTTTAAATACCAGTATATATTAAAGGAATTATAGTGAAAATGAAGTATTTAATTTTAAGCAGGAACAATTATAAAGACACGGTAGTTTGGTGTCTGATTTCCTTCAACTTCTACACCAAAATAATTGAGAAACTGATACCTAATTACCATTTCTGTTATTTAATTCCTCCTGAAATATGTCTTTGGGGTCATATTTAGACACCAGGGTAAGTGTGAAGGTGGACAGTTACAGGCAGATGTTAAACAGGATTTCCTTCTGCCATTCAGCACCAATGGTTTCTGAGTAGTTATATGACAGACTGAAAGGATTATAAATTCCATTTAATTTACTAACACTAGTAGAGTGGGTTTCTAAACTGTACAGCCTTTTACAGTTAATGACTATGTAAACTGAGTCAGATGTATTTCATAAAAAATACAAAGTATTTTTTAAAAGCTGCATCTACCAAATGCAAGCAGCTAATCATGCTTGTATTAAAAATCATTCTCATTGAAAAAAAATTGCTGTCTGGCTACATTTTGGCCGTGAATAGTACTTTAGGGGCTAAAGGTGATTGCTTTGGTGAAAGGCACTTGTATAAATATATTACAAAACTAATATTTAGCAAGTAGTTATTGCTTCCTCAAATATTGTAAGCATAACCAGATAATGCAAAAATATAGTTACAGAAAAACATACATTGAAAAGTAATGCTTGTATGTATAAAATGAACAGAGAAGATTGTTATGTGTATTATATGAAATCATTGTGTAATGCAAGTTTTCCAGCAAGTGACTGCAAGTTTAAGCTGGTGCATTTATAGACAGATCAATTAACAGTGGATCTTTTTCCACATAAAACTACATTTTGCTTTAATCCTAGTACACTAGAAGCTATTTAAATTTGGGCCCTAATCAGGGAATTCAATCAGGGCACTCAGTCTTCATCAAAACTAAGTAGTATGGAAGCAATGTAAGAGTAGGTTGCAGTCAAGATACGAACTGCCTTGGAAGTCAGTAGCAATACCAAGTACGTTTTAGAAATGATTTCAAGACAAATTCTGATGTGGCTTAAATCCCCAGAATTCACAGAGAGAAGCCAATTTGCACATTCTAGTTTATAATGTTTTTAGAGGCAGGTCTGCCCTAAATTATGGTGATCCTGCACTATGTCCCACATTGCATGAAAAGGTCTGTTGTGGAGCACCCCGACCACTGAAGCACCAAAAGGCTGGTAGGCAAGTCCTCTTCCATGACAATATCTTTTGGAGGAAATCTGTTCATCTGCAAGCTTCCTGAGAGAGACAGAAGGCAGGTGCATATGTACTCATATTTCTGTTGCTAAGCACTTGGCATAGCCCAAGTAGTGACTGTTTGTTTCTGACATTTTAAATAATTATCTGAGACATGAAGCAGTCCAACCATCCAGCATAAGTATTTTGATATGAAGAATGTAGAGCACATCTATATTTCTAACAATGAGTCAGCACAAAAAAAAAAAAAAAACAAAAAAACAAAGGAATAAAGAAAAGGGATAGTTTATCAACAATCAGAACAGTAGATTTCCTTGTTATTGCAAAAAACAGAGAGAGAAAATAATAACAGAGTAAAGTGCAACAGAATCCTAAAAACGAATAAAGCTGTGGTTGGTAGCACTGACTGGGAGTACTGTCTCCCAAATGATGTGTTGTGACTTTCACGAAACCATACTTTCCCATGTCTGTCTACTGTTAAACACAGAGGAGCTGTAAGCAGCTGCAAACAAGACAAACTTTCACATCCACTGGCCAGTCAAGCAGATTATTCTTAGCTATGACAATAATATAAAAAAACCCCAACCATTAGTGTGAACAGGAAAAAATATTCTTATTTTCAGTCAATTTCTTCTCATTTTCAAACAAGACTGTTAAATGGCAAAGGCAACGAGCTGATGAAGGGTTAAACAAAACTAAAGGATGTCAACATACAGTCACATATGCTTATATATTTTCAGCTCAAACCATCTGTTGTTCATATGGGGAAGCTGCTAAATATGATATTGCACCATAGCAGAAATTCTTGGGGGCAGGATATTTCCTGTTCAGGACAAACCTGTCAGAAGAGGGTCAAGATGTACAACAAATAAGAAAAAAATAATCCACGACATATTTAAAAATTTAAGACAACAGAAAGAAACAAGAGCAGTCAGATGATTTTACCAGTTAACTACCGATCACTAAACTGTATTTAATTGTAATGAGGTGTTCAGGAAAACTCTCCTTACCTTTCTACCTCATTCATGAAAATACCACCTCTAATTAATTTCTACATTTTAGACACCATACTATAAGATCTTTCCACTGAGGTGATATTTTTTAACTTTCAAAATTATCTATACAGTTAGTAGGGCTGTAATTTTAAAGCTTTTGATAGTACCTTACACTTTGCACTAGCATATATGGGATTTTGAGAGGCCAAGTACTGTCATTAGTTCTATGAATATTTTATTTCCCAACATGCCTCCAACTTTTCTGGGAAAAGGATCAGTATATAGTTTTTTCTAAAATTCTCACTCCAGTTAAGGTTTAGGACTTAGGCTGACAGCTGAAAAACTATCAAGGAAATTGTTTCTAAGTCCATTTCATCTAACAGATAAGAAAATTTATTAGTGCAAGTGATTTGCAAGATAATTTTCTTCTTTTTTTTTTTTTTTTTTTTCAGCAGCAGGGAAAGCATTGGAGGACAAGGTAGATTTCCTGTGCCACCATTGTTGCTTGTCAGTACCATGACCAGTTTTCTCACATTGGCAGAAAGCACAGATGTTATGCTGTCCCTTAGGGGATATTCTGTCCATGTAAGAGGCAAAATTTCAATTTATCTTGACTGTGCAGAAGACTCTCCTTGTGTTTCCTGAGGGTGTGAATAAAGCTGAATACTTCTGGCAGATGAGAGTTACAAAGGAAAAATAATAAATAATGATATATTAAATAGTGCTGGACAATATAAAACAGCCCTGTGTGATTCAGAAAAAATAAGAATGTAGTTAATCACATTTTGTATTTTACTGCATGACAATCACAGACACACAGTATTCTGCTCTAGCACAGGCACAAAAGTATGCAAAGCTCAGGACTAGAAGGAATTATATACATAGTTGAATGTTTACTACGAAAATGTAAATTTGAGCATCTCTGCATGAAGTACCACACCAGCTCTCACAAAGTTAGGTACCTGCCTAAGCCATTTCAAGACTACATTTTAGTTTCACACCCACAGCCTTTCAAGAAGCTAGAAAGAACTCTGCCATGCTAAGAGAACTATGCATCAGATGATACAAGTCCAAAGCATTCTTAGCTGCAAACTGGAACAGAGCCCATACACTGGACTGGAGCTCTCTATTTATAGCCAAAAAATGTTGATACTGATTCTGTGTGGGTGGGAAATACAGGCAATAACAAAACAGAATAAAGTAACTTACGAATTTTGCTCCAGGGGATGAGATTAGTGAGATGGATAGAGTGCAAAGCCCTTTAGCAAATAATCGTATTCTTACCTTCATTTATCCACTTTCTAGAGTACTGCATCAAAACATATCCCGTGTGATATTTCTGCAGGAATATGTCTAAAGGTCACAGTCTAGTCCTCAAGTGTTAAATATTGTTCTTAGAATTTTGAACGGCAACAGCACTGTGTATCAGAGTTGCAGGGACCCTAGATCAGATCTGGATCTATATAAATGTTCTATCAAGTACTACCATATTAATTGAATACATAATTTCACTAATAAATTATTGCCAGAGATGCTACACAATGCTGTATGTGTGATCTCCATGAATACTTAATTATAAAACAATGTGTAATGTACTAAAATAATGATGTATACAAATCTTACTGATAGTAACTTATAAATTATTAGAAAATTAATATCAATTATATTTTTATAAGTTATTTATAAATATTTTATTTAAATTTTGAATAGATTTTCAAAATCTGCACTGAGATACGCACATATATTACTTTATACTACATACACTACTTTAGACTGTGGCAAAAATATTGCTCCTAATTTTCTAATTTACACATTCCTAATGCTGGTCTTTGTCTTGTCACCTCTTCTTTTTTTTTTTTTTCCCCCCTCAAGATCAGTATAGCTTTAGTCTACAGTGTAGGCAGGATATAGTGGTCTTGGTCTTCTGGCATACTTTGATTTCAAATGTTATATACCACTATCTGTACAAAACATAAATACAGACTCCCATCTAGTCAGGTAGATAGGTGAAAAGAAAGATATTTCCTGCCTACCAGTATCTATTTGTGGGCTTATGTTACTCAAGGACTGCCATTATTCTGCTACTCAAGGTCATTTGTTTTTGGAAGGCATTACATGCAGAATTAACTGTAGTTCCACATCTGTAATATAACTGACATGAGCAAGATTTTAGTCTTTGTCAGAGCTTGGCATAGACTGGCACTTCAGATATCACTGGTGATGGTAACAAATTAAAACAAGGCACATGTTTTATATTGTAACAAACCATAGAGATTAACACGAATTCAGCTTTGTATACTATCATTAATGTCAGAAAATGACAGAACTTGTTAAACTAAAATCTTTCATCTGAGGGTAACATATGGAAATTTTATTGAATAAAAGTGGAAACACTGAACACCCAGCCAATCAGCTACATCCTGAAGTCTTCTAAACAAAGCAAAATCTTTATGCTTCAGATCACTACCATAAAGGTTAGTGGGCAGAATTAAAATGGACAGGTCTAGTGTTAAGGACATGGAAATCCTCAATGCACTAGCATTAAGGACAAAGAAACTATCCTCTCTCTGTCAGGGGTTAAGTAGCAGTTTTCATCCCTCTTCATGATGAGCAGTCTTTGTAAACCACTACTTGCTCAGCACCTAGCATACTGTGCTTCCTGAAACAGGAATGCGTGCTCTGGTAAGTATGCTTTCCTGAACATTATGACAGGATTTAGTTACAGACACTTTTCCCTGAAGGGGATTACATTTTTTTAATATAACTCTCGAGTATTACAAGATTTATAAATGCTTCACAGGAAAAATAAAGAAGCTTGGTTTCAACAAATTGAGTAAGACTTTTATTTAATTTCAAAAATCTTTGCAGCTTGTGCAGGACAATTTGGTAAATGTGGCCTTTGCTATGAAAAATAACCCAGCTGCCAAAATGACCTTCATAACTTCTGAAGTGAATCATTACCTGGTGTGATAACTCAGAGGTGGCAAAAGCAGTGCCATTCAGCTGGGACTTCACTAGAATTGTGTAATAGGGTCTAAGGGTCTATCTACAGTCATTATATTTTGAGTTGTAAAAATGTGCCTTCAGTTGTCCTTCTGTTTACATTAAATTCATCCTTATCCAGCTGTTCAAAACACAGACATCTCATGTGAGGTATTTGTACAGAGATAACTTCTACTGTTCTGGCTGAGAGAAGATTTTCCCCCTATCTAATAGTCATGTTTGGGTTCTGAGTAGAGACAGTGGAAATGAAAATAGAGCAAGAGGCAAAAATAAGCCATCGGAACAGAACAACCATATAATATAGTCTAATGTGCTGATGATTAAAAACCTGACATTAAACAAGAAAATTATTATTATTTTAAATTACAATTTAACAACAAGTGAATGCCTAAGTTAGGATTATACTACATGCTTTCTACCATCTTAAAGGAAGACTCATTGTCAGGTAATATCCTTTTCAGATTCTTTAGGGAGGAATAACTATGAAGTCATTGCTACAGTCTGTTGTACAATCCCTCAAATACTTCTACAATGGGAATTTAAACAAGGGGGGGAGGGGATCTACAAAATGCTTCATTAAAGTAACATAAGCATAAGATTTTAACTAATGTCTAAACAATATAAAGATAAATAAACTAATACACAAAATACACATTACTGATCATATTCAGGACACTTAATTTGCAATATTATAATTTGCAATACCAAATTCCTGCAAAGCAAAGAAATTGAGAGTCGAATGTGCTCACATGCTAACATGACTCCTGGATGGATTAGCAGAATATATTCCTATCTGGATTGGACCTGACTTTTTATTTTTCAGACACACTTTAATCTTGGTTAATGTTTACCTTTGGCTTTGTCAGGGAAGAGAGAGGAATTTCTTTTCTTTCCCATTGACTTTTATAGACATCTCAGTCTGAAATGCTTGCTAGACTTCCCTTTGGGCCTGAAAACTGCTGGCTTTCAAGACATGTAGTGTTCCTACTCTTTTTTCTCATGTTAGATTAATTTCTGCTTCTATCCACCTCTTCTGTTCCCTTGCCAGTTATGGTTTAGTGAGGTTAGCCTCTCTGCTTTTCTTGGGTGTCAAATGGCAACACAGGGTTGAGAGGGAGTTTCAGAAGTCCAATGCAGCAATAGCACAAGATTAGCCAGAACACACAACAAACCTAAACACAGGAACAATAATATTGAAGATCTTCAAAAGTCCGTGGACAAAGTGCATTCTCTGAACTGAAAATAACTTGTTCCTTCCAAAGGGTGTATATACTAACTCTGGAGTCATACTGCAGCTGAGATGAGTCTTTCTGACTTCAGAGTTGCCCAAGAAAAGGGAACAACCTGAGAGTTTTGCAGTGAGAAAATTTTAATCCCTACCAAAACTGTTTCCTTAATTGACAGATGTGAATTTGGACACATAATTTACAACTGTACAGCAGATGTACAGTCTATTAGAATCAGTATTTTGCAGCTACTCCCAGGTATGAAAACTTAACAAATCTGAAGGAGGCCCAAAAACATGTTCAACTCTGAAATATAGTCTATCTAAAACAATCTAATTTAAAGTTTTTTGGAGAGGACAAAATTAGTGGAAAATTATTATTTTTAATAAAGAAATTCCAAATTGGTATTTTCCCATTAAGAAAAAATTAAAACAAATATTTAGATTTATATAAAATTAATGTAGATGGAATTATTTTAGGTTTCTCAGTCATTGGAAGTTCGGTTGGTCTGGGGTTTTTTTGAAATGTTTCTATAGTACTTTGCCTATTCTACGAATTATTTGCTTAAAAGGTATCATGGGAGATGTAGCACATCCAGAGAATCCAGCAAATACAAGGAGGGTATACTTTAAATGAACTACGACTTACATCTGGTATTGTAGCAGTTTAGTATTTCCCATTTGAAAGATTAAGTTTTCACAAAAAAAAAAAAAAAAAAAAAAAAAAAAAAAAAAAATTTTTTGTTACTTTTATTTGGTTCTTTTTCCAAGAAAAAGACAAAATTTCTCAATTCTACATTAGCAAAAACTCTCACAGTACCAATTTTTCAAGCATTCCTTAGCTCAATTTGGAATCTCAAGTATGAGATGCAAGGCAATTGTGAAAGTGATTTTGAAAATGCACAGCATGGATATGAAATCCTCTCTCACATTTGCACAGATAAAGAGCAACTAATTCAAGATCTGTGTTAATGAAAAGAAAATCAAGGTCATCTTTTGGACACTGAAATTAATTTCAAAAGACCTTGAACTGAATTAAATTTTCTGCCACATAGACAGCAGCAGACTTACTTTGATATCTCTTTGCCCAGAGGCACAAAGCCTGATTTGATTCTGAGTTAAGGGAGCAGTACACTTTCCTTATACCAGATTTATAGGGATATATGGAATGTCCCGTAAAGATAAGCAAAGTGATCAGAGTAACCAAACAGAGCTGTATGCCAAAATTCAGTTGCTCTGCTGATCAACACGACACAATGACATTCAGGGTGGGTATAGCCATGATGCTGTGTGTGCTCAGGGGGGCTCTGGTGTTATGGCAGAAGGGTGGAAAGCTTCAGCTACCTTTTTCTGCCTCTCTCAAAGTCAATGCCTGATGGAAGTAGAAGTGAAATATGAGGACATAGCTCCTAACAATAATTTTTTCAAAACTAGAAAAAAGCCAGGACAGGAGTTCAGATTTGACTTCAAATTACATATTTGTTCAGATGCATTTTTTTCCTAAATATTCTTTCCAAGTTTTGTTTATTTCTTTTACACACAAGGACCTTATTAAATATTTTTGTTCTTCCACTGTCATTTTAGATATCTGCACAAAGCATAAGATTTTAACTAATGTCTAAACAATATAAAGATAAATAAACTAATACATAATATACACATTACTGATAATATTCAGGACACTTAAGTCAATGGGACTTCTCACAAGCTAAAAAATTGTCATCTGCTTAAGTGTCTAGTTGAACCCCAGCCAATGGACTTCATTATACTCTTTATGGGTTTTATAATTTTGACCTTTACCACCCAGTAAATTTTGCCCTTCTTGTGGTATTAATAACATGTTCTATGCCATACTTGCAAAGCAGATTACCACAGATTTATCTACTGCAATTAGAAAAGGATGAGCTTACAGTGGACTATAGTGGTTGCACTCCACAGAAAACTACATATTGAGTATATTAAAAAATTACTATATTTAAATAAACAGATCAGTTTAAAACCTGGCATTGACAGAAATGATATGAGTAGAATGCAAATTTACACATTTTAATTTTTTGAATTAAAGGTAACTCAATCACCACACAAAATCTGCAAGACTCATTAAGTCTTTCACAAAAATATCATCTCAGGCAATTAAGAAAATAAAAGTGGAGTTTTAGGTCTGATCATTTATTTTCCCATCTACCAAACTTTAAGGTTACTATAAAGCTATGTGTGAAGTTTTGAGTATTATCTTCTGCACTCACGTGTCTCATTTTACTATTCTTTTTTTTTCAACTGCTCAGTTCTGTATAGCAAGAACAAATTATTCAAGAAACCATATCGAGTCTTTAAATATTGCCTATTAGGACCAGTTTCCCTATGATGCATCTGTAATCTGTAAAAGAATACCTGAAGTTTCCAGTCCCTTGCCAGAAATGCTCACTTGTCTGATTTTCAAGAATAACTTACTGATTCTATGCAAAACTCTCATACAGCTATACCTGTGGAAGAATACAGTCAATATAAATATTCAAGCTGAATGATTCAACTGTAAACAATGCAGTTTTACAATAAAAGGTGTCAGTCAGTTTTGACTATTGATTACAGTGTTTCATGTGTAAAACATGGTCTTATATACATACACTACATATATATTCAGAATTTATAAATTGAAGGAGACTATACAGTTAAGATAGTGAAGCACTTAAAATTCCCACCCACCAATTTACATGAGTCAACTGGCTATATGTAATTCACACACCTATACTTTTTTTACAAAGTTCCATAGAAACAGCAAATCTAAAATGAGAGATGCTTCGATAAGCATTTCAAGATTTGTTACTCAGTTGCTGAGGGTCATCAGTTTAGAAAGTTGAAAGATAATCAATGCCTAGAGTCCTTAAACTTCAAAATCAACAAGGACTGAATGCAGCAAATAGACTATTATGAGAGAAATGTGCTTTGACTTGTATTTGACAGGGTTCTGCTAAAGGATATTTTCAAGACTGGGTACATGATGACTTAGCATCAACCCCTTTTATTCTTATTAATGACACTCCAATTCAGCCCATACCAACAGAGCAAAATTATAAGCAGAGTTAATTTCCCATGTAGATATCTAAATAAATCATGAAAGTTGTCTTAAGAACCAGCACATGGAACACACTGTTTGACAGTATGCTGTGGCTGTGAACACTGCATCATTTTGTATTACGAATTCCATTTTGCACTATGCCTGAAGCAGGTTATGTCTCAAACAGGTTGCTGTAATGCTTTTGAAACAGATGTCCAAGGAACTCTGGTGGGCTGTTATAGGAAATTGAAAGCCAAGATGACAAATAAAAAGCCTTGAACTCAGAGCCTCATTCACTAGTTTTTCAACAAAAAGTTTCATAAGTGTGGTGAATGTGCCAGAGCCTCCCAGAAGAGCACATGATCCAGTCACTAGCTGTACATTCTGCAGTGACAGGACCTTGGAATCACCCCTTCTCATGAACTGGTATTAGCTTGGATGTGTGCTCTGAACTAGCTATTACCCAGAGGCAGTTGATAAGCACAATTTTATTTAGCTATTTAGTCAACAATTGTGTTCAACTTGAAAAACAAAACCAGCAAAATAAAATAATGCAAAGAAAGCTGGAACACTATGTGCAAACTCTCAAAAATCCAGCCCTCTATGAAGGATACTTTTCCAATCCTCCATTTAGTGTTTAGCACATGAAAACTTTATTCTGGGGTCTGTCAATAGTCTGTCTCATTAATATTATTCATCACTAACCTTTTTCTGTTAGAATTACGCTTGTTCCTAATGAAAAGCAAGGTTTTGCTATTAAACTGTTTAGATTTAGATACTCAGCTTTGAAAATCCAACTCACTCTATGGAACTGCTTAAAATTTTTCTACCAAAATCTCCCTACCTAAAGATATTCTGGACTGTACTTAGCCTATTTTCCCTGAAGCGAATTGGGCAAATGTCTTCCATCCCGTCCATTACAAACAGTGGGGTTACAGCACACACACGTACACAGACAGGAAGTCACATGAAGTATTAAGTAAGCATTCAGTCCTCAGCCATGTCCTAGGGCAGGAGTCCAGCAACTTGTGGGAGGGCACCATGCCAGCCTAACAGATGGATATACATATGGGTAGTCAGGACATCATGTGAAGCCATCAAGTATGGATACTAAGGGCATGATTCCAACCTAAGAACATGAGCTTTCTGTGAAGGTTAAGGGGATGTTAAGCTGGATTTACTTTCAAAAATAAAGAATAAATTCCACTGTCATGTCCGGTAACAGTTATGTTCTCAATTAATCAGGTAGAGTTGTTGGTAGCTTAAAAAGAGCTTTTTAGTAACAGAATTATTATAGGGTAAAGTTATAACATTTCACAAGGGAGATTTCATTCTGACAAATAAACATGTATTATTTGAGAGGAGATGTAGTTAGTAGTAATGATTTTCCATCACCAGTGCTTTGACCCTTCATCATAATCTGGCCTGTGCCTTTTCCCTAAAGGAGGGAGGAAACGGCTATTTGAGCAGCAAATGCAGCCCAGATAGCCAAATGCATCCTCCCCAGATAGCCAAATGCATCCTCCAGCAACCATTACTGGGAGGGTCAGAGTTGGGAACTGCTGCCCTTTCCTGATGAGGAGAAAATAAGAACAGAGACCAACAGCTGCACACACATTGACCTGGAGAGTACTGAGTTAGCATTGCTGATGCATCTGAGTGAAAACAGCCATGTGCAGCCCATAGCTGTCTGTGTCTACGTCCATTAGCTGGAGAGAGAAAGAGGTTAGGATTCATGCCTTGTGAATTTAATTCACTGCTACACCACCATACTCAAGGATGGACCAAAGCCTGCTGCTGAAATGTGATCTCACCTCTTGGTAAGGTCAGAACATCAAAATTTGACTGGATCATGAAAGGCCTTTTGAAATGTTACCAATTGGCTAAGCAGAGCACATGAAATTTTATTCCCAAGTACAGAGGAGTGGCAGCATCTTGGTTTATGGAGAACTGTGTATTAAGAGAAAAGCTGGGCCAGGCAGCACTGAATTCCTCTATCAATTGAAATGAGGTATTTGGAAGAAACATTAGAACTTTATGAAGTACAGAGGTTTTGTTGATTAAAAGGACTTGTCTATTTCTTCCAGTCTTGATCTAAAAGAAATAAAGAGAGGGAGAACTACTGCTTCCTCTGATGGTTCATTCCAGAGGATACACCTTGAATTATCTGCTTTTAGCTTCCAGACATTTAGGTTCTTTCTGCTAGACTCAATAGCTCCTTATTATTCAGCCTCTGTCCATGAGTTACTGATTGCAATGCAAGTCATTTCTCAAACTTCTGTTCAGTGAACAACAAAGATTGACAACTTTAGGATTCACACCAAAGGAATCTTCTGAAGAATGCTATTCCTCTGCTCTTTTTAATGTCCTCTCAAACCGTTCTTATAATGAGCTTTTTATAATATAGTGTTGTTACCTTATTAGAATATTGTACGGCAAACGGTAGAGTACTTTACAAAAGCCTATTTCTGTAATGGCTAGTTGGGGTTTTTTTATACAAAGAATATAATCATCAAATCAGATTTCTTGCCATTAATAATTTCTGCATTACCATATTGAGTGATATTAATTATATTCCTGTCAGGTATTCTTTACTAAATTAATCTAACATCATGAGTTTTATTATTTGCTTAGAAATTATGTCAGGCTCACTACCGTGCATTCATTTCAACCACTATATCCCTTTTATCAATGTTGGCACACTATTAGCATTGTTCCAACCTTCTGGAACTCTGCCCAGAGAGATTTGTTGAGAGGTTACGTAAGAGTTGTAGACTGCTGATTTGTGGACCTAGACCTTTGATTATAATTTTTACAAGTTTGCTCATGTTTTGGATCTAAGAAAGACCAACTTCTTAAAGGATCTATCTAGTTTTTGCGTAATTATACTTATTAACAATTTCACCACAACTGTTGTTACTAGGATCTGTAGGGACATTGACTATTACTGGAATTATTTTTTGTGCTTAATGTAGTTACATATTTACTTACTATCCTTAGTCTTACTCTGATGTCACATTCCTCTATCAACTTTCTATATTTCATATCTCTCAGTTTCCACAGATGTATATTTACTTTCTCCTTTTTCCATTCGCTATATGCCTGTTACTTCCCGTTTGTTACCTTTACTTTTGCATTCAATGCAGATGGACTTGCAGCAAAAATTTTTCATCATCTTTGATTCTTTACCCTTTTGTTATCTAA
Organism: Todiramphus chloris collaris; assembly: GCA_025345505.1. Taxonomy (NCBI): domain Eukaryota; kingdom Metazoa; phylum Chordata; class Aves; order Coraciiformes; family Alcedinidae; genus Todiramphus; species Todiramphus chloris. The sequence goes on from JANVCC010000022.1 coordinate 24,105,740, forward strand.
TATTTGCATTAAGAATTCCAATTTTTCATTCATATATTTGTCTGATTTCCCCTCCCAATTGTTTCCACTTACATTCTTCTCATCCATAGAAAATTACCCATTTAGAAGAATCACTGTTTTACTGCTGGGGCTTGTTCTTTTTTTGTCTACACTGATTGCAATCAGGTCATGTAAACCACCCCTAGGGCAGACGTGAACTTCTAGTCCAGTAAGTTATTCATATTTATCAATTCAAATGAGATCTTAAATTAAAAATACATCATGTTGGGCACAAGGACTCTCCATTAGAAAACTTTGTTTTCTCTTTTTACAAAAATTTAATATTTTACTACTGTGTATGACAAACCTCCAGTTCATAGACCTCCCACCATGTTTATTAATATGCATTCAAAATCCCATTGTTTTGTGTTATCACCAACTCCAGAATACCACATATCTTTTAACTTCTTTGTTCTGGGAAGTTACATCCACTTGTTTTACAATCCCAGTAGCTTGACTGCTCCCATCAGCTTTCAGGATTGTCTTTCTCACTGATGAGGGTTTCCAGATCATTCTTTTTTTATCAAGATCACATGATGACTATTTCATACAAGAAAAACCCCTCCTTTTGTGTCTGTTCTCTCCCTTCAGATACATTTTGCTGAAAATACAGATAAGTACTACAATATGACCTGACCTCTGACACTGTATATGATGACTTAATTTTTTTAAGTTTGGGGTTTGTGTATTTCTAACTGCTCATGATCAACCTCTTACAAAGCATGAAGAAGGGTATGTTTCCATGAGTATGAATGTCCAAGGGTATAATTTCTATGAGAAAGGTATCTATCTATGTTTAGGAAATGGTACTCCTTCCACTTGGGCAATGGAGCTATATGCACATTGCACTTGTGAAAGTTCACAGAAATGACAGCATTTCTCTTCTGCCGCAGGGGACCTGCTTTTGATCTCTTTTTCTATATCACCCTTCATACTCTATGGCCACTTAATGCCTTCTACTTTTTGAGATCTGTTAAGAACTATATCACAAAAAAAACCTTAATCTCCCTGAAATGGCACAGTGTAAATGAGAACAGAATATGGATCACTCTTTTACTTCATAGTATATTCTTTCTGGACCAATATCTTGGACGAATGAAACAAATTACTGAAATGGAGTACTTGCCTTTTTTTTTTTTTTTTTTTTTTTTTTTTTTTTTCTTTCGATTCTGCTTTGTAAGGTTATTCAATTAGTTCTTAAAATAGCTTATGTAGTTTAATTTGGGAAAATAAATGAGGTTACTTTCACAAAAAGTCTTAATCTGCACTTTTTCTGCAAGATGGACAATATTCAAGAAACCTGAGATCCCTTTTCTCATGAACATAATAAGACATTTCTCAGTTGAACGCCCAGAGGTGCATAGCACTAATGAGGATTTAGAAAAGAATAGCCATGGGGAAAAAGAGAAAGAGTAGGAAGGAGAGAGGAAAACAATAATGAAAAAAAAGCACCTTCAATTTTCACACATACAATTGAATACATTAACTCTTAGTCAAGTAGCTAAAAAATAAGAAACTAGAACCATTATTTCTGAGCTAGTTGGTTTTTTTGTAGAGATTTGTGTTTAAGGTATATTTCACTTCAAAATTGTCACATAGTGTTTGTGAACAGACACTAAAGGTTTGTAGTTCTTTATTTTTCTGTTAAAAAAAGGTGAAAGAAAATGTTTCCTACCATTTTTTTCACCTTGAGCTATACATCTGGTATTTGTCGAGTCCTACACTTTGAATAAGCTTACTGAAAATGTGAATGAAAAAAGTCAGAGCATTTTCACAATGAATTCCAATTGTTTTCAAAACCTATTCTAATTTCATGTAATTCCACTGAATTAATGTAATCCCCACTGCTATGAGCATTCCTAATTAAAAATTCTCTGTCTTGACACAGACTGAAAAATGAATGAAAATCATTTGAACTATTATGTCAATGCCTGTTGATACAACTAAAAATATAGTATAACAAACTCGTTTTCATAGTGCTTCATTATTAATACTTGGGATAAGTTATTACATTTTTTCACCCACCTCTTCAACTTCAGAATAGCATCTGATATTTTGTCAATGATGCTTCTCAAGTAGTACTGATCTAGTTCCAATGACATGCAACATTGGTAATTTTGTTATCTTCTGTCACATACTGGGATGCTCCATGATCTACAGCATTACATTCTGGGTTCTCTTTTGTTAATAGACATAAAACTCTAGTCGAGTATACGTACATTTGAGTACCTAAAAAAAAGCTCTTACTGCAATATGTCCTCAGCTCAAGTGTATCTAGCAGCTGAGAAAACAACGGATTTTCTATTCCCTGTCAACCCTGAAAGTTATTTTTTAATATATTTTCAGTGAAAAGAGCATTTAAAAATATTAATTTTGTCTCTCAGGAATATCTTGTGCAATGTAGAAAAAAAAATCACTTTTCAATATTTTCCTTTAAAAGTAATAAATATTTCATTTTGACAATTTCTAAGTGAAACATTTCCGTTTCTCTTTCTAAAAAAGTACTCTTGCTTACAATATTTCCCTCTCAAAAAGTGCGGTTATGAGTGTCAAGTGTAGTGTATCTTGCCTTCGCTACAACAATATTACAATTGTCCATAAAATCAAGCATTTATACTAAAAAACCAAGATGAAAAACATTGGTCTTGCCTCAGTTGCATGGTTTGTAACATCTATAACACAAACGAATGAAAGAAGTCCTCCTTAGTTATTCAATAGTCTATTTGCAAAGAGTTTACAGACTTAACACGCAATTTTTTTTTTTTCCGAAGATGGAGCACTCTGAGCAATCTGCCCTGACCTTCCATGTCTGACTGCTTAGCATCTGGAAATACACTGTGTGTGGTGCACGCGGGGGCTTAACACAGGTGCAGGGAACCAGGCACAAGACACTTACCTGCATATGCAGAGACAGAAATATTTTCATTAACAAGTCAGAGACATTGCTTTTCAGAAGCAGCACTACTTGCTCTATTCTTCTGAAAGAAAAAGGCAAAGTGTAACAGAGATTTCAAACTAAGTTTAAGGCTTAAATGATTCTAAGTAAAACACTCATGTTTGAACCTACTAGCATTGCAAACTGCCAGTAATGAGAGCCCACTGTCATGTAAAAGGGTAAAGTAATCTGGCAGAATATAAAACCTCGTGCATTCCAGCTTGTCCTCAGATATCAGAGGGGCTGGGGACAGCTAGGTTTAGATATTGAGCGATATCCAATTTGGCACTATTAGTCCAGTCGTGTTCAATATATTTGAACTCTCCCAGCTCTGGATTCACTAATAGCACACTGCACTCTCCGTCTAGTCATGCTCCATGGTTTCACGCAGCCAGTAAGGAGCTGGCAGCACCCAGTGAGAGACTTTTGCATATAGCAATGTGAATAGTGCAGTTTATTCAAAGCAACAGAAGTACTGGTTCTTGTGGATTGACGGTGATAAATATACTGTCTGCAAAAGCACATGCCAATATATGAAATGTGTTAAGTTAAAAGGAGCATCTGTAGAGAGATTTCTAAGTTTTCCTGGAGAAGTACTCGAAAGGTCCCAAAGGCATCTCCATGGGCAGGAAGAAAGGCTCAGCCTATGAACTGGTCCCAGGAGTAAGAGATAGTCTGCAGTGGTATCTTCCCTGTTTTGCCCACAATGATGTCTTCCCTAACATCCTCCCTTCCTTCAGCCATTTCATATTATTTTTCACCTTCAAGGTGGAGCTTGAGTGGCTCTAGTCATACATAGCTTTATTATGTTTGGTGTAAAATTCTTTCACTTTACTTTTAAAGGTGTGGATAAAGAAAATTCAGGGCATGGTCACATTTTGGAGGTGGGTAGCCTTTGGGATGGAGGTGTGTTTTGGTATTATAAAGACGTTATAATCAGCAAAGTTTGCACAAAGGACAGCACTTTGTCAGAAAACGACAGATTTTTGGCCCAGGGTGGCAAATATGCAGTTTATCCATTCCATAGTACCATAAAGTTTCCATCTTCTGTGGTGATTCAACAGGGCCTCGCCACAGAGTCTTCACTCCGCTCCACCCTCCATGCTGTTTCACAGGCAATATTGTTCAGGGAGCCACCATGGAATGGATTCCTTGCATGCCAGTTGCACTCTGCCCAAGAAGCTTCTTCAGTATTACACCTTTCCTTGATGTGTGAACACTTAATGTGAGAACCTTTAATATGATAGGTCACCTCCAGTATTTATTCCACACCCATCAAGAAAACAATTTCAGACCCAGATTCAACCCCACTATGCATATACCAGAGTGTGTCTCTGAGAAGGACCAGTTCAAGTATTCAAGACTGACAGGAGCATCTGTGCCTCACAAGTTCACTCTGTCCTCTAGAGAAACCCCCTCTGACAAAACTCAGGTGTAGCTTTAAGGTGAACTGAAAAAAACCCTATCTTGCAATTTCTGCATCAGCTGTGTTTTCCTAAAAATTATTTTACACACAACCTGGAACCTAAATAAATCTTTACCCTTCCATGTACAATGTTTCACTCCATGCTCTTTTCTTGGTATCTAATTTATAGACATATAGCATCGTTGCTTGTTTATTTTCCATTTCATTTTTCTTTCTTTGCTAAATATTTAGTTACTCTGTATCTTCTGTACATGTTTATATATGCTTAAACAACAAAGCGCTAGGAAATTGTCCTGCCATATAACATGTGTTCAGCACTACAATTAATCACCGTAGCTCTATTGGTGTAGGTGTAGATACTATAATTAGGAGGTTAGCAGTAATTGTGTCAGTGCAGTAGCATAGAAATGCTGGAGTGAACAGTATTTATCTAGCTACTGAGTTATATTATAAATGGGATTAAAGGGAGAGAAAATGATATATTTATATAGGCCAGTCCAGTAATGAACTTGTCTACATTCTCCAGAGGGTAGGTTTCTTTCTTAGTTTGCTAGTTTAAAAATTCTTCCCTCACCTCTAAACAATGTAATATCTTACAAAACCTACATCAGTCCTATAAATCAAATCTTAGTATCAGCAACTATTTCAGTGTCAGAACAAATATCTCAACTATTCCAGTGTCAGAATGAATATCTATTTGATATGGGGGTGGAGTGAAATGTCAAAGGGAACAGATACCATTTAATCGCTATAAGCTCAATAATAAATATAAGCCAAATATACACTTCCTGTCTCTAGCCACCCCCCTTAAAAATAGCTTTTCAATTGAAAAGGGATATAGTATGTTTCAATCTGACATCTATTTTTAGTTGCTCTCTGCAATGAATCTTTTAAAAGAGACAGTCATACAGGTACATCTGCAGCATGTTTAATGGGAAGCTTGTGAATTCCCCATTTTTGCCACACAACGTAACTTGTTTTCAGTAAGATGGAATTGGAAAATGGTGACATAAAGACACAACTCAGAAGATACAGGTGAAAGATTAAAAGAATTGTATGACCCATTACCCACAGTTCTGTGTGGAAATACACTAGACATTTACTAATAGTGTGGAGCTGTTTTCTACTACTTTAATTGTGAAAATGGGATCAAGAGTTTCTTTGTGCTACCCTTAGTTTCTTCATTCATTTTTGAGGCAGCTTTGGATAAAACAGTTTTCTCTTTATGCCTCAGTCCTACCACCTTTAGAAGAAAGTAAAATAGTACCTGTACACTTTGAAGGGCAGTGACAGGCAACATATGCAATGCAGCCTAGGATTCACAGAATAAATGCTACAAATATTATCATCTTCAGTCTTACCATCAAGTTTCCTCCTACTCCTCATGTGTGCAGCACATAACAAATGGAGGTCTGGGAGAAAAGGATCATCCAAGGCTAATTCTTTCCTTTAGAACCAAAGTTTTGACAGATTTTAAATGTCTGTTACAGATCAGATGTCTCCAAAGATCTGGATAAATTACATCATATGAAAAGATGCAAAGGGCTGCAGGTATAAACAAACAGAAATATTTGTCTGATATTTCTTTCATGGGGTTGTTACTGAATTGAACAAGTAGCTTTGTGGTATCTGTCTCCACTGATCTGATTCTACATCACTAAGAGCTCGGCAATCTTCTCAGGGTAGATTCAGTCACTCTTCCAGTCATTTTTATTATATAAACAGGCAGACTACGTTGTGAAAATCTGTTAGTAAACAGTTTTACTTGACAAAGGGTGTCTAAATGCATTTGCAGCCCTTTAACATAACATCGTGTGGAATTCTGCAGGATCTTCACATGGCTGTTTTCAACATAACGTTCTAGGAATAGAGTTCTTAGTATGATTTGAGAAAGAAAGCAAACCTTTCATTAAGTCCACTGAAAACAAGATTCCTTGTGACATGCTGCATTATTCCTGGCTTGTGCTTGAATAGAACCACAAAGGAATAGATTTCCAGCCTTTCATTGGTCATGGTGCATCCCCACATTGCAATACACATCATCCCTCAATATTTGACAAACTGGCTTGGGCTTGAATATTCAATACACATCCCCAGTGCAATTGTCCTTAAATGCCAACAAAAGCTCAGCCAAGTATCCTGTTTGCTTAGAGCAGACTCAAACCAGAGGTAAATAGGCTTCTGTATTTTAAGCATAAATGAAAAGGACTTTCTTCTGTGATAATTCACAGAAATCACACAAGGAAAAGCAAATATTCCCTGGGTACTGTTTTTCTTCCAATTTCCTTTTCTTTGTTTATCACCCTTCAAGGATACAAGATGCTTTGCTTTACTGGACTCATCAGTAAATTACAGCCAGTCATTTTCAGGTGGCATTCTTCTGCACCATTCACAGCCTGGCTAAAACAAGGTTGTAACCTGTTTATTACCAGAATCTTGACAACATATAGAAAAAAAAGTTTTGTCTTCCATTTTTTTTCTTCAAGTTTAGCTGAAAGTAGATATGGAACAACTGGGAATAAGGTCACAATTCTAGAAGGTCACACATGAAAGTGCTTCAAGTAAGGCTATTTTGCTTATCCTTAGGGCATTTCAAGATCTGAAATGTCTTATTAGAATGTGCAAGAGACAGCTGTATATCACAAGATTTTGTATTCCCTTCCCACCTTGCCTTCCATCTCATGCATCTACCACAGAGTCCTTATGATCCTACCACACTGATCCATATAAGAAGGCATGTCCATGTTGTTTATCTGCCAGAATTTGGCAACAAAATACATTGTAAACAGCAGCCTGAGCCAGCAAACAAGGCTTGAGTTATCAGCATTCTGTACGTCCTAAGGGGCTTGTTACTACTTGTATTTGCCATGCTGACCATGGTGGAAAAAACCCACAGCCTCAGCTTTCCAGAATGTCCGCAAAAAGCACGGCAGTGCTTTCTTCCCCAAGTCTAGAACATTCCATTTTCCTTTCTCCTTTTTCCTTCCCTTTCCTTCCGGACAAATACTGCCCTGGACCTGAACAAACAGAGTAACCAACTTTTGATGAGACCTGCCCCACTCTGGAAAAAGCAGGGAAATGCTTCTTTTGTCCATTAGGGAGGAAGAGAATACTGGAGGATTTGAGGAGTTAAGAAGTTAGTAGAAAGCCATACCTTGGCTTCTGATCCCAAAGACAAAGACTCTGTAAAGGATGAGTAACATCAAGAAAAGGTCTTCTGAAGAGTCACATTGATTCTTCCACAGATCATCTCTCTTTTCTTTCACCAAAATTCTTAGTAACATTGTGTAAAACCCACGATCCATGCTATGATGAAAGGACAAATAAAGCTGTAAACATGAACACAAGATAACAAAATGTCATTGGTTATGCTGTATTGTATGATGGTCTTTGTTCTTTGTATTATGGAACTCAACTATTTCCTAACAGAGGAATGTTAAGTTTCTAACTGGTTTAAGGCCAGCAGTGTGCTACGGTGACCAAAAAGACCAACGATATCCTGGCTTGTATCAGAAATAGTGTGACCAGCAGGACTGTACTGAGCACAGGACTGTAAGGCTACACCTCAAATACTGTGTTCAGTTTTAGGCCACTCACTACAAGAAAGATAGTGTGGTGCTGGAGCAGGTCCACAGACAGGCAACCAAGCTGGTGAAGTGTCTAGAGAACAAGTCTACTGATGAAGAGTGACTGAAGGATCTGGGGTTGTTTAGCCTGGAGAAAAGGAGGCTGAGGTGAGACCTTATCACCCTCTACCTGAAAGGAGGTTGTAGCCAGGTTGGTGCCGGTCTCTTCTCACAAGTAACAAGAGATAGGACTTTTCCAACATAAACAATTCTATGATTATATGGTAACAGTGATCAGGCTCTAATAAAGTCACAGTAAGTAGTCAAAAATGAACCCATGAAAACAATACAAATTTCACTGCATTATGAACAAAATGGGAACTACACAGACTCTTCTGTGCTCCATTGTAAGTAAAATGCTGATAGAATTAAGACTAAGCTTAGTACACAATTTAATATGAAATATGCATTTCTATTGATAATTTAAGATTTTAAATTAAAATGTAAGGTATAAACTCTATGTTTGTAACTACTGTGTTCTAAGTGTGTACCTCTGAGAGAAGACATTCTGAGCATTTATTTTGATGACAAAACGTGAATCATATCAGAGGAAGTAGAAGGTAGTTATTTCCAAAATAAACATGCTGATTATTTAATAAAGTGTAAGTGCCCAGCTTCCTTCTCTTGTCTCTTTATTATCATAAAATGGTCACATTGCAGAAGTGTCTCATTCAGATCTGTGTTCAGAGAGCAGGACTGCCTAGCTCTGGATAGGAAAACTGTTGCTGTCCTTTGTTCTGTTTTTATTCCTTCTCACCTTCAACTTTAAATGAGCAGAAGTGGCTATGGATTGAACAGATACCTACACTGGACTGCCTGTAGGCTGCAGCAGTAAAAAAATTAGAGTAATCCTAGAAAGCTCTTGTATGTATTCAACCTATCCAAAAAGTTATATATACACACACAGAGGACACACTCAACATTTTTTTTTTTTTCCTATAGCCTTAGTCAGTTGTCCACAGCAGCTCTAGTAACATAAAATACCTCAGAAGTCATAAGGCTCCCTGACAGACTTTGTGCAGGGAGCCAAGACTGGTTTCAGAAAATCTTGGAATTGTTCTCAGGCCCAGTGAAGACAATCATCAGATTTGTACTGAGGTGAGGGAATCTGAATTTTTTAATGGTGAAATGCAGATAGCAACTCTCTGACTCCTTCAGGGCAACAGAGTTGCAGAGGCATCCTCTAAAACTACAATGGATTTTCAAGGGTCACAGTTGTATGAAAAGGGGGACTTCTGTAGAATTAGGACAATTACCTAAATGCCACAGTGTCTCATTTTTCAGAGATCCTTTGAGCTTGGCATACATAATGTCCTGTGAAAAAATTGTTCATAGGAAGGCTGAATCAAAATAGTTGTTTGGGAAGTGTCATTCTTCAAAGTTTGCCTGTCAGAGTTTTTTGTATGAGAATGGAGGCTCTTGTAATTTGGAATGCCCTCACTATTGTATTAATTATATTGTCTTCTCCCAGTTGTTCATAAATGGATCTATTACAGTTGTAATAAATGACTGCAGTTGTATGTAGAAGATGCATTGTGATATAAATCTGTGCTAAAATCTTTTATAGAAAATCATTGTAAAGACAGATTTTATGAACCAGATTAATTGGTTTGATGTTTGTGCCTTGTACTGCTCTCATGAAGCAAGTCAACTTGAAACACTATGCAGCCAAATATTTAAATAGGCTTTTACTCCACCAGAATTGTCAAAATGGTGCAATATATCCTTATATAATCCTAATAAATCCTAAATCTTTATTTCTTAAATATTTATTATCCCTTATGTACAGATTTTGTCAGTTATTTGTTTCACACCAGCCTGTATGGTCTTGTGAAACCATATTGTTGATACATAACTACAGAATTGTACATCATATCCACACAGTATACAGGGGAGAGGAATCCTTTCTTCATGTATGGATATTTTGCCACTAATTTAACCAGATGAAAGAGTGTGCTTTAAAATGCCATAGACAAAAGAAAACAAGCCCTTATAACCATGGAATTCAAGCTGACAAGAAAATAACTAGCTCTTCCTCTTTAGCACTTCCAACAATGGTAACAACAGAGCACAACAGATATTTCTCATGATTATTCCTCAATAGCAATCTTTAGAAAATCCAAATATATTGCTGGATATTGTATCTATTAATTACAAAGGTAAAATTTTCATAATTATTCTGATTTTATCATCCACTTGCCCTGTGGTGTTAGAAGAGAAATACAAATTTCAGAAAGTTCATTGCAATTTTTATTGCTCAATCAGAAGCATTACTTACTCTCAAAATATTCAGTATAGAGACAAAACAAGAAAAACATGCTGAGTACAATAAAGAGCATTGGAATGCTAGAAAATACTTCTTAATATTTCTTTATTTCCATCACCTCCAGAAACTCAAAGCTTAGCTTTTGAATTTGGTAGTATTGTTTCTTTGTACCCAGTTCTTATTTTTCAATCAAACTAGGATCTTCCTTGTTATATTTTATTTCCTTATTGTCATTTCAATAGAGATAGATACTCCTAAATGTATAGCAGATAACAGTTTCTGTCCTAAACACAAACACTGTCAATGACTGTGACAGGTACTGTATTTCGGCTAAGTTGCAGAATTCCAATTCCAGTCACTAACATTTAGTAAATATTCTATGCCTATGCAAAAGCTCAGGTGTCTTGGAAAAACTTCACACTAATGAACGACACTGGGCTCATTAGCCTGCTGCTGCAATTGGTCTTCAAAGAACTATGCTGAATTATACCAGATATAAATCTTTTTTTTTTTTTTGCCACTTTCTTAAGCTATGGAGTGTTAAACACTTTCTGCATCTCCCCAGAGATGCGAATCCCTAGCTCCAGTACAAATGAGGTTTGTAAATGCTCGAGGGTGGAATGTTCTACATAAACGGGAGATAGTGTCATTATTTAGCATAGTGGGAAGCATTTCAAAAGCTGAAACACCCTTGCCTTCAACAGCAGGCAAGTTTTTAAAGCATGAGGCTCCTTGTCATCCTTGTTTGCAAAAACTGATAAAAACTTGATCCACTGGATTTCAGTGTTCTTCAAAGCCATGTGCACCTCAGCCTAACCCCACTTTCAGTTCTTTGTGTTAAAGGTGTCTGACTGGGGGATATCTGCTCAACCTATAAATCTGCATGTCAAAGTATAGTCAACAGAATGAAATATTTCCTTCCAAGGCAATCAATAAATATAATTTTGACTTTTTAAACTCAATATTTTTATTAGTTAGCTAAAACCACAAAGATCATTTCTAAATTCTTTTCAGATCCTCTATTGAACTAGTCTTTGTTGCAATGCTTGGCCTGCAGCACTTCTATTTTTAGTTCTAATGGAACAGTCTTAAATTGCTTATTTTCTGTTTACTAAAGTCATTGAGCTTGTAACCATGGCAACTGCAGCAAGTGCCACAGCTTAACTGTTTTATTAAATGGATTGAAGGTACAGCTGCAAAACTTGAAAGGCCAGCGTGTCAATTTTATACATAGCTCAAGCTGCCATATACAGCACATTATAGCAAGTACTACATTAAATATGAGGAGACAGATTTTGGTTGTAATGATATAAATCTTTACTATCACTCTGCTCAATGGAAAAAAAAATGTTCTTTGGTAAACTAGATCAGGATCTATTCTTGTCAAATTGCACAGCATGTCAAGTTTCAGTGATTAATGAATTTGAATGCATAAATTGCAGATGATGTATATTAAACCAGTCCCCACTTATCATGGAAAGACACCATCTCACAGTTGCATTTGCATGAAGCTTTTAGCACATCATTGTATTGCTGTAAGCAATCACAGTATTTTTGGAACCACTATGTTCTATTAGGTTAGCAGAAGAAATGAAATCAAAACTAATGACCTTGTCAAACGAAACTTCTTAAGAGTTATACTGGAAGAATTAACACAAATAATTCTTTAAAACTGTGATCAGGCATTTCAACAAGAATGCCCTGAGTAAAAGAGGTGTTGAGAAATTACACCTTCTGTTCATTTTAGGATAAGCTGGGTATGCTCCATATATATGAAAACTAAGTTACTTTTAAATTCATACTTCAAATTGTATTTAACAGTTAAATCAAATACTTCTGAAGATTACTGAAAATTATTACCACAGTTTTAATTTTTTTTTGGTAATAGAATATAAAACCCTATAGAATCAGATGACAAATATTATTTTTAACACAAACCTAAACAACATTATACAGCACCCAAAAGACTGAGAGCTAAAATAAGAATAGTGATATATTTACACCCATAAATATTTAACGCATGATTCATCCTGTTGTAATAGAATCAAAAGTTTGAAGAACGTTTGACATTTAGAAGAATGGGGTTCTGCTTTCTTCACTAGTGGTGTGGTTGGAATGGTGTTCGCTTTGCTACTTTTGGTGCTAAATGCCTGCATATCACAAATTTGTCTATAAAGGTACTTCCAGTGAATAAAAATAAAAAAATAAAAAAGATAAAGTAAAATTTATATTTTTAAGGAGAGATCTTTTGGGAGAGGTGATAATCTAATCAATTATCAAAAGAAGCATTTCTTTCTATGAAAATGTTCCTGTTTAAATTAAACAATGATGCATTTGATTAACAATCATTAAATTCAAAGAAATTCACTCTCTGTTGGTGAACTGGAATTACTGGAGTGAAAAAATAACAAAGTTTCCTTTCAGATATATATGTATTTCTTTTATTTTCTCCATCTGCAGGATCTACCTTCATTTGCAACACCCACATAATTCCAGTGAAAAATCAAGAGGGAGTAGCAATGATGTTCATTATTAACTTTGAATATGTAACAGATGAAGAGAATGTGGCATCTCCTGAGAAGTGCAAGCCAATATTGCCATCCAAACTTGTAAATCGTAAGTTATTCATTGAAAGTTCTCTGCTTACTTCTACCCTTAGCTGGAAGAATAATTAATCTGGGCAATAATGATACCAAAGAAATGATGGAATCCCCATTGCCTGACTCATTTAAGATAGAATTCATAACAATAAGAAGTTAAACGCAGCAAACATGTTATAATATCATCAAGATAATCTATCAGATCTTTGGTAGTACTAACATCATGGATCTTGTGTGTATTGCTAGGAAATATAAATTCATTGAAAGAAAAATATTTCATAGAAGTGCATTATCCTTGATGAAAAATATGAATGGAAAACTGCAAAAAAAGCATTATGGTATAGCCCAAATATTTCACCATAGCCTATTCAAAACTGAATATTTCAATTTTCCTTTCTAAATAAAAAATGGTTGGTGGAAGGTTTGAAAAAATGAGGCTAGAAAATACAAAACGTGTAAAAAAGTTAAAACATAATTAAACATCCTGATATTATCAATTTGAAGTATTTTGATTGGCTTGAAAGATGTGGGGGGGTTTGGATATATAGGAAATGCATTTGTTTTCATTCCACTCAGGAATGTAAGTATTGTCAAAATCAGAAAACTCCACATAAACCAAAAGTCCACTCCTTAGACTGCTAGACCGTGTAGCTTTCTGTCCCATTATCTGCAGAACATGTGTTCTTTTGCTGACCTTCACTCTGTGCACCAACAGCACATGATCCTTCTGCTTTGCGTCTGCACTCACCTAATCTGCTCATACTACAAGATTTCCCAGAACACATTCCAGTTTGTACAAGCTCTTTGTAAAGCACAGCATGCTCTAACAGTGAGCATTAACACTCTCCTCTGCCTGCTTCAGCAACAGTTGGAAAATACTTTTTGACAGTGTAATAATCTTTAATGTTGGGATGATAAAGGGCCCTGGAACCTAAATTTTCTGATTGTTAAATCAACACTTCAGCTTTCTCTAGATAGGCGACAAAGACCAGTACAATGTTCACTGTGAGAAGTGAGGGGAAAACTCTCCCAATGTAAGCACTATGCGCTACCTGAAGTGATGACATGCTGTAATATTTTTTCTGCTAGTTATGTTGAGAAGGTTGCAAGGAGCAGGCCCATAGCTGTGCTTATAACAGCATTAGCAGGTTCATTCTGATGAGAGCAGTCTTTGCCATTCTTCATAATCTAGACTTTCTGCACTATATCTTCTGGATAGAATGTATAGGATCTCACTCAAAGCTCTGTGACTATCAAACAATACATTAATAAAAAGTTTCCCCTAATATTGCCAATTCATTCACATTTTTAAAAGATTGAAATTTATTTCTATAACTGATTGTGATACTAAAAAATAATATTTTCATTAAGCATGGAGAAAGAGCTCTGAATGAATTGCTCCAGATTTGCCAAAGTCTTTCACTTATATCCATAATACCCTACCATGGCAGTAGAAATAAGACTGTGGAAAGGAAAATTCCCATTACTGGAAATTAACAGTCTTCAAATAATTATTATTCACCAAACATCATAGGTTGTTAAAGTCTTTGTAAAAATTCTTTACAATACATATTTAATATCTGTTGCTTTTATCTTCCTTTTCTTATTCAATTTTGTGGGGTTTTTGTTGTTTTTTTTTCATAACCAATACAGCAGTATTTTTCATTCTTCTTGAGATATTAAGAAGACACTTTTCTTTTTCTAATAATGTTATGGGAAAAATCCCATAAGAAAAAATCATAAAATTGAATCAGAAAAAAAATTATAAACATTAGACAATCAAACCCTACTCATACTATATTTCTAATTCTGGATGCATGATTTTGCTAATTTTTGAACACTTCACTTCCCAGTTTTAAAAAACAATTTTATTACATAAAATTGTTCAGCTGGTGTATGTTTAATATGGTTTTATCAACAAAATAGGAGGTAAAATAGCAAATGGGGAAGTGTCGAAAAGAGTTTTATGTCCTGAAAAAGAGCTTTTTGTTCTGCTATCTGCAATACAACACTGTACATTTTCAAGTGTTGTCACTTGACGTATTTTAAAGTGAAAAGCCGCTAAAAAGGACATTCGCAAAAAAAAAGCACTTAGTCAAAACATCCTTCTCCTGTTTTACAGCATTTATGCCAGACATACACAGCGGTTTTCCTTGCTGAGAATTCAGCAAGGAGAAATGAATAGGTGGGGCTCCAAGCTCAGTATGTAATAAAGATTACGGTGCAAAAGGAGGTAAAGGTGACTTGAACCATTTTCCTGCAAGTGGATACGGCCAAATGCCAGAAACTGTCAGAAAATAGAGCAGGCACATGGCTGTTCTTAGTCCTACCTATTTGCTTGTGGTTTCAGAGCAGACTGTTATGTGGGCAGGATGGGAAGAGCGGAGATACCAAATATGCTACATAGCCAAAAATTCCACTTGGCAGAGAGAATTCTGAAGAAAAAGGCCAACCTGTGTAAAACATCCATAAATAACTGCAAATAACTTGAGTATAGTCCAATGGTGGATTTAAATATAAACAAACAAAAAAATTACTAGAAATCGAGAAAAGGCAGAGAGAAACCAATAAGTTAAAAAAAAAAAAAGACAGATAAAAAGGTGGATTGTTTACCAGCAAAACCATCTTTTTTTTATATCATGTTCCCACCATAAGAAAGGCAAACAGCACATTCTCTAGGAAGAAGATAGTTTGTCATCATCTTACTCTACTTAGGACATATATCAACAGGTAAAGCAGGCATTCTGTTTTCATTGGATCACACATCAATTGGATGGTAATGGGTACTAGCTCACAAAAAAAAAAAAAAAAAAACCAGCAAAGAATAAAATTCTCTTCAAATCCAGCAAGAATTTAGAGAATAAAAATAGAGAGGGAAACAGACATATAACAAGTGCAATACATCTCTGACAAACAACCAAGATAAGCAACAGCTAATGACAAAAGACAATAGATTTCAGATTACATTAACAACTACTACCCAGAACTACACAGATCAGGAGAGATTTCTTTCCAGAGCTTCTTAGATTGAGTTTTCTTAGAGTGTCTTTTCAACATGCGAGCAAATAAAAATGACTGACTCAGGTTGCAGGAGAGAAGTACTAAAAGTGGAGAAGAAACAAAAAGATTACAGTTATTTTCCTGACCCTAGAACATAAGATAACTCTTCAATATTAAATTTATCAAATGTAGTTTGAGAAAACCTTTCCTTTTTCTAAAACCATCTATCCCGCTAGCTGCAGCCAACAGTTTTGACCAGGAGCGCTTAACCCAGTGCTCCTCATAATGGAAACCTAACACAATGTAAGAAAAGAGCATTTGATGCTGTACACATAGTGCATTCTCTTTTCAAAGACTATAAAAGGAAAGATGGATTCCAATCTGTGAAAGGTCTGAGAGCCCTCTGAACAAATTAAAGACCTGTGGAAGGCAACATGACATTTGCTAGGTTGAGTTCAAAGACTACAGTTAGTTCTGAATGGGCAAAAAAAAAAAAAATTACCAGCTGAATATTGACAGATATTTTACACGGTTTGTAAATTCTTTGTGACAGGGATCCTGTCTTTTGTTCTGTGCCATTATGGTGGCTGACACAGCTAGGTTCTTATTCAGCATTGGACTTGGCAGATTATGATAATAATAGATTATTTTTTAAAAATGCAGTGTGTTGCCAGGAGTTTGATGACCACATTTGAGTGTAAATAGAATTCTTTTTAGTCTGGTGCTCAAGAGCTCCTATCCCATATGCAGGAAAAAAGATGAATAGGCAGTAATGTGAAAAGTGAAGATATTGGCTTCACAATAACAGTGTAAAAATCCTTTCAGCTGATCCTTTTTTCCCTTTATTCTTACTTGCAAGAATTAATCGTGAGTTCTCTAGGGCACTCTGACAAGTGTTTGTATAACCAAATAGCTAAATTTTGGAAAATCCTAGCATGTACCAAATCTGTAAAGAACTACTAAGCCACAGTCAACTGTTTTTTCACTCCTCTCTTTCAGTGTTTTTCTGTTTAGCCACAATCCTATTTTTCAGTACATGCCATTTCACTACAAAACAAAGAAAGTCTTTGTTCATATATCTCTTTCCTTTTTAGTAAAAAATGATACAAAAGACACCCTAAAACATTTGTCATATATTTTTGTTTAAAGTTTCAACCACATTTATTTAATACTATATATGTCCCATCTTTATATTCAGAGAGATTCTTCTGTAAGAACTTTTTCCATGACTCGGTAACATCCTTTTCTGCAGTGGGGATGTATTTGTACAATGTGCAATCAAAGTAAGACTTACAGAAACTGCTATAGATGTCCATTCATCATCCAACAGCTCTTTCTAAATTTTGTCTCATTTCCAGATATGAGAATTTTATTCACTCTTTTCTAAGTTTCTGTTTGCATTGCCTTTTCTTAGGTCATGTAAATGTTTTAGAAATCCAGAAATCAACTTCTATACGCAAAGATAAAAACACTTAATAACTTTACCACACCTCACTTTGTGAAATGCTTGACAACATAAATACCTGACTTTTAAGTGGAAGGATATTTGTTTAGCATATTAGTGTTAACATCAAAAGTTTTGAGCTATATAAACCCTAAAAGTAGATTTTATTCATATCGTAACTGTTCCTATGGATTATTCTCTATCACAGCTGATAAGACACTAACATTTGTTTCATTGTCACTAAGATGATAAGAAGTTATTCCCAAAAGTGTTGTCCATACATTTTTATGAATGGTATTTTATACCAGTTTGGCAAAAAATCATCTGTTAACACTACTAAATTATCATTTACATTTGGTTACTAGTTAACAGTTGTTAACCAAGATAAGATGAGATAAGAATTCCCGTACAGTGTGATCTACAGACTTCATTAAACTTTTTATTGTAAAATGTTAAGCTACTATAACTTCTGTATATATATATATGGCTTTTAAATGATCTGTTGAGGAAAGGAAATGTAAGTGTCCAATTTTATTTCCAAATCTGTCAAATGTTCCATGGCATGTTCATCCACTGCACCAATTTGATAAGGTATTTGACAAAAATTTACTGAACTAGCAGCATAAATAAATCTTTGCTTCTGTACTTCAAAGCTGTCAAATACTTTGTGTCTGTAAAGCTAATAAATTCAAATTATCAAAATCTATCATGACACAGATTGAACACAGAAAATCAGCAACCATTTAACACTGACAGAAAATCATAGATTTGAGGATATTGACTTCAATATGAAGAATGTAGCTATAATTTTGCTACTCAAAGTTGACCATTTATGGGATTGCAATGTACACACATGCACAAGATGAGAAAAAGCCCTCAGAACTTTGAGTTGTCTTCATTTCCTGCCCCACCTAGAGCACACTGCTTTTTCACTGGTCTTTAAGTGCTTTTACAAACATCTACTTCAGTCCTGTCTAAAGCAAAACTCTGAATAATATGTAGGCTAAAATAGCTAAGGTCAGATGAGGTAACTTTATGACAAGTTTTATTCACTTAACCTCAAAACATTTTGACTAGCTAGAAGTACTAAACTATAAGCTAATACTGGCTTCCAAACACAGTATTCATTACCTCATGGGAGAAAGCCCAGAAAGTTATTTGATTAAGCATATAATTGCACTCTGTCAAAGAGGGATATCTGAGGATTGTCTTACCGTTTTATCACTTCAAAATCTATAATCCTATTAAAGACACCCTGGAATAATTTCTTGGGTTTCTTCCTCTAAAGGAAATGAGAGGATCTGTTATACATCCTATAAATGTATACTTTTTTGGATAAAGTTCAAACAAAATGAACAGGCTAATAATATTCTTAAAATAGCTAAAGCCATAATCAGAAAACAAGCAAGGAGATTCTTCAAGGTGCTTACACTTCACCAAGTTTGCTGCTATCCTGGTCCTAGCAATGGAGTTGCATCTCAGGAGTAGAGATCACTATATCCACTGAAGTTACAAATAAAACAAGCACAACTGAAATTGAAATCAGACCTTTCCTTTAAGTCAGTGAGTTAACTTAAGGAACTGTACTTGTTTTCCTCTTTGCAGAGCACTTTGCTGTATAATTAAGCATAGCAGTTTATTGAGAGGCAAGCATGTATTTTTTTCTACCTGGAACAACAATGCTGTGATGAAATATCATATTCTGTTTGATGCATGCAAGTTTGCCACATAGAACATGGCACATATAAGCAATAGTAACCCCCTGACTTTGCCCAAAATGTAATGAGAAATTTGTCCAGGGTCTTATTTTTAGCTGCACCACTGGGAGTAAATTCATCCTAAGTGAGGGCTAGTCAAGAAAAATTGTGTCCAGGAGGACAAAGGTTTCTATCTAGCCAACTGGCAGCATAGTTCTGACAAGGCCAGTGTCAATATGTGTATTTGTCTCCAAGGTATATTACAGTGAATGTCAGGGGAACTGAGACAGCACTGAACTCTTAGCAAAGGAATATAACCAATCAGCAATCACCAGTAAAAATCAACACCACCTCTGGCACTTTCACTTTCAGTGCTCCACACATGCCTAAGTGCCTAACTATCAGAACAGCCATTAAGATAAATAAATTGTATTGGTCTTTTTTTTTTTTACAGACAGAGAAATACAAGTGGGGTGGCTATATTTGTTTCCCCATGACAGTTACTGTTGGGGCTCAGATTGTCAAGGAAGCTTCCCTGGATTCCAGCCTCTGTAATTAGCTGTTTGCATTACAGCCTCTCCCAGCTAGGATCACAGAGCTATCTATTCTGCTATATCTTGTACAAACACTCAATAAAAAAATGGCAATCTCTGCCATTTCAGTGGAGGTGACGAGCACACTGGACAGGAAAACAAACAAAAGCTGAAAGTGGGTATGCAAAGACCCTGCAAATTTTCCTTTTTCTAGTTCAATAAATACATTTCAAGTATGAGAAGCAAAGATGAAAAGGATTCTTGGATAGAACTAGACCCAGGAGTTTCCTTCCAGCCCTGTGTTTCTATTAATTTTTAATGGGCCTCCTATCTATTTGTTCTTTTCAGGACTTTTAAAACAGGTGGGTTCTGTGAGGTAACTTGAAGGCTAGGATAATGCAAAGTCATCCCATAGTATAATACATAACCTCAGGAAAGTATAAAGGCAGTGAGTTTATGGCTCTATTATTCATAATAAGAACTAGCACAGAACTTAACACATCTGTGCACTTGTTAAACTGAATTACAGATTTTAACCTTCAAGAAGGAGAAATCAAAACTATCAGGGTATCTCAAGCTTGGACAATGAGAACTCTCCTAGATAGCAGAAAAAATATTTAAATGGATTTGAGAAGCTTTCAGATGCAGACTGCTCATAAAGAGTATGTTTTCTTATTTATATTATTCAACACAGAGTAGACATTATTTTAAGGTGACGAAACAAAATAGATCTATACACAAAAATAAAGGGGATTCACCACAACTGTATCTTATTTCTCATGAACAGAATCCCATCCTTATTACTTGACTATATTAAGGAGCATAGCACCCAGGCAAGTTGGGCATTCCAAAGACCTAAAAGCAATTGGCAAAGACACAGTCTGAGGAGTTCTTTCCATTAAGAAATGAAATAGGTGAGCCCTATCAGGAATATGAAACTTAAGGTCATACTCTGAACAACTGTCAGTAAATAAAGCCCCTTCTTCCTAAGGAGATTATGAAGTCTTCAACTTTTCAGGAAGTTTCTTCCAAACAAATTGGCATTTCCTAGCAAAGGAATGATCACTAAGAAAATAGAAAATGTTCCAGTTCATGAGAAATAGCATGTTAGTCTTGATGCACCTACTTTAGTTTTCTGTCTGAAACATTAAGCAACTTTAAAAGATGGTAACTGGAAATATATATTGATCTATGCAACTGTGTAATTGGCAAAGTACTTCTTAAAGGAATAGTTCTTGAATTTTCCAAATAAAAAAGCAATGTACTTTTAGAACAATTTTTCTGCAGATTACATATATTGTATATGAATTCAAGCTACCTGAATTTGTTTCTAAGATGTGAGGAAATTTTATATTCTACCTTCCTTGCTTAATAGCTTGTTCATTTTCTTAATCTGTTTCTTTTCAAGCCAAAGCATTTTGTAAATGTAGTTTAATTGTATTTCAGATGGTAACAACCTTTCAAGTGGCTCTTCTTCAGGTAAATCTATCTTCTAAATTCTATCTACTAAAGTCCTTTTATTGCTTTGTTCTGGTTCTATTACTTCAAGATCTCATTACGTTTTATATAATTCTAGAAGAGTGCAAGTCAAAATATGGCTCTTGCTCTCATTCTCTGAATACTTATTTCTGCAAAACTATAGATATAACAGCTAAACTATTAAACTTAGTATAATTATATGGCATAAAATCCAAATGTAGTGATACTTTTCAGCTTATTAGCACTGAAAGTTCTTGGATGCAGAGCATAAAAAAATTTCAATCAATATGAGACAAAACACACTGAAGAATTTGGTAACAGTATATAAATTCAGTATTAAAACATAAAGAGAACTTCAGGCTTCCTGTTTCAGACAATAATGATATCTTTTATTCTATGAAGTCTAGCAAGCAAGGTGATGAAAGGTTGAGAATTTATTGAGAACTTGATTTAATAAATAGAATGAATTCTTTTTTCCAGCTACAAAAACCCCCACTATATTCTTAGCATGACAGCAAAATATTATGCTAGTTGACAAATTATTTACATATAATATTTGTTATGATGCTTGCTATTTTATTTCTTTGCAGTTATTCAATTTTTCTTGGTTTCCAGTTGCAATTATACCTAAGAAATAAAAATGCAAGATGCAAAAAATAAAATCTCTTTCTGAGAAAAACAAATTGTTTTTTCTTACAGCTTTTTCACAAACACACTCTAACTCCTATAATCTTAACATAATGAATGAGTTCTAATAAAATGACACTTCTATCAATAAATGGGAAGAAAATCAGACAAGTAAATGTTCAGGTTCATATTAATATCCAAGTATATAACCATTCTGTCTCTTGAGGGAGACCCTGAGAACATTGATCAGACTAAAGTCACTGGTCAATCAGAGCATAGCCTTATGTGTAGCCAGAGACTTCATTCCCTTACTGTCACGTTTTGATGGGCTACCTCAGAGGCCTATGTGTAGACAGGAGGATCTGGAACCATATTATTCTCTTAGTCATTCTCAATAGTACCTTTTAGGAGAAGTGTAGCTTGCAGACAAAAATGTGCCATCACCAGCATAGATACAAACCAACAAGGGAACATAAAGAAAATCATTGTTACTAATACTGACAGAAATAAAGTGCAACCTTAAAGTTAATAATTGGATATGTCTTCCTTCTCCTGCTTGAAAATAAATTAAAATTAATTAATGAGCAGAGTAAGAAAATTATCTAATTATGTATGTATTTCTACATTTAGGGGAAAAGAATTGAAAAAAACCCACATAACTGGCTCTTGCTCTAATTCTCTGTCCTAAGGCCTGCTGAGCCCAGAATAAAAATAAGGCAGCATCACATGATTCAGTGTTTGCATAAAGTACATTCAAGTATTTGCTGCTACTTCAGACTGTCATTTTTCATGGATTCCATTTCTCACAAGCAATTGTTTCCTTCAGTCTGTTGCATGACCTGTTCCAGGTCTTTGAGCAGCAATTCAGTAATTGTCTGTGGTTGTGTTTCTGATAACCTAGATCCTAAAAATTCTTTGCCACTAGGCATTCAATTATCAGAAAATCTTTATGCAAAAAGCATTTATGCTTTTTTGGGAAAGTAATTTTTCTCATTGTTTGGGGAATTTTCAGAGTAAAACTACTGTTGAATTCACCCATGCACTGGAGGGTAGCCTGTCATAACCAACCTACCTTAACTGCCCTTGTCAAGGAAATCTCTGTTTAGAATAGGTTGATCTTTGTGGATATTTGTCTTATATTCTTTATCTTATATATGGAAAAAGTAATATATGTTTCGTATTATAGCCAGATCAGTCTCACAATATGATAAAACCATGCAAGACTTGATTTTCTTCAACACTCTACCACAGTTAGCTGATTGTACCAGAACATGGGCAGCTGAGTTTTGTTTAGCTCACCCTAGAACACATATATCATACCAGGAAACAGTTCTAACAGTTCTACAAGTCAATTAATTTGTATCTTGTGCAAATTTTTTGTGCATTTGAGCTCCTTTGATTTGATTTTGGAAATTCTAAATCTAGAGAAGCTTGAGAATCTAATAGAGTGAATCTATCTCCCAGATAAGGCGCCTGAGACCAGCTAGTAATTTTTTTTCCCATTGGTTGACATCTGAAAGCAGCTTCAGATCCTGGTTTCTGGAAAACGACTATTCTGCAGCAGCATGAAAGTAACAACACTACTGTAGATGCTACAAAAACTGGCTGAGCAATTCTTTGACATCTCTTAGGGATACCCTTGTGCAGTGCTCAGGATAGGAAACCAGGAATCCCATGTGCAGTGACATGAGCTAAACAGACTTTGGTACAGCATATAGCATCCCCCAGTAATCCTAAAACCACTGAAGAAATTGTAGTGAAAGTAAAATTCTCTCAGTTTTAGGCATTTCTGTAACTTTGGCACTGTGTCTATTATGTAAGTATGTATTTTTCATCACTAGAATTTTGAAAAGTACCATCACTGTAGCAAGGCCCGATAGCACCTCCCTTCCTTGTGACAGAATACTTGCACAGAACAGACAGGGGAATCACTTGCCACACAAGTGTCTTTGGTTACTACAGAAATCCTTATTCAGATATGGTTTTGCTGGAATACCCCATTTTCAAAATGAAATTTGCATTGAGGGGCAGGAAATTTGCAACCATAATCGTAACTGTTAATAAGGTCTTTTTGAAACCAATTTTCATCCTTCTTCCCCCCCACCACAAAATTCTATATGATGCTACCTAATGCTGCAGAATTGCAACTTTCCATCAATGTTAACATTTCTTATTTCAATACTTATGAAAAGCAAGGTTCTTAAGATTTCTTAACAATATAGGTTTTTTCCCTACACTTTTTTTCACAAAACTATTAAACAAAATATTTTATTTTCATGAATTCTAAATATCTTTGATCTTACAAAATACAAGACAGAATTAAAAAGGTCTTTCAAAGGCAAGAAAAGTCAATTTGACTTTGGAGATAACCACATCTGCAAGCAGTTTAGAAGTATCCTTTATTATCTGAAGTATATTTTTGGACTACGTTCTACTATTTAGGAACTCTAAGGTTAGCTGAGATGGCAGAGAGAATAAATGCAACCAACAGATTAACTCATTTGCAAATTACTTATTCAGTGAAGCAAGGTTTGAAAGGAGGAGGTGGAATGTAAGCCTGGAATTGTGACTCAGACTCAACTGCTTTCCTCAATTGCTCTTAGCAAGCCACAATTATACAAATCTCTGACTCAGCATTAAGAACTTGGCAGTCTAGTCTTCAACTTCAATAAAACATAAGGATTTTAATGTAACATTATCTCTGTATTTATAGTAAATATCTAGTTGAATCTCAAAAATGTTTCAGTATTGTAAGCCAAGATTAATGTGACATTATACCTACACATAGCAGGGCTTGTCCACTTTCAAACAAAAGATTTTACCCTGTAAACAGTATACCAGGAAAGCTTCTGCTGACCTTCTAGTCTAAATGGACAGCAGGCCTAAGGCCATGGATTTTGCTTCATGACAAATTCTATTATTTTAAGCTGAGCAAGAAAGTGTGATGTAAACTAGACAAAATCTGAATGGGCCTCCTGATAGCTTTAGCAGCAGTACTGCAGGAGAGAGCTAAATGTCCAACACATCATATAGTTAATTATCTATACACTGAAGAATAACAACAATACTCTTCCTCTAAAGAATATTCCAATTAAAAAGCAGGGAATAGAGATTTTATCTCTGAGACCATTTATTACAGTTGATAGAAGAATAGGAAAAAGCTGCTTATTTAAGTTTTCTATTTCATGCCCAAGAGTCTTAGCAAGAAGGAAAATTCTCACTGAGTATTCTTTCCAGCTGAACTGCAGTTAGACAGCTAAATCAGTAATGCAGTATAACATGGTCATATTAACTTGGTGAAGCAGAAAAGACCATCTGCACCACCATGAATATGACTAAAATAGAGAGCCAGCAAAAAGCCTTTAACAGTGTCTAATTCCAGAAAATCTTATGAATGGTATTTTAAAGAAGTTCTATGTAATTGATAAAACATGAATGATAACATTTGTTTAACCTTTGATGCAATAAGCTTACAAATTTGATTTATAAACTGCTTTACAATTCAATTCTACATGGATCTAAAAATAATAAAATCATTTTATGTACTTCACTAATTTCAGCTGTAAGCAATTTGTTCGACTATTCTTAGTAAGTTAGAAGAAATATGCAGGTGCACTCTGATGAATGTCACTGTGCAGACTGAAAATTGGCACCTCTAGCTGCTGTTTAAAACATGCATGACTCTGGTTTTATGTAATAGAGATTTTGTCTACTGTACTGTTGTGTGCATATATACATTAGAGTAATAGATTCAATACTAAATATTTGGAATTCAACAAGCTGTTTCAGAAATTGTTAAGAAAATAAAGGAAGATTGTTACATGGATTTGAATTTTAAAGTAGGGGAAAAAAGGTGGAAATAAATGGCCCAATTCCTGAATACTGAGATATTTTCAGTAGAGTCTCACAGGTTCTTTATTTTTTAATACATTTTTGCCTAAATGTCAAACAGCAAGGTGAGAACGGTTTTGGATGTCACAAAACAATTCAGAATACGATGTGAGATTTACAGACATATCTTATGATATTGATTGGCCAAGTGATAAAATAGCAAATGAAAACTTTTACAGACATAATAACAGAGACTAAATTATCTGCTACCAGTCAAGAAAGAAGTCTCTCAGTTGTTGTGAAAATATTTCAAATTAGCACAGGCTAGGAAGATAACTCAAAAAGGTAATCAAATAAACAAATATATGTTATGCCACTGAAGTGATCCCTGAGTCTGGAAGTAGCTTAGGCCACTGTCAAAAATTATTACGTTAGAAATTAAAAGGAACAGAGAATAGTGAGAAGGATGATCAGATGTACAGTTATGGTTACACTAGCATTCTTCAGCTCATAAATGAGGTATACAAAGAGGAATGCAGTAGATGTATGAAAATATATAAACATTATGTGGACTATAAAGAGGGAACAATTATTAGCTATTTTCATGTCATAAGAATTAGTACCCTCCCCAGACAAACAGATTTATAACAAGCAAGGGGAAGTATTTTTTCACAAAGTATGTTAAATTATGGAGCTCTTTCCTATAGGATGCTTTGCAGTTCAAAGTACAACTGCATTTCAAAAGCACCGAGACACATTCATAGAAGAAAGGTACGCCACTCATAAAGTTTCTGAACTGCAGATAGTCAGAAACTGAGTAAATTGACTGGGATAAGTAACACCATGTGATGGTTCTTAAACTCCTTCTCCATGTATCCACTACTGGAAAATATCAGAGGTCCAACAGTGTGTTAGATGGACCTGTGGTATTATCTAGTATAGCAACTTTAGCTCTTACACAGGTTTTCCTGTAAGAAGAGCAGGGCAGTCTCATGTTCATTGATTTAGAATTTAAAATAAAAACTATCAATTGCTCTACACTTACTGTTAGGCATAGGCATCAATAAAAGACTATTCCAAAATATGTCAGTATGGAAAGATAAATGTCAGTGCTAAATATTAATGAATGTTAGCTAGCTACAAAAGCTGGAAATTAAAACTGACTGCAAAAAATGAAATCTTATCCCAAACATAATTTCTTATCCCAGTAAGAGGGAATAACAAGAAATTTTGAGATGTGCTCTGAGAAATCATTTTGCTATTGATTCGCTGTGGAAAACACTTACACAGCAAAGCGATGATTGACAAGAAGCTATTATATAAGTCAGATCATCTATGCAATGACATCTGATCATTTCAATTATTTCAATTATTTCTTTTTGTTATTCCTTTTAGTATTTTTTTCTAAACTGTTTACTATGCTTTCTGTACATCAGAAGTCCCTGTGCCTCTATCTTTAAGTTCTAATACACAATACCTTACAATATTTGCTTCTGTATTGGCTTTTTTTTAGAGGGACATTTTGTAGATTTTACAATCCTTCCCCTATATTTTCTTTATTTGCACCATATTTTACACTTCCTCTCAGCTATGATACTTCTTACCATTACACAAAGTTCTTAGTTTTCCACATGCTCAGAATAGCCAACCCTGCTTGCTATTCAATACACCAAGCCCAACTAAGCCCATGCCCATGCATATGTACAAAAGATAATTGCACTGTATAGGCGAAACTGAGACTTGAGATCTGTGACACTGATTTTTCTTCCTGTGTGTTCCCTTACTTTTCACTTTGAACTCACTGAAACTGTTTCACTTAATTGTAAAATGTAAGTACTGGAAAGGATTGTGGCAAGGCTGTGAATTATTTTTCTTTCCTGGAGGATTAGCAGTGGTATCTTCCTGGATAATTTGTAACCAATAATCAGCAGTACACTTTTAAGCACATGGAGCTCCACTACTAATACAAGCCACAAATATTTATTTCAGGATAACAGCTACCAAGCAAAGTAGTTCGACATATTCTAGCAGTCTTTCATAGATGCATAGATTTTTAATTTAGAAAGGATCATCAGAATAGATAACCTTATTTCTTTTAAAACAGACTGTAGCATCAATGCTGCTGTCCCTATTCCAAGTTCAGTAACTTAGATCTGACTGAAGTATGAAATCCTTTAACACAATGACTATAACAAACTTATAGCTATATAATGTTACCATATTTATACATTCCATTGCTAACTATTGTAATTTGTTAGGAATCAGTCAATTATTTATAGCTACTATTATGCACTCTGCATGTTAAAAAAAAAAAAAAAAGATTTTCATGACAAGAAGCTAATATGTAATATGTTCTTCTCTTGTATGTATTTACATATAGGCAGACTTTTTGGTTTCCGGTTACCTGGATTGAGACTCTTAACATACAGAAAGCGGTCCTTACCGCAAGAAGACCCTGATGCAGTGATAATCGATTCATCTAAGCACAGTGATGACTCAGTGGCAATGAAGCACTTTAAATCACCTACAAAAGAAAGTTGTAGTCCTTCAGAAGTGGATGATACAAAAGCACTGATTCAATCCAGCAAATGTTCACCTTTGGTTAATATATCAGGACCTCTTGACCATTCATCGCCTAAACAGCAATGGGACAGACTTTACCCTGATATGATACAGACGAGTAATCCACTAACCCATTCCAGATCAAAGGAAAGCATTTGTAGTATACGGAGAGCATCCTCAGTACATGACATAGAAGGCTTTAACGTCCATCCCAAGAACATTTTTAGGGACCGTCATGCAAGTGAAGGTATGGTGGAAAGTCAATCAGTATCCTCTGATGTACTAAGAAAGGAATTACTGCATTTTTTAAATAGTAATTATCATCCCTTTGTAAACAAGCCTAAATATAATCAGCTGTATACATTCAAAGGCACACTAAAAACATTAATGGTCCAAATATGGTAGGTTTATTTACACTAAATACTATTTTTCATGTCTAAGCAGACCAATGAAACTAGGGGGTTGCTCTTAGAGTACCATCTGCCTTCTTTATAGGGATACAGAAAAACTGGACCCAACATTGATAAATCTGATAATGGTATTTGGGGGAGAAAAAAAATCAGACGATCACGTTAAAATTGCATGCACAGTTCTGTCCCATACTCACATATATTATATTGTCTTTGACTGTATGAAATTCTACTTCTGAGACTGATCAGTTTATTTTTCCTAAATCTGTAATGTGTACATTGTATATTCACTGATGCAACACTGAGACATGCTTTTTCTTTCACACTGGGAAAAAAGTGTCCTCAGCAGCTCCAGTGAAATGCTTTGTCTAACGCTTAGTGAAATACTTAGTGACATGGTGAAATGCTTGCTGTAATGTTCATGTAAATGTGATTTTCTCTTTGTGTTAGCACAAATTTTCTAAAATACTTCAAGCATTCTTGAAAACAGCAAAATTTACAAGGTTGTTTTCTCTGTCTTCTTTTTCTACTGTCTCTCCTAATTATGTAGTCATGAACTGTGGTTCATAATTTCCACTTGGAGGCAGGGAGTTTGAGAAACTTGAGAAACAGCTTAGCAGAGGCTTGAAAGCCCTGTGAATGGAGAGGCACCTTTGAAACTGGCTTTCATAGGAAGTATACAATGCTTTTGTGGCTACTGATGGTTTAGTGACTGAAATTCCATGGTTTTTTATTCAATCCAGATGACAAGGAATGTATGGGAAATGTTTTAAGATTTCAAAAACATATGTCATGGAAGACTGTGTACAGGTTCATAAATCAGCAAGAAAATGATTGTTCATATTCAGTGATTGCCTGGTTTACCCTTATTCACTGATTGCAAGTGTAAAATTCCTTTAAGTTCTCCTGCCTTTTGGAAGGTCCACATCAAGGGTTCTTTGCTTCTGTACATCTCCTCAATTTTAAGTCTGAATGCTCCTCTTCCACCCAGATTAACGTCTAGAAGGCAGAATTAATTATTCCTTCCAGTTACTCTTCCTCTATTAAATATAATGGGTAAATATTTCTTTTTTTTCATTTCTGTCTCTTTTGGATTTTTTTCAGTTTAAATGAACCTGAAAATTCAATTAAATCCATCCTAAACCATACCATTTTACTATATTTCATGTTCACATTCAAGCCAAGATTTCAAAATCAGAATCTGAAAACAAAAATCTCCAAGGCCGAAACTTGGCATGTTTTTTGGACCATTGCACAAGCTTCATCTTGGTTTTAGCTTCCCCAGATATTTAAACTAACCTCTCAAATAAAACAACTTTAAAGATACCTGTTTTGTCAATCTCTATTTTCAGAACTTACTTTCATTAAAGCACTTCCCAGTAGGTCATTCCTCTTATAGTTATACAATGAAAATGTGTAAAAAACAGCCTTAATATTGTCTCTGGATAGCATGGTACAAAGCTTACGCAGAAATCTCCACATAATTTAATACTTGCTCTATGGAGGAGCAAAAATTTACAGCTCCATTTCAATGAATAATATTTTTCAAATGTTATTTAGTAATGAAAATAAATTGTAATATAGCCTCTCACATGATGTGATCATTTATAATTGTAAATAGATAAAACACTGCCACTCTGATTTCACTTTGTATAAGCTACAAAATAGTAGAGAATCTGCCCTTAAGTTTAGGTCATGCACACATTCTAAAAAAGTGCAGCATAACAGAGGATGGCTCTCAGAACTGCATTAGAATTAGTAACCATCCTTGATGCCATCTGTTTCCAAGCATATTAGAATTTGGCACCTTATGCTGAAAAGATGTGTAAATTTAGCCAGGAGGTCATGCTTTCCTTACTCAACAGTGAGCCATAAAACCCTGTTGTTTCTATGTAATACTCCATGAAAGTTAGGCAACCAGGATTCAGCCTAAATCATCTTCTCTGGACTCACAGATTCTGAACAGAAGCTGTAGATACTGTACTGGAGAATGGAAAGCCTTAAGTAAAAGTAAAGTAAATTAAGTAAGAGTAAACCACAATCCCAATGGCCTAAAGTATTACCCTAGTAAGCACAAGGTTTAATATCTTTCCAACTACATTTTTATTTTGTCTATTGATCCTAATAATTCTGAATTTTCCTGAATCCACTCAAAACCACTACTCTGTCTGAAAATGCAATTCAGGGTTCAGATTTACTTTTTTCCACCTCTTCCTGTTCAAATGACATTAGTTGAATCAGCATAGCTAAATTCTGACAGAAGAGAACTGCATTATTTAGCTCAATTCTAAATACAGCAACTCACCCATGTTTATTTTTTGGAAGATAATAAAATTGAGAATACAAATTATTTTATGTGTTAAATGAATGTAGCCTACTTGCTTATGACTTTAAAATTACCGTAGCTGTGGCCATTATATGTTGAAAGGTATTCCAGAAAAAATGACAATTTACATTTTTAAATTTAAAACAATTGAGTGTACCTGATTGACTTCCAGTCTAAATTTGCCTCCTTGACAGCAAAAGCAGGAGGGCAGGAGCTGTGTCTTGCACCTACCACCCAAACCCCAGCCAAGCCCTACTCACCTGAAACATCAGCAATCCAGGTTTTGCAGACAGGTTCACAGGGACTCTTCAGGGATTTTACTGTCTTCAGAAAGTGATCTCAGTAACACCCCTGCAGTCTGCTGAAAAATCAGCAAGCTTTGAAGCCTAAATCAGCCTACAAAATCTGCATTGCTGCTACAGACGCCTGGAACAAAAAGGCATCGGGATGAGAAGAACTAAACACTCTCCCACACCCATGGTCCAGAGGGCCCAGCTCTATGTCTTGTGCTCCCCAGTCCTCAGGAAGCTTGAGGAAAAGACAGAGAGGCAGCAGGTGTGACATGACACCACAGACAAGGCCCAGCCTCGCCTCTTATTCCCCTCTCAGGAGAAGGCCATAGCCTTTCTCCAGAGCTGGGCTGAAGCGAGGCCTCTGCCAGGACACTGCTGCCACTGGGATGGACAGGAGCACAGCCGCCTCGGCACTCAGAGAGGGTCTGTCAGCAGGTACATATCAGTTTGAGCCCAACACACCTGAAAGCTGTTAAGCTGATTGTGGTGTCTGGCAGCTCACAGGGGCAGGGCTGCATCCTCTGCCTGGCCCCCACCCCCTGCCAGCCCCCAGGGCCCTGCCCCACTCTCACAGCCTCTAGGAGCTGCTGCAGCCGGGCAGAGGGCACAACACGAAGGGAGGGTGGCCTGTGGGTCATGTTGTACGCCCATGAATAGGGGTTGGCATCTACCTCTCCACCTCTGTGGCTTCTTTAAAATAATATTAAATAGTAATAATAACAAAACCAATAATATTCTCCCTAAAGAGGTTTAATCTCGTGAGAGGAGTCAGGACTGGGCATGACTGTCAGAACAGACAGCATTTGCCACCTTGTGGAAAGGCACCTAAGACCTGAAGAAAAGTTTAAGGTATATCTTTCTCCTCAGTGTTTCTCCAGTACTTACTCAGAAAGGCGCTGCTCAGCTTGCTGAGCAAAAAAGTTTTCCTCCTGTGAGTGGTGGGCAGGCAAAGGGCCTGGCTGAGTGTGCAGTGCTGTCTGTGCAGCCCCACGCAGCCAGCCAGCCTGTGCTGCCCCCTGCAGCTGTGGGTGCCTCAGCTTCACTTAATTACCTGTGACTAATTACCACTTTGTGGGTTAGTGCTTTTGACCTCCAACCCAGTGACAGACCTGTGGAGAAACAATTTTACTGTGTTACTGTTAAGGCAAGTTAGCTAGAGCCAGTCCTAACACTTGCTGATCTTCTCCAAACAGTTTACTGATTATCTTTCAATTGTCAAAGTGACTTTGTTTTGACTAAAAGACTACATAATATAATCAAGGAGGTGCAAAAATATTTCAACTCAAACCACATGCATATTTTGAAGCAATATATTCTGGGGTTTTGTGATGTAGATTTTAGTTGTCTTTTTTTTCTCTCTTTTTCTTTACTTTTATTATGCTGAAAACCAGACAATGGTCGCAATGTCAAAGGTAAAGTATACATAGACTGTACCTTCCAGTGTTTCAAAGAGCCACACTTTTTGGCATGTTATTTTGCTGCTGTATGAAATGTTCAAATGCAACATTCTCATGCTGACCTCTCCAGGGTCAGGTGCATTATTTAAATTGTATTTGTTAAAACACATAGTTATTCCCTTAACTATTGTCTCAAAGCACTAACTATCAATCCCTGGAACAAGTGAAGGCATAGTTAAATGATCATTTGACTTAATCATATGTTAATTCAAAAAAGGAAGAGAGGGAAATAGAACACATCATAGTTATTTAACTCAGTGCTGTTGTCCTTAGGCAGGCAAAACTTCTATTGAAGCTACCAGGAGTTTTACCTGTGAAAGGATGCATAATCAGGCAGGGCCATGAACAGTCTATCATTATAAGGTGCTTATTTTTCTGTTAACTATCTCAAAATTAAAATAATTGGTAATCAGGAGCCTTCTGGAAGTATCTTCACTTATTCCTCTTTTGTCTCCTTAAAACTAGTTTCACGTTCCTGGATGGCAGGGGGTATGGTTTCAAGCTTCCTGTAGTATTAAAATGTGCATGCATGAACTTCATTGCCAATTTCATGTTTAAATAATATTTAGTGCAGTTACAAAATTGTTTCTATTCACCAGCACTGAGCTTCATCTTTTAGAAGCACTTTGAGCATAATTCTTAAGTGACTTCCTCCATTTCTAGAAAATAATTACTAGTGTTCAGTTTAATTGCACTATCTGTAGCTATGTCTGAAAACTGGTTTGTGACTTCATGCATGATGCAAAAAGTGTGTGTACTTGGTAAAGTCTTCTCTCTAAACTGCATGCAGTGCATGACCCAGATTCTGTAAAGTGATTAATGGACTACAAAATCATTACATTTGCTTCATGTGTATGTTGGCAAAATCTTGGAGACAATAAATGCAGCCTCTGTACTGTAAAACAACTTTTATAAATATATTTACTGCTGGTGAAAGATGATGGATTGACAGCTCAGGAGAGTGAAATCATTCCTCGATGCATTGTGTAAGCAGGGACAATGGAATCCTACCATAAAAATGGGGAGCTCAACCTTAAAGAATCTCCTTTGTAGGGTAGGCAGAAGCATGACATCCTCCCTGCTTATTCAGTCCTTGGCCTCTCTGCTGAAACTGTCAATCAGGGTGCCAATTAGTGTCAATTGTGATGGTGATTTGTTATGGTACTCTTTTTCTACTTCCTGATATGAGAGTATAGCAAAGGTCCACTAGCTGTCAAGTACCAGATCACTTGCTGCCATTCTGGGCTGCACTTAAGTTAGTAATGTCTTTCAATTAATAACTGTTATCAATGAGGTGCATACATACCTTTAACGACTTTCTAAAGCAAAAGAAGTTGGATAAAAATGTAAGGTTTTATTCTCATGTGCAATTAAGTCTAATATCACATGTTAGGGCATGAGTCTTGGGTAAGGAAGGAGAGAGTAATTCCCTTTGGAATAGAAGCAATAGACTTAAATCCCAGAAAACAAAAATTCAGTGCAATTTAAGCATCTGTAAAGTTACTATAAAAAATCGTATCTACTATATAATCATGGATTTGCTTAAGCTCCTTTAGTTTCCTCTTACCTTTGAGTTCCTTATGTAGCAAGAATCTTGTTCCTCTGACAAATGATCCCAACTTGATAGGCTCATGTCTAAGCTTGTTCAGTATTCAAAAACTATTAGTTGCTACAACTTTGTAGGGGAGTATTGCTGAAAATCTGCAATCTGACCATATATACGTAGTACATGCCAGCCAGGTTAGCCCCCTCACTGATTTGTGAGGAGTTCATAAGCCCTGATTTATTTTGAATACTGCTTTTTAATAGACTCATGTAGATGATGTGAAGGATAGATTTAGGTCCTGCCTGGCCAAAAGGTGTTCAAGCACAATATTCCCACTCCTTGGTAGTGCCCTTAGTACCAGGCTTTTCAGAATTCCTTGTGGGGTAAAGGTAGATCTTCCTTTTTTCCAGTGAAGCTCAAATATGCTACATTCATTGGTCTAAGGAGAAAAGGAAGAACTGATTCCTTAGTTTAGTGCTTAGAGCAGTCACCCACAGACTTTTGTTTATCTTATACCAAATGATCTTTGGGTAAAATACAGAAACTCTTGAGAGCAGAACCACCAGATTGATCTCTCCCATGGGACCATCTGAACAGTTAGGCTAGAGCATCATGCCCTCCCTTATTATCATTAATTCCTTTCTGCACAGTGGCACAATTAGAAATTGAGTAGTAGAGGATTTCTATCTCTGACCCAGATTAATGTATAATTAGCCTGAATTTGGGAGGTAGAAAGCTAAGAAAGCAAATTAAAAGTCTTGTTCTTCAACAAGCATTCTAAGCAAGGTGTGAGGGAAGACCAGCCCTCACTTAAAGAATCTTGCACAAAAAAAAAACCTACACCAAAACGAAAATCAACCTAAAAAACCCCACACCAACGCTCAGCACTGCCTGAAGCATTTCTCCACATCCATCTCCATGCATAGGGTTGCTTTGAATTTCACTCGTTCACACATTACAAATAAAATCCATCTGTTCTGCTGTTGACTCTGTGCAATTTACCTGGTAGGCCTAATCCTGTCCCATTGGCTTTTCCTGAATCTTAGCATTCATTCTAATTTCATTCCCAGGAAGACAAAAAAAAAAAAACAAACCCCAAAAACAAACAAACAAACAAAAACCCCCAGAAAAAAAACAAACTCCAAACAATAATACCAACCCACAACAACAAATAAATAGAAGAAAAAACATAATATTGTTGCCTGTGTTAGAATTAGGATGCAGTAAGATTCTCATGTGGATCTGAGGAATGCCCTTTGATCCCTCACTTTAGATACATTGTTACTGACTGCAAGACCTGGATTTGTTCTTAAATCCATACCTGGATCTAAGTCTCACTGTCTAAACATCTTTATAGTTCTTTTTTCCAGGATTGTTCTCAAAAGGAAATTTTTCTTACTGTGAATAGAATTTTGCTTCTAGACCAGTTTTATCACAGTACAAAACAAGTATAGTGATCAATTATGTTGATTTCTTGCTCTACAAATAACTCTTCCCAATATTTAAAATTATAATTATAATGGATATGTACCTCATGATGCATATAAACTTTTTTTATCTATCACGATGAAATAAAGTAGTATAAAAAGTGTGTGTACTCAATACACTATTACTATTCAATGTATGGATACCCCTATTGTTTTCAATATGTGGTTGGTAATGACAATTAAAGAAATGCTTTTTGTGAGTTTGTGATACTCCAAAAATAAAGGCTTTTAGGATACTGTTAGGTTAATATTTCCAGAGAGTAAGTAAGGAGTTACTTGATGAGCCAACAGGGGTAGAGTAAGATCTGCTTAATTTTCCAGTTTAACAGAAGGTGGTTTTGGACTAACTATCATGAAAGCATGAGCAACAGTGTGGATGTGTTAATAGAGCCTTTTCTCAGACTAGACACTCTTATATGATCAGATGTCCTATTTCCACTTTATAAACAAATAAGAATATAGTCTTCAGATACAACTACAATGGTGCATACCAGTGCATTCCTAGTGACATGAATACAAGTAAGGATGTACTTTTGATGACTTTTTTAAAAACTATTGGGGGCTATTTGTAAAGGAAATTTCATACTTACATTCAATACTAGGTTTGATTCTCATTAGCAACAGAGTTATTTTAAAAATGAAGATAATTTTTACTATTAACATGTAGTACAGTGAAAAATAGTTTTTAAAACCCTGTTAACATATCCCACTTAAACTTTAATGAAAACTTATTTCTCTGCATTTGTCAAATACTAAATATGTATTCTGATTTTTCAGGGCCTTTTAATCATATCAAGTCAAGTCTGTTGGGATCCACATCGGATTCAAATCTCAACAAATACAGTACAATCAACAAAATTCCTCAACTCACACTGAACTTTTCAGATATCAAAAGTGAAAAAAAATCTTCATCTCCTCCTTCTTCAGAGAAAGCAATTATTGCACCTAAGGTGAAAGACCGAACGCACAATGTAACAGAGAAAGTTACCCAGGTAAAGTAATACCTATTATTTTAGTTCCTTTTGAGTTTTGTGGAGCCAATTATCAGTGTATTCAATGGATTGTTACTCTTTTCATGAACAATTTTGATATCTCCAAGACAATTTGAAGGTTTTGAACCATTACCACCAGTTCAGCTGCACATGAGGTAGTTTACAATGTTAGACGATACTGCTAACAAACAAAAACTTTCAGCTCTCTATTTTTCAAAGGAAAAAAGCTGTCATATGCATCGAGTGCCCCAAATAAGTCCTCTAATTTCAGTGATTCCTGTCAGTCTTAAGTGTTAGTTTCATTCTTTTTTCTTTTTCTCAGCTTTATGAATTGCTGATTAGTAGAAGGCACAACATGATAACAAATAGTAGGTGACTGTGCTGCTGGCATAAGTATCATAGCTACATCTTGCAATTTCTGTTCCAGTTCTTTGGCTTTTCATAATACTCTGTCCAGTGCGTATCTTTTTGGTATATGTACATCAAAAAGGCCGTCAAAATGAAATGCAGATACCTTTGGACTGGATGTATGATACATTCTGTCATACTTGGGAATAAAATTAAAACAAAATAAAAAACAAGTCAAGATATCATATTTCTTCACACTAAGACAGATATGGTGCCCTCTGGAGGCAACAGAAGTTTTTGGCTAAATTCAGTATTGTTATTACATTTGTGTTGTAAAGTCATGTTGAGATTGCTAAGGACAGGCTACAAATAAGCAACATACTGAAGAAAAATATTAAGATGTGACAGTATTCCAAATAACTTTTATAGTCTTACTAAACAGAGGATTGGTCTTTAAGTGTCCATCCATTGACAGTCTGAAAGAGGTTAGAAGTGCTTTGTATTAAAATGTAGATCAGCATTTCATAAGGAAGATCTTGCCAAGAGTAGCTTTTGACTTGCTGCTGACCTGCCTTGCACAGGCCAGACTGCAGCTTCTCTACATTGGTGCTACGTCAGATATTGTCCATGATCCTACTCCCTTTGATGGATATAAAAAGAAATGTATTGTACACTCTCTTAGAGAAATAGAGATAAAAATTCTATCAGTTCTATCCTGAGATCTGTTAGTGCCTAAAAAATAATTGGATTTTTATCTTTCACTTACTTTGTCTTTGATAGCTAACTTGAATCTGCAATCATTGTAATTTATACCCTGGTCAGTTGT
Organism: Todiramphus chloris collaris; assembly: GCA_025345505.1. Taxonomy (NCBI): domain Eukaryota; kingdom Metazoa; phylum Chordata; class Aves; order Coraciiformes; family Alcedinidae; genus Todiramphus; species Todiramphus chloris. The sequence continues at coordinate 24,143,490 of JANVCC010000022.1, forward strand.
AAAAGATGTAAACTCTTCCAGATCTGTTTTCATATGTTTAAAATTATTCATAGAAATTATTAAAAAAACTGATTTATATAAGTTATGTAGGCATACGCCAAGCTTGACTGTTTTTTTCAAAATTATGACTGGTTAATTAGGGTCAGCCTACCAAGTTTCTATGTAGTAATTGACACTGTTATGAGAAATAAATAAATAGATCTATGGTTACTTTCCAAGTAACTTAGATGTGTTTAAAAGGTCCAGTAGAAATTGCTTAGATTGGCTAAACCTTCCAGGAATTTTGATACTAACTAAATTCAAAATTAAGTTTGAAATGTTCTATAAAATCTTTGCACTTCATAAAATAATAATAATAACAATAATTTATTTTTACATTTGTTTATGTCATTTTCTAGAACTATATCAACCTATGTGTAAAGTGCAATTTGTGTATCAAACTTTGATAATATACCATTCATCATAATTGGAAAGAATTCCCCACAACTATTCCTTTTTCTCTTATATTCATTTATCAGTGGTTTTAGCTGCTGCTGCAGCCTAAACTCTAGGATTATGTATAGGGCGAAACTCTTAGGAGATATAAATAAATTTAGATCTACTGAATTCAATAGACAAAGATCTACTTAGCTAGTTATTCATGAGTTAGATTAGAAATAGACATTCAGCAGATTAAATTGGGTAGTTTTAGTCCCATTTATGTTTCTAATCCCTACTATTTTCAATATGTTTTATGAATCAGCACTTCAAAGATTCCACTGCACATCTGCCTGTAAATTTCTTTGTAAGACTTTTCATAGGCCATAGATCTATTTTGTATCTGCAGAACAGTACAAAACTGGTTTAGGAATGTTTGAGCGTAGTGTCGAGAATAGAATATGGCAAAAACATAATATGAAATAATTAGGGTATGCTCATGCTGGCACAGTCTTCTGATACATAAATCTGTAAAACAGCATTAAGAATGTACAGAGAGCAATATGACCTATTTAATCTATGGGGCAATATCAGTAAAAGAGCAAATGGGTATAAAATGGCCACAGTAAGTTAAAAGGTCACCCTTAATCAGAGTAGTGACATTCTGAAATAGTCTTCTAATAAAAGAAGTTAGGGAAGGAATCCCAAATGTCACTAGACAGAGCCTTAGGAATGTAGTAAAGGGACAGATAACACAATGTGTTTTCTGGGATTGCAGGACTTGGTGACATGGAAGGCCACTTGCAGCTGCAAATTCCACCATTCAAACATCCATCCACCTGTCTTTGTACTCCTTATTGTGTATCTCCCTCCCTTTCCTATTCTCAGCTTTTCTGAGAAATTTGGTCCCACTGCTATAATGTGACATTTCCACTGCTGTGACTCCTCTCACTGTGCAACTCAAAATATAGAGCCATGGATGCTGGTATGCACCGTGCTAAGGTATCAGTGAGCTTCACAGTTGAATCACAACACTCTGGATTCTCTTTCACACATCAATAAAATCAAATATTTCTTTCCAAAGGTAGCAGATATATGACTTCTATCATTTCCACAATCTGGAGAAGTAATTCAGGTAGTGAATAAAAAGGAGGGGATAGCTAACTTCACAAGGTAGAGGAAGAATAATAGCTAAAATAAATAAAAGACTCATGGTTATCACGTTTAGAGGAAGTTACACACTTTCAGAAAGCATGTGAGGAGTGACATGCTTTAGCAGTAAGATTTTAGCGGAATAAATTAGGAGAAGACAGGACAATCCTCAGCATCTTACCTTTTAAGTAATACAAATAAATGATTCTGTTCAAAAAGATAGGTTATAAATTCTACTGCAAAGGCCCATCCAATATTGTCTAACTCTTAACAGTAGTGTACAGAACATTAAGTAGAGATGAAAATTGCCTTAAGATATAGCTTGCAGTGAAGTGATGCCTCTGTGATGGTCCAGAATAAGTAGATGCCCTTACATTTTCGTCTTTCACTTGGGTCTTTCACTGATCAAAACCCCTTGTGTAATGCAGGGTAGCTTAACATCTTCTGGATTCCTGTTTCTGCATAACATCAACTTTCACTCAGAGGAATAGCCCAGTGGTAGCTGCCACTACCCTGGGCTATTCCTCTGGAATAGCCCCTGAATACATAGACAGGAGAGAGTTTGGTGAGGAGAAATTTAATGAAATATAACAGGGGCAAGTGTGTAGTCTTGCATCTCGGCAAGAACAACCCCATGTAACAGTATAAATTGGGGACTGACCTCTTGGAGAGCAGCATAAGGGAAAGGGACCTGCGGTTCCTGGTGGACAGCAGAATGACCATGAGCCAGCAATGTGCCCTTGTGACCAAGAAGGCCAGTGGCATCCTGGGGTGTATTAGAAGGGGTGTGGTTAGTAGATCAAGACACGTTCTACTCCCCCTTTACTCTGCTCTGGTGAGGCCATATCTGGAATATTGTGTCTCAGTTCAAGAAGGACAAGGAACTGCTTGAGAGTCCAGCGCAGAGCCACAAAGATGATTAAGGGAGATGAAGGGCTGAGGGAGGGGTCCCTTTAGCTTGGAGGCAACAGAGGGGTGACCTCATTAATGTTTATAAATATGTAAAGGGTGAGTGTCAGGAGGATGGAGCCAGGCTCTTCTCAGTCTCAACCAATGACAGAACAAGGGGCAACAGATGCAAGCTGGAACATAGGAGGTTTCACATAAATATGAGAAAAAACTTCTTCACAATGAGGGTAAGAGAACACTGGAACAGTCTGCCCAGGGAGGTTGTGGGGTCTTCTTCTCTGGAGACATTCAAAACCCACCTGGATACATTCCTATTTGACCTGATCTAGATGATCCTGCTCCAGCAGGGTGATTGCACTCAATGATTTCCAGAGGTCCCCTCCAATCCCTAATATTCTGTGATTCTGTGATTCTGTTGGAAAATTGTCAATAGCTGCCCAGTGCAGCTATTTCTCGCTAAAATTAAATTTAAATTCCATTCCACTGTAGTAAAAGTTGGGGTTTTTTAATGTTCCACATTGTAGTTTCCAGAGGTGCTAAGCTAAACTCTTGTCTAGAAGAGACTCAACTTATTTTTTTTCATTATTCTTTTTTCTTTTTTTTTTTTTTTTGACAGCTATTCAGGGGGTTAGTCCAATTTCTACACTTTTTTGCAGTGACAGCTTCAGTAGGTGTCCTGACACTGATTGTTAGAAAGAGACAAGTCTTCCCAGAGGCACAAAAAATAGACTTTTATTAAAGAAAGCAGTGGGGCAAAAATTTGACATCTGTCCCTTAACATCTTTGATTAATACATAAAGCAGACTTCTGACTGAAAAATTACAGTGTGTGGAGGTGCAAAAGTAAGCAACTTTAATTTTTGTTGAAATATTATCTTACTTTAAATCTTGCACATCCAGTTCCCACTGACTCCAAAGCTGTGAGCTCTGTCGTGAACAGACTCAAAGCAGCATGACTATTAGAAAAGACAGTACCTATGTTTATTTTCAAAGAAAAGAGAGAATTTCTGAATACCCATAGATTAACACTGGCAACAAACAATAGCTGGCTCAGTTAATAAACTTATAAATTGCTCGTTTCTTTATTGTGTTGTTTAAGAAAAACTGTTTTGTGTCCCCTGATCATTAATGTTCAGAGATTATTGATCCCCTTGACATTCATCAGCCTGTTGAGACATAGCATACAGTTGAAAGACCCAGTATGTATCTTTGGTTTATGATTTGTCTCAGTTGATTTGCAGGAAGGTAAAACTATGATCTTTAAACTTCTTGTAAATAATGCTTTACAAAACAGTTTCATCATCCACACACCTGTAGGAAATATACATACCCAAACTAGTTGCACGGCTGATCATATGATAAATATATACTTTGATGGGCTACATGGTTGATTGGAAGATTATACTCTGGTTTACAGACATGCTGAACACACAGCTTTTCTGGGGAGATCTCAGCGAAGGGTCACGTATGAAGTGATAGACCTTGTAGCTTCACTGTGTGTATTTGTAATCTAGTCAGACTCTATTTTGTTAGCCCCAAAAGGTTAAGAAATAAGTAACAATATTCCCCAAGGCCAGTCTCAGCTGTTGATATAAAAAGAACTGTTATATGATCATGACTTCAAAGTAACCTTCAGGTTTTCAGGCTAAAAGAAGACTAGCAGCATCTGGGACATAAAGGGGCAATATAAGACCTAAAAATAAACCAAATTATTGATCTATACATTTTCAGCAGTCTGATTCAGCTGACACACTGCGCTGTTTACAACATCATGCAATAACTCACATACAAACAACATTTCAAGGCTGTTTATTTTGGAATGTAAACTGACATAAAGCAGAAACTTCTGAATATAGGGGAAACCATTTTGATATGTCTTCCAGTTACACAGCAAGGCAAACATATAAAAATGAAACTGGGGAGTAAGCAGAGCCAACATTCCCTAGTTAGTGTATGGAAAGTTTAGATTATTTGTTTCTGCTGAATTGAGAATCTTTTTTTTCTATTGTGTGCTATTCTTGTTCTTAATGATCAATTGACATAGCTTATGCAGGAACTATTCCCTTTGTATATAATCATACTTAGCATTCTCAAGCAATAAAATTCCATATCTTATTGTCATTATATAATTAGACTTCCTAATTGCTATAGATGTAATTATAGAAATAGTATAAATGTGTGTAATTTCATTATAATTTAGAAGATGTGACACACTTTGAAAAGAAGAGAACATGCTGTTAGAAAAACCAATATAAATATCCCAGACTCAAGGCAGTCACTTATACCTTTGCAAAGATGTCACCAAAATTGGAGAGTAGACACTCTTGCACTAAAGCAAGTAGCTATAGAAAGTGCATGGAAGCAGAAAACAAAGCCCACTGTTTTGAACATATCAGAAGAAAACACAGCTTTATCATTGCATTTACTTGCTATTGCATCAAGTAATAAAATTGCCAATATAGTTACAGATTCACAGCAACCGTGAAAGATAAAATATTCTTCCTTCCAGTAGAGCCTCTTCTCTTTGTGACAGCTGAACAGGCTAAGGCATCTGAACTGCTGCAGTGTTTTGAGAAGATTTCATAGCATATGGTAGAAATGGAGCAGTCAGAAAGCCCAGCTGCTTTGAAGCATGTAACCTGGATGCATCCTTAATTAATCCTTGTCCTTCCCCCAAGATCTAGTCTTCTGAAAAAAGGGCTTGCTTGATTTTGCTGACTTGAGAAAAAGTATCCAGTATCTTCTATGAATTACACTTTCAAGTAACCAATGTTCTGTTTTGTCTTTTTGTTGTTACTGCATTGAACCAAACACTCAGTAACCTGTTCTGTGATGCTAACATGGAATGAAGCATATTTTTTTTTAATACTAGTTCATTTTCAAAAGCAAAAAAATAAAAAAGTAAAATTCTTTTGGTGATAATAAGTGGGGGGAAATAGGTAGACAGAGGCAGTCAGACTGCGTTGTAGTCTGTTCTGAAAATAATTAATTTGATGAATATGTTCAGTATGTAAGAACTAGTGCCCTACAAAGTAAGTAAAACTGATCAAAGTCAAGGTGTAGGCAATACTTAGGCAAACCTCAAGTCTCTAGATTAGAGCTATAAATCCCTAAACTCCCTGTTGCATGGTAGATTGACTTTGGAAGTTTCTAAACTTGTTGGTTGAAACCAACAATTTTGACACAGAAAAGAACTGTTCCACCATGAACTGCAAGAAGTCAAGCCATTGCTTAGTCCCTGTCAAGCCCCACTGTGATCCAGAGAACTGGCAGGCTCCTCTGTTCCACTTGGCATGCACAGCCTGAAATAGTACCTTTCACACACGCAGTCAGGGTTGCCTTAAAACACCCATGAAAGGAGTCACAGTCTCTCTTTCACATAACCTTAGAACCATACCAAAAAATAGTGTGGAAGAGACCTCTAGAGGCCATCTAGCCCAACCTCCTACTCAAAACATCATAACTTCAAAGTTAGATCAGAGTCAGGCGGTTACCATGTTAACTAAGGATACAGTTTCTATGTTTAGGTCAGCATAAGCATATATTTTCCCAGTGAAAATCACCCAGTAATAGACAGCAATAGCAGCTGATGCGCAGAAAGAGCAAGGGAAGAGGGCAGAAAGCTGTGGAACTCATGGGCCAGAAAGAGCTGGCATTTTACAAGGAACATTGCTGGTGTAGCTAACATTTAGAGTAACCACTTAGAGTCTGTCCTGGGTTGTTGTGCCAGAGTATTTTGTCTGTTACTTATCTTACGTAAATGACCATCTGTTAAAAAATCCACAGAAATAACCCTGGATGCCAGGGACTCAGACTCAGGACTCCTTCCCTCCCTGAGTGCCCTTACCCTCAAATGATCTGGCTTCTGAACTCTGTTCTAGTGCCAGACACCTCACATGTATGCACTGTAGTACCAATGTTGGATCAAGACACAAAATGCCACAATCCGGGCAGGCAATATTCAGCATGTACCTCAAAGTGCATATTCACCCCTATTAAGAGGCATTTTCATCAGAAAGAAAAAAAAAACCAGGTATGTTCAGCCAACAATTTAATATTCATTTCCTGCAAGTAATGAGTTTCCCTTTTAGCATAATAGTAGATCTTACATAGAGTGAAAACATAATGGGTAATTTGAAAGATTAACTTTTTTCAAGGAAATAGTTAAGTTCCTACACATCGTTAATGAGAGAAATTGATAAACTAAATGTGAGAGCAGAAAATTCTGGTAATTTGCAGTTAGTAAGGTGTTATAACTGGTGATAACTACAAAGCTGTTATCCTCTACAATTGATTAGAAACTGAGTGGCCTTAAGCACATAAAGGCAAAACAACAGCAAGGTTATTAGTCTTTGGCTTGGCCAAGGGCTAGGAAAGAGGCATGCAGATTGACTGTTTTTGATGTATTGACAGCTGAGGAAAATATTTTCTGGACAGGGTTTGTTACAGTTTGGGATTTTTTTTTAATAGGATTAGAAACAGTAACAAAAAAGCAAAGACCATTAAGCCCAGTCATGTTGTTTAATGAATTCTGAATGCTCTCAAAATTAATAAGCCAATAAGAAGGTCACTCTTCTTATCTATTACCTGTCATGTGTTAGAACTTGGATAGTGCTTTCAGCTTGTAACTGGTAACAGAATCAATACAGAAGTGTTTGTTCAGAGATAATGCTTTAAAACAAAAAAAAAAATAAAGGAATACTCCTTAAATTATATTGAAATATCAATAAAATCACAGCAAGGGAAAAATCAGGAACCAACTGTATGAATCAAAAATCAAAGGGTCTTTGAATTCCATATATTATGTTTATGAAATAGAGTGCTAATCATTTCCTTGTAGTAGATGGTAGAATTGTCTTTCAGATACTTGAGGAGTATTTTCAAGCATAATTTTTTTTTATATGCCAATTTTACATTAAGGCAGCATCTTTTAAAATACAAAAATTGCAGTAACTACTTTTCATTTAATATCTTGGAAGCTGTCATGAAAAGGTATGATCAGCTCCAGATAGGCTGTTCAGAATACTACTAATAATAAATGAGAAACATTTATTAAATGGGAAGAAAAGTTCTTCATTTCAAATCTTTGCTTTTTTTTTTTTTTGGTAATCTAAGTATCCATCTTCTTTGAAAATGTTCCACTTTTAAAATGAATTCTATTAATTATGAAAAAACCTACACTCTTTTGAAACAAAAGAACTTCTGTGTGGTTCTGGTCTCACATCTGTATCAACCTGTTCCATTCAGAGAAATTTAGTTTCACTGGGATTGCAGGTGGTCTAAGAATGGAAGAGTATAAATGAAGGAGAGTAATGCCTCTTTCTGCAGCTTAGTCTCCAATAATGTTAGTTCATTGGTTTGGAAGTGAAAAGAAATCAGTGCCGGCAGCTCATGGTCATCCTGTAGACCTTATTAGAGGACAGCTAATTTATTTTGATGAATTTTGTTAGGACAGCATGTGGACTGCAGCCTCCTTCCACGTTTTCAAACAAAGCTTGAAAAATAGTTTTGTATGAGAGAGTAATTTCTAGATAAATTACGCTGTTTTCTCTCTTCTTTACACCTACAATATCAAGTAAGGTAAGGAAACTGCAGTAGTGACTAACCCATTCTTCTATTTACAATGGGATAAATTAGTCAATATATCTAGAAAACAAAGAATATTAAGAACATTACAGCTTACAGTCAAGCTTCTATCCTAGGCATTTTTTCCATGGGATTAAGTTTTTGATGCCTGCAATCATACATGTGATCAGCCATAGTACCAAAAATATTCCAGTATCTCCCTGGATAAATCCATAAACAAAAGATCCTGTTCTCTTCTGAACACAAGCTTCATTTAGCCTAACAGGTGAGGTAGAACTTCTCAAGGAAAAATTTTTTGGCTAACTGATGCCGTGCTATCATATTTTTGTTGGAGCACCACAGTAGATAGTGAAGAATCACCATGAAGGTCCTATCATATCTTGCCACAATTCCCCAAAATCAAAATGGGTTTTTCATTGGGAAAAAAAAAAAAATCTAGCATAAGATCCAGCTATTGACTGAGGAAAGGCAAGTTGGTCTCCATGGTCACAACTCCACCCTTTTTCTCTGCCTAAGTATTATGAATTGAACGGTTAGCTCTAAAAATCTGGATTATGATTTTATAGGTTGGTTTTGCTAGTGAAGTGTGTATCATCCCATTGTGTGTACATGTGTACAGAGACTGATCCATTTCACATTGACAAATGTATTTTTGTTTGGAATGTTACTGACCAAATGTGGTAGAAGTTTGGGTTCTGGGCAGAACACTAAGACTAAATGTCTCCTTTAAGTGGACCAGGTTGGCATATGGACATTAAGCACAGAGAGTCACAGGGGAGATGGACATTTCTAAACTAAGCTTTTCCCCAGCCACCAGGCCAGTTTCAATTGCATTTCACATCTTTTTAAACACTAGTGATATAACTACAAAGTGCCCATTTTCTAGGAACTAAAGTTTGCTTCTTTTGCTGATAATTGAAAAAAATATTTAGCATAATGAATATGAATATTTGCATAAGGATTGTTTCTCTCTTTCACCTTTACTCCTAGCAGTTGCATCAGCAATCATAGAACCGAACTAGAGTGTAACTGTTTCATTTTCACTCTATATATGTCAGATATTCTTACAGATTTTATGCTCTTTTTTAGCTGCATCAAAATGTTTGTCAGCTCGCAAACTGGTCTAAATGGATAGTAATGAAAGATACATTTTTCATAAATAGTGTGAGGAAGAAGAGATAACATCAACAAGCACAAAATCTATTTTTCTTTGTTGTCATGCCAGAAGCAAATGATAGAAAGTATCTTTCAGGTGACTAAACCACACAGGAATAATTTAAGCCCTTATTACAAATGTGACCCTTGATGTTTTGTTGTTAGACACATAAAAGCTTGTTAAAAGTTTACTTTTACTAGAAGAGAACAAATAACTCACAAGCTCTTTAGCATTTTGGAGGATAGCATTTTCTGTCTTTTGAAATAACACCTCATAGTGAATTTTTAAAAAGAGGGCTACACAACTTTTAATACATATTCTGGCATCAACAGTTGCTAAAAAGAGTCAACTGTTAATATCTCCTTCCTTGATAATCTGTATATCACTAATTTAAGATTTAAAGTTCAGTAAAGCATACTCAAGAAATCTGCATTCTTCTAAGTGTTGCCCTGATGATGCATTGCCCACTAATAGGAAAGTAATTACATACTGACTGGCAAGAAGAGGTTCCTGAAGTTTAAGATCTATAAGTCATCTCTTAATTTTTTCATGGAAAATAATGGTTGGAAAGGTACCTAGAAAAATGCTTCCTCTCTCAATATCCATCTTCATGAGAAAAGAAATGATAGGTTAGAGACAGTGAGTTTTCTAAATTATTATGTTTATATAGTGCAAGCAATAGTGAGAGTCCAGTAATTGTTCCATACAGCTGCTATAATTGCAAGGCAACAACCCAATCACTGTATGTCGGATGATTCATGTCACTGCTAGATACTGATAGACTGTGTGCATGGACTTCAGCCATGATATCAGATCTTAAATTTGTTTCATCCTGTTTAGATGACATGATTTAAAATATCATTACTGCTTATCCAAATTCCCCATTCATTAATATATTGGCATGTATTTTAATGACAGCCCTAAATAGAAAAAAGGAGAGCAGAGGAGACAGATACACAGAGAGATCATTTTTTAAGTCTAAAAATTCTAAAATACAAGTTTATGATACACAGGAGAAACATCAAGTAACATCTTTTCTGCTGTTCAGAATGATCCTTATATATCTACTCTGTTTTACAATTACACAATCTAATTTATATATTTGTATAGTTTTTTTAATTTCTGTCTTCTACAAGATCACAGAATCACAGAATAATTGTTGTTGGAAAGGACCTCCTAGATCACCAAGTCCAACCATACCTACAAGAACAAAGAACACCTAAATACCTGATCACTAAAAGGAAACAAAAAACCCCAAACAAACAACAACAAAGACAACAAACCAAAACAAACAAACAAACCAACCAAAAAAAAACCAACACACAAGCCCCCTGCATGCCTGCCCCTAGATCATGTTGTGAAGCATCATGTCAACTCATTTCTTCAATACCTCCAGGGATGGTGACTCAACCACCTCCCTGGGCAGGCTGTTCCAGTGCCTCACCACTCTCTCTGTAAAGAATTTATTCCTAATATCTAATCTAAACCTCCCTTGCTGCAACTTCAGGCCATTTCCCCTGGTTCTGTAACTAGTAACTAAGGAGAAGAGGCCAACACCCACCTCTACAACCTCCTTTCAGGTAGCTGTAGAGAGCAATGAGGTCCCCCCTCAGCCTCCCCTTCTCCAAACTAAACATGCCCAGCTCCCTCAGCCTCTCCTCATACGACTTGTTCTCTAAGCCCCTCATGAGCTTGGTAGCTCTCCTCTGGACACGTTCCAGCACCTCAGTGTCTTTCCTGTAATGAGGGGCCCAGAACGGGACACAGTACTCAAGATGAGGCCTCACAAGGGCAGAGTACAAGTGAACAATAACTTCCCTTCTCCTGCTGACCATGCTATTCTTTATACAATCCAGAATCCTGTTGGCCTTCTTAGCCACCTGGGCACACTGCTGGCTCATGTTCAGCTGGCTGTCTACCAGCACCCCCAGGTCCTTTTCTGATGGGCAACTTTCCAGCCACTCATCCCCAGTGTTGCTGGGGGTTGTTGTGACCAAAATGCAAGACCTGGCACTTGGCCTTGTTGTACCTCATACAACTGACCTTGGCCCATTGATCCAACCTGTCCAAGTCCCTCTGAAGAGGCTTCCTACCCTCAAGCAGATCAACATTCCCACACAATTTGGTGTCATCTGCAAACTTTCTGAGGGTGCTCTCAATCCCCACATCCAAGTCATCAATAAAGATGCCAAACAAGACTGGCCCCAAAACTGATCCCTGAGGAACACCACTGGTGACTGGCAGCCAGCTGGATTTCACCCCATTAATCACAACTCTCTGGGAACGGCCATCCAGACAGTTTTTAACTCAGTGAAGAGTACACTTGTCCATACCATGATTCTCCAATTTCTCCAGGAGAATGCTGTGGGAAGCTGTGTCAAAGGCCTTACTAAAGTACAAGTGGATAACATCCACAGCCTTCCTCCCATCCAAAAGGCAGGTCACATGTTCATAGAAAGAGATCAGGTTTGTTAAGCAAGATCTCCCTTTCATAAACCCATGCTGGCTGGCCCTGATCCCTTGGCTTCCCTGCAACTGCCATGAGAGCTCACTCAAGACAACCCTCTCAATGATCTTTCCAGGTACCAAAGTCAGGCTGACAGGCCTGTAGTTCCCCAGATCCTCCTTCCATCTCTTCCTATAGATAGATGTCACATCAGCCACCCTCCAATCATCTGGTACCACTCCTGTTGACCAGGATTTCTGAAAAAGGATGGAGACAGGCTTGGTGAGCTCTCCTGCCAGTTCCCTAATACTCTTGGGTGAATGCGATCCATCCCCATAGACTTATGAGTACCAAGATCTTCCATTTCCATCTCAAATGCAACTTGGTATCCCAGTACCATTAACAGTGAAGCTACAGAAGATGTAAAAGTTAAAATTTCAGCCAAAAGGAACACCAAAGTGCCATGTAAAACCCAGTTGGCAGCATATTACTTGCTCGGTGTTGTTTCTCACAAGAATTCCCAGTGAAGATGGGAAGAATTTCCTCTTCTCTTGGAGGAAACAAGCAGTTTGAAATAGGTGTTTTTACCTAGGCTTGAGATGACAGTCTTTCCATCTGAAAAGTCTTGCTACTTCAGCTACACAAATTCTACACATTATAGTGCAGGAGATTAAAGAAGAATCAGAGCACCACAAAGCAGGTATGTGGGCGGCAAAATATTAACCTATACTAGTGAATCTATATAATGTAGAACTGCAACTAAACTACCTAAGGCAGAGAGAGAACAGTTCAACCAACATAACTTGAATGGTCACAGCAACAGTGTTACACTAAGTGATGCATAAAACCCTTTAAAATCAATGTCATTCTCTATTCCTTGTGGATCTTCCACCATCAAATCAGTGGTGGCATTTTTATAACAATATATTGAGAGGTTATGTCTAGGTCTCAGTTAAACTTTTTCTGAAATTTTAACACCGCCAAACAGCATTAATGTTCAACTTCAATGAAATTTTGTGGGCATTTATTTTAAAAATTACTTAGCACTAGATTCCCCATATATACCACGTAAAACTTAAACATTTTTTTCTTCTTTCACACAATCGCATTGCTTACGAAACTGTAGCTCCTCCAGAACATTAATTTAATTTATTAATTTATTCATTTACATAATTATCCAAAACCTTTCCAGTGTTTCTGCATTTCAGTTAGGTTGAGAATGCCATACAATCTGTCTTTGACTAACTGCAAAAACCTTTATTTTGTGGCAGATTGACTTCTGGAACAAAATTGATCAAAATGTGCTCAAAGCAGCTTTGAGTTTTCAGGTTCAGCCATTAATAACAAAAGTGCTGTTTCAATGCATACCTAAAATTACGCTTGATGAATATGTGGGCATAGTCCAGAAAAAAAATAAAATGGAATCTATTGTGCTATTTTTGAACCTGCAAACAAAGAAATATTGAGCTCATTGTTTAAATAAGAAAGGTTTGTATTTTCTTATATACAAAGTCCCAAATGGGAAACATATAGGACAGGCAAGAAGTCATATTTTCACACAGCAGCAGATTTTCTTTAACAAAAGCTTAATTTACAAAATATGGAGGACATTAAAACACTGTTGAGGTTTTAAGACCTCATAGGTATACTTCAAATTGTCTGATAAAGTTATGTGTCAGCATGATATACAAATTAACATCATTTTAAAGCATTTAATACAGACAAAAGAGTAAAGCATGAAGAAAAATATTAATATTCCCCAACATTTGTATTGCTTGTTTAAGATGTTTTTTAATGGATATCCTTTGAAAAACATGTAAAAATATATTTTACATGTAAAAATGCCTTTTAATGCTGATGTGAGAAAACAGTATGTAATGCTATGTTTGGAGGACACACTAAATCAAAAGCACTTCAGCTTCCTTTCAGTACTGGTGTAATCTTATTAGTTGTTTCATTTGAGCATCAAGAAAGAAGACAGAAATATGAAAGAACTTTGTGCTTTCTGAGGAATTAGGTAATGCCTATCATCAGGGAGAAAATGTTGATTTAATGTCCATTTGCTCAGTAATACTTGTGTAATAGTTATTTTGAGGTCGTTTTAGATTCAGGGATTTCTTTATGAGGTCCAGTCTGCAGGGCTCTCGTGGTAGTGGTATGAATGGAGATGAAAAGGGAAGAGCACTTGTCCTTGCTAGTTACAGCTTGGCAGCTTCGGTAGAACTAACGCAGGAGAGAGCCAGGAGAGGTTAATTCAAGAGAAAAGAGTTCCACAAACCTAATAAAATCTCCAATGCAAAATCACATCCTCTTTTAAAGCTGAAGTAATACTTCTTAATTTTTTGGACAGCGCTATTATTTAGATTTAATGTCTATGATCATGAAAAAATAGTTAATTATTACAGGAATATGACATTAGCTTCTGAATCTGTTTCATGTTTCTGGTTTCTTTTGTTTTCCCAGTTTTTCCTGTTCAATACTGTTATTTGTCTTGTTAATAAATCTGAAAATTAGTTCAAAACTACCTATTAAAAAGAAGAGATTGTACTCAAGATCTAAGGGGTTTTGGATAATATTGTCAGTGTTCATTCTGCACCATGAGCTGCATGAGCAAGCAAACAGGAATAGTAACTTAGCTTTACTTGAATTTAGGAGATGTTACCTTCCTTGATTTCCTAGTCTCCATCAATAAACTTGTACAGAGTTAAAAATGGTACTGGAAAAAAAATGTAAAACTTCATCCAAATAGCTTTTTTTTTTTTTTTTGTGAAATTACTTAGAGGTCATTGAGATTAACCTAGCCTAATAATCTATAGAAACTTCCTATAAAAATGAGACGGGTATGAATGTTCTCATGTCAATTCTTGCCTATATTCTTTGAGAAAACAGAACATGCTTTACCTTTCATTAATGTAGTCACCTTCCACTGTTAGTTCAGATAATGAGTATGGTTGATTTTGGCTTTTTGATTCAACTTTGAAGTGCATTTGAAGATCTGAAAAGTCAAATATTCTTCCATATTCCTTCCCTTTTATTTTACCTGTTACAATAAGGTCTATAATAGAATTATCCTGGTTCTGTTATTATGTTGTTTACATTTTCATGTAAATGTCATGTCTTGGCTTCTGAATACACTTTATACAATGTGAAATTTTAATGTTTCTTCAATCTTTACTCATAATAAAGATATTCAAGTGTCTCAGCATAGAAGTAGCTGACACGTAGCTAGATTTGCCAGTTTCCCTGACTTAGAGATGCAGGAGTGATCATCTATTTATCTGTCAGGGCTGTGCATGGAGCATTGGTCTGAACCCAGAAGGGAAAAGATATTTTTTCATGTCATATAGTTTTGCCTTGAAATAAATAATTTTAACATTTTATTTCAATGAGTGGGCTGTCAGCATCTTCCACATTTGTATGGAAGGTGTTTTATAGGTTTATAAATGTTTCTTATAAAGTCCCCAGGAAATATGGGACTATATTTAGAGTTTGAACTTTATTAAATGTTTATGAAATTCTCTTAACATGAAAGGGTGCTATGCAAGGGCTAACCTTGTTAGTACAAGCTTTACTTTGATTCCTCTGTGGCAGAAGCAGCACTGACAAAACAGTATTTAGTATGAAATGTAAGTACATCATTTAAATACACAGTTCAGATGAGACACACTCTGTCATGAGACATAGGAAAGTACCTTTCTGAAAAAATGAATTTATTAAGCTTTGCACCTATCAAACATACACATCTACTTTTTGCATAGATACGCTTGGAATCCATCTACCTTGCAACTCTGGTGTTTCACTCCACCCGTATACCTCTTATTTTACCACCTGTAAACATTGCTCTTTGTTCAAAATTTCCAGATGTGCATTAGTTCTGTCCATGATGAAAGGTCTTACTGAAACTGTGAATATGGATCTCCTGTCTGTTTGGAAATATATAGCACGAAACCACTGTGAATGCTTAGCCAAGTGCAAAAGGTCCAATGCTTTCTGAATAGTGTGCTTATAGCATCTGGTCCATGCAATCACACTATGCTCACAGAACAAGTTCAGTGCTTCTTGAAAGCATCAGGCATACTTTCTGGTTGACCTCCATGTTCTTCTGCTTTACATAGCTCTACAGTTGCTTGAAGACCTATGCTCAGCATATAACCCTACCCCACACTTGCTGTCCTGCAGTGCTAGTATAGCTAGGAAACCACACTGTAAATCCATACGGAAGTTTGACAGAAGTATTTCTTTAACAATTCATGGTGGTATTCAAAGCATATGGCTTACCATTTATTATTTCTGTTATGATTTATTAATACACTGCTATGTTTATTTATTTTGTTTTGAGCGCTTTGGTTTTTACTGTATGCACTTGCATTCTTTAATAAATTTAGATTTAAAATGCCTCACAACAAACCTTATGAATATACATATTATGTATAGCAATATGGGTCTTTCAGAGTCTCTTGAAACTGTTCAGTTTGCATAATAGATAACAAAAATAAAATGTTTTCATGCACAAAATAAAAATAAACTGGAAAGTGCCCTCATTAAGTTATAAATTTAAAATTAAAAGAAGAGGACAAATATTTGTGTGATTTAATCTTAAAAATAAAAAGAATCAAGTAAATTTAGAAGATTAAGAATTATGATAACTCATTGCTGTTGTGTAACAGCCTCTGATAACAGCTTTCTGCTCGTTATCCTTTGCAATATGCTTTCAGTTTAGAAGGTAAATATTATACTTTTTACTTCACAGAAGTTAGAGAGGTTAAATGTCAGCTTGCCTAAGATCACTGAGAAACTCAAAGGCAGAGATGGGAGTATAATTCCCAGATCATCTAACATATTGCCTACATATACAGCATTTTGTCTACATATTGTAATGTATAAAAGGAATTTTAAAGAGAACATTTGTGTTTCTCCAAGAAGTGCCAAATACTGTTACTGCATGTGGTGCTGCAGAGCAGTTAAAAAGTCCTCTACACAAACCAGTTATCCAGTGAAGCATATGGATGATGTGCTGCAAAGAACAGCCTAGTTTGCCTCCTTGACACTTCACCAAGAAACACTATGCAAAAAAAGGTCTTTTGAACACAACACAGGTCAGAAATATTATCCAGTACCAGGCAGGTTTTCTTGAGTGGAAAGGTGTTAGAATTGTCCAAAAAAAAAAAAAATAAATAAATAGCACCATAAACAGTGTAACCCAGTTTAAAGTGATAAAGGCTTACTGAATCTTTTTTTTAATTAATCGTCACCTGACAGTACCTCTGGTACATACACTTCCTTTCTCCTTTTGTTTAACACAACAGCAGCCATTAATAAATTATCATTCTTCTTAAGTATCTTTTCTTTCAATTTCAGTGAACTACTATTATCTTTGAGAACCTAAAAGCTACCAAAGACTTCAGAAAGATAAATGTATCCAAACTGTGAATTTATGACTTTGATCTCGCTCTGATTGCAGCCCTTCTGTAATAACTGCCATGTAGATCTCGTGATCTTAGAAAGTGAACATATGAACCTAAAAAGAGCAAAAGATATTCACTGACCCTATCTGTGTGAAACACCTGAAGCAAGATTCTCAGAGTCAAAAAATGTGTTTGAAGAAACGAGTCCTGTAATTTGCAGCTTGTAACTTGCAGCAGTGCTGGCTTAACATTTAGTAGGATAATCAGGACCATACAGAAGTTGACCTTTAGATCAGGATTCTTTATTTAAAGGCAAAATGTAATACAATTTCCTTAACATTGACATTTTCTCATTATAAATAGAGTAAATCTTATCACCTCTGATGCTTATAAAACAAACCACTTATGAATATATTCCTGCTTTCACCAGGAAAACCAGTGTGAGATAGCCTTTCAATGATGTCACAGAAAAAGGATAACTTCACCTCATATTTAATCAGTCTCTATTGAAGCTGCCAAGATGAAAGCAAATAATATGTTTTCTGGTTTTTATGTATGTGCAACTGTGATTTTTTTGATAAACAAAATTCCATATTCTTTCTCTTTATTCAACAAACAAAAGTAGTTATGTGTTTTCACTTCTCATTGCATGGGAGTAAGCAACATAGAAATGTAAAGTTCTATATCACATTATGAATATGAAACCCACAACCATCAGTCAGCCTCTCCTTTTGTGTGTGTCTAAGAAACTATCATGAAGAAGTTGGATCCATTTCTGCTAAGATCACTTTCGTATAGTTCTTCCCTCATTTTGCCCAATTGGCATGTTGTTTTTTTTACTCTTCAGTTTCACCTAACTCAGTCTAAACCAACCTAGGAATGAATGTAACTAAAATTAAAGAAGGAGCCATATTTCAGGAGAGTAAGTTCAATTTACATTATGTATTGCTCTGAAGTGAAGCACACTGGCTGGAATTTTCAAGCAACTGCAAGAAACCTGTGAAGTAAGCTTTATTTTTCTTGTCTAATCCATTTTCTTCATTGTCTGAAAATCCAGCAGGAGAACACTGATATAAATTGTATTAATAGCAGTTCCCTTGCCACTTACATTCACACTGTTCTCAAATACTGGGAAATCATTCTTGTCAACTCACTAGGTGGGGCCTGAAAGTATTAAGACTTCTTAAGAGACTAAGTCATGCTGATGCTTCAGCTTTCTGTCAGCTAGTGTGTTGAACACTTAAAAAAATAGCTTGCACCATTAGTTAAGTGCAAGTCCTAGTTACAATATAAAAAATAGATGAACAGCCTCTACCATCACCTCAGCATGGTGCTTAATGGATGCTTGAAGGTACCATATAATCTTTTGGATGGCTTAATCATCTCTTTCTTCACAGTTCAAAGGAGAAGAGTGGTTATTAACCCTGGTTTTCTCACATTTTCAGAGTAGAACCTCACTGAATAAGAAGTGGCACTTAGATTACTAAGGATAAGATCTGAGGTTTATACAACACTTGCTGTTGAAAAGTTAAAAAGAAAGGATTGTGTTGACCCTTATAATCTCATAAGATTACATTTGAGGAGCATGAAATTCCTCAATCCTGAACAAGATGAAATCTCAAATCCTAAACTACTTACTGCTAATCAAAAAGCAAATAAAAGCAATGTTGCTGACACGGCATTTCTCCTTCCAATCATCATTTCATAGTATAATTATTCATTTTAATGACTTTTGAAAGGTATGATTTTCTAAACAGCATTGATTTTAATTAAATGGGAGATAAGAAATAAGTAGAAGTAACTGTTAGAAAAAAGGTATAAGAATACTTGAATATATTGCTTGCCCAAATGGATAGTAATCAAAGGTTGTCACTATCTGATGTTTCTTCATTGGTCTGTGTAAAATGAAGTGGTGATGTGAGTCCCATATATTTGGAGAGGACTTGCAGCACTGGAGGCAATAATTAACATGATTGCTGGCAGTCTCTATAACTATGAGAAGCATTGAATAAGGATGAAAATATAATTTACCTTCTTATCCTTAAAGGTTTAGTTCCTTCATGTTAGAGTTCTGTCAGTCTGGATGAGCAGACAAAGGAACGATGTTTTACCTGGTGCCCACACTAAGCTTGATCTTTGCAACAAAGCAAAGATTTCAGCTTCTAGAGCCAGCAAATCAAGCAGTGCCTACAGACATAATCCCTCTGAATAAAATTGAAATCCAGCTTTGATAACACCAGTAGATAACAAATACATACTTTTAAAGGAAAGATAACAAGCTTTAGGCATTGACAAAGTAGAAGTGAAGCAAAAGGCAATATTTCTATCATACCTTTATGTGTACCAGAACTATAAACTCTTCTGTGGTGAACTTGAGCCAATGATAATAGACTTGCAGATTAGTGACATGGTATATTTCGCATTCCAGGTTCTATCCTTAGGAGCTGATGTTCTACCAGAATATAAACTCCAGACACCTCGCATCAACAAGTTTACTATATTGCACTACAGTCCTTTCAAAGCCGTCTGGGACTGGCTCATTTTGTTGCTGGTAATATACACCGCCATATTCACCCCTTACTCCGCTGCCTTCCTTCTGAATGATAGTGAGGAACGGAAGAGGAGAGAGTGTGGATATTCTTGCAGCCCATTGAATGTTGTAGACTTAATTGTGGATATTATGTTTATCATTGACATTCTAATAAACTTCAGAACAACATATGTAAACCAGAATGAAGAAGTGGTAAGTGACCCAGCAAAAATAGCAATTCACTACTTCAAAGGCTGGTTCCTAATTGACATGGTTGCTGCAATACCTTTTGACCTGCTGATTTTTGGCTCTGGCTCTGAAGAGGTAAGCTTAAACAAATAACAAATCTTACATCTTAAGTTTTGACTTTACTACAATAACCCATATATCCTATTGTATTTTATGTTTTTCTATTAATAGACTGTTTAGTAGTTCTACCCCATCCTTTAAAGTTAAAATAAAATTAAATTTTCCTTTGTCATGTTCTCACTGACAGGAGAACAAGTTGAATGATTCAGCTAGTATTTTTCAATTATATGATATTTGATACTGTCTTTACAAATAATGAAATAATTATACCATGTATACCATGTATGAAGGATTTATTCAAATGCTTTTATTTAAGCACTGCTCCTTTGCTGCTTGCTTTATAAAAACTGCTCATTGTAACTGTTGTGTTGGAATTATAGCATTAAAATAAATGTTCGCCATTAAAAATCTTTAGATCAGATGTTCACTCGGTGTAAACTGCAGTGTAAGCTATACCACCTAACAAAAGGTTTGGTCATTGTCTATTTTATAAAAAAAACAGACTACCAAAAGAAAGAAAAAAAAGTTTATGTGGGATTAACCTTTCCAGACATGACTAACATCCTCACCCTAATTGTACAATAAGTTAAAAATGTATTCAATATATGCATCCAAAAATTACTCAGAGGTGTTTAAAACATACATTATGCTCTGAGTATTTGACCCAGTTCTGCCTCCTTCCAAAGAATTTTACTTAAGAAGGACTAAAGTTAAAACACATTTTTTGATGAAAAGTGAACTACAAGTAGAAAATTGAGGGGAGGTTGTGATGCATAGAATACAGCAGTTAAAAAAGAAGCAGCAAACCAAGCAAAATATGATCCATTCACTTTTCAAAGGACACAAATCCATTTCTTAAATATATTATTTTGCACATATTGACATAAGGGAAACAGACAGTTTTGTTGATCATATGTGCACCTCATTAACTGAGAGAAATGTGAAAACTACAAATTAATCAGCAACTTTTAACTGTAAAATGTACTGATCTGACTGCATGTCTCTATGTCACAATGCAGAGAACACAAAAATATTTTCATTCTAAAATTAATTACTTTCTATTCAAGTTATTTTCTTTAACAGGAAATATTTTTATGTACACCCCAAAAGCCTGATCTGAATTCTGAACTTACCCTATCTATCCTCACAAGTTTCATGTAAACTTCGTTACGTATGCCTTCAAGGGTCAGTACAAAACAACTGGCACATACCTACATGCACCCTAAGAGTCTTGAGAGCATACTCAGTCCTAAAAATTTCTGAAGTAGGGTGACTATCAGTCGTGTTTTTCTTAATTTCATTTTCTTAAAATTTATATAATGAGAATATTTTCCTGACTCCTGTGCTTCTGAAAAATCATTATAATAATATGGTCTAGTTCAGCAGTCATAGAAATCAACCGTAATCAATAGTGATATTCCTACTTACTTGAACATGGGTGTGTACACACAGGGTGTGTATGAGGAATGTAGAGAAGCATGTAGGTAACCTCATGAAGTAGAAATAAATTTTAAAGGCATGCAATAAGAAGAGAGAAAGTAACAGAAAGGACAGAGGAAATATTAATAGCTCTCTTACCAAAAAAGAACTTTTCTATTCAGAAAGTGACTAAAAATCTCACAGATTCAAGAGAAACTTTAATCACCTTTAGGATTGATTATCTGTGTTAGGTCTCAGTCTTTCTCCAGATTTTTTTCTATGGATTCGATGGTGCGTACACATGAAAGACAAATATTTTGACAATGGCATTACTTCTAACTTGGACCACATCATTCCACTTCAGGTGTAGTTTGTCTCTCTGATCACTGAGCACTCATCACTGCCAGAAAAAATGTGTTCCATGATCAGAAGTGTGGAACATCAAAAATTACACCAGGGATCAGTTCCAAAGTTCATTGAAGGAGTGGTCTTTGAATTTGACCCTGAACGATCATTCTTCCACACTTTCCCTGTTACAGACATCCTTAAGAGTAAAGTGACAGGAGTTAATGTGATGCTAAAGGGATTAAAGATAATGTTACAGATCAGAAGCAGACAAGTGCATTCTGGCAGGTGGGCGCACAATACAAAACCCATGTATTATTGGAACATGTTAAGACTTTTTCAATATTGCAAATATAAATAAATTAATTCCTTGAAACCTAGCAATTGAACAGTTTCACTATCTGGAGAAACTAGTTTGTTTATCTAAGCAGCAATGAAACTATACAGATTATGACCAGTTCACATTGCCATTGTGAATTTTCTCTCTCATTCATGTTATTGAATATGTCAATCATTTTTTCTAAGATGCTACTTACTTCAGCTTTGCTTCCTACATTGCTAACTATAATATTCCCTGGTGTTCCCTTTTTGATAGCTTATCAAGAAGAAGCAAATGTAAAACTATTAGAATGAAATATTTTTCATTAAAAAGATTTTTTTTTCAGTCATAAGGGTTATCTTTTTCATGAAATAGCTCTTTTTTTGTTATCTAGATATTCTTCAAATGACCCCCTACGAACAATTTTATTTAACAGTCTTTTTAGTAACCAATATAAGCTCCAAAGAGATCTCCATGTGTGCTCACCCAGCTTTAAAACACCTTTATATCAAACCAAGTCTAGAAAGGGCAGGAGATAATAATCCAACTGCCACATGCAGCACTATCTGAATGCTTCTATGTGAGCCACACTCTGTCAACCATAGGAAAGCAACAGAGAAGACAGTTAACTTTCCATTTTCAAAAATAGGGAACTAATATATTTTTAATTTTTTTTTTTTCTGTTGAAGCAGACTCAACACAAAATTATTATGGCTGGTAGTGAACCATTCTCCTTTTTTTGTGTGTATTGTAAATGTTAAATGTCATTCCTGGTACTTAGGAAGATAAAAATAATTAGTAGAGGGACTTTTTACTTTCTAATCTTTTAGTAGTTTATTTTTAATCATTCTTCTTAACAAATAATTGTTGCATTGGCACACCTCCTCGAAGCACACACATAGATGATGTGCATGTACAAGTGGAATGCTGCTTAAAGCTACTACACATTTTTAGACATATACATTTAAAATAATGTGCTTTTTAATGTATTGATCAGCTTTTCAAGGACAGGTACGTTGTAGGAAAAAATCAGATGGATATATAGGTAACCAGAGTTTCTTATTTCTCATCTAGAACCTACTACAATAAAATATATAAAGCGGTGGTAACAGCTTCAGCAAGAACATTTTTGTATTTCTAGTTTTATTGAATTGAGGCCAGGGAGAACATTCGGCTGAAATATGCAGAAAGTATGAATTCTTCTACTTTTGCTGAATGTACAAATAATAGCTATCAAAGCAATTTTACAGAATATAATTAAAAAGCTTACCAACAGGAAAAATGCTGCATTAGAAAATAAAAATAAATACATCAAAGTACTCTTATTTTCTTAGTTTTGTCATCTTCACTTCATCACACAGCGTTAAAGCAAACTGAAAAGGAGAATCCCACATTGGTAGAATTAGAGATTGAACCTCATAGTCCTGACTGCATCTCCACAGATAGAATCAGTACTTTACCCCTCCCTGCCCCTCTCAGATCAAGCTCAGAAAACATCTCAGGAAGGGAGCAATATATTTTTCCATGCTCAGTTTAGCAATGTACTTGGAAAACCTCTTCCAATTGATTTCAAGTCTTTTACAGTGAAGACTGCATATCTGATTGTGCAGGCAGTCTACCTTTACATTAGCAACTCTGTGGAGTGAGAGCATTCCAGGATGAAGCAGCATGAGGTTAGAGTCTCTGGAAATTATTTAGGTGGATGGCTAATATCAGAGAAGTATTTAGTATGAAGTTTTTCTTTATTGTTTTTCAAGATGAAGCATAGAAGAACCCTAACACTCCTTGAGCAAGCAGTTATTTGTAGACCATTTTGGCAGCCATTTATCAATGGCAGTTGAAATATCAGTGCCCTGCTATATAAAAAAAAAAAAAAGGTTGGTTAGTTGAAATATTTGTATTTAATTGCTGTTTGTACTAACATTTCCAGTATCATGATGCATACAACATAAAGATCTTCAACAATGACACAGTGCTCAGAAGAGGCTATTAAGGTAATGGAGCATAGACTGAAAGGCTAAATTCTGGGATATATTAAAGTTTTTCCCAAGAAAGACAAAAGAGTTAACTATGCTTAATGCTATAGTACTCATATTTAATAGATATATTTACAGACTGCAAAAAAAAGATAGAAGGATTGCTGATGGTTTCTAAATAAAATGTGGGTGACAGCAAACTGAGAAACTGAGGGCCTTACAATACCAGGAAACTGGAAAGGACCCTAGCAGATGAAATACTGTTTACACAAACAAACCCATATTGATGCACATTGGAAGAGCTACTTCAGAGGGTCATTTGGTTTAAAAAAGAGTCAAATAAGACATTACATTATAGATTTATACATTAATGATAATGGATTTTATGAACAAAGGAAAAAAAAAACACAACACAATCAAAACATAAGAATCTAGAGGAAACCTAAGGATTTGTCCATCAGTGAGAAAGTCATGAATTGTAAAGTGGCTTTCTGCACAGGCAGAATAGAATGTGTGCAGATAATTCATTAGGTAATGTCAGCTTCCTCTTCCTGTCTGATACAGTAGTAACTTCTGAATAATACCCTCTGCAATCAGATAGACTGACGCCCTCTTTCAAATCATGCTGTAATCAATTGCTGACCATTCAGCATGGTTATTTCAGCATCAGGGCTTGAGAAACTGAGGGTATAAACTAATCTCACTGTGAATAATGAAGACTAATCAGAGTTAAGGTTACTTCCTTGTAATATATAAGGGTTTTGTAAAAGAAATTCAGTGACCTGTACGTAGAAAATATAGTATCCATGAACTTCTGCTTTTAGAAGGTAATTTTTTTCCCACAGAAACCGAAAGCTACAGATCATGCTTTCCACCTCTACTGCCATCTGTATTTTAGTGTCAAAGCCCCTCCATTGTGTTAAAGAAAATTCAAACTCAGGATGAGTTTCTTGATGTTTAAAGCATAACTAACTAGTCTCACTCATGCTGATTTCACCAGGAAGAGTTGGCATTTTCTTTTATTATACACCTCCAGCAGACTCCAGAGCTCAGACTGATGTTGAATCTAAGCATGGGATTGACACTGAGGTTGAGTAATATTAGCAAGTCTTATCTTAAGAATGGTGTGGAACACTGTTGACATATTTTGGATTCACAATCTACATTCTGATCTATTTAAGGGGCACTGTAAGAATATGTTGCCTCTCACATGGTGCAGAGATATAACTACATCTATAATAGAATGGTTCCAACACTGCACTAAGAACAAATGTTAGCTTTTCCTTAAGGGATTGTAAATATTTAAGCCTCATCTGCCATATATAAAAGAATGTATCTAATGGCACTATTCACATGCTGAAGCTCAGCCTAGATGAAGCTTTTTGGAGGATATGGTCTTTCAGACTGTTGAGGTCACAATCAGTGAAACAACCTTCTTTATACGTCAGTGAGAAATTCCCCCTGAAATTATTCTCTGTGATGTTAAGTTGAACCAAGGAGTGTTTTCCCAGTCTTATCCTACATTATGCTCTTGCTCATTTAGTCAGAAAATATTAACAACATATTGAGCTCTTCACTGAAAAATGCAGCCAAGAAAGTCTGGGGTTTTTTGTTCCAAGGGCCTTAGGATTTTACTGAGAAGCATTGTAAATGCAAGGATTTAATAAAATGTAGAACCTAGTCTAGTACCTGTTTAAAAAAAGCTTTAGCACAACACATGGTATCATCAGAGTGGTCTTTAAGATTCATAAATCTTTTTCAGTTAAGTGTAATGTAATACACACGCATGTTAAAAAAAAAAAAGGAAGAAAAAAACTTATTAAAAGCTGATTCAATCTTGACATTTACTGAATAATATATGTTCAGACTTAATGAACGTGAAAAGGCAAATGAGGTCTTTTTGAAATCAAGTAGTTACTATTTACAATGTTGTCACTGTCCATTACAAGAAATTAACAAGTGTGAAAAAGATTTATTGATTTAAAATTGTAAATTTACATTAATAAATTTTAGATTGCTTCAAAAAATCAGTCTCAAAGAGTCTGCAATGAATCACAGTGCAGGCATGCGCTAAAGAGCTTGGAATATATTCCTGGGTTATAATTGACCTTTTTTCTTAACCGTATAGGACTTTTATTAGTGGCTTCTGAAAACAACACCTGCAAGCTTCAGGGTTAAAGATGCAAAAATAAGATTAATCTGGAGTCTGGCCTCAATAACTTTTCCATGATTTTCTATTCACAGTGGTTCATCTTCTTTTATCTGTATAGAGTGTTCTGACGATTATAAACAAAGAATATTTGAAGAATACGATACTTACTCTTTGGGACATTTCTGCCCTATTCCTTCTCTCTTCTAGAACATGTATGCCAGAGCATTGCAAAGAGTCTCCAAGTTAGTATCAAGTAGAGTCACACAGCTTTGTTCAAACATCATAAATACTTGTTACCTACAAGGCTAATCATGTAATTATGAGTAGTTCAAATAACTTGAAGACTTTGCCATGCCAAAACATCATGAATCTAGTGGATTATATAAATCCATTAGGGTAGATTGAAGAATCCAGATCAAGAATAATATTCAAAATTTAAAAATATTCAGCAGATAATGACAACTTCAATATATCTTAATTAGAAATGTGCATTTCTTATTGTTTTCTTCACTGGTTTTATAATAAAACTGACAGTTTAAAGAAAATGAAATTAAGATTACATTGAAATGGGTTAATCTACTGGTTTTGTTTATTCCCCAAAATAATGGAATTTGTACTGCTTTTTTCATGTTGACTATTCATGACAGTATATTTGCTAACAGAGAAAATCAATTTCTATCTTCTTTTTACAGACAACAACATTAATAGGTCTTCTGAAGACAGCTAGACTGCTACGTTTGGTGAGGGTAGCACGGAAATTGGACAGATATTCAGAATATGGCGCTGCAGTTTTGATGCTCCTTATGTGCATATTTGCGCTAATTGCACACTGGCTTGCTTGCATTTGGTATGCCATTGGAAATGTAGAAAGACCTTACTTGGCTCACAAGATTGGCTGGTTGGATTCTTTAGGAGAACAATTAGGAAAGCATTACAATAAGAGTGATGCAAGCTCTGGGCCATCCATCAAGGACAAATATGTTACAGCACTTTATTTTACCTTCAGCAGTCTGACAAGTGTAGGATTTGGAAATGTGTCTCCAAACACCAACTCAGAGAAAATCTTTTCAATCTGTGTCATGTTGATTGGCTGTAAGTAGTTTTATCTTATTAATCTTTTTTTTTTTTTTTTTTCTCAGTGTTTGAGGAAATGGTTTAACAGTGTAAGCTAATAAGATTATAAACATGCAGCCGGAAGGACAAATTCCCAGGGAAAGTGATGTTGTATGCAAAAATATGTTCTGACTCATGCAGTGTCAGGAAGTAGTCAAGTTGCTTGACTACTCCAAATCTGTTATAGAAACTGGCAGAAGTTTGTGCTGTGTATGAGCGTCTGTAAGTAAATCCCATATGGGGTAGGAAGCTGAGTTTTGAGTGGGATTAGGCAACTATAGAACATATATTTTGAATAATCATAACTTTATTTTATTTGTTGATTTAAACTCTGAACCTATAAATGGATGCATACCTTCTTAACTCTGTCCTTAGTTCTTAAACTGTACTTAGCCTTAGTTCCTAGTTCTTTTTTCTACCATAGCTCATAAAATTAAATGAACATGATTTAAAATGCTAATTCTAGGATTACAAATCTCCAAAGATAAATATTACCAACTTGACTATGATTTAATATTTAAGCCTCATCTGCTAACTGAGCTGGTAACAATACAATCAAATCAATAAAAAGCTTCAGGAAAATAAAATCCATATCTCTGAAAATGTTGCTAGTTTCATGTGAGCTGTTTTACATACAAAGTACATCATAAGAAGTGTTGCATCATCTGCAAAACCCAGTGATATGACTTCAGTAAGTTTTGTTTCTCTTTAATCCAGCATTAATGTACGCTAGCATTTTTGGAAATGTATCTGCAATAATCCAAAGACTCTACTCGGGGACGGCACGGTATCACATGCAGATGCTGCGAGTAAAGGAGTTTATACGCTTTCATCAGATCCCCAACCCTCTGCGGCAGCGACTTGAGGAATACTTCCAGCACGCATGGACATACACCAATGGCATTGACATGAACATGGTATGTTGCTCCGTTTTTCAGGAACAGATGCTGAGGAATAGATAAATGCATGAGAAATTTGAAGGAGATTTTAAGTCTTCATTATTTATGAGCTGTAAAAGTACAGTCTTAAGAAGGTGAATATATAGTAATTATTTAAAACCAAGTCATTATAACTTTAGCATCGAAGCATTTAACTGCTAAAATTACCACAAGCTACATCAAAAATCCAACCTTTCACTGTGCTTAGGAAAGCTTGAGAACTGCCATTGACCATCATAAACTTAAGACAAGAAAAATAAATCATAGGTTTCTTATTTCAGACATAGCTGTTTCCAAATTTTGTTTGTTCTTTGGCCTGATTTTCCACTTTCAGTATCAAACGAGACTACCTTTTTTGGTATCTAAAAAGTTACTCTTCTATAAAACTGTGGAGGTTGATTCCTTTTCAAAATCCCATCATGAACTGGCAGGGGTGCTCACCAGGCTACTGTCCATTATTTATCAGCAGTCCTGGCTGACTGGGGACGTACCAGCAGGCTGGAGGTCAGCCAATATAACACCCATATATAAGAATGGATGTAAGGATGATCCTAGGAACTACAGGCCTGTCAGTTTGACCTCAGTACCAGGGAAGCTGATGGAGCAGATCATGCTGTGTTCTATGATGCAGAACATGAAGGACAACCAGGTGATCAGGTCCAGTCAGCATGGGTTTATGAAGTGCAGGTCCCATTTAACAAAGCTGATATCCCTCTATGACAGGGTGACCTGCTTGTTGGATGAAGGCAAAGCTGTGGATGTTGTCTATCTTGACTTTAGTAAGGCATTTGACACTGTTTCCCACAGTGTTCTATTAGAGAAATCGACTGCTCTTGGCTTGGATGGCCATATTCTTTCCTGGGTGAAAAATTGGTTAGATGGACGAGTCCAAAGAGTTGTGGTCAATGGAGTTAAGTCCACTTGGCTGCCAGTCACGAGTGGTGTCCCCCAGGGCTCAGTACTGGGGCCTCTTCTGTTTAAAAAATCTTGGTCTACTACAGGCCACCAAACCAAGAAGAAGGTGTTGACGAAGCTTTCTACAGTCAACTGGAAGTGGCCTCTAGAACACCCTCCCTGGTAGTCATGGGTGACTTCAATCACCCTGATATCTGTTGGAAAGCCCATACAGCCAGGCATACCCTGTCCAAAAAGCCCTTGCAGTGCATAGATGACAACTTCCTGATGCAGTTCGTGGATGAACCAACAAGGAGGGGTGCACTGTTGGATCTTGTATTAACTAATAAAGAGGGACTGGTTGGAGACATTAGGGTTGGGAATAGACTGGGTGATAGTGATCACGATATGATAGAGTTTAATATTAAACAAGGGGGAACTAGAGCAGTAAGTAGGACTGCAACCCTGGACTTCCGCAGGGCTGACTTTGAACTTTTCAAAGATCTACTTGCTGGAATCCCATGGGCTAGTACTCTGGAGGGTAAAGGAGCCCAAGAAAGTTGGTTAATTTTTAAAAAACAGTTTCTTCAGGCCCAGGATAGATGTATTCCCTTGAGGAAAAAATCTGGAAGGCACACTAGGAGACCCACATGGATGAGCAGGGAGCTTTTGAAGGAGATTTCAAGGAAGAAAGAACTATACAGTTCATGGAAAAAAGGACTGGTCAGTTGGGAAAATTACAGAGAAGTAGTCAGGACATGTAGGAAGGCAATAAGGAAGGCCAAAGCCCTCTTAGAGCTTAAGTTGGTGAGTCGGGTAAAAGAGAATAAGAAAAGTTTCTTTAAATACATAAGTGCCAAGAGGAAGTACAAGGAAAGCGTGGGGCCACTGCTGAATGAAAAAGCAGTCTTAATAACCGAGGATGCAGAGAAGGCAGAATTGCTCAACACCTTCTTTGCTTCAGTCTTTTCTTCTAAGATCAGCCCCTGTGAACTCCAGTCCCTGGTTGAAGGGGAGAAAGCCTGGGGGAAGGATGACTCTCCACTGGTCAATGAAGACTGGGTTAAGGACCAGTTACGTAAGTTGAATATACATAAGTCCATGGGCCCTGATGAGATGCACCCAAGAGTGCTGAGAGAA
Organism: Todiramphus chloris collaris; assembly: GCA_025345505.1. Lineage (NCBI taxonomy): Eukaryota > Metazoa > Chordata > Aves > Coraciiformes > Alcedinidae > Todiramphus > Todiramphus chloris. Next base: position 24,173,695 of record JANVCC010000022.1, read on the forward strand.
TTGGCTGATGTTATTGCCCTGCCACTCTCCATCATTTTTGCAAAATCATGGCAAACAGGAGAGGTGCCGGAGGACTGGAGGAAAGCCAATGTCACTCCAGTCTTCAAAAAGGGCAGGAAAGAGATTCCATAAAACTATAGACCAATCAGTCTTACCTCCATCCCTGGAAAGATAATGGAGAGGCTCATTCTGGAGGTTATCTCTAGGCACATGGAAGATAAGAAGGTTATCAGGAGTAGTCAACATGGATTTACCAAGGGATCATGCTTGACTAATCTAATAGCCTTCTATGATAGTGTAACTGGATGGCTAGATGCAGAGAGACCAGTGGATATAGTCTATCTTGACCTTGGCAAGGCTTTTGACACAGTATCCCATAACATCCTTGTGGAGAAGCTCGGGAAGTATGGGATAGAAGAGCAGGTAGTAAGATGGATTAGTAACTGGTTGGATAATAGAGTCCAGAGAGTGGTGGTCAACGGTGCCAAGTCCAGCTGGAGAGCTGTAACCAGTGGAGTCCCCCAGGGATCAGTGCTGGGTCCGGTCCTGTTCAACATCTTTATCAATGACATTGATGACAGGACAGAGTGTCTGCTCAGCAAGTTTGCTGATGACACAAAACTGGGAGGATCGGCAGATGCACCTGAAAGCTGTGCAGCCATCCAGCGAGACTTGGACAGGTTGGAGAACTGGGCAGGGCAGAACCAAATGAGGTTTAACAAGGATAAATGTAGAGTCCTGCATCTAGGTAAGAATAATAAATTACACCAGTACAGACTGGGAGGTGATCTGCTGGAGAGCAGTCTTGTGGAGAAGGACTTGGAAGTCCTGGTGGACAACAAGTTCTCCATGGAGCAGCAATGTGCCCTTGTGGCCAAGAAGGCCAATGGTATCCTGGGGTGTATCAAGAGGAGCGTGTCTAGCAGATCAAGGGAGGTTCTCCTCCCCCTTTACTCTGCACTGGTGAGACCTCACCTGGAGTTTTGTGTCCAGTTCTGGGCTCCCCAGTTCAAGAGAGACAGGGATCTGCTTGAGAGAGTCCAACGGAAGGCTACAAGGATGATTAAGGGACTGGAGCACATGCCTTATGAGGAGAGGCTGAGACACCTGGGGCTCTTTAGTCTGGAAAAGAGAAGACTGACAGGGGATTTGATAAATGTTTATAAATATATGAAGGCTAAGTGTCAAGAGGAAAAGGCAGCCTCTTCTCACTCGTGCCTTGTGATAGAACTAGGGGGAATGGATATAAGCTGGAGCACAGGAGGTTCCACCTTAACATGAGGAGGAACTTCTTTAAAGTAAGGGTCACGGAGCATTGGAACAGGCTGCCCAGAGAGGTTGGGGAGTCTCCTTCTCTGGAGATTTTCAAAACTCGCCTGGATGCATTCCTGAGTGACCTGTGTTAGGTTAGATGAGGTTGTAGGTTAGATGATATGATCCTGCCCTGGCAGGGGGGTTGAACTCAAAGATCTCCAAGGTCCCTTTCAATCCCTAACACTCTGTGATTCTGTAAAATCTTCATCGGTGGTTGGGATGAGGGATAGAGCGCACCCTTGGTAAATTTGCACATGACACCAAGCTACATTGAAGTGTTGATCTGCATGAGGGTAGGGAAGCTCTACAAAGGGATTTAGATAGGCTGTATGGGCCAAGGCCAATTCCATAAATTTCAGTTAGGCCAAGTGCCGGGTCCCGCACTTGGGCCACAACAACCCCCAGCAGCGCTACAGGCTTGGGGAGGAGTGGCTGGAGAGCTGCCAGGCAGAGAAGGGTTGTTGATTGACAGCCTCCTGAACATGAGCCGGCAGCCAATGGCATCCTGGCCTGGATCAGGAATAGTGTGGTCAGCAGGAGCAGGGAGGTGATCATTCCTCTGTACTCAGCTTTGGTGAGGCCACACATCGAATACTGTGACCAGTTTTGGGCCCCTCTCTACAAGAAGGACGTTGAGGTGCTGGAGAGGGTACAGAGGTGGGCTACAAAGCTAGTAAAGATTTTGGAGCATGTCTCTTATGAGGAAAGGCTGAGGGATCTGGGGCTGGTTAGCCTTGAGAAGAGAGGGCTGAGGGGAGACCTTATTGCCTTCTACAACTGCCTGAAGGGAAGTTGTAGTGAGGTGGGAGTTGGTCTGTTCTCCCCAGTGACAAGCGTTAGAACAAGAGGAAATGGCCTGAAGTTGAACCAGGGGAGGTTCAGGCTGGATATTAGGAAGCATTTCTTTCCAGAAAGGGTTGTCAGGCATTGGAATGGCCTGCCCAGGGAGGTGGTGGAGTCACCATCCCTGGAAGTATTTAAGAGCTGGGTAGATGTTGTGCTTAGGGACATGGTTTAGTGGTTTTTGATAGGGCTGGGAATATGGTTGGACTTGATGATCTTGAAGGTCTCTTCCAGACAAAATTCTTCTATGATTCTATGATTCTATGATTCTACAATTCTATGATTCTATGTAATCTAGAACAGGTATTTTGGGTGTGGATGGAAGAGACGAGCAGGCAGGTGGATTAGCTGTTTCTTTCCAAATGAAATATTCTAATCATGATATTCTGAACAGTAGTTCACTTGCAGTCACACAACCACATAATACTGCACTGAAAGTCAACAACAGTACTACTAACCATTTAGCAGTCCACAAAATCTACTTTCTAGGAATTGGCAATGTATAACACTCATATTTTCTATTCTTGATAAAAATCCTGTAAACAATCCTTATATAAAAAAATTATTATATGGCCAGATAAAAAGGAACAACAATCTGCTAAGAAGCAAAAGTAAGCATCTATATTTCTGGCTTATTTTTGGAGACAGCAATATTTTTTTCTGAAAAACTGACGTAAATTAGAAGACACTGAGAGCATTGTGCATCTTAAGGACTTGTGAATCTGTGTCCCTAGAGGGGTGCTTTCCAGAGCTATTCTGAGTAATATGTTAGATACTTTGGAGAGCTTCATAAAGATGGCAAGAACAAGAAAATCTATACATTTTTGTAACGATTTAACTAGAAATCAACCTCCAAACAGCTTCCATGTGGTACCTATAATTATATGTTTGTGAGCGACTGTCAGAGTGGTATACTTTTATGCAGTAAGCAGAAACAATGGACTTGATTAAAAGCTTTTATAAAGCTGAATCACTGACAGCTTGACTTTATGGTTACCATTAAGTAAAGCAGATCTTAAAAGTAAGACAACAAATTACATATATTGGGCTTCACCTCCCACTTCCATGAGTGTCCCCCCCAGAGGGATATTATGCCCAGCCCAGGATAAGGATACTTGCATAAACCTCTGCCGGGGATTACTCCAGTGGAAGGCAGCATCAGTATCTTCATCCTGCATGGCACTGAATGGCCCTAATTCCCTCTGATGGCAATGGGATTGTGGGGTACTCAGCACTTTGCAGGATCAGGCCCTTAAGCTGCAGGTGGGTGCAGCCTGAGCCTAAAGTGTCTCACCGAACTATTTCTGAAGATATCACAAAATCATGTACACCTGTTTCACATGAAATAGTAATTCAAATTGGATGTTATCAGGTTAAACTTTGCATAATGCAGGAACTGATGTACTGGAATTAGTCTTGGATTTGTCATTAATGTGAATTACTAACTAAACTGGTTAAATAGCCTATATTCTGCAATATGATTGTGAGGCAGTATGGAGGTGTTGTTATAAATAAAGTGTGAAAAAAATCAAGTTTAGAATCTTGTTTTGTTATATTTTATTTCTTATTCTGTTCAAAATTCTATCCCTCAAGTTTTATGAAATCCCTTAGTTTTCTTAAAAACTGTGTTTCTTTATATTACACTTAGTGCAAGGATAATATAATTATGTGATTTATGTTGTACTTATGGAAGATTTATCTCTTTCCTGTCTGCTTCATACCTAAATACATGGAATAACACCACCCACTGGTAAGAGCAGGAGGTATTTATATCAAATTTAATTCCAGTATAAAGTGTGGAGAATATCCATGTTATCTGTCGGGTTTTGAGCTTGTTCAGTGCTTTCTAATTTTAATAGTAACATTTTGCATGATGAAGGGGTAGATAGTAAAGGAAATAAATAATCCAGGAAGAATCAGATGTGGGGCAAAATGGTAACTAAAAATTAGATATTAAGAAATACTAATATAACCACGTTTATTAATCACTGTTTTACCCCACAACTTAAATCATGCTTCTCTGCCCAAAAAAGGTCATGTGCATATTGGTTTGCATTAGATAGTTGCTCTGTAGGAACGTCACTCTGAAAAAGTTGCCATGCTGATCATTCTGCATTTTCCTTTGTATGAATGCTCTTAGTTCAAACCATATATGCATGTTAGCACAAGCACCAATGAAGTTTTCTTGGCTATAAGCCATGTGCATATGAGATGGACTTGCATGTGCTATTAACTTAATTTTGCATGAAATATTTGCATTTACACACCACAGGGCTAATACTGTCCTCAGACAAATGTGTTTGACTCCTGTCAATATTTACTGGGAGATTTTTGCAAATATCTGAAGGCAGAATTTGATCCAATGCATTTCTTTTTCATTTCTGACTGCAAATTGAATAGAATTCAAAAACTCAATCCTCTTTTTCCTTTGAAATATGAAATGCATGAATAATTTACATTATATATATATGTATATGCAATGTATACATACATATATATATAAATATTATAATATAATATGTTTCCAAATATGCTTTTAGTTGTCATCAGTAATCAACTTAAGAATTCAGGAAAAGAAAACCCCAACTTTTAACCTCAGGAATAATACTGCACGAAGACTGAATAAACTTGATTTTCTAAGCAAAATCCTACATTTTATATTGAAAACCAGAAGATAATAATTTATGCTCATTTCAAGTGGCTAAACTTAAAATTATGCAGGTGAACTATGCCAAGAGCATTGTTTATTTGTTTATTTGTTCCCCTTTTCTTCATTTCTACATCTCTTTGATTATGTTTCATTGCATAATGTATTTTGATAAAAACAGTTCCACATAATTATGCATGGACTGGATAAACAGGATTTGGGATTTACTTTAATCTGGATAAAAATCATGAGTGTATAGAATAAGCATAATTTCAATCATATCCCTGTGGTATACACTGGCAAAAGTTAAATTATAAAAAAATTATTTACAGTGTATATTGTTTCATGAAAGATGTCACTAGTCCCAAAGATTCAAAGATATTACTTTCATTTTGTAAACATCCTGTTCTGTTTTTCCTAAACTCTATTTGCCTTATTTTCCCCTCTTTATTCCAATGTTATCAGTCCAGCACTGATAATAGCATGCCTGTGATGCTTACCCTAAAAAGATGGTTGAGATCCTTTTTTAAGTTATGCATGTATTTTTTACAGTCCTGCCCCCACTTCTTTCCATGGAACTTCTGTTCATCTGAATCACCTTATTGGTTTATTTTTCCTCTTAAAAGAGCTCCAAGAAGTAAATAAGTGGGACATGCTCTGAAAAGTATTTTGCCAAATATACATGTCAATTAAAATTTTGGATATGGGACGGATGCCTTTTTATTTTGAGTTTTACCCAGTACCATGAAAGGAGACAGCAAGTCAGAATTTTCATTCATAAATTTGTGGAATCTTCTCCTGCACACATCCAAGCAAATGAGTGATTTTACTTTTATGAAAAGTTCTCTTGGCCACAGTGATCATACAAGTACAGCGGAGCACACATCTATCTTGAAGGTTCAGAACCAGCAATGCTACAGTATCAAATAAAGGGCAGGTTCATCTTATCAAGGCATCCTTTGTGAGAAATTGACAACTGCTCAATGGATGACACCACTGCTTTTGTTAGTTTTGCTTTTCCTCCCACTGTGGTCATTTCTTATGACACAAACAGTTCTACCAGTAGAACTAATTCCAGTAATATCTTTGAACCAGAGAATTAGAAAAGTAAATTAAAGTTTCAAAAAATAGGATTTAAATAATTCTTTATGCCATCAGAAGGCTAATCCATATTAGAAGTTTTTTGAACAAAAACTAGCAGTACTTGTTTTAAACAGAGGGAATATGTAATCATGGTGGAAAGTGACACTGCTATTTGTCTGCATGTCATAATGCAAATCCTAAAACATATAAACCTATCAGAAAGTATCTCAGATATGATTAGCTGTAATGCTGTTCTTTCATGTTCTATAGTAAGATCACTTAAAAAACATAAATGGCTACATTCAATCAAGTCACAGAAAATAAGACCTCAGAAAAAAAAAGGGGGACTTTCAAGTATGTCAATCTATTTGCAGTATCAGTTTCTCACTGCATTGTATTCTGTGGTCCAATGTCTCAAAAACAAAGACAATTAACAATTTTCCAACTATCATTATACATTTGAAAAAATATAGACTGGTCAGCTTCTAACTTCTACAGACATTAAATTTTTCTCTTGATGAGGGTGTTTACAGTCTAAGAAACTGATTTCTGTCCTCCTTAACTAGCAATGTATCGTATCTCAGAGATCACCTTTCAGGTGTCCTCAGAAGCTGTAATAAGACTATGAATGAAGAATAATCCACTGCAGCTCCAGTAATTTCAACATAATGACTGAAAACAAAGCATTCTAATTCTTTATAAGGTTTGTAGACTTCAGATCTTACTGAAAGGTGAATTAGCTCATCATCATTCTGCTTCTCTTCTCTCACTACTGTTCGAAGGACGTTCTTCATATCCTAGGGGGAAAAAAAAAACCCGAAAGAAAGAATCAGATTTGACTGCAACATTTTCCTGTATGAAGAAGAGGAATCATCAGAAATAATACTAATTCTGTGTGGAGCCCAAGAGCTCCTGGAGCAGAATTATTACCACCTATGACATAGTTCACTTTTTTCTAAATGGTTAAAGCCCTTGGATATGTTTTGACCTTCTGCTTATAGAAATAGCTAATTTCTGTAACTAGTGATAACAGAAATAGTGAACTATCATGAATTAATTTCATTCATCATTACAAAACAAACTAAGACAGACAAAATGTTAAGTGTGAACACATATCCCCACCTCATTGGACCTCGTCAAGGCATGGGAATTGTTCCCTGTAATTAGTGCAAAATGTATTATTCAAATTGTTCAAAAATTTCATTTAGCATTTAATTATGCTAATTTCAACATATCCTGAGATCCATGTTATGCAGATGAGATCCAAATAGAGATTAAGTATGCGTAGCCTATGACACAAACTACATTTATTCCTGCCTCTCTGTACCTTCAGCTGCTTTTTTTTTTTTTTCTAGGTTAATTTTTGTATAGATTAGTTTCTCAGACCATTTAATGAAGAGAGATTAAGGCAGGAATAAATAGATAACGTGCGAAAGGACCAAAATTCCTCTTCCAGTTTATGACATCTTAAATTGTCAGATGAACTTCAGAGTCTACCTTTATCTTTCCCTCTATGTTCTGGATACTTGCTACTCATAAATAAGTCTGACTGATTCTAGGATAAGAAAGCCTTAGTAAAATGAGCTTCAACACACCCCAAACAAACCCACTAAACACAAGAGCCCTCTTGTGCTCTCTTCAACTGCTGCCTGGCATTTAATGTTTGATCCCACCTATATTTCAACAGAGGAAACATATGACAGATTTCCAGTTAAAGGAATATCTTTGACTGACTGCAGCGACTGGATCATCTCTCGTATTGTCATATTAGGAAAGGCTGAGAGACCTGAGATTGTTCAGCCTGGAGAAGTGAAAGATCAGTGGGGAGCTCATCAATGTGAACAAATACTTCAAGGGAAAGTATAAAGAAATTGTTCCAGGCTCTTTTCAGTGGTGCCCAGTGACAGGACCAGAGGCAATGGACACAAACTGAAACAGGAGCTTCTATCCAAACATCAGGAAACACTTTTTCACAGTGAGGATGACTGAGCACTGGCACAAGTCACCCAGAGGTTTATGGAGTCTCTGTCCTTGGAGATATTCAAAAGCCATCTGGATGTTGTCCTGGGCTACCAGTTCTAGGTAGCCCTGTTGAAGCAGGGAGATTGGACAAGATGAACTACAGTTGTCCCTTCCAGCCTCAATCATTCTGTGATTCTGTTGGTATAGAATGTGGTGTTTCCATGTTTAATGACTATTATTGTAGCTAATACTCTGATTTGCTTTGACTTGTACACTTTCTAAATATTTTCTGTGGAACAGATGGCAATACCTGTTCCAGAACTGAGGACAGAAAATCTAAAAAGTGTCATGAATCTCATTATTTATCCAAACAAAACAAAGTTGTCAATTCCCCAAACATTTGCTAGCTGTCTGAGGTTAGAGCACATACATGTCTCCATTTCTGTTGTCACAAAGGTGTCTGATACATGTATGAGTTATACCTTCCAGTCATCCTGAAAAAGAGAATTAAGACAGACTTCCTTTTCACTCAAAGAAAGACCACATTCTTCAAGGCAATATGAATCATGTTCCTACTATCCTCACTAAACTTCAATCACTTATTCCACATAATATATTTTACTTCCACTTTCATCCTCTCTAAGCACATCAAGTAGATAAACCTACATTATTTGATGTGGAATAAGTTTTATTCCAGACAGGAAGAGATGACTGAACTTCTATTTGATAACTGTCAATAAGAGACAACCAGAGCCTATGGTCACAGCATTTTCTTTTTATTTCTTTTTTTTTTGAGTGGGGGCTAGGGCAGATAGAGGGGGAAGACTGATTTTGTATCTTACTACATGTCTTTTTTAGAAGATCTGTGTCTCTTGAATTATGCATGAGTTCTGATTATGAACATGATTCTAACCATGAGAATGAAAGATTTTTCTCACCAGGGACTGGTGGAATAACTACTGAGGAGATACTGAAAGTAACAATAGAAGTGTGTCAGCAAAGAATGAAGCAATTGAAACCCAAACCTGTATTCAAATGCTTTATTCATTTTGGATTTGTCATTGAAAATAATTCTATGTAAACAGCAATTCTAGCTTTACCACTTTCAAAATTTTATTTTGCAAATTATTTTATTTTTATATTACCTAGTCCTGCATTCATATAATTTCAATATTATGTTGGGTTTTAGTTGTTTATAAAAGTGTATTTTAAATTTTTCTTTTTGCATTAGAGTGTGATTTAAATGTGTTTAAACGTTCCAAAAACTGACAAAAAATGAAAAGAAGTGAAATGCAATATTTAGAGTTTTATTATTTTTAAGATAATATGATTTTGAAGACTTCATGAATGATTTGCTAATATTTATTGTTGTCAATATGTGTACACATAGTGTATTGATGTTGATTGCCACAGTATAAGATCATTTTCCATAAAATTGTTCCTACTCTACACAGACAATCAAAGCTATCTGTGAGAAGCAGGTACTTCCTCATTAACATAAGCTAAAACTTGATGAATATAAAATATTTTATCAAAGTAATGAAAATACGAATATTAGGAATGTACATGGAGGCTTGCATTGGCAAGACATCTGTACTATGCAACATAAAATTTAATTTGTAAACATAAAATTCTGTATAGTGTCAGCTACTGGGCCTCACTACATACAATATGTGCTATATGATAAGCTCCTTTTAGTAATGTAGTATATAGCAATGTTTTAACAAATTATCTTCAAATAAGCTTCTTTCTTGCATTTCTAAATGTGTGTTTGTGGAACAATCTTCAAAACTTCATTGGAAATAAGTGTTATCTGGTCACCTGTCTTCTTTCTAGACATTTGACAATTGTGGTATTAGAGTTAATGTTATTCCTCTCTGATGTACAACAATTATTTTAGAGTGTAAGCTCCATGGGGCAGGGACATTTTAATCACAGATACTTGAACAGAGTTTAGTATCTTTCAGATGTTATTGGCATATAAATAGCTAGTAACTTATATGCAATTATTTTAGAATAGTTTAATGTTAAGTATAAATAATTATCAAAATAATTGTTTCTTTAAAGAAATACCCAAAGTATCTTCAGAAATATGAACCTACATACATGGTCTGCATGCGTTTTGCTTAATGGTAAAGTACAATCCCTTGATAAACAGAAGCTGATGTGAAAAATAAATACAATTTATCCTTAGGCTGTGCTCTTGACATTCTAACAATTCAAATACCTTTTACTGTAAGTACCTCTGATCTGAAAGTACATTTCCTATTTTACATCCTATAAAAAATGGAACTCTTCTAAATTTTATGCAGATAGATGTATAGTAAAACAATTCATTCAAAATAGATCTTTGTGTACTCACATGACTAGAGAACGATTTCCAAATAGACACCTGCAATTTTTCTCCACTTATATCATTGACTGGACATATTTCGTTATCAGTTTCTCAATATCATTCATTAAGTTAGTTGCTACAACCCACAATATTTATATTTTTATATAATTAGATTTAAATAAAAAGAGTAATTGCATACTAAGCTATTTCTAGTGGTGTGAGAGATACTGAAAACAGAGTGGCACCACAGAAGCTTTTAATTTATCATATTTTCTTTTGCTTATTGTTGAATGCTGGCTTTTTATGAGTATGTATAAGTTTCATGTGGTGTCCTATAGCTCATAAAATTTCTGTATATATGTGTGTTGAAACATTCTGTTTGTTATTTCACAGCATTGATTTCCATTAGAAATCATAGAAACCTTTTAACTCAGTTAAATATACTAATATTTAATTTGTAAGTCATAGCTTGGCTTGTGTGGACAGAAGCCTCATATCAGACGTATTCATCTTCTCCGTTAGCGAGGAATATGAGTTGTGAATATCTTTATGAAATGAGTGCACAGACCTTTATTGTGCTGAAGTAAGAATTAACATAGTAACAAGTGAATGCACTTTGAATATATTTTCTTCTGTGCGGTCATATTTACATGTTTGTAGAAAAACAGGGCACAGGATAAACAGGAATTGATTTATAGACTAATTAATAACAAAAAGACACATCCTGTTCACATATACAGAAGACTAGTAGCACCAGTTCATGTTTTGTTCTTACAAATATGCAACAGAGGTAGCCAGTCCCAAGGAAGCATACAACCCATTAACATCATTGACAGCAGATAACAGAATTTAACAGAAAGGAAGGCTGTTGCATAGTGATATGTCAGGCCCGTTCCTTTACCATAGCAAGGAGAGTCACAAGGTGGGCAGAATCAGAAATGCTTACTGATTCTAAAAAAATCAGAGGTAACATGATCCTAGACAGCTGAGAAAAGCTCACGCATTATGACCGCATTGCAAGTAGCTCACTTTTTCTCTTCTAAACAAAATAGCATGTTGCCATGGTACGCAAGAGGAATCCCATGGTTCTACTTCAGGCAAACTCCCATTGTTCTGAGTAAGACAAGAGCAAGGACCACAGCAAAAAGCCCTATGGTTTGCTGAACTAGTCATCTGCCTATGTAAATATGCATAACAACACTGTTTCAGTGGCACATGCTGCTTTTTTTCTGATAAAAATCTAAGTCTTACACTTACAAGAAGAATATACTTAACATGAAAATCACATTAAAATGCCTCCTGTCTGAAAATATATCTGATCTTGTTCACATAGCTCTCATTTTACAAATGTCATGGTTACTTCTTCAAAAACCTCTCTTATATTAAGTGACATATTAGTCTAAATAGGTGAAATTCAGTCAAGACTCTCCCTTCAGCCATTCTATTTGTTAGTTTACTGCAGTATATTTATTCATATACCTTGACACCATTTCTTGCAATGAAAGAAATCTTAATAACAAATTTTATAACCACTACATACATTAGTATGTACATTGGCATTGACACTATATAAACTTTGCAATATAGATTAAACACTATGCACTTGTTGAATTATGATATTCTGACAGCTCTTAGGGCCACCTCTATTTGTATATCACTTCTTTCTTTCTGTCCAAGAAGAAACATAAAAATTATATAAAGCAACTTTCATAGCATTCACATGAAATTCTTATGCTTCTCTTTCCAGGTCCTGAAGGGATTTCCAGAATGCTTACAAGCTGATATTTGTCTGCACCTCAACCAAAATTTGCTTCAGAATTGCAAAGCTTTCCATGGGGCCAGTAAAGGCTGTCTTCGAGCTTTGGCTATGAAATTTAAGACAACACATGCACCGCCTGGTGACACTTTAGTGCACTGTGGAGATGTTCTCACTGCTCTTTACTTTGTGTCAAGAGGCTCCATTGAAATCCTTAAGAGTGACATCGTTGTAGCCATTCTTGGTAAGCAGATGAGTACAAGGCATGTTAAGTCATAAAAACAGAAATGAAATATCGATTGTTGTCCTTGGTGAAGGAAATTTGTTAATGCATTACTCACTGTTATTTAAAACCAGGCAGAGATATAATTTGTTTAAGGAGCAAAGTCTACATTAGAGTAAGAATTCACGTGCACCAAAGAGCCCGCAGCCTTGGATGTCTAAAATATAAGAGCAGAAGTGAGTAAGATGTATCCCCAGATAAGTGGTAAGTTGAGGCAACTAGGTATCAAGTTACTCCAGTTCTGATTATCCTGCAAGAACCAAAGCCAAGCTTACTCTTTTCTTGAACAGTGTATGAGGGCACCGAGCCACATAGGCTCCATATATACTAAGTGGAGAAAAGCATGTTATCTGCTTTAGGCATTTAAAATGTCCTCTAAATGTTTTCAGAAATGTCTGCTTCAACCACTGACTATATAGAAGAGAATAACAAATTAATCTGATCTAGATTAATATTTAAATGTACCAACACCAGCATCACCCCTATATTTCTTATTAATACATTCTTGTATATATAGCATGAGGAGCTGCTTCTTTTCTTTCCCAATGAAGATGGCTCAGAGAAACATTAAATCCATCTGGGAGCTCACCTGCAGCTCGTGATGTCTCTTATGTGGAACCAATAAGACTTCAATAGCTACAGCAATTTTTAAAGTACAATAACTAAAATCCTACCTAAAAAGATTACTGATTTTTTTTTTTACAATTTAATATCAGGTAATAAGACTGCAAATAATAATTGAGTAGATAAGTAAGGATTTTGCTGTATGGAAACCTACAGCAGCTGTAACATTATTCATATGTTCTACTTTCTGTTTCTCATGCAATGTCGGAACTTACAGCCAGAAAAGTAGCTGAAGCAAAACGGGGACTGGCAGCAGTATGTAGCTATCAAATCACTTGTGACTGATTATTCTGCTAGTACTTTGTAGGGTGGATATATGAGCAGAAATACAAAGGTGAGCCTACAGAAATCCTTCCCTAGGTTTAGATGGTATTATTAAGATAATTTGTCATACTGTTGCAACTCATCAGTTGGGACAGCTTTAGACACAACCAAAATAGTTGTACAAGTGTTAACACTGCACAGGCAAGTGTAACACTAAGGTTTCTACTTGTGTGTTTTCCCCTGATTATGAACAGTGGTTCAGTGAGGATTTTATCTCTTGCATCAAAAACATGCAGATTTCTATAGCACTCACAATCAAGAAAAACTGACAAGTTTATGCACTCCAATGGTTGAGTTTTGCATGCTGTGCACATCAGATCTGTGTACTCTCACAATGCAGAGGAAAGCCACGTATTTGCAAGGCAATGCCACTATATCTCTTCCACCCTACAGCTCCTCACAGCAGTGACCACAGTTTGGACACCCACTCTCCCAGAGAATGGGGGTCCAGGCAGAAAGCGAGATGGTTGTGCGCAACTGCAGCCAAAAGGAACTACTCTGTGGGCCCACATCTGTTGCATGCTCCATGAGGCAGGAGCCTGCCTGATAGCTGGCTCCAGTCAATGAGTCTGTGGTATGTTGAAGAATCTGCTAAAAAAAAGGACAGAAGATGATGCAAATGAACATTACTCTGCAATGAAATCACACAGAAACTTAACAAAGATTATCAATACTTAGTCAAACATGTTTAGGTAATTCCTCTTTCTGAAAAATCTACACACAGAAATGGACATAAAAACCACTCAATGCTTTTTTCTCTTGGGTTGAGTAGACTTCAGTCCAACAGAGGTAATATGGATAAAGTTTCCACCCTTAAGAAGTACTGCAGCTTCATCACAGAAATCAGAGTTTTAAGAAATGTTGCTTTTGCCCCACAGTTTCATGCTGCTGAGTAAGGTCTGATCAGTGCTGACCTGACAACAGTAATTCTGTGCCAAATACTTTGAAAATACAATGGCTGTGGATCTCATATAATCTACCACCTTTTCCAGCTTTGCAAATAAGACATAAAAATACTGCAATAATGTCAATAGTCATATTGCAAGGAAGGGATTTTATGCCTTGAATAGGGACTTCTGCATGCATAAACATTAAAGCCAGAAGGAATATTAGATTATATTGGCTAATCTCCATTGTATCACTGATTCCTGGTACATTTCATACCTTTAACTATCTCTTATGTCTAAGGAACTGTGTTTGATGAAAGAAAAGTAACGAGTTTTGTTCTGAAGATGTAGCAAGATGAAAAAGTGATCATTTTTCTTGTTGGTTTATTTCCATAGTTAATATTTTTATTGTTGAAAGTGTGTGCTTTATTTTCAGTATAAAATTATCTTGCTTCAATTTCTTTCCCTTAGTTATTGCTATGCATTCCTTATTATATGCAAGAGGCATTTAGTACCAAGTAATTTTTCCTCCCTATAAGGATATATGCAATATAATCAGGTTACCTCTTAATTTTCCTGTTGATAAGCTAAACAGACTGTGCTCTTTAAGATCCTCACTGTAAATCAGCCCTTAAGTTCATTTTTCATCTTTTAGCTTCTTGTTCACCCAGTTTTCAGCTTTCTTTTTAGAAAATGGAGAAACCAGAACAACTTGCAATAACCTAATATAAAAGACACAAATGTTTTACAGAGAGGCAAGATCACACCTGTATTCTTTTTTACCACTCTACTGTTTCTCAGTTGCTATGTCCACTATGCTTTTCCATACATGTTTTCCCAGTTCCATCCCAAACCCCATTTTGCAGGTAAGCCCTGCTAACCACAGGTTTAGAGAGTATTTTTCACTGGTTTGTGGCTGCAGCTGCTCTACATTGATGAAGGTTAGATGAAGATTTGGGGTAAAATGAGCAATTAAAGAGAGATAAAAATTTCAGCAAACAAGTACCACGAATGCGTGAACATGGATGGAAAAGAATTGTAATAGTATCAGAACAGAGGCAGACATGTTTAAAGAGCAACTTCAAAGTTTTGGAAGTTTTGCCTATCCTCTGAAAAATATAAAACCAGTCATTTTCTAGTATATGTATATATTTCAAGTATGGTCTGCTTCTTCATGTAATTCTTAACAAAATGAGATTCCAGGCCAGGGAGGTCATGGACTCTACTGAACAAAAGAAATTTCATCTTTGTCATCATAACAATATGATTTAAATCATCAATAATGTTTTTACAAGATAAAACAAAGGAGCCTGCTCTAGTCGTGCTGTTTTGATGGAACTGAAGAAAAACTGTGATGAAAATAGGTTTCCCTTTAACTTAGTCCAATTATATGGCTATGTATGTCCAATTATATGCCTATGTACTTTCAATGCTTTTAATAATTTTACTTTTGATTTACAACAAGATATTTGCAATGGTAACCTGATTGTGTCACTTCATGTAAACCAAGTATTCTACACCATTATCATAAAGAAATATATCATTCAATTTACTGGTTTATTCATGTTTAAAATAATAATCTCCACTTACTTATCCTTCTGCAGGGAAAAATGATATTTTTGGAGAGATGGTACATCTTTATGCAAAACCAGGAAAGTCAAATGCAGATGTGAGAGCTTTAACTTACTGTGATTTACATAAGATTCAGCGAGAAGATCTGCTAGAAGTTTTGGATATGTACCCTGAATTTTCTGATCTCTTCCTCACCAATCTAGAATTGACTTTTAATCTGAGAGACGAAACTGCAAAGGTACATATGATAAGCGATTTTTTTTTTTTTTTTTTCATAATATTGGGCTGAATCTGTTGCACAATAACAAAACCTGAAAATAGTAATTGAAAAAACAAGGTTAGCAAAATTAAAAGTTAAAGCCTGAGGCCAAATCCTACTTTAAAAAAATATATATCCTTACCTGATTACTCCTACTGAAGTCAGTTAAACTCAGCAGAAGTCAATGGAATTATTTGGATGATGTTAATTTAACAGGATTTGGTTCTATATTTAAACAGTATTAAAGTTTCAGCCAGGGGGATTTCAGATATTTGTTAAAGCCTTGGAAAATAGGGGTTTTTTTTCAGATGACTATAGCCTGGGTCACTACAAGGGGAACTTTTGACACTAAATATAATTGTACAGCCATAAAATAAAGATAAATCAGATTATTCAGATTCATTCTGTGACTAATAGAAAAAAATTAACTGCCTTTCAAACATGAATTTTTAATTCTCTTATCTTGAAGTACACCCTACCTCCTAGGAGACTAAAAGTATACAAGGGACTTTTCAAATTTCAGTCAGCCTTCAGATTTGCAGGAATTTCTTGGTCTCTTTTTCCCACAGTGACTATCCTAAGTGTCCCCTTTTGCACAGAATGCATCTTCAGGAAAGTAGAGAAATTATCAGAGTTTTCTTATTGCAGGATCAGTCTGAATTGGGAAAGAAAGGGGATGTTTGTTTAGAAGGAGAAAGGGGAAAGGCTGTTGCCCAGATCATGCTACTGGGGCAAAAGCTTTTCCTAGAAACTTCCAGTATACACCAGCACTGGCCACATTGCTCACTGAATTAGTAGTTTACATTTTATTATTTCTACGATACTGCTATTTTATGGTTTCTGACTATACTTTTAAGGAAAACCAGAGGTTCAGTGAGAAGGAAGTAACATAACTTGGCTTCAAAGGCTTTCTGAGAAGCAAGAAGACAATGAACACTAAGTATTGGTCTGTAAATGATAGGGACATCTTTTCTAATAACATGTGGATCTTCAGTTAAAAAATTAAACCAAATATAACTTCTGACAAAAAATCCACTTCTTTTTATGCTAACCCTTATTTTTTAATAAAAGATCATTCTGAAAATAAAAGACCAAATCTATTCTGTATTTTAAAAGTCATCCTTTTGTGTTTATTGAAAAGGTCATCATTATTAATTACATGTGAGATACAATACAATGAATTTATAGTCTAGTGATAAATTTAAGTTAAAACTGTAAGTCCACAAATTTGAAAAATTTCTTGAGGATAAGTTCACATTAAGAATTTCAGTTTGAGCAACTATTTCCTGCAATTACATTGTCATCAATGTTTTATCATCATCTTTACTTAGATCTGAGAAAATTGAAACAAAATTCCGTCTTCTGTGTTGTAGTGTAGAATGCACAAACAAAATCCTCACTCATCATGTTCCTTAGAAAGTTTTTGATTGTTACTTACTGCTGTATTAGCTACTAAGAAAAAAATCGCTAAACTTCATGGAGACAGGGAAGGAAGGACAGGGTAATTCATACCTCTGAGCTTGCAAATCAGTTTTCTCTATCAATTCCTCTTGCTTTTCACTGACTATTGGAATCCAGAAACTCATCCCCCAAAAGAAGAGATGAGACCATCCTGATCTTCAAAATCACCCAGATACACATTTGTTATGTGAATAACAGGTGCTTCTGTCTTGACTTGTGCTCCTGTCCTCCTATTTATGTAAAAGTGCCTTTTTCTTCCTGCAGTTATTCTACCAGTGGGCCATCACTGAACCACCTTATCCACCAGATTTACAATGAAGGGAATAGGGAAAGATATAAGCACTTCCCACTTCTTTCCCACTGCCCTTCTCCCCCATGCAAATCTGTTTACTGGAGTGAGGGAAACCTTCTAGCACAGGGAAGGGAAGGGAAGGGAAGGGAAGGGAAGGGAAGGGAAGGGAAGTAGGCTGAAGCCAATGCCTTAGGTATGTACACAAGGAATATAACGTCTTTTATTTGCTTATTTGTAAATTTATCAGTTTTAAATAACTAGAAAGAGTTAAATGCATCTTATATTTAGTGTGCAAAAAAAAACCCAAACAAAACACATTCATCTTCTGTAAGATGGATAGAAAAAGACAACACTGTGTTCTGCTATGGTTGTATCTGAATGAACTGACTCTGATAGAGAGGAAGGGAGCATTTAGAAAGATAAAACAATTAGGACTATAGTGTCTGGTGTTTGTTAGCCTTGCATTTATTGTTTTAAAATGTAATCTTTATAATTATTACCATGTAGTTAAATCTAAATCTCATTACAATCAGTTATCACATTACTTCTTGTATGTAGTATACATTCTCAATTAGAGGTTATTTAATTTTTTTTTTCATTAATTTCTCTAAGATTACTTTAACCACATCTATGTAACTTCGGAAAGCTAATACGTGGAAACGTCCTTCCATGCAAACTTCTTATCAGGATAATTTTGTTTCACTATCAGGTGGTGACATTGCTGGTTTTGTTAAATCTGCGTGAACTTTTTAATGTTGCCATTGAGCAATACCATTAGCTGGGGATGGAGGTGTTGATGCAGACTGACTTGTGTAATATTGTCCTTTTTAAAGCTTGAACCTGATTAGCAGTCAATCACTTATTGAAAACCTGCTCTTTAGATGGGACTAATCTGTCATTATGTTTCATATTTCATTAATCAAGTCTGACCTTGTAATAAGATCACAAACTACTAATGATACGGATGGAGATAACTGCAAACTACGAAGACGGAAATTGTCCTTTCAAAGTGAAATAGAGAAAGGTAATTAACTTCATTTCTTACATTAGACAGTACTGCTTCATTATTCATTGGTATTCCACTTGGTAATGAGGGGTACATTAGGGTCCCATGTTGCTGCTACTGTAGCACCTCTTGAGAACCCAGCTGAGCAGTAAAAACATTCTGTGCATTGTCCCCTATATGGTTATATATGACCAGAGAACTTCAGTTTCACCCTTTCATATCTATCAGTTCAGAGCTGTTCAAACACTAAGGGACTTTAGTGTCTTTGGGATATATACACATATATATATAATCTCCTAAACAATATTTATTTTCTGACACACCATGTTTTAAACTGCTTGGAGAAGCTAGTCTATTGGATATTTATTAGCAGAGTTGATTTTATTTCCTCATCAAAGTGCTTTGTTGAACTTGATGCTAGGTAGTGTTTCTCCCTGGAATCAAAATATTTTGTTTTCAGGACACAGTAGATTCACCATAGTCAGATTTTGTTTCATATGGTAATATGTAAATGGTTGTCCTGGCATGAGTTCAGGTAACATTTTCTGTGTTTACATTCACCTTAGAGGCTTTTGGGAGTAATCTTAATGCAGGAAAATTGAGTGAAATATTAAACTATGTCACCAGTATTCCATACTGCTAAATAGCAGGAACTGTAGATAGTAGCTGTGGTCAGACGCCAGCAGTCATGAAGACAGCTAGGCTGATATTCACAGGGTATTCATTTTTATGTAGGGAAGGCACAATTCCTTGAATAATATTACACTTGTGAGGTCCAGTGGTTTGTCTGACAAATTACTGCTTCCAGTATGCCTGTCTTTCACACTCCACAGGTAAACCCCAATCCTACATGTAGCATAATACCTATAGAGTTGCAGAGTAGTTGATAATAAATGGGAACACTTTCAACATATATAACAGGTATAAGGCTCAATGAAGGAAGACTTTAATCCAGAGTGTGGCTACTCAGAACAATGACATTGCTGTTCGATCAAAGTGTCTTTAGGGCAGGAAGCCAAGACTGACAACAAATCTGTCAGGAAAATGTCGCCATGAAATATTCAATCTGCTCTTCACAAAGAATCTGTTGACAGAGGTGCTTTGCCTGAATAACCTTTGCATTTCTTATGAGAAAACATATGCTGTCACCTAGGCAAGATGGAAGTAATCTTACATGTTGTGCCTGCTGCAGAATTACAAATAAGCTCCTCAGGTGTCAATGTGGTACCAAGACCCCTAGGCTTTTGTGGTTCCTGCCCAGCAGATTACACTTAACAGCCTCTTGGAGACATTCATTTGCATGTTACTTTTGAAAGAATATGATTTTCCACAGTTCTCTCCTGGAAAAAAAAAAAACAACTTGCACAATTTTGTGAGAATGCTGGAGCAGGTCCAGAGAAGAGAAAGTAAGCTGGTGAAGGGCCTGAAGAGCAAGTCTTATGAGGAGCAGCTGGGGGAACTGGGGCTATTTAGTCTGAAGAAAAGGAGGCTGAGACCTTAGCACTCTCTACAACTATCTGAAAGGACATTGTAGAGAGGTAAGCACTGGTCACTTCTCACAAGTAACTAGTGATATAATAAGAGGGAATGGCCTCAAGCTGCCCCAGAGGAGGTTTAAACTGGACATTAGGAAAATTTTTTTCACTGAAGGTTTTGTCAGACATTGGAACAGTCTGCCCAGGGAGGTGGTTGAGTCACCATCCCTGGATGTGCTTAAAAGCCGTATAGGTGTAGTGCTTGGAGATGTGGCTTAGTGGTGGACTTGGTGGAGTAGGGTTTATGGTTCAATTCAATGATCTTAAAGGTCTTTTCCAACCTAGATGATTTTATGATTCCATGAAGAGACAAGACTGGTTACAACCTCCTTAATCCTGGTCATGACTATATAGTATCTGGTAATTTCTGAGTTAAGTAGAAGTGCAGTACACTGGAAGTCCATCTGAGGAGAAGATAAAATCATAGGAGTAATTTGCCAAGAAATTAATATACTTTTGGCCCACTGGCTTACTGCCCGTCTCTGGTCCCTGTTCACATTCTCTATATGTTGCCATAGCTGCAGCAGACACCTCGTAGATCTCTAGTTCTTCAATGTCACTTCTCTGTGGCCGGTCCTACATCCTGTATGAGGTTGTAGAGTATGAGAGGTTACTACTGGCTCGTAAAGTAATATTCTATTGATTTCAACAATGTACATATAGGAGGGTCTGTCATCAAATTTTGATCCAGCACAGCTGGTCTGTAAGAAATATTTGGGGATGATCCTGCAGAGTGCCTCAGAAGAACTGAAGTAGAAAAGGCAGAGTTCCTGAACTCACAGGTGGCAAATACATACCTGGCCACAGTATCCTTAAAAATAAAAAATGATGACTTTTAACAATCATATTTTGATTTCAGAATGACACTTTGAACAGGATAGAGACAACCAGCATTCATTATATTTTGATATTTTACATCTCACTAAATTATTGATTTGTAATTATTGGGGGGAAGGGGCAGGGTGGCTGCCCATGAAATGGTCTTCTTACTGACATTCTTTACTTTCAACTGTTGACCTACTAGCATATTATGCAGCTTAAAACTGTATTGTTTCCATCTTCAGTGTGATCATCAGTGATTTTCTCCCTTTCAGAGTGCTAAAAATGGGATTGTGTTATCTCAGGCTTTAGTTCATGCTAGCCTGATTTGGATCTTGTTGCCATGGTTACTCTTCCTGCACGAGTTTTAACAGGGGTTAAACAAAACCAACACAGCTCTCTGTTATGAATCTGCAGTTATTACCACTACTTTTCCAATTCCGTGCAAGACCTTTTCACTCCACCTATACATATTTCCACCATTTCTAATCTGTGTCAACAAACATTGATCTTAGCAAGTGCACTGGTCATAATGCGATGTTAAAGGGTACAAGGCTACTTGAGGAACCAGCATGTTCCCTGGTTTCCAGAAAGGACTATTATGCCAAAAGAGGTCCTCTGCAAAAATTAACACACACTACTTAGTGGCTTATTCTTGCTCTTACCCAAAAGAAATTCATTGCAGGACTTTCAGAACAATGGATGATGTTCCTTGCACAGGTGCAGGTGCAGCCTTAGCCAGTTGCCATAGATGCTTGACAGTCAGCCAAGAAACTCTCTCCATGACTGCTTAAAATAAGCAGTATTCCTGCCTGGCAGCTCCAAACAAAGCTCTCATCTGGGTTGGTAAGTTAGTTTCCTGCTGAGAACTGAGGGACAATTAGCTGTTCCATCTACATTCATTTTTATCTTTCAGTGGTGCAAAATACAAACCTTTCCTGCCTATTTCTAATTTTCCTTTAGTAATTCTGTGGGAGTTATCTAATTTCAAGGGAAATACATAGGGGCAAGAAGTTTTCCTTTTAGTCTTTTAGTACTGAGTGCAGATCTATTATCCCATGCTGAATGGGACAGTGCTAGAGTTGGTTACATGGATATGAAACCCAAACATACAGGTGAAAAATGCAAATGTTGCAGACAGATTGTACATAAGCTCACTGAGAGCTTGAAAACTTGAGTCTTTGAAAGACTTTTCTGGAGTTCAAGCATAATTACTTTTGCTAGCTTCTTGTTTAACTCTTTGTTAATGTAATTTCTAAAATCTTAACCTTCTTGGAACTGTTCCAGTGTCCAATTAGTCTCATTAAAATATATTCTTTGCATTTAATCTGAATTCATTTAACCCTTACCTGAAGGCTATGAAAATTCTGGACCTGTTCTGGGCACTCACGTGTAATTTTCTTGAAGCCCTAGAAGCAATCATGTACGAAATCCTTTCCAAGAATAAAACTGATTTGGGGCTAAAATTGCACTTGTTACATAGCCAAATCATAGCCACCCTTGGTTCTTTTGACAGGGCATATAAAATATTTCAACCATATCCAGGGTAAATAAAATTCTGGCTAAATAAACCAGCATGGTCATACTAACTGGTAATATAATGATGACCTCACTGAAATAAATCCTTATTCTGGATTTTTAGCTGTGATCAAAAAACAAGAACATCATCCCATCCCATGGACTGTAGCTGAGAGGAGGATAAGAACTCCAGTGGAGTTATATTGTTAAATTAGTAACAAGAGATTCAGGTAGCTAGCATTACTTAATCTTTACCTTTTGCCAGCTGGCCCAGAGAACACATAACAAAGAATTTTTATTTCCACAGCTGTGATTTTAGAAAGCCACAAAAGAAAGTTCTCATGAAATCTTGTTACATAATTATTGCATGCACTTGTCCGTGTTGACACAGACTGTAACAATCAAGTGGGATATATTTTATAGCGTTTCGTTTTTACCATATCATTAACTAAATAAACGTGTATTTAATTTCAATTTGAAGAGTTATGCTTCTTGAACAGACTTTTCAAAAAGTATCTAATGATCTATTCTCAAAGTAAGCACAGAAGCAAGAGCTCTAATAAACTTTTAATTGAATCTTGATTAGTATAGCTTCCTTAAGTGTGCAGTGCTTGTAGGTACTATCCCTGCTAAGAAGCCAAACCATATTAACATAGCTTTATTACATAAGGTATCCAGAGGCCATGGCTGGCAATATAGAAGACAAGGAAATCTTTAAGGAACTGATTCTCCTGCCTAAAGCTATGAGGTGAAGCAGTACGGAGAGAATGTGGAAACATCTCCCTGCCCCTGCTCTCTCCCATTCTTATCCTCTTCTCCCAGCTTATTTATTTAAATGCTTAGTTTATGAACAGATGACTCAGCCAAGCACCATGCTGTGTCTGCAGCAAGAAAGTAGGGTAAGAATGTGGTAACAGTGTTAAACTGTTAGTATTACGCTGATGAAGTCATGTTAAGCTTAATTAGAAAAGTGTTTCTAATATTCAGCTAGTGTCAGGTGGTTAAATGATCAGGAAACAACTAATATCTTGGCAGGCAGCATTCGGCTTGAAATGAGACCTCATGTATCTGAAATCTTACCTTCAGCATGAAACCCCTAACAAAAAGTATGTGGTCATCAGAGAGCCTATCACTGCAGCTTTCCATCTGCTTCTATTATTGCTATTGTTATTGCTGTTACCACAGTGCCCAGGAGCCACCTCAGGGAGCTTCCAGAGGTCCTGTTCACAGCCAGACAGAGCAAAGAAAATTCAGAGATAAGGCTGTAACTCCCTCCCTAACTTAGCTCATTGTACTAAAAATGGCACAAAATAATAAATGAAGAATTGCAGAGTCACTTCAACTTTTAAATTATTGGCTTTTTAAATGTGCCTCAAATTCAGTTATTCTAAACTAGCTCCTTTCTTGGTCCATTTTAAAAAAGGAACATAGATACCATGGAAAAGTTACCTAGTCCAGGATGGTGGGAGGACATGTCAGTATCTTCTGCTTTTCCCTATTTCCAGAATCATCTAAGCCTTCAGAGCTCAGAGAGGAAACACAGCAAAGGACACACTAACTTACCAAACTCTCACAAGCACCACCGAGACAGACAGTAATTCAAACAGTGTTCTCCAGTACAGTTCCTTTCCTCCACCATCACTATCTAATCTACTGGATTTTTTCAACAGAATTGCCAGGACTTTCTGTATCGATGGAATTTCACTAGTTTGTATCTTTAGGCTCCTCAGTGAAGACTTAGGAGGTCCCAAGTTATGAATGAAATTGGAATTAAAGGAATCTTCTATTATTAAAAACAGTCACATAAAAATAAGAACTTTAAACATATTTACTACTGAGGAGAAAATGTTTTAATTTTCCTAAAATACCACCAGTAACCTACTTTTCCTAGGAATAAGAATCTTGCTGCATTATTTTCTAGACAGACATCATTTTTCCTCAGTGTTAGTCAAATACTATACTCTTAGCTGACCATACATTTTATAAGCAAGGGGACCTAAAGGAAGGTGGGAAAACGGAAGGTAAGCATAATGGATAGAAGTGAGGAGGAAAGAGGAAAACAAAATATGTGCTATAGAATATCAGGGTTTCTACACCTCAGGTTTCAAGAGGTATTGTGT
This sequence comes from Todiramphus chloris collaris, assembly GCA_025345505.1. Classification (NCBI taxonomy): domain Eukaryota; kingdom Metazoa; phylum Chordata; class Aves; order Coraciiformes; family Alcedinidae; genus Todiramphus; species Todiramphus chloris. The sequence continues at coordinate 24,198,335 of JANVCC010000022.1, forward strand.
TTGGCGCTATTTCAGATTTTGCGTTCTGACAGGTCTACATTCACTGTACCAAGGTGCTGAACAAGGATACACAAATCCTTGTACAAATATAAAGAATACACAGAACCATGTGCCTAGTGGAACTTTAGATAAATTCTTTCTACCAGCTTAAGAAGCATCTCAAGAAATGTGTTTGCACCTTTAAGAATTCTTATCTGTGACATGTTCTGAAAAAGGCCAAGCTTTGGTGTAACTATCTGTTTCAAAACATTTTTAAGTCAAAACATCACTGATAGAAAGACACTATTTTCACTTGTTCTTTAGTTCACCTAAGCTTTGATGGATATTATGCTGTAGAAGAGCGTAACTATATATGATCTTCACAAAAAGAGAAATTGTAGTAATGTAGCCAGTCCTTATCATAGAAATCTGGCACTGTTGCTAAATTAAATTATTAACGAATATGTGATGACTTCAGGGTTCCTTACATTGCTCTTCTTTATTTCTCAAATTTATAATCCTGTACTCCTCAAGTGTGAAGAGACATCTTTATCACTCAGTAGGTACTGTTTGCTAGTAAGTATTTCCTCTATAAATAGAAAGCTGCAGTGCAACTTTCCACTTTGGAAAGTGAATTCTAGTGCAACTAAGCACCAAACTACTATGTGATTACTGAGATTACAAAAGTAAATGGAGCATATGTGAAAGGAAGCCTTTATATTAATCATCTCACTCTACTAAGCATTATTACTATATTATATGTGAGATATAAATAGTTTTTTTTTCTTGTTCAGAAACCCTTGCTATACAAAGTGCACTGCAGATTTTAACAGTACAGTTTATTTTCAGAGCTTTGGGCCAAACTACTGACTATACCAACTTCTATTCTTTCATGTGTGATTATTTGGGAAATATTTAGATGTGAACTTCTCAGGCCATCCAACAGACATTTTGCACAACTTTCTAACTAATTTTTTCATGCATGCTAATTTTGTGATATTTCTATACAGTTTTCCAAAAAGTAGATATTCTTTCATTCAATTAACGTGAACAGTGCTATAATCACCAATGATCTTTCACCAAGGAGCAAGGAAAATGTCTAGAAATATTAATTTATGCTTTGTTATTACTTTAAGTAAATAGTTATAAGGACTGCATGAATAAGCTTTCCTTAAAACTTTTTGCTTTTTCCTGTACTATTTTGTTATCAGGATTGTATTGGTAATGTGCAGTTGTTGGACCAAGCTATGCTTTCAGCACAAGAACTCAAACTTGTTTATGAAGGCAGCACTTCTCAGTTTCTCTGGTCATCAGTTATGACCTGAGATGATCATGATGGCAATAGAAGACTGTTGTGACAATGGACAAATTTCTCGTCAGCTTAAAAATGGTAGACTCTTTTGTTCAGGTTGTTCACCTTCTGGAATGGACTTTTGGATGGCCTTTTCTGGGACATGTTCCTTGTCAAGATATGAGTTGAGGCTGGTTTTGACAAAGATCCAGATGTCACAACATGCAGCATCAGGAATCTGAGGCTGAGTGTAGGCTAAGTTGAGTCTGAGATACATGAGCTCAAGCACTGAAATTCAGGATTTATAAATGTCTTAGGCTTGTTTAAATGAGTTCAGGGTAAGTTATAGTACTTTCTGATGTTTGAGAAGGCTTAAATACTTCTACAGAGAAGGCCAAAATCAGTTTTCAGACAAATATTCTGGTAGCAAAGGTGGAGTAGCTCTCATTTCAAATGTTGCATACAAAATGAAGCGCAGAATTGTATCTATTTCTTGTCACACATTTGTAAACATTGTGAGGATCACGTCTTTCTCCCACTGGAATTTAAATCCACTGAAGTTCTTCATAATGTTTCCTGTGAGATTGTTTGCAAATCAGTACAGTTTTCTCCCTGAAGATCTTAAATTCACCAAAATTAAGCAATAAAGAGCTAATAGAACTTGTGAATTAAAAATCCATTCTGAAGTCATCATTGGAAGGTCCTGTATGAACGTAATTTTCAAGTAAAAATATTAATTGCAAATTGTCTTAAGAGACCCAATTCAAAAGACCCAAGTCAAAGAAAGGGTGGTGACAGGAACAAGTGTCAGACATGTTGCCTGTGGATTTCATTGTTATAACAATATATTTTAAAGGAATACAAATTTCTTTAACATTTTTCTTTTACTTTTAAATAGATGAAAAATATGGCAAAAATCTATATCTTCAACTTAATAACAGTTATCTACTGAATGACCAGATGCTGAGTTGCTTTTCATTTTCATGTTTACAAGCAGTTATCTTCCTCCTTTTTAATATTCTTCCATTACCTTATCTGTATTTAGCAATGTACTCCATACTAGTTACATTTGACTAAGTATGAAGCAATCAGCAAGAAAAGATAATAAGGAGTATTTTGATTAGCAATTTAATAATCCTAGTCCCTGACTGGCATTCTATAGAGTAGTTTAGCATACATACAACTTGAGTAGACTTCTCTGAAATCACCCATCATTATATGTTGGTCCTCTTCCAGAACACATCTTTGAGATTTTTCACTTATCCGAGCCTGTTTGTGGTATTGTATTTAACTTACTATCTGAAATGCTTGGTCACCAACTTTTTATTCCAAATATTTGCTGCCTGTGGGCACATAAGACATTTTTCTGCTCTCCGATAAGGTAACTTACAGTTTTAAATTACAGATAACAAATAGTCATGATGACTAGCAAATATTTTGTTCATATATAGGAAAGACAGATTGACCACTACAGGAATATTTGTGAATATCACCTAAGAAAGAACTAATAGCAGTTTAACCAAAATACTTGGTGGGAATCTGAAGATCTGCAGATTTTAGAGCAATCAACCACCCCTCCTTCCAAGTCATAGTGTGCATTTCTCCTTACCAAGGGACATAGCATTAGATAATACAGTAGGTTTTTTCAAAGGAAAAGGAAGATGTCATGTCTTGTGAATGGAGTTATAGTTATGCAAATCATGCTAGGGATGAAGATTATCTGGTTTATGGTTTGGGATATAAATTCCTTTCTGTGGGGGTGAGGAAGTCATTCAACTGATTTCCTGCACAAAATCGAATTTGTCTAGGCATATCATGGGACTTTTTCTTTGAGGGCTGAAACAGGGACTAAAAATTTTCCCCTTTCTGAAACACTAGACTACATAGCTAGCCTGATTAAGTATGACAAATTCCAGTTAATGAAATTACAGTCATATTAAACAATGCTGCTCCACATGTAATATATTACTGACACTTTCACTATATTGTTTGCAGCAGATTGATATACTAAGAGAAAACATGTCTAAATCATGCAGACTGCCACTGTCTGAATAATGCAAAATTTCAGTACTACAGGCTGACCATGGCACACAAAACAAACTTGTTTGATCTCTGGTAACCATCTCACCAAGCTGGATTTTATGCCACTATTTCTGTGAGTCTATGTAATAGCTGTATTTCATTGGCCTCATGACAACCTCGTTTCTTCCCTTCCTTTTCCAGTGCAAGTGCAAAACGCAGGACACAAACATTCTGATAATTACTATAAAGATTTTGGAGTATCCAGACATCAAACACCACAGGACATTACCTGTAAACTTGGCAGGCACACAAAACACCTAAAGAGAATAAAATGAGTCCCATAAAGAGTGTAATTATGTTTGTACATGTTTGGTAAAACAAGAAGTTACAAAATAATCATTTTGGAAAAAAAAAGTAGTTTCTAGCAATCAGAATCAGAGAGTGAAACTTGTCTTACTGGAAAAGGAAGGAGGAAGCACTAGAAGGGAGGGGAGGGTGGGGGCAGGGAGGGCATGTGTTACTGATTACGTTTATTTTGGAAACAAAAGTAAGGAAAAGAGAAAACTTTTGGAGCCTGGAGTCTGTGTGATAGAAAGTGAATTTAGCCATACATATACACACAGAAATAGAATACTCTTCTTTTCCGGAAAATTCATTCCAAACCAGTGACTGGATTTCATTACAAAAGGAAGGAGAAATTGGAGAAGTTCACATGCTGAATAAAACACTACCTAGATATTATTTCTAACATATTTCCACCAAGCTACAGAGGGACTACTAAGCTATTAAGCTGAGGTACAGACCTTGCACCATCATCAGGTCCCGAAGAGCCAAATAAAAAATGCAGTTTCCATTTTAATTCCTGCTCTAGGTGCAGAGTATCACAAAATTGTTCTCCAGACAGCAGATTCTTTAGCATTAAATAAGAGTCTTTTAAAAAGAAAATTACTTTGTCTCTCTGAATGTAGCCAGATGGCTTGCAGATAAAGCAAAGACAGTGAATTCAAAGATGTGTATTTTGAAATGGATCAGCTGATGAACAAATCTTCCCTGATTTCAATAGGTAGGACCCTACATTCAACACATCTCCACTTCTCTTCTAATGCCAGTGAGTTCATTATATCTGGACAGGATTTTGGAAAATAATATGTTCTGTTGTTCTCATATAAATGGAGACGAAATGTGGGGGTATCAATTGAATTACCCTGTTTTTACAGTAGTGTAATAGCTAGCAGAATCTGGCTTCTTGTCTCTGGAAATTTTAGTATTCTATGAATATGACTGATAAGACAGTCTGCTATACTTCAGCTGCTATACAATTTTTTTTTTCATTGGAGTCTCAATGAATTCCTCTTAAAATTATTCCTCTGATTGATTTGTATTCCGTGGGGTATTCATTACAGCTACCATTAATGCACAAAATCCAATGAACATAAAAAATTGCCCTAAAAAATGGCAATTTCAAGCTTTCATTAGAAATTATTATTTCACAGGTGGAAGTCAGTCAAGCAGTAAGTAATTAAGACAATTTACTGTAGTGTGACTGTATGTATTTCACAATACAGTCCAACAAGAAAAGACATGGGAGACATCTACATTAGAATTTTTTTATGAAGCTTTCTTTTGGCTCTGTGCTGTTTTGGAGAGGAGATTGCAGAGACCATGGTACTTTACTTTCCAGTCTAAGCATCCTCCAAGAGCTTTACACTGCCAGGGCATTTGCATTTGTGTTGATACCTTTACAGTACAAGAGTATCACCAGTACCACTTATAGCTTGTAATCCTGCTTAATAGAAGCAAAATAAAGTCACTTTGGTCCAGGGCTGTGTTAACTGCCCTTGGGGACTCTAGAAGGTACCATTACAGGAAGCCTGCTTTGGTATTGGTTTTATTTTGTCGATCATTACCTTGCCCTCACTGCTCACAGATGTCTGGAATCCTGCCGAGTGCTCTGTACAGATATTGCATTCTCTTTATGTGCAAAGAGGATTAAATGAGGCCACAGTTTCATTTCCTTATAGTGACCAGAAAACAGAGAAGAAACCTAGGGGATACACTAAACGTTGTATTAACCACTGCTGTAGGCTGTAAAGACTACAGACATTCCAGAGCTATGTTGATTAGTAATTAGCAGAAAGCAGATGGGAAATCATGCTGTCTCCCCAGGAAGTTAATGCAAACTAGTTACAGTATTTATATGTTGTTGGGACTATTCTGCTAAAATGTGTTTTAAATAAATAGCAGAACTGGAATTATCTTGACATTTCAGTTAAAAATAGGTAAAACCAAATATTGAATTGGAAATTAGCTCCAAGCTTATGCTGAAAAGAGATCAGGAGTTCTCTATATTCATAAATGATCATTTTTGTGTTTAAATCCCTATTTAATTTTCACAATGTGTTTTTAAACACGTTTTAATGATTAATGAAAGATTCATTCTCAACTGGATTGGTGCTCTGCGACCATATATATCACAGCATGTTGTGTACTTTTCTTATTCGAAAGATTGAATGTTCAGAGAATTGCAATTAATTCTAAAGGCTATGGAATTTGAGCTAGTTTGGAAAGTTGTTTTGAGATAATCCCGCAAAGACAGACAAGGAACTCCCTTCTTTTTGTACCAATAGGGCATCTCTCTACCTTATCAATCCTAAATACAGGTTTTACATTAATGAGTGTGGAGAAATATGCTTACTGTTTAGGTGGGCCTCGCACTCAAGTGGTTGAATAATACATTTGCCTTTTCTGGGAAAAGAGTAATCAGCAAATATGCTCTTATGTGGGCATGATGTAAATGAGTAGTTCTGATACTGAGTCTGACATCCATGACTTTTAGCCCGTCGAGACTGAGAAATGCCCAAGAATGCGAGAAATTTGAATAGGAATGAAATAATAGGATACAGGAAACAAAAGGGCTTTAAAGTAATTTATTATAATAGACAGTGAAGTTCCTAATTGATACAATAATCATCTCCATCCCTAGACCAAAATAAATTAAAACACAATTTCATGAACTGCATATTATAGTACACAATTATTTCTGTTTAACAGATTATTTCAAAGAGAATGATCAGAGTGATCCTGAACCCTCAGGGGACACCACCATATACTATCAATCTATTAAGAAACACTACGAGGAGAAAAAAAGTGGGTCATCATCTTTTGTGTCCTCCATTGAAGATGAGCAAAAGCCCCTGTTCTCTGGGATAGCTGATTACCCATCTGTAACAGAGAAAACCACAGAGGTGGAATTTGAAGAAATGGTTCATGCCACAGAAGAAATTACAATTGACAAAAGAAGCAGTTCTTGCAAAGGTAATCTAGCTGTTATTTCATAAAATTTGAGTAGACATCTTTATTAGTTGGATTATCAAAAATCATTTTCTGAATGGTTCTATTGATTCTTTACATAATATTTAGTTTTGTATTTCCTGAAAGTTTAACAAGAAAAAGTGTTTTAGATGAAAAAATATTATTTCTCAAGAGCATTAATGTAATTTAATAAGTGGATTGTGGGACTGGATTACAGAATAGCCAAAAGGCTGTTCCAGGCTTTATTAAGAAATCATCTTGTAACAGAATTGCCTAAGGACAGTCATTTAAACAAACTCTTTAGAATTATCAACAAGTGCTGGACTTCATTGAGTGCCCATGGATGAAAACAGCACTCAAAGAAGTTAAGAATCTCTCAAAGTATGTTTGATATGATGGGGGTGGGTGGCAATAAAAAAAATCCTACATAATGAGAGCTGGATAAACCTTGTGATGGTTGCACAGGCACAACAAAGGAAAAAAAAAGTGTTTTCAGGTAACTAGTTTCACTTTTAGTATTGACAAGGCACAAAAAAAACCAAAAAAAAAACCAAAAAAAAAAGTGTTAAAAAAACATACTTTGAAAAAATGTTATCCCATTTTGCTGTAGGTGTCAGTTAAAAGGAGTGCCATTACTTCACACACAACAAATCCTGACTTCCACAAGTAAAACACAAGAACAAAGATTTGAGCTTTTGTACATGACAAATGGTCAGAAATTATTAAGCAATCTCAGTTACTTTTACATAGAATTAGATCACAAGGAAAATTACATCTAATATACTAAAATACTGATTTTCTCAGTGATGTGAAGGGAAATCAATGAAAAGCATCAGATTAATATACGATTTAATTATTGCTGAAAGTTCATTTGTAATTGTTTCTGTGTGAAGGGAAGAATTACATATTTACTGTTTAAAGCCTTTTCCCCAACAGTTTGTTTCCATTGAGGCAATTTAACCATTTAACCATCATTCAATACAATTTAGGATCTTAGGCTATAATTTTAAATTAAGATAATGGTTCATCAGGCCAAGCAATGTATTTTTTACATCTCGAAGGTACGAATACATGAATCCTGGTCTTCTCAATTTACAGCTGCACAAATCTGCACCACAGAAACTTGTTGCATATATACTGTAATTTGAAAGCTTACCTTTCCCGTACCAATATCCAGAAATGTGTCCTTGCAGCTATAGCAACATTTTCCAAGGCAACCCATTGCAGATTTTATTTGAGCTAAATTTAGCATGTCTAAAGGTTACATATTTTGATTAAGACCATATTCTTTTTTCCACTTTGTAATCTAGTGCTTCTGATAATGTGTGTGAAAGCTCATTACCTTTCTTGCAACTTTCATAAAATCTTCAAGGTCAATAAATTAAGATCACCTTTGATTGATATGTGTTTTAAACTAAATTCCTACTCCTTGTATTAATTAGAGATTGATAATAGCTTACCATAAAAGTAGTTATAAACATAATGAAATTTTGAAATAAATTCTGCTTTTATTCCTCATCTAGTATGGTACCTTATAAATCTTGAATACAAATGCACCTGTATAAAGCTACTGCAATTTATTATGACTGTGGCTGATATGGATTTAATTATCTTTAATTTTGCTTTAAGCTTTCATCATTTCTGTTGATGAATGGAAAGACTATTAATAATGTATTGCATAATATGGGCAGAAACTGCATAAATGTCTCTCTCAAAATCCTAAAATACAACTTTTATCATTAAAACATATGGCTCTTTTGAAAAGACTTGGTAATTTTTCTGTAGCTGGTGATTTATATATTGTGGAAAAATGCTATTTTCTATTTTCACTTTGGCGTTATTTGAGCTATAAGAATGAGTCTTGAATTGTTCAAGAGAACCTAGATATACATCTATTTAGTTCTCAGGCTAGGATTCTCCAAGCCCTGGAAAGCCATAGTCAGTTATGAATTTGTAACTGCTGTTGGGCTTTTCTGTGATCACTCATGTTTGTGGGAGATGCTAAAAACATGATTAGAACAATACAATACCATATCTTATAGTGTATTAACTTGCTTATAGTGTATGAACTTATTTTATAATTTGAATGTCAATTCCTTTGCTTTGTCACAAATTAAATGTTTATTGTAACAGTCTACAAATACATATTCTAACACAAGAAACAGCTGTGATTTCCCTGGGGTAATCACAGCATTGAAATATATGCAATTTTATTGAATGATTTATTGTGTAAAATAAGCAACAACTTGGGTTTTACAAGACATTAAAAAGCAGTGAAACATATGGCCTATATTTTTAGGCTCTACTCTTGAAAGTCACTCTTGAAGTCCCCTGGGTTTAAGAGATGCATTGCATCCACATCCATAGTTTAAAATTTTACTCCTGAGTTTGTTGTAGTCTGCCCTGTTCGTTTTGCTGAGAGCTTTCCAGCTTCCTTGGACACTGCACGTTGTGCCATGTGTGCCTACTGAAACCAAATTAACACGCTTCTGTGACACTGTTTGCCTCTTTCCTTTTGCTGGCTTAAGTGGCTAAGAGGCTGAACAGGTTTCTGTGTAGCCAAGATGAAATCTCTTCCCCTTCCTTCTGCCCAGTGCATAAAATCAGTTATAGATCATGTCACATGAAATTCAAACACTCTCTATGGCTCCAGGAAATCTTCTACCACCTGCTAACCAAAGATGAAATAATACACTAAGAATCTTTCTTTGACCAAAAAAAAAAAGGAGAAGAAAATCTCCTCCTCCACTTCCTTGAAATACTGAGTCTGAGCAGGAATTTTTTCTATTTTTTTTTAAATTTCTTTACTTAGAGCAACACTGTGTTTGAAAAGGATTAGCTAATAGCATTTGGACAAACCTCTCACATGTCACCCACGCTGTGGTTTTTTTCCTCTACGAAACATGTCTCTGGCTGCTATGGTTGCTTAGAAAAAAATCACAGTGTGAAATGTATGTAACCTGTGCCGAGTTATCAGCATGCAGTGCCAAGAGAAGTGTTAGGAGAAGCGCTGAGCAAACCATTCAGGGAATACTGGGGGACGTGGGATTCAAATCCAACTGCTCATACAACAGAGGCTGACACCTTAGAAGCAGTGACGGATTTTGTCCAGCTGTAGGTTGAAGCTGCAGCCTGAGTGCAGTAAGAACTTTAATACATTCTGTATGTAACTTCATATAGTTAAATAATTACAATTATGACCCTAATGGGACTTTTATTGAGCAGGTATTAAAGTTTTAACAGCCTTTTTTATGACAGCAGAGGAGAATCTGAGTGGTATTGAGAAATTTTTGACTGTTTGCGTAACAGATTCAAAGTAACAAAGGCTTGGGGCACAGGGGGTGGGCGGGTAGATGTAGAAAAAGCACTGTTCAGTCTGTCACCTGTAGGCTCTGCAAAGCTCACAGTAAGATCTTCATTCGGTACCTGGGAAATATATGTGCAACTGGTATATCCCATGATAAATGGTTTGCATCCTTTCACTAGCCTTGTGAACAGAAGAAACAGCTTAGAGCCAAGAATGTAAACTAATTAATAAATCCACAGAGGTGTAAATTATGCAAACTGAAAGAGGAAGGAGAAATAGCTCAAACCAGAAATCCAAGCAAAAGGAAGGAGTGCCCTTGAGTTCTGTTTGGGTAGTAAGGTGCAGTGTTTGATCACAAGAAAAAAATAAAGGAATAAATATAAATTACACATAAAGAGTGTTTTAAAATATTTACATATTGTATATATAATATACAAGGACTAGAAGCGTAACTAAATTCAGCATGATAGCTGAACCCTGTGGTAAGATCCTAATATGCAACAGGACTTTTTTTCTCTTTAAATAAATTTATTTTCTGTATCTTACTCTAAAAATTTATCTGTAGTTCATTCAGAAGAAAAAAAAAAAGAATTTGTATTTACTATGAAGCTTCATTTAATATTAAAGTGATCTATGACTGAGTTAGCAATTCTGAATAGTTCATTCTTTTAGGAGTCACATATTATTAAACAAAATGAACTGGCACCTTTCACCCTTCAGTAATGTAAGAGTGAGACATGTTTTACACAACAATGTAAGGATTGGGTTCAACACTTAGCAATGCTAAAAGCTAAATCAATGAAAATATATTTTCTTTTTGAAAATAATAACCACTATCCTTTAGCAAGCAGTACGAGCTGCATTAAATGGCCTCTGTCTCAGATAAAACACATTACACTTCACCAACCTTGTTAAGACAAGCAGTGTTACAATCATTGGTAAGAAAGGAAGCTAGTTGAGGTCTGGCAACTTTCTCTAGAGGGGCATTCCAATGCACTGTAAGGCATGCCCAGTGCTGTAAATGCAATGCAGCAAGTCCTCCTTTTACACCAAAAAGCTAAACAGTAAATACACTTCAATAGCACATTCAGGGATAGGTCTTAGCCAGGATTCTGAAATGCACAGACATTTAAGTACATCATTTAATGGATTTAGGTTAGAACAATTATTTCTGATTTCAATGAATAACCAACAGTAAAAAACCCCTCCTTGAGAAAATGCGGTATTCATTGATAAAATAATACAAATTAAACTAAAGAAATAGGAGCCATTCAGTGGCAGAACTCTGATGATGATGTCTAGACAAAGCTGTTTGTTTATCTACAGCTCCAAAATGTTAGCATTGATGTGGCCACTTTTATCTTTCCTTAAATAATAGTGAGGAACAAAGAGTGTTGTTCAGGCAGTGTGCCAATATACCAATTTGGCTTTCAAGCTTTTGAGAAACACAAGTAAGTGGGATTCTTGAGGGGTGATAACCCCTCTTTAACAGCATGTATATAAACCTACAGTTTTATATGTTTTCTTTTTCATCAGATATCACCGATAAAAGAAACTGGGAGGAGGATAACATCCAGGAATACCAGGACTCCCCAGTTCAGTCAGCATTACCCCATGTTACATGGGGGATCTGTGAAACTGAAAGTGACTTTATCTATGGGGAAGTGGAGAATCGATTAGATTTACTTCAAGAGCAACTCAACAGGTAAAAACAGAGATATGACCAGAAAAGGCATGTGTGTGAAAGAATACATAATACAAATTATATTAATGGCACTGCAGGAGGCATGAATTTGGACAAGAGGTTTCCAAAAGCATTCAGATCTTCAGAAACTCAAAACTACAAAAATACGCTTGATGGGAATATCACTTTGTTATCTATATGTGTTCTGAGGACCCTAAATATCACCTAAGTTCAGCCTTCCGGATTCTTAGAAAAACTAATGCTGGGAACACTGGGTACAAATTTTCAATTCATTGCCAGAATATTCACGTTACTTACCTCTATATACCCACATTAGCTACTCTGAATTGCCGTGTAGAAGAGCCTTTCTCCTCAACTGACTGTTCAGACCAGCTTTTTAACCAAGAAACTATACTGAGACACTAAATTTTGTTAAATTTAAACCTCAACTCACCAGTAATTCTGTTCCTAGATATTCCCGTGTCACAAAATGGAAGTTTTCAGTATCTTCAATTTCTGAAGTACTTTTTCTTTCCTGGAGACCCAAAGTAAACCAGATGCTTTCCTTTACAAAAGTATTGCAGACAAATTCCCGTTATGATGCATTAACTTATTTACATTGTCTCTATAAGCAATGGAGACAGTCTCTATAAGCAAGACATAGGAATATGCAAAGGCAAAATACTTATACCAGTTACAACAGAAATGCTTTCTTTGTCAGAATCCATTATTACTTTTGCTTAATAAAATGTCTCTCTTTTGCTCTCTGATATACTACTCTTTGCTAGCAGTTAAGCAGCATAGCTTATGGTATCTTAAAAATTTGGCTACAGAATTTTGATCTATCTTACACTATAATTTACCATGTAATTTCTCTATATTTCAAATTTCCTTATGCTCAGGTCGATGCCTTTTTTATTATTTTCACTAGCAATTCCATTACTTTAAATATTTTTTCCATGACAAATACTGTGACATGCACTCAGCCCTAATTTATACTTTAGTATCTCTTCATTGGCATTCTGTGCTATATATTTTAGCAATCAGTTTAAAGTCAGGTTTACTGCATATTGCTCCCTCTTCTACCATAAGCCAATATGTGTTTTTCATTTCTGAATGCTATATAGCACATTAAAAAGGCATTTTTAACATGTAAGCCTAAATTGCTGTAATTTCTAATTGCAGTAGAGTAATCTAAAGTCACTGTAAGTATTACATAGCTAATCATCTGTCTGTTCCCTATCTACAGTGTGTAGACTTTTAGTTAAACTTACTTTCCTGGAATCTTAAGCTATTGAAACTGAAGTTATATCTCAAGTGTACCCATAGTTTTACCAAATTCTTACACAAGTTGTCAGCATTTTCTTGAGTGAGAGAATAGGATCATTGCTGATAAGCTAAGATTTAAATTGTTAACGGATTTTATTAAATCATTTTATACTTTATCTCATGTTTCAAATTTTGGGCCTTGCTGGGTCTTCTATGAAGGTAACAGGAAATATTCTTTCCTGCTTACGTCAGATATGAGCTGCTGGACTGAAAAAGTATGGTCACTTCTTCCTGAACTTTTCCATGACAAGTTAGAGGCTTGGCATGAGACTCAAATGTTTAAATGGGTATAGAAGGCTGGAAAGACGTTGTCTGAGGGATATGTCCTAGAGCTACCTCTGTTTCTTCTCTTTAAGCAATTGGAGTTTCATGAAGACTGTGGGCTGAGCATCCAAAGTTCTCTCTGGTTTGTTTATCCTTGGGTGGCATGACATGGACCTGTTTTAAATTTTGGAAAAAGGAAGGAGAAGTTATATATGCAATGATGATGAATAAAGACTACAAGATGTACTTTTTGATTTGAACCAGGAAACTCCCATCAAGTGCTAAATAAGAAAGGAGCGATTTTAGAGTTAATTCAAAACCAAAGACAATTTTTTACACAAGTCCTCCAATGCTAAATTCCTCTTATTCACTGTGATGTTAAGTCCCACACTTAGCAGATGGAGGCTTTCTGGATGGTGGCATGCTGCTGCTGCAGTGTTTTCCCCTGTGGCATCAGCATCATGGTTGCGTGAAGTCAGCACTTTTGCAAGTAGCAAAGAACCCAAGGGAGACAAACAAGAGGGCAAGTAGGGCACGATAGACGGAGTGTCTGGGTTTGGGCCTTTCTTTATGAGAGCTGATGCCACAAAACCATCTTCTCCCAATAAAGGAAGAAACAGCATCCTAAATATCATTTGGGCATGCCTTCTCGAATAATTTCATAGACACTTTTATAAATACATGGCAAAGGCTCTAACAACATAACAACAAACTCCAATGTGATAAAAAGAAATATCAGTGAAGCACCAGGTGAAAGCAAAAATCTGTCAGCACAGGATTAATTCTGCTGCTATAGAGAGCCCAAGTAGTAATGCTCACAACATTAAAGGCTGCTGACAAAATTTGTTTACTCTGTCAGAAGACGAGTTACAACACAGAAGGCTGTATGTCTGTATTACAGTCTGTCATAGCATGTTCTGTAGCCTTCCAGCAGCTGGGAAGGAACAACAGGCATTACCTACTGTTGAATTTATCACAGATTTGACAAGACCATTTGAAAATTATTTCAGTGCTATGGAATTGTAAGCATGAACAACATAAGCAGCTCAAGTGTTTCAGAAGTCATATAAAAATTTAGGGGGGGGGAGCTACTAAATTTGAACATCAGAAATGTTGACATTAATTCCAAGGCCTGAATAAGTCTGAATAAATTTTCACAGTAAGTAGACTTGGGCGGTTTGGTTTTTTAATGATCTTGAAAGCATCTTTCATTTTCTAATTGTGGAAAAACACAAATGTGGTTTTCTGCTTCTTTCAGTACACTGCATTAGCATTGGGAATGTCAGAATTAATTGTCAGATGCATCAGAAACAGTGCCACATCCTCAGCCAGTATGAATCAATTTAATTACAATGAAGAGAGCACGTTTATTCCAGTTAATTTCATCCAAAGACCTAGTCCTCTATTTTACTTTTTGTTGCAAACATAAGGGACAGTGATGAACTAATTCTTAATGTAGCAAAAAGATCAGAGACAAGCATGCGGATATGTTCTGCAAAGGAAGGGAGAGCCAGCAAGCTTTGGAAGGGCTCAGTACTCCCTCTTCTGTTCTCTCCTATTTAAGACATGGTCATGTCATAAGCAATAGTTGGCTTTATTAATAAGCTGCAGGTCCCTCAAATGCATGTGTAATGAGTACGTCAAAATAAACCTCCTCCTGACCATTAATTAACTGATTTTGTGTTACTTCTCTAGGCTTGAATCCCAAATGACTGCTGATATCCAAACCATCCTGCAGCTTCTGCAGAGGCAGTCAACGCTCATTCCACCTGCCTATAGCATGGTGACTGCAGGTGCAGAGTATCAGCAGCCAGACAGACAGGTGATACAAAAGCTTCATCCTGCAGCATCAATTAAAACAAATAGAAGTTTCAGTCCTTCATCTCAGGTATGTACATGCCCAAGAAGATTAAAAGAGGTTTTTCTTATCTTTTCAATTTATGATAGGAGAAATGCATACCAATCTAGGTGACTTTTCACTGGTTTAAGGAGTATAAAATTATTATTTTGACCTAGTACCTTCACAGTGGAATTAGACACCATGGTTTCAGAGACCAACTTTTCTATGAGGATTGTAGAGATCCATACAGTAATCTTAAACAGACTGATTTACTTTATTATCATGCTTGTCACAAAAGTTAGCAGAAATGACAAATACTAGACACAGCTATAAACCACAAACACTTTCCTAGCATCAGACCTGTCTGCAGGGGCCCATCTGCCATACCTTAGATTCCTGAAGTCCTGAGAAGCACCATGACTATATTTTGCTCAGGGTACATGCCAGACAAGTTAAAGCACAATGGTTATACAGATATTGAATTGGGAGTGAATGAAGCTATTCTTATGTCCAGTCCCTTGCTACTGTGAATATACAGACCTGTGATATATACCTGCATTTGTTCAGGCAAAGTTTGATGACTTTCCAAATTTGTTTGTGACTTCTGGAGTTTAACAGCTTGGACATATTATTTCCAAACAGGTTGCAGCATGTCTAGAAATCCCAAATCAGTCATGTAGCCTATGATTAGTAAATCCAGCATGGTTGTCTGTGTCAGAATTGTCATGTGTATGCTGGAACACAAATGGGCACAGTAAGTCCAACACATCCAGAAGAAATCAGTTTACATGCATAAAGACTATCATGGAAGTAAACTTAGTCGTTTACAGAAGCATAAAGCCATCATGCACACACCTACACAAAACATACACACGTATCTCTGAACAGAAACAGCCAATCTCTTCAAACGTCATCAGGCACACTGCACACTTCACACAAAATCCAAGTGTAAAAGAACTAAGTGCTGAGACTGGAATTCAACTGGTTATAATGTTCAGAATGATAAAATTCCAGTTATATTCTGAAACAAAAGTGCAAACTCAAGAATGTTTAAATTCCTACTGTTAGATCAGGTCTCAATATTCAGTCCTTCAGAAAGCACTGTTCATATGTGTATTTTGATGTCATGAGAAAGGCTGTGGAGGGGACAAGATATCCAGATTTCTACAACTAATCAACAGAACTGCATTCAATTACATTAAAACAAATGCAGTACCATGTAAAATATTTCAGTACACTGCTTAATTTTCAAACATAGCTTTCCAGCAACTAATTTTGTACTAATGTACTAATTTTGAGCAGAACAAGAGCCTGGAAGAGACCGATTTAATTATCACCGTCTTCTTTCTTCTCTTCCCTTCCAGTGTCCTGAATTTCTAGACCTTGAAAAATCGAAACTTAAATCCAAAGAATCCCTCTCGAGTGGAGTGCATCTTAACACAGCCTCAGAAGACAACCTGGCTTCTTTTTTAGATCAAGAACGTGACCAGCCTGTAGAGTGTCCCCCACAGCATTGTAAAACTTATCTCCAGCCAATTAGGCACCCTTCCTTGCCAGAATCCTCACTAAGCACTGTAGGAATCTTGAGTCTTCATAGGCATGTTTCTGATCCTGGTCTTCCTGGGAAATAATACTTTTATACTCTTACTTCACATAAAAATGTAAGTGCTTTTAATGGCTGTTTTTCTTTTTCTTTTTTTTTTTTTTCTTGGTTTTGTTTTTTTTTTTTTTTTTTTTTTTGTATTTAAATCCTCTATACTTGACTCAGGGGCTACAAGGAATATACCATTATATGCAAGAGTACTGTATATTTTCCTAAATCTGAAGCTTGTAAGGTAAAGTTGAGCAGTTCTGATGTAAATAAATATATATACACACACTAACTCTATGTTCCAAATGTAAAACTGCCAGCATTCTCAAGGCACCTTATATTTTTATTTATTTTTAATAACATGCATGTTCTAAAATTACAGTTTACATTGCATGGAGATTATCATTTACTGCTGTCATGGAAATAGTATTTTATTGTGGATATGTCTTCAGAGCAAATAGGAGACCAATAACAATAATTCACATAGGAAAAATGCCTACCTGACCAAGCTAAAATTCAAGCAAAAACTTATTCTAGCTCACTTTTGAAAACTGATTTTATCTTTCTTGTAGTGAGCTTTTTACAATGATTCTGAATCTAGAGAAAGAATAAGGTAACCAAGTTTTCTGGCTTTGAAACGATTAGGATAAAGAAATCAGTCTCCTCCCAAAACAGTTGAAGCAGGGCAGTATTTTAACAGACAGAAAAACTGTCACATGCTGGAAAGTATCACCATAGGTCACATCTGCAAAACTGCATTAATTGAATAATTTGTTTTCACTGTTTTTCAAACAAAACAAAACAAAACAAAAAATTAAATTGCATCATAGAAGTTAGCTGTCATGAGCAGGCAGGTACTCTTCATCTGTCACACAAACAAAATCAAATGCAATAAATCTGATTTCTATTTAATACAGAAGACTGTGTTCCTTTTGTTCAATACAAATTATTAACAATCTGTTTAATTAAAAAGTACTTTACACATTTTTGTTTCATGATTATTAGGGTGGTTGTTTGCAGTTTTCTCTTTTTACTGACTGATACCTCTATGATAATCCTAGATAGGGTATATATGTATATGGACACACACACACCACACACACATTCCTGTATGTGTGCATGTGTGTGTTTTATATATGTACATATGTGTGTATGCATGTGTGTATATATTTATATACACACATAGACACGGGCATGTATATACCTACACTTACATGTAGGGGTATAGATATAGATAAATATATATATATATGTATATATGTAAAATCACTTTCAGGAACAATTGTAAACTTTCTTATTACAAAATGAGTAAGCTTAGCTTGTGTCCAAAGCTGACTACATTAGAATAAAATTATTTAAGGTCTGTAGGCTTTAAATACAGTATGTACTGTATGTGCATAATGCTTTGTGAATACCTAGATTTAATTTTATTAAAATATTATTCTGCTTCAAATGTTGTGTTTATTTTAGAAAGAAATGAACTTTTTATTACTGGTTTTAAATATTTTAAAATGTTCACATGATTTTCTAATCTTAAAGATTTAATGTGAATTTCCTGTAGGAAGAGAACTGGTTTCAGAAAAGCATGTAACCCAGTTAGTGGGGGGAGCAGTTAAACTTTAACGGAAAACAAACACTCTTCTAAACCAGTGCTACAAAGTCATGCAATGGTGGTTGACCCTCACATTAACAGATACGTACATTGCATGTTGGGGTCATTTAGTCATACATTTAGTCATACACAGCCTGTAGAAAAACACAAGGTAGCTGAGCCTTCTCTCATTTAAAATTAGTGTGAGCGTTGAACTACTCAGCAAGGCTCTGCTTTACTTTTGCATATAAAGACACAAAAATGAATGAACTCAATGACGTTGTTAAGGGAAAAGAGAAACCATCCCTTCCGATACAAGATCAATTTTTTTCTGCCTCATGCTACTGTTGATTGTTGAGAGGTCCAAATGCTACAACATGCTGACTGTTCTTCTACGATGACATTGGGAGGTCTGCACTTCTTAATGCCTTGCAGGATCAAATCCTAGGTGACTGCACCATTGGGCCAGACAGAATCTCTACTTGCGTATGTTCCATTGAAACAGGAGCACTGAATAACAAAGAGAAACAGCTTCTGCTTTTTTGTTCGTTTGTTTGGTTTGGTTTGTTTTTTTGTTTTTTTAACATCAAGCAGTAATAGCTTCTTCTCTATCTCAGTCTAGTAAGTAATATTAATGTCTGTTACAAAGAACAAGCTGGCACATTTTCTAAAAAAGTATTTGTGGTTATGCTACATTTATAAAAGTCTGGTACAAACTAAAAATAAAATTAATGAAAAAAGAATAATGCATGAGCATTGCTTTACAAAATGCCTTTTGTCCAATTTCATCACTTGTTATTTCACATTAGTGGAAAGAGACTGAGCAAAACAGGTGGACTGGGGAAGGAGTGTTGTGGAAAAGAAAAAGCCACAACTTTCAATTAGTCCAAGAGAAGGACAAACTCCGTCCCTTACTCCTTTTATTGGCTCAAAGAGGCTTTGTTCCATCCCTTCTCTTTGTCTGTATTCATCAAGAAGAAAAAATCTCAAGTGGGGACGACTAAGGGAGACTTTGCAAAGTTATGGAGATTCTAAGCTCCCTACACATATTCCCACTCTGTTCACTCAACAAATACATGTATTCTGATCTCCCAGCTGCTGTCTGAGGATGAACATTTCTTCTCTTTTCCAGCTGCACATTATTCCCTAGCAATCTCCTCTCTCTGGTGAGTGCAGATAACCCACCAGAGCTTCTGCATGACTCACCAACATTGTCAGTGACATACAAAAAGCTGAAAAGCCCTGCTTCACATGGCCTCTGACGGTAATATGACCACACCTGTAGATTAGAAGTTTTGATGATTCTACGCTCCTCTACTAAATATTCTTGCACTGTGAACAGACGTCTATGCTAGTATTTAAGGTTAGTCTCTTCATATTTGGCTTAAATTGGAAATAGTTCATTCCAATGGAGCCAGCAGCTGTGTTACCACATTTTTTCATCAGACTGGGAGCTGGCTTCAGTGGGCACTTGCTCTCCATTCATCTACACTCTCTCTCTGTATTTACATAAAGAATTTTTGTGACATCAGTAGTACAGTGGAATTTTCAATATCGCTAAGATAGCACAAAAATTTACTTTATTAAAGAATACCTAAGAATTTTTCCCCACAAAAGCCTCTGCACAGACCCTTCAAATGCACCACATAAGTGTGATATATTTCAAGCTAGTTATACCATGAAATAACGCATAGCAGTTTGTAATTCACTGGTACGTTGCCAACTTCAAATACTTGTCACGAATTACAGTTTGGGCATAGTATTATAAACATTATTTTCCTCCCTCTTACTTTTTTCAGAATCTCAGATTGATGTTATTGTGTCACACCAAAAGCAATTATCTTCTAAAAGGCTTTAACTGGGAATCCTTAGGTCCTGTGGATTGTAGTCACCTTCAATCAACTAAAATCCAGTAAAATTCTGATGAGAGAAGTTATGGAAATGGACAGTATTTTTGAAAAAGCATTATTAATTATACTGATATTGTACATAATTTTAGTATCTTCTGGCTGTTATATGTGAAGTTCTGCAGCATTTTGTTAATTAAGAGATTAGGCACAATTAATTTCTAGGTAGCAAAGACCTGACTGATCAAGCTCAAAAAATACCTGAAAGCTGCTGCTTCCAACAAATCTCATTGTTTTTATCTTACAACAAAGTTATTGTAAGACAGCCTTCTTTGGAAAAAACATTACATTATCTTCACCTATGGACACTTCAAGCATGACTCATAATTTCTAGTTATTTAAGGTTAAAAAAAAAAAGCCTCCATAGTTAAACTGACATCAGATGTTGATGAATGAAGCAGAAAAGTGTCTTCTGCTCAATGCAATCAGTTTTGTAGCTTGTTTTGGTTTTTGGGTTTGTTGCTTGGGTTTTTGGGGTTTTTTTCATTTAGAAAGGCTTTAAGAATAGGGTAATTCTATTCTTTCAGCATTCTTTTAACTACATGAAAACAAGACATTAAAATTTTTAGTAAAATGTAGGATATCCCAAGAGCTGAAGAATAAGCCTCATAGTCAGAAATAAACATAGGTACTAAAATTTAGTATCCTTCATAGAAGGTGAGCAAACACATGAAACAAGCCTAATGGAAGATAACTGCAATTCAAACATTAGCATTTACTCCCCGTTTTGAAACCTCTAGCTACCAGGTATTTCCAAGACTGAGGAAATAGTGTCCCAGCAGATGAGACATATGAAATCACACAGCAGGTTTTACATTCAAGGAAGCAGTTGGAAGCAACAAACCACTCTTCTTCAACTCTGAATCTCAGAGTTTAATCTTCTCTTCCACTGAGACTGACATTTCTAAAGCTCAGCATCCAGCACTGAGCTTTTCTGAGAAGGAAGCAATGCTTCTCACAGAGCTCACTGTAGAAAACTGCTGCCAAATTAATCTTGTCTTATCCTTGGTCAAGTCCAGCTTAATTCTGTTCAAGTCAAAGAGATAGCTGCCCTCCACAAAAAGACAACAATTCCAGATCAAACAGAGATTCCAGATTTGTTATGAGTTCACAGTGAGGTACTAGGGGCATTACAGTGACCAACAAAGCAGGAAACACTAACCTGATGTCAACATTCACTAACAGGAGCAATTACAAAGTGAATTAAAATTAGTCTGATAAGCAAAGTTGGTGTGCTGAGTCTGCTGGGTTTGGTTTTTTTCTGTTGGGTTCGTGTTTGTTTTCTTTTGATTAGTTGGGGTTTTTTAAATTATTTTGCTTTGTTTTTAAACTGTGAGTAATATGTGACACTTTATTCAAAGCTACATTATTACTTGCAACTGATCCAATTGTGCATTTAGTAAGATTACAATCATGCATTTAATAAAGTTTTCAGAGTTAGATGGGGAGGGTTTTCACCTCCTTTTTACATACAAATAAAAATGCAACCTCAGTGCTTCCTATTAATTTACTTTTACCTCATTATCACAAATGCAAACCCCACTAGAATACAGAGGGATGCACTTGTTTGATCTGTAGTATCTAGCAGCCAAGCACAAATAGCAAGGGACCAAGTCTCACTTTCAAACTGAACATCAAATTTTTGATGAAAACATTGGTAAATTCTAAAATTAATTCAGATCGGAGATAGACTTGGTATGCAGCCATTGGCATATTTTCAACACCCGTCCAGACACAGACTACATTTTTAAGTATCTTCTTTCTTACTTGGAATAAAAAGAGCATGCAGAAGGTCCTTTAACATAATTACTCAGACCTAAAATTCCCTTCAAGTTTTATTAGGAATGTTATGTACCTATATCATACAGTAATCCTGGTGTCACTTATGTACTACACCTACTCTATAGATGTATTTTTTTTTCTAGACTTGAAGAGTGTATTAGAAGGGAAACAACAAACAGGGTAATGGGAGAAAAAAAAATAAAATAAAAACAAACAAACCCAAACACAATCCACAGGATAGATCACATATGAAAATCCTTACAACACTGAGTTTTATCAATGATACTAAAGGAGCATGTCCCAGAGCTTGTAATTGCATGAAGACATCACTATGGCAAGCTTACTTTTCCCTTAGTGTATCTCTATGTAGATAGAATTGCATTGTTAATGAGGAAACATTTTTCTTCATGTAGCTATTTGGGGTATTTTAATGCCCACTTGGGAAGTTCTTTGATTATTAATGAATGAAGAACATGGTTATTCTCTTTGGAATGGAAATCAGATGGACAAAATTAAAGCGTCCCACAGGAGGTATTTGCCCCTTTTATGCATTATTTACACTTTCTATACTGAAACTTCATGATGTTGTAGAGTCGGAAATACAGAAAGTTTTGAAAACTTAGTCTAGATAAATACTTCACTACTATGAGCTGTAGCAAATCCTGTTTTTGTAACAGGTTTCTGTATAATGCAGTTAATATAACCTACTACTTTGCTTTCAGAAAAAAATCTGTTTATTGTACAAATAAAAGCACTTGTATGCTGCACATATATTCAGTAATTTATATCACCATGAAAACTTATTTGCAAGAAATCTAAATATGCACAAATAAATATAATGCATTTATTCCAGCCATGAACAACAGGATGTGAACACTTAATTTATGAATGACTTGAATTTGGTTACTATAATGCAAACACCACTAACAGGGATCCAAAAAGGTTGAATGTATTTTTGTACCAAAAACACTGAGAAAAAAAAAATAATCTGATTATATTTGGTGTACTCATAAGACCATGGGAGTGAATGTAAAAGTACAGGTTTACACAAGACACCACTCACTGGCTTGAAGCACACAGAACAAAGACACAAAACTAGACCTTTTCAGAAAATCCTACACACACAGCAATTTCTGTGAATCATATTGACCTCCACCCCTCAAGCAGGACTGGAAGTTACACATGTACTCCTTCTAACTTCACTGACTGCAGGAATTCAAAAAATCTAAGGTAACTTCTTAGTTACAAAAGCCGGGTAATAAAGCTGACAATTGCTATCCATTGAAGCCCAAATTTTCACAAAATACATTGATCAAAAGTTCTCTCTAGATATCTATCTTCAAGCCAGACACTTTCATTGCTAGAAACATTTTCTTTTAGAGAATTTAAAGCGAACCATGGAATGGGTTTACCATGCAAGACCTATACAGCAAGTGATTTTACTGATCCAGATGAACAGCCATTGAAAGCTTTTGAGGCAAAATGAGCTCTCAAAAAAACCACACACACACACACAAACACACAAACAGAAAGAAAAAGAAAAACAAGAAACCAAAAAAAACCCCAATAAAACAAACAAAATAAATGATCACAGCCAAACAAAAGTACACAAAAAAAAAACCTCAACCCATACCACACCCACAAAATAAAACATAACAGCACATCAACAGATCTCCTTAGGGAAAAGCCTTAGGTGGGATTAAGAAAAAATGCTATCAATTCAAGACCATTCCACCTATATTAAAATAGTACTATCCGAGCTTGGCCTCACAAAAAACCCACTGCATTGCAACAAGCTGGAGTGGTAAGAAAGTTTTACCTAGAACTTTTTGGGTTTTTAATGGAATCCATTAATCTAGTTTCTCCAAAACTGCATATTTCAGAGCATGCCACTACTAATGAAGAAAATGCATATAGTATTTAGGGTATCTGATGCTTTATTTGTGAAAGCAAGCTACCTTATCCATTGATAAGACATGACCTATGATGTACGACCATAAGCTTTTCTTTGTCACTAAACTCTTGAAATTAAGGCAGAAATGTGCTTGTCTGGAATTACACATGTACAGATAAAAAAAAAGCCACACTCCTAAATATAGTAAAATCAAAAAAATATTTGTTGCTATGAATTTTATTTAATATTGATTTTTTATTTTTTTCCCCTGCATAAGTCACAAGTGTCCTTTTAATGTCTGCAAACTCTAAGAACCTGTAAAGGTTTGTTGTGGTAAATCACTTGGCTTGGTTTACCACTGCTACATATACACCTTAGGAAATGAAGCAAACACACATTGCAACTGAGTAACTCCTCCTGCAAACTCCTGAAGCTGATGTGTCACCCAAATAAGGTGATGAAAGCAGAAGGAAAAGCAGTGGAGGAAAAAAGCAGTGAGAATTTCTTCAGAGATCTTTCAAAGGAAACTTGCATAAATCAGTAATTAAAAAGTAGTGATGAAATAAGAGTAAAACCAGAAAGAAGAAGAAAGGGCAACAATGAAATGAAAGTGAAACTAGGTTCTACAGAAGAAGCCTCCAACTGAAGGAAGTTCCACTGAGTGTAGAATGCTGTAGCACAGCATATGATAGTAGCATGACAAGTAGCTGAGGGCATGACTTGAATTACAGGATTTTTTAGGCTGAGAAAGGACCTCTGGAGATATTTAAAAGTAAGGCATTAAATCAAGGGCCATGTCAAGACAAGTCTTTGGAAAACTGGTTGTATCTCCTCTGAGCCTTCTTTTCTCTAGGCTAAATAAACCCAGTTCCTTCAAATACGTGCCAAGCTCTCCAATCCTGTAAGCATCATATTGTCCCTCCACTCCACCCCACCTGGCTTTTCAGTCTCTCTCTTGGACTGTCCAGGATCAAAACTGAACACATCAATCCATGTGCTATTTACTCTATCATCTTGCTTCAAAACATGAAAGTGAGTCAAGGAACTTTTGCCTTACCTCTGAATCACACTGAGGTTCCCTTAAATCCCCACGACGGAAACCAACCCTGCCTCTGAAAACCAGTAACATCTACTGTATGGGTGAAACTGCTCCAACAATCTCAGACTATTCAACAAACTCCTCTAGGAAGTTTATCACATTCATCACAGCCTCCTGCTCTGATCGCAAGGGACAATTCTTCAAACCAAAATTAAAAAAAAGAGTAAGCCATTACAATATCCAAGTCAGCTTTACTTCCCGGATGGCCTTTCACGGGTCCGTATCCTGCAAAAAGACTTCGGCTGCAAGTGAGCGGGGAGAGTGCGGTCACCGGGGGTGCCCGCTGCCGAAGTGCCTCACGCCCGTCACTGCCGGCCTGGCAAGCCCCCGGCGCAGAAACCTGACGGGCTAGTGACCGGCCCTGGGAACGCACGAGCTGGAAGGTGAAGGACAATCTTTCGTTTATGTTTGTGTCTTTACACTGATGGTTCGGTTAAAGGTTTCCTTTTCAATACGGAGTAACACCGAGTCGCGCCTCGAAACCCTCCGGGTTTCGGGCTGCCCCCGCCCGCCCCTGCGCCGCCGGGGAGCGCCAGGCCCGTGCCCTCACACGCACAACTCGGAAACGAAACCGAAAGCGGCGCCCTGGCAGCCGCTCCCGGCGGCAGCCTAAAGAAGGAGCGGAGCGGGCCGGGGGACGCGGCAGGACTCCCGCGGCCGCCTCTGCAGGCACCAGCCCCACACATATCCCCGCGGCCCCCGTCGTCCTTCAGCGGCCGCAGAGGCGTCCCGGAGGGCCGGGCGCCGTCAGTGCGGCGATGGCAGAGGCGTCCCGAGACGAGCGCTTCCTCTACATGATCGAGTGCTTCAGGCCGCGGCTGAAGCAGTTCATCCGGGTGCACCCGGTGCTGGACCGGCTTCCGTCGCTGAGCGCCGAGGAGAAGGAGAAGGTGCGGGCGGTCGCCGTGCAGCGGGGAGAGGTGGAGGGGGCGGAGGAGCTGCTGCGGGCCGTGGAGCGGGGACCCCGTGGGTGCGGCTGGTTCCACGAGTTCCTCTGTGCTTTGGAGCACGGCGGGTGCAGCCTGGCCGCCTGCTACGTGAACCCGAGCCTCAGCCACCTGCCCTCGCCGGCCGAGGAGGCCGACCACGACCTCTGCGTGCACCTGGTGCAGCTGCTCTACAGCACACTGGTGGGGAGAATGCAACCTGTGCAGCTGGCCGAGAAGTGTGTGGAGATGGGCATCCTTCAGGACGAGGACCTTGATCGGGTAAGTGGCACACCTGCCAGGCTGGGCACCAGGCAGTGCCACAGACACTGGCCACCCCCAGGAGTTGTGGGGCAGATAGGAATCCACGACTAGAAATGACCTTGTAAGTGCAAAAGTGACAGGGGAGTACCCAGACTTTGGGGAAAAGAGAAATGGTGCTCGAGGTAAGCCAGTGACACTGTTGGCAATGAGCCAGCAGCTAGGATGCCGTCTGACAACCAGGGAAAGAAAAATGGCATGAACAGAGGGTTAGATTAAGGCAATGTCTTAAGTGGAAGGAATATGTCTGGCTTTAATGTTGCTTATCATTTTGCCACAGATCTCAGTCTCAGAATATCATTAAGTATCTTCTGGCCCCTGAACCACACCAGGACATAGTGAAACTTACTTGGAACCGGTAAAAATGGATGCCCTTGCTGTCCCACAAGCAGGGTCATTTACCCCGTATGCAATATGCCAATAAACACACAGAGCAGAGGTTCATGTTTGTGCAAAGATGGGTGCTAGGTGGTATTTCCGCAAAGCCAGTGCACCACACAAAGGAGCCTCAAAGTATTTCTGATGTTCCATAATTAGTAAATAGCATGTCTAAATTTACAGTCATTGGTCAATAATTACCATCCCATCAGCAACTGGTTAGTTATATTTAAATTAGCCTTGCTTTCTATGTAAATTAGCATGCATGCTTCTTACAGCAAGAGTGTGGCCAGCAGGTTTTGAGGGAGGTTCTCCTCCTCCCTTTACTCTGCACTAGTGAGACCACATTTGGAGTATTGTGTTCAGTTCTGGTCTCCCCAGTTCAAGAGGGAGGGACAGGGAAATAATATAGAGAGTCCAACGGAGAGCTACAAAGATGGTTAAGGGATGACTGGAACATCTCTCTTATGAGGAAAGGCTGAGAGCCCTGGCACTTTTTATCCTGGAAAAGAGAATAATGAGAGGGGTTCTTATTCATGTTTACAAATATCTGAAGGGTGGGTGTCAAGTAGAAGGAGCCAGTCTCTTTTCAGCGGTGCCCTGTGATAGGATGAGAGTTAATGGTAGCAAGGTGAAACACAGGATGTTCCACCTCAACATGAGGAAAAACTTTACTGTGAGAGTAACAGAGCACTGGAACAGGCAGCCCAGAGAGGTTGTGGAGTCTCCTTCTCTGGAGACTTTCAAAACCTGCCTGTATTGGAGTGCCACAATCGAAAGCTACAAACTCTTCAGGAGGGACAGACAGGGAAGGAGGGGTGGTGTCGTGGCTCTATATGTTAGACAATGTCATGAGACCTCAGAAATCAAGTATAGTGACGGTGGGGTTGAGTCTGTTTAGATTAGGTTAAGGGCTAATAAAGCTGATATAGTTGTGGGAGTCTGCTATAGACACCCCCAGTCAAAGCAGTGAGATAGATGAAGCTTTCTATAAGCAGCTTAGAGAAATCTCACAGTCACTTGCTGTTGTGCTTGTGGGGGACTTTAACCTCCCAGATACCTGCTGGGAATACAACACAG
This sequence comes from Todiramphus chloris collaris, assembly GCA_025345505.1. NCBI lineage: Eukaryota > Metazoa > Chordata > Aves > Coraciiformes > Alcedinidae > Todiramphus > Todiramphus chloris. The sequence continues at coordinate 24,225,932 of JANVCC010000022.1, forward strand.
CAGAGAGGGAACAATCCAAGAGGTTCCTGGAATGTGTGGAGGACTTTTTCATGCAGTTGATAAATGAGCCAACCAGGGAAGGTGCACGTCTGCACCTGCTCCTTGTGAACAGGGAAGAACTTGTGGGGGAAGTGAAGGTTGGAGGCCATCTAGGGCATAGTGATCATGAGATGATTGAGTTTTCAAACCTTAGGGAAACAAGGAGAGGGGTTAGTAAAACTCCTACCTTGAACTTCCGAAGGGCAAACTGACTTGTTCAGGAGACTGATTGACAAAGTCCCTTGGGAGACTGTACTGAAGGATATAGGAGTCCATCAAGGCTGGACATACTTCAAGAGAGTAGTCTTAAAGGCACAGGAGCAGGCTGTCCCTACCTGCCAAAAAACAAGCAGGTGGGGAAAGAGACCAGCCTGGCTAAATAGGGACCTTTGGCTGGACCTCAAGTACAAAAGAAGAGTCTATGACCTTTGGAAGAGAGGAGAGGTCTCTCACATAGACTATAAAAATGTAGTGAAACAATGCAGGGAGAAGATTAGGAGGGCCAAAGCGCAGCTAGAGTTCAACCTATGTTAAGGATAATAAAAAATGTTTCTATAAAGTCATTAACAACAAAGGAAGAATTAGGGAAAATCTCCACCATTTATTGGATGCAGAGGGAAACAGTAAAAAGGATGATGAGAAGGTTGAGGTGCTTAATGCCTATTTTGCCTCAGTCTTCAGTAGTGGAACAAGCTATGCCCTGGACATCCAGCCTCATAAGCTGGGAGACAGGGAGGGAAAGCCGAATGAGGTTATCATGATTAAAGAGGAGGTGGTCAGTGACCTTCTACTCCACTTGGATGCACACAGATCTATGGGACTGGATGGGTTACACCCAAGGGTGCTGAAAGAGCTGGTAGATGTGTTCGCCAAGCCACTTTCCATTATTTATCTGAAGTCCTGATCCATTATTTATCTGAAGTCCAGATCAGGGCCAGTCAGCATGGGTTTAGGAAAAGCAGATCTTGCCTGACAAACCTGATTGCCTTCTATGACAAGATGACCCGACTACTGGACGAGGGAAAGGCTGTGGATGTGGTCTACCTGGACTTCCAGAAGGCTTTTGACACTGTTCCCCATAGATTTCTAACGGAAAAACTGGCTGCTCATGACCTGGATGAGAATACGATCTGCTGGATCAAGCACTGGCTAGACAGACGGGCCCAGCCAGCTGGTGGCAAGTCACAAGTGGCACTCCTCAGGGCTCAGTGCTGAGACTGTTTCTATTTAACATCTTTATTGATGATCTTGATGAGGACATAGAGTCTATCATCAGTCAATTTGCAGATGACACCAAGTTAGGCAGGTGTGTCGATCTGCGTGGGTTAGGGAGGTTCTCCAGAGAGACTTGGACTGGATCGCTGGGCCATGGCTAATGGTGTGAGTTTCAACAAGGCCAAGTGCCAGGGCCTGCCCTTGGGCCACAACAACCCCAGGCAGTGCTCCAGGCTTGGGGCAGTGTGGCTGGAGAGCTGTCTGCCGGAGAGGCATCTGGGGGTTATAACAGACAGGCAAATGAACATGAGCCAGCAGCGTGCCCAGGTGGCAAAGCAGGCCAACGGCGCCCTGGCCTGTGTTAGAAATAGAGTGAGCAGCAGAAGCAGGGAGGGGATTGTCCCCCTGTACTCAGCACTGGTGAGGCCTCACCTCGCGTACTGTGTCCAGTTTGGGCACCTCAGTACAAGAGAGATATCGAGGGGCTGGAGCGGGTGCAGAGGAGGGCAGCGAAGCTGGTGAGGTGAGTGGAGAATAGATCGTATGGGGACCATCTGAAGGAGCTGGGTCTGTTTAGTTTGAGGAAGAGGAGGCTGAGGGGAGACCTCTTTACTCTCTACAACTATCTGAAAGGACATTGTAGAGAGGCTGGTGCTGGTCTCTTCTCTCAGGTAATTAGTGACAGAACCAGAGGGAAAGGCCTCAAGCTGAAACAAGGTAGGTTTAGACTGGACACTAGGAAAAAATTCTTCACAGAAAGAGTGGTGAGATATTGGAATGGGCTGCCCAGGGAGGTGGTTGAGTTGCCATCCCTGGATGTGTTTTAGCATCGCTTAGATGTGGTGTTGGGGGATATGGTCTAGGGATGAACTTGTAGAGTAGGGCTAATGGTTGGACACAATGATTCCAAGGGTCTTTTCCATCCTAAATGGTTCTGTGATTCTGTGGATCTGTTCCTGTGGGTGTGGGGAAGCAAGTCTTTTCAGTCCTGAATTGGGTCAGTGGTCGTTATCTCCCCCTGCTGCCTTTACCTTTCTCTCAGTTTCTGCAAACTTTTGCTGACTTCATGCTTCTTCTGGCAACTACCCAGCCTTCAGGTCCTTTTGAGGAGGATGTTCCTTTTTATTAGTCTTCTTGCAATCATCCTCAAAGACCTAGTTGCCAGTTTTTCACAGTTCAGTGATAAAGTGAACGTTTCCTTATCTCTTAGCTCCTTCCTCTGACCACCCATGTTTCACATGGCAGTGCTAACTCTTTTACTAAACTGTTGTACTAATCAGAAAATTTTGTTGCCTGCTGTATAATACCCTGGAACAGTGTTAGAGGAAAAAATTAAAACAGTACTTGCCATAGCACTAAGGGAAAAACTGGGAAACTAAGTGGGGAACAGCATCATATTTGCACCTCTGACCTTTGCATCCACTTTTTAGGTAGTTTAATGTTCCATCTCAGTTAAATGCCCGTCAGAGAATCACAGAATGGGGATTTGGGGATCATCTAGTCCAACCCCCCCTGCTAAATCAGGTTTGTCTAGTTGAGGGTTTTGAAAGGAGGAGACACCACAACCTCTCTGGGCAGCCTAATCCTGTGCTCCATCACCCTCACAGTAAAAAAGTTTTTCCTTATGTTTAGGTGGAACTTCCTGTGTTCTAGTTTGTGCCCATTGCTTGTTGGCCTGTCACTGGGCACCACTGAAAAGAGACTGGCCCCATCCTCTTGACACTTGCCCTTTAGATATTTAACTATTTTCTCTTTAAGTGGAAATTGAGATGATGAAGCCAGAGTTTAAGGAGAGAAATATTCCATTTTATGTATGAGGTCATGTTACAGATTAAGTCTGAGCTCTGGTAAGATGTATGACATCACTTCTCCTTAATCAAGGTTGGCTATTCCCTAAGCCAATGTGAACATCAATTTTTATTCCACAGTAATAATTGTTATTATTATATAGTGATTATTATTAAAGCCATTGTCCAGTATTACTAGTCTGTCCAATTAAATTTCAGATGTCAGAAGTTCTATATATCCTACCCAAAACCATATGGGATAAATATGAGACTGAATACAACTGCAGTGAGGCTCTTCAGACTAGTGCCAAACCCATTTATATATTCGTTTTAAAATATGTTCTAATGATGACAGGGAAATGCTTTTCTACCTATATTATTCTTACTGACTTCTTTGAACTATTTCTAAAGTCTATCTTAGGATTCTTGTTTTTTCTTTATTTTCACCAGATCCACACTGTTACTGACAATTGCGGGAACAGAGATGGTGCAAGGGAGTTATTGAGCAGAGTAGTACAGAAGAAAGATTGGTTCTCTCCATTTTTGATTGCTCTGCGTGAAACCCAACATGGAAGCCTTGCAGATGATTTAAGCGGAAATACAGGAGGTAATCACTGTGCTTCACTAGTACTAATGTGTGATTTTTTTAGTATCTCTTTTTTATACTATTACTTATCAAACAATGAAGGGTTCTCGCCATATAGATTTCACTGTGACACTAATGCTCATCTGGGGATTTCAAAAATAATTTAACAGCTTATTCAATAAGTTCTTAAACATAAAAAATCCTTATTAAGTAGTATCAGAATTACAATAATATGTATGTACTTGTAATTAAACTGAAACCTTATCTTTTATAACCCATTGTTTTTCAGTATGATGTTTTTCTAATCATTCACTTAAAATGTTCTGAAGATTAATTTGAAAAATCAAAACAAACCTTTTCTGGATTTCTGCTTCAACATGGGGAATAGTGTTTCCTTTATAGAATGGTTTACAAATACATGCAGCATGTATCCCTGGGGACAAGACATTCATAAGTCTCAAGACACTGTGTAAAATTTACTATAAATAATTGAATAAACTAGTGAAGAGATTATTTACAGAAATGATGCTGAAAGAGCTATAGGATTTTAGCTACTACTTTTTATTTCTGTACAATGATTATGGTATTGTAAAATTATTCCAGTGCTCCTCTGGATTCTGCATCCATTTATGAGCTTACAGGGCCGATGGAATTGAGAAGGTAGGAAACGTGGTCTGGTTCACAAATACAATTTTCAGATCTTTATAGTGACTGCTGGTATTTGAGATTTTTTTACAGATATTCCATTTAGCAGCTTCAGCCATGTCACTTGAGGATTTGAGATGTATGACCAACAGGTTTCTTAATAAATATTTATAAAAATATCAAAATTTCAAATGGTAAAGTTTAAGTCAATATCAAGACTATATTTTGAGCCATTATATGCATGATGAATACAAGTTAGTCCTATGTTTTCTGTGCTCCACACTAAAAGAAATCAAATGTTTTCTGGTGCCTTGGAGTTTCTATTTATTTCTAGGAACAGAGAACAGACAAAATGGGATGAAGAACAGTACAAATGAAGAAACAGAAGTTACAAGCCAGCCAGGATATGCTGTAGTGGAAGATTTGAAGCAGGAAGAAAATGTGAATCAGAATTTCAGCAGTGAGAAAAGTACATTGGAAACATCTATTGGAAAGAAATGTGTAGTTTCAGGTATGTCCACTAACTGATATTTTGTTCTGGTAACAGTTAAACTTTAGGAACTGCAAGTAACTGACAGAATGAATGTTCTTGGTGCATTAGCTGCCATCTTGCTTAGAAATTCAGGAGCATATGGTACTGTCAAGGTGAAGGGAATGAATGGGAAGAAGTAAATGTTGATTTTTTTGGAAGGAGTAAATTCAATTTCTTCCTATGAACCAACAGCAGTAGCAATTTTAAGGGTTGGATCTATAAATTTGATCAGTTCAAAGAGTTGCTCCTGACAAGAATATGTTGTCATACTTGAACTAATTAAAGGGTAAGAGCTGGTTCAGGAACCAATTTGCTAGCACAGTACAGAACGGCTTAGGAAGACATGGATGAAAAATGTAACACACTATGTACAGCCTTCGTGTACACATTTTCTGTATCCCGTTTGTAGTGATAATGTTTTATCTACTAGGGGCTGATTGATTTTCTTACAATTGAGAAACATAAATGATCTTCCTTTCCTCTTCATTAGCACTTTTAACAACTTTGTATTGCTATTTTTTAATTTACTGTATGAAGAAATGAGTAATTTTCAGACATTTGGTATTATTAATTTAAAAAATCCAATATTATTAAATGAATACTTTATTTTAAACCTATTTATAGTACATTTATACTACCCAGTGAAAAAATTAGGTTTACATTGACAACTCTTCCAGTGCTGATAAGGTTTAAATCAAGAGAAATGTTTCTGTACCACTGTAGCTGCAGCTGTATTAAATCCTTTCTAGAAGGCTGGTAGTTCTATTTTGCAAAACATTTTTGGTTTTGGTAAGTCCTCTAGTGCTATCCAGTACAGTAACTTTTCTGTTTGTTTTAAAGATTTATATTTACAGAGCATCAAACAACCTTTGTCACATCACATGCTCAGAAGTACATCTTTTAGTACAAATTTTCAGAAATTGTTGTGGCCCGTTGTTCATATGGATCCACTTTTAGAAATGTGCCTTGGGAGATGATTATGAGTTGATTATGAGCGGAATCACTTACCAGCAACAATTCCCAGCCGTAGCTGTGAACCACTGATTCAAACGTATGCTGTATGATTAAGGAACCATTCCTATGTCCCACAAGTTCAGATTGAGCTCAAACAATAGTTACAACTGAGATAAATCCTGCCTGAAATAATTTTAGTGGGCTTACTCAGCCAAAGGAGTAAGACAGCTAAAGCTGCTCTTTTTTATCAAACATGAATAAATTAAAAAAAACCAAAAATTGTCTCTGAGAATTGCATCCTGTCAGTGTGAAACAATAGTAGCTGATTTCTTACGTAGCATATTAACAGCATTTCACAATTTTTTGTAGCGAGTAGTGAATTAACTACAGAAAAAGTATCAACTTGGTTTCCCTGGATTAGTACATGATTTGGCAATATAAAGAAGTGCCAGATATTTCATGATGATTACTAATAGATCAGACTGAGTTATCCTTGCTCTTAGGATCCTTTCAGGGCAAGGCTAAGGCTCACAATTGTAGCCTTCCCGAGAATAGTTTTCACTTCTGTTAGCTGATCTTTACTGGACTCTTGTCAGGTTGAAGGTTACAGATAACTAGATCTATTAGCTATTAAATATCCTGGCACAAGCTAATTCTAGCCTGAAAACTATGGTCTCCTCACTGAGCTGTACTGAAAATAACAGACGGTGGGTACTAGCAGTTTGTGCAGTTAAGCAGATCTGTTCAGTGAAATGGTGCTAAGGGTGTATATACTACATTAGTTTTGGCATTTTGGTTCAGATTGACTTCAGTCTGGTGTGGTCTGTATGCCTGCAAGCAGCTGGAACACATCTCATTTGGTTTCAGCTGACAGAAGTTCATTTCTTCTGATCCAAACTAGCTCTGTAATATGAACCAAAGTAATATATGTGGGGACAACTGTAAAGGTGCACTTCTGAGTGGAACTAAACCAGCAATGTAGATGCAGTATAGTAAGGGTTGCCGGGACGCAGTGCTGCATGAAGATGGCTATAGAGGAGCTGGCTCACGTTCAGCCATCTTGAAGTGCAGTAAGCTTTGATCTATATGCACTTGTACACACAGACTTAACTGAACTCAAATCTTTTTACATTTCCATCCTTTCTCATGATCTCATAAGAATGTATTTTTAGACCAGGCAGCTGAAAATACAACTGGAGCCCAGATTCTACTTCCAAGTAGGCTAGGGACCCACCTAATTTGCAATTTGATGCTGTCAAACCTTGTCAGTATTGCAGTACACTCCTACTGTTCCTTCATGTATTGAGAAGGACAAATTTCAAGGCGAAAGAAGCTTTTACAAGTCACTTGAAATTACTCCAATTTATATTGTATCTAAAGCCTCCTCTGTCCCTTTTATTGTAGTGGCTCAGACAGGGAGTCAGAAGGTATGAAGGCAGTAGGGTCATAAAGACAAAGTAGAAATGGGTCATCTAGAGGAAACTAGAGAGAAATTGTGCATGCAAAAAGACAAATAAGAAACTCACACACAAAAACCTTAACAAAACCAGTAAATTTGCAAGGTCACAAGTGAAACACTTGGACTAAGGGTACAGTTACCTATATGAACAATTTAAGTTAATAGAAGCTCTGTTTTTCAAGGCTGTTTAAAATGTTCATTGGAACAAATAATTACACTGTCATTAACTGGAGATTTCAATACGGTCTCACAAAATGTCTTTTAAGGCTTTAGATTAGAAAAACAGTCCATTAATTTGAAAGTAGGACCAATTTTAATAGGCAGTTTCTATTTTTGGTCTTTAAGTTTTCTGGTGTTTCAAGTATATTATTTGACATAATGTAACCCAGGACAAGAAAGAAAGACTCTTTTTAATTAATACTGCATAGATCCATTTCTTTTTTCATTGCATTCCATTGTCCTGTGCAAAATGACTGAAAATTTTTCTGTGGAACATGCTGCATTAGAATGTGCAAGCAGCACTATAAGGGAAGATTAGTGAAAGTGGTGAAAACAGCTGTGAGAATATTGTATCTTTTTTCTTCATCGTTTTGAGAAGGATTACTCGTTTGATTTTTAAATAATTTGAGACATTTGCCACAGTTGAAAAAGGAGAACATTATTCTATTCACCTTTCATTTGGAAGGTACTTTGCATTTCACTTCACCACTGACATTTTCTGTTGAGACGTTGTTTTGTAATGCACGTGTCACATTGTAATTCAGATAATTACATACAAAACAGTTTGTGAATGCATTTTCTCTACTGCATATACATCTTTCAGTAGGCCATTTTAGATAGGAGACCACATGGAATACATACATAGAATTTTAATGTTGTCTGCTCTTTCCTATCTACATGGATTCCTAGGAAGTGAAAATGAGAGACAGCAGTGTCTTCTTCATAGATGTAATTCCCACTAATGCTACTTATCAGTTACAGGTCTTTGAACATGGGTTATAACTGGTGAGGTTTTCTTCATTTTTCAGGATAAAGCTGTCTTGTAATATGATATTAAATACATGTTATTATATAATAATAGGGAAACTTTATGTAAATCAAGCTTTTGCTGTGAATATATTTTTAAGTGCCTTTCTGTTGATTGCATTGATTTCTGGGAGACTAGACTTTTAATGTAGGTGCTTAAAGTCTTCAATGCCTTTGCCCATCGTAACACTTCCTACAGATGGTGGTAATTCATAGTTGGATCAGACTCTGAGGTCTGTACGGAATAAATGATGAAAACTGTAGGACAGCAAGACAGATGTTTGCATTACTTTTCATAGTTATGTTAGAAAAACTAAAAATATTTAAACAAATACCTGACTCCTAGTGTTAGATAAGGTAGTGTCATTTCAGTTGTCTGTATTATAATTGCTCTGTATAATAGCAGTTTTGTTTCAATTATTCATTTACCTTTCAAGGAGAGCAAAACTTTCATGAAAGAAAGTCAAAATGTCATATTTTTACTGAACACAGATTAGGTTTAATTTCTACCTCACCAAGATTTTGTAGTGTATATTTCAGGATTACCATTGTAAGACACTGTTAACTTCCATTCAGTTGTAAACTCTCATCTCATCAAACAGCATCTGTTTTGCATTATGAATTATTTGTTAGGAACAAAAAGTTGGGGACAATATGGATATGAACTATAATGGGATATTCGCTGGAAAATGCTATGAAAAAGTTGATAGGACACAAGTTCACAAGATAATTAAGTAAAACTTGGTAGGACACAGTTCACTAGCTAATTAAGCAAAACGTAAGTCAGTGCTATTATTCTGACTGATTTCTTATGCACACTATGAGCTCAATAGCAGAGTGCTGCAGGTGAGCTGGCAGTACAAGGTGAGTGAGGCTGTTTGCAACAGATTTTTCCAGAACTGTGTATCTCTTTAGATGTTAAAAGAACTACATTTTGGAAAATCTAGCTATATAAATAACATTTCTTACTAAAAAAAAAAAAAAAAAGTCAGTGTAACACATCGATTGCCCAGCAGAGGGAGAGCTTAACATTAGAATATCTACAGTAAACTTGCCAGGTATCTGCGGCAGTCTTCTATTGGGTATAACAGGATTGTCAGTCTCTGCTTTTACTTGCAAACAGTTTGGAAGATTTAATAATTCCTCTCTGATTTTATTTACCTGAGAACTGTGGGTTACTTTTTTCATGTTACATGAAGAAACCCTTTAAAAAAAAAAAAAAAAATCACTGTTCTTTTTTTGATTTTCTTCCACTACAGAGAGAACTCACATGGCTTACAGGGAGTAAAAGAGACTATCTTCAGTTTGTCAGCTTTTCTGTGTATCCAGCAGATCAACATGGTTTTCTTTCTGGTTTTTTTTTTTTGTCTCCTAACTCCTCTGAAAATATACAGTAAAATGGGACTAGAGGGGGTCATGCTTTCAAGCAAACAGAACACAGACGCCTGACAGCAATAAATCTTGACCCACATTGCCTCACCTCTGTTCTGTTTCAGATTTTCATTTTGCACTCAAATATTTTTTTCCATACGAAAATCAATTATATTGTTCACAGGTTTTTCTTTACTTAAGAAAAAGTTTAATAAAGGAAATTTTACCTCAGCCATCCCTGCCAGACATTTATTTAGCCTATTTTATCAACTTACGGAGAGAGCAAACAATATGCTTTTGCTATTTATATTTGTATAGCAAATATACTATACTACATTTGTTTGTATTTTTCATTTAGAGTCACATGTCTCTACAGAAGATGAAAGTGTCGGTAACTTGAATGAAAACCTGGGACAGAGCTGCACAACCAGTGATTCAGGTATTTTTCCCTCTGTTATTTAGTAATTGCAAAATAATCTCTGGAGGGTAAGCACTCTGTGAACGGGCTAGAACAAAAATCCATGGAAGGCTTCCACTGTGAAGTTCTAGTTCATATTATTTAGATGACAGACTTCCTCTTCTTTTGTTAGAAAACAGATGCTATTTTTATAGGTCTAGACTTAAGGCCCAGCCCCAAAAGAGCTGATATACTGAGATTGTCTGAATAGGTCTCTAGACATTGTCGTCATATGAAATTGTCAGTGCTGCAGAATGATAGAATCAGATAAGCTGGAAGGGACTTCCAGAAGTCATCCAGTGTACAGATATTCATAATACTGCCACATATACGTGCTTCTTTCTCTCAAAGAGAAGCTACATTGTGACTGTCCCCTGCACAGGCTGAGAAGGAATAGGACATGCTTTAGAGGCATCGTAAGGGTGAGAAGCAGAATTTCCAGAGTACCTGCAGAACAGTAATGAAGGACCACTTTGGACCTAAGTAATTTAGTAGACCTGTTTGTAAAAGCAACCTAATCAATGAAGTTTACTATCTGAAGACCTTTGCAAATCTCACATTTAAACATATGTACAAGTTCCAAATATAGTTTTAAACTAAATTTTGGACTGTGTTTACATAATACTTCTCAGACAGGTATGAATTTGCTATGTATATACTCTTATCCCTATAAAACAATGTTGTTGTAAAAGACATCCCATTTTTTCTTCTCTTTTTAATCTTAGACCTCAGGCAGAACACATTTGTCACTTTACATCAGAGTGAACAACCTATGTTTGCCTACACAGAATTCAATCATTTAAACCAGTTACCTTTTGGAATCTAACATTTATAAAGTTTGGGCTGTGACTGTGTTTTCTACTGGAGACAATATGGGTACCTTTCAGGCCAGCTCTTCCTAATAAAACTAGAATTAGATCAGTAAAGTCAGTGTAAATGTTATATATCATACACCTGAAAGTGTTTACTATAAATGCTTTTAAAATCATTTCAAGCTTTTTAATTATTAAAATCCATGTATTTTATAAGTTTACAGAAAATTCAAGATATGTCAAATCTAGCTTACTACCCTATAGCTAGGACTGTAGTCTGTATTGCTAACTCAAGAATATACTTTACACTTCTGCATCAACTGAGGTGACTCATCAGTCACATTGTGTTTTGTTCCTCACTGCATCACATGAAATGTCTGGGCACAGAAACTTCTGCGTTCTGTGGACAGTCACACTATATCAGTTGGTCAGGCTGAATGATACAGATATTTTTATTTATTTTTTTTATATATATATACTTATACATGTATGACCTGATCCTTTAAGATTCCTGAACAGTCTCCCATTAAGTAAATTGGACATTGGCTATGCCCAGCAGTCCAACAGAAAAAAAATAGTCGCTACAGATATGTGAAGAATGCAAAATAGATTTTTTTTTCACCAATGTTTACTTGCTGTATGTTCTGTTTACATGTGGGCTTTAAAAACAGCTTGTTCAAATGTTTTAAAAAACATTCATGCTTTTTAACCATGTCTAGTGCAGTGAGATCAACTATGAGAAAGAAAGCTAAGGAGATACACATGGACTTTGTGATATTTGTGGATTTTATAATTTGAAATGTTGCAGTAAGGCTGTTGAATTAACATGTTTGGATAGCGTCTTAATGCAGACATGATTTGGGGTATAATGCAAAGAATCATGTGGATATAGTCAGTTTTCTGTGCAAGGGTCATTTTACATTTAAGAAAAATGGTGGAAGTATAGAAGTATAATTGTCATGCTTCTTTTAGCCCAGAGCAGCAATTCATACGAGTCTTGTACAAAGGCAGACAATTTCCATCAAGTTATACTGAGCACAATGAAAATTCTTTAATGGAATCATATCCATATATTAGCCTTTATCTAAACAGGGGCTGAGGAAGCTAAGAGAGAGATAAGTTAAATATTTTTTAGGCTTGGCCAGTTAATTGAGGATGTTAAGAAACTGAAATTTAACCAAACAGATGGGTGATAAAGTGCTAGTTTCAATGTGATTGACCTATTGAATTTAGCCAAGCAGAAAGCAAACAACATTCTTCCTCAAAAGAGAGTAGCAGAAGTCAGATAAGTAACAACAAGTACTGTCTGGTGTGAATTTCCCAGTGTTCCAGGAAATACTGCACTCACACTAAAAGGCAAAACAAGCAAAAAACACTTAAGAATGGCATTCAGATGTTTCCATCAGCAGTATTTTATCAAGCTTCATTACTTTTTGTTAGTTTAATTTTATTTAATGGAATCAGAGATACTAGAAAAATACACTTATTTTGTGTGTAATGTATGAGTGATAATAAAATCCTCATGATTTTTCATTTAATGATATCATCAGGAAATGAAACTATAGGGTTTTTTCCCTTTCTTTTAGTCTAGTAGAATGAATTTGTGCCTTTTCTTCAGTGAGGACAGATAATGTTTTGAAGGTGATTTAAACATATGTGTAGGGAAAAAAAATACAAAAAAAACCTATCCCAACTAAAATTTCACTGAAGTAAATCCTTCTGGTATTAATATATATGATTTCTGTCTTCCTAAATATACGTAAACTCAAGAGACTTAACATGTTTTTTATTACTGCATGAAATAATACAACAGCATTTTTCTACTTTTAATTTTTGAACATTTTTTCACCTGTGAGCCACAGATCTGAACTGTCTGCCGTTGCATTTTATATGATAGATTGAAGGCTTAGGCCATCAGGTGGCAAATGTATATGGCTTTTTAGTGAACTGAGTTACGTGTGAGTCAGTCTGGAAGCAGTGCAATCTACCATGAATAGGTGTGAGACGTTCTGCAGTTAGCTCTATCTTGTATGGGCAATTGAATTTTCTTATCTATTTGATCTTTATAACTCCATCAGTTTTTAAGTGGTGCCTATCTCTTTTTCCTTCTATGGCTCCATCCTTTTTTTCATCCTCTGGGAAGTATTTTAAAAGGTAGCTCACTTGAAACCAAATAAATTTCAGTACTGATGAAAGAGAACATCATGTAAGATTGGCTCAATTATAAATACTGCAGCACTGAACAGAACCTTAGCTGGTCTCAGTGCTACTGAACTGTATCATTTGAATTCATACATAATAATAGTCATGTCAACATAGATGAGTGAAGACATATTATGTCTTATTCCACCTACTCTGGTTGGTGACTGGATGTAAGCAGTTCTGATCCAGTGTTGCACAGGTCCACAGAGCAGCATTGTCTATGCTATGTATGCCCTGTTTCTATTTATTCAGAAGATATTTCTGATAGTAAATTAATATATTTCCCTTTGATATTTATTCAATTTTCTGATAAATATTCTATGCCTCCTATTTAATACTTGTATTTCTTTGTACCCTTAGAAGAAGATGATGTGGAGGGCAGAGCTTCACCTGAGCCAGATCTCATCCTGAGAGATTACCAGATGGAAGTTGCAAAGCCAGCACTGAATGGAGAGAATATTATAATATGTCTCCCTACAGGCAGTGGTAAAACCAGAGTGGCTGTTTACATTACCAAAGATCACTTGGATAAGAAGAAAAGAGCATCAGAGCCTGGAAAAGTTATAGTACTTGTAAATAAGGTATGTCCATTTAAAAAAAAATAGTATTTTTCAAACCTCATGCGCTGTTAATATAGAACTTGTAAAATGAATAAACACATTTCTCAGTTTCTCCAGATGTAGCTGCTTAACAGCATACAGCTCTAGACTGCCATCTCAATTGCACCGTCATCATGGTGCAAGCATGATTTTAGGTTACCCCGTACAAGTTCAAGTGTGGATGTGCCCTAATGACCACATTATTGGAAAAAAGTACAATTTCATGTTAGAATCAATAGAACTAAAATCCTATTTTTAAAAATAAAAATATTTTCCACATTCTGCATTTGGATTTGTTAATGAAGGCCACCTAATGAGTCTCACAGTAGATTTTCTGATAATTGCTGTAATTTTTACAGTTAAATTTGCCGCATACGATATAAAGTAATCTTCTATTGTAATGTTAAAATATAGAAATACATTTAAGAATTTTATTGAAATAAAAGATATGCATATCCTCCTACAAGACTAAAATTGATATCATGTTATAAGCTTAGCCATGCATGGTTTGTTCATTCTTTCTAAAGCACAGTTAAGCAAAAGTTCTTGAGACAAAACTGGTTTTGCAGGAGCAGTTGGAGGGGAGGATTTGGTTTGGGGATTTTTAGTTCTTAGGCTTGGTTTTTGTGTTCAGTGGGATTTTTTTAATCCTAACCTGCAGTGAATAAGGGGATGTTTACTTTTTTCAGAAAGTGCATTTTGCACAAAGTGTATTTTCACCTAACGATAATTCTGGCAAACAGGCATGTGTTTTTTTCATCCTGTGTATGCTCTGATTTACATTCTTTGAAACTTTTATTCAGGTACCATTGGTAGAACAGCATTTACGAAAGGAGTTTAATCCATTCCTGAAGCATTGGTATCAGGTTATTGGTTTAAGTGGTGATTCTCAACTGAAAATCTCATTTCCTGAAGTTGTCAGAAGAAATGACGTCATTATCAGTACAGCACAGATCCTTGAGAATTCACTATTAAATGCAGCTGAAGAAGATGAAGAAGGTGTCCACTTATCAGGCAAGTTTTTAATTCTGAAATTTTTACAGAAGAACCAGAAGTATGTCTCTGTTCTGGCAAATTGCAGAGAAAAATGTGCTACATTCACTAGTTCATGTTTTTTCTGTTGACTTGTTCTATAAATGCAAGCTGAGAGTCAAAACCAGAGCTTAGTTAATGAGCATGTAATTTTCTCAAACCTAATTAGACTCTTACTGTTCATTTGGATTAAATATTTGTTATGCTTCCTATTTTACCTAGCTCAAGCAGAACTTCATGCAAATGCAGCCACACTGGTTCCACTTCCCAAGCTTGGTGGAGCATTTATTTATATCACATAAAAGCCATGAACAGGATGAAAAAAAACCAAAAAAACCAATGTAGTCGGTAGTTTGAGAAATACAATGGCATGCAAGATAAAAGCCAGTCTGTTATACAAGTTGTATTCTTTAAACTCTTGTCATTTTGCTAATGTACAAGTAACTGTATCTCTCTGAGGTTGGCAGATATAATGGTATCCTATAACAGATGAAGGAAGTTGAAGAAAACAAAAGATATGAGATGAGATAAAATTGTTTACCCAGAATACTAAGGTGGCAGATATCTATGAGAGATCAGAAAGGAAATGGTATTATTTGTCAATGACATAAAATAATTGAACAGCCCCTGACTTAGTGGTCATGATAATGTTTAGTAGATGGTTGGACTTGATGATCATTAAGGTCATTTTCAACCTTAATGATTCTATGATTCATCTCCAGGATTTGGGCTGCAGTGACCCCGCTCTGTGAGATGTTAACTTTTCTCTTTAACTACATACAGTCAACTCTTTTAGATGAGGTAGAATGTAGCTAGTATGATATTCAAAACAACTTATCTGAGATAAGTACTTGTCTGGGTGTTCCAGAGGCAGCAGAAAAATCTGAAGAGTCAGTCTGTGTCTATCATTGCCTAGTGCTGACTGGAGTACTGCTTGATCCAAACTTAACTCCTGCAGCGGTACTTGAGTACCTCATATTTTCCTCCCCTGCTCCAGAATGCCCTATGATTAACCTAGGCAGAGTACCAGAGATTTTCTTACACTTATTTCCTTTCCACTTCACCTAAGTCAATAAATCTTCTCAAGTCTGAATCATTTGCCATCTAGAGGCACCAAAACATTTCTACAAGGCTGACCTGATTAGAATTGGGCTGAGTTTCCTTAATATAATTATTTTTTCCAGAACTAAGGTAGCTCTGGAAACAGGGATGTGTTTACTTGATACTACACCTGGGCTAATAAGTTTAGCTGAACCAAAGTCAAGCAAGCCTGAAAAGTGACAACTTCATTTTTATGGCTATAACTTGATTAACTCACAGCCTATATAAACAATTCTAATTAGCTTTAAGTGTTTCATTCTTAATTTCTGTTCATACTTTTTTCATCTGATTCCACAGATGTCTGCACATAACATAGAATTCCAGATTTAGTGAAATGGAGGGGACTCTCTTAATTGCATTTTATGAGACGTTTACCCTTTTTACCAAGGGCTGAAGTCACTGTGTGGTCTTTCTAAAAGCTGTGTATCGCTTCCTTAGTAGAAGCACATCTCTTCTGGCGCTTTAGGTTTTTCTCAGTAATGATACGAATATACATTACAGAGATGATGGTCAAAATCCAAGTGAGTAAGTTCATGTTGTCAAAATATCTGAGAAACTGATAGCACTGCTTCTGAAGTCTTGTGATATATGGAAATATTAGAAATAAATAGAAGTTTAGGTTGGAAACCACATCAGTCCAAACTGGCTTCCTGAATCACTCATGTGAAGAGAGATATCCCCATTGACATGGAGCATGATTTTGCATTCATAGCAGTAGTCTTTGGTTTAGCCTTTTAATAAAATTTCTCTTGTTCAGTCTTCACCTTTCTTTAGGTTCTTCAAAGGCAAAATTACATGATATTTTCTCCAGCAGAGAGGCCAACTGGGAATATTCTAGCGCTGTGTCTCCACCTTCAGTTGTCGCAAACTCATTTGTAGTGATGCAACAATTTGAGCACACTGATATGTAAACAGGACCATGGAAATTGTCTCGCTTAAAAAAAAAAAAAGAAAGAAAGGAAAAAAAAAAAGAGTTTAACCCTGATCATTTCAGTGATGTGCTTTACAGTCATTTCCACAAACATCTGTCAAATCCTAGGAAACAGTGTTGAGGTAGAGAGTTATTGGCCAGCTACAGGAAAAGTAGGCACTTCAAAAACCAGCTTTGCTGTTAGACACAGAAATGTTCATGAGTCTTTCAAATCTGTGTCTTCAAATGTATGACACTGACTGCATATGCAGATAAAGAGATGTTTTCTTTTTGAAACAAACAAACAAATAAAATATAAATTTCCTTATCATATAGTACTTGTTGCATGTAAATATGGTTTGACTAAAAGGCACATAATACCTGTCTGAATCTTCATCAGTTTCCTCTGCTACAAAAGAGAGATGATTGGTCCTGATTCCACCATCTGTTTGTTCTTTCCAATGACGCATCCATAAAGTAATATAAATCTTTTAATTGGTCAGGAATAGGGAAGAAATCTCTGTGTTGTTATAAAATAGAAGCATATTTTAATCAGGATAGGCCTTTCTAGAATGTCTGAAAGGCTTCTAATATGTATCTTCTCATAAACAAACTATTTAGTTTGTCAGATACAGTTATGGATAGAAAAGATAGGATTAATTAAATTGTGATACATTATTAAAAATATATCTCTGATATTCTTTATACCATCAGATTGGTTTTGAGATTTTTTTTAATTTTTTTTTATTACATGAAATTTAAAACTACTTGACACATCAAGATACATCAATGATTCCAAAGGCCATTAAATCTATACAGCTTCCATCCACGCCTTCATCACTAGAAATTTCATAATATGTTAGGACTCAAACAAACTAATGTGTTCTCTTCAACAGTCTCCTTACCTGTAAGAAGATTCAGTCACATAAATTCTACATTTGAAAGAAAATGAATGATTTTAGGTGTCTCTTTTTTTGACAGATTTTTCACTCATTATTATCGATGAGTGTCACCACACTCAAAAGGAAGGTGTTTATAACAACGTAATGCGACGTTACTTAAAAGAAAAGATGAAGAACAGGAAGCTGGCAAAAGAAAACAAACCACTGATCCCACAGCCTCAGATTCTGGGACTTACAGCCTCACCCGGTGTAGGAGGTGCAACATCGAACTCAAAAGCTGAAGAACATATTCTGAAAGTAAATAGCCCTCATACTTGCAAACCATCAAACGGATACTGTCTTTACTTCAAGTAAAACTTTTAAGTCAGCATTAGACTCCAAATATACAATGTGATTTATTTTTTTCATGTGCACATGGAGTTCAGCTCACAACCATTCAGCAAACTGACCCACTAAAAACTAATGTATATTGATGTACAAATAAAGGTTACTTTACAGGGAAGTAGGGTTTGCTGAAAAGGGAAATAAAGACTGCCTCGCTTGAAAAAAATTCTTCAGTTAAGATCAGAGGGAAGAAATCGATGAAGTAGTGAGATTTTATAGTTAATAAAAATTATTTTTCCATTAATGCATTAGAATTTACTGTGCATTCCTAAATCCTAGAGAGATCATAGTATTTTATATCTGTATTTCTTGAGTAATTAAGCTGTGATTTTTTGTGGATCTAAGAGAGGGAAAACCAAAGCTGAATACTTAAACAAGCGGCAACAGGTACAGGTAGCATACATACGTTTTTCTTTGTTACTCATTGAGAGGGGACTATTGTGTAGTTGCATAAACACCTGACTGGAGATAATTGGTTAAAGAAACTCTATTTTACTTGAAATTCAATGGATGTACATTAGTAGTGCAGAAGTAAAATTTAGCCCAGTGAAAACTCCTGACTAGCAAATAGCCTAAGAACAGAATGTGATATTGTATAGGTGAGGCCTGCAAGAAGCTTTTATGCTGTATTGAAGTAGATAAAATTGCAGGGTATTTTGAGACAAAAACTTTCTGGCAATGGAAAAAGCAGAGAATTCCGTTTCATCATCTCCGAAATCTTAATGATAGGATGCTGGATTTTTTAGCTAAAGCAATGTAATCCAAATATGAAAGCTGAAATTGAAGAAATTAAAGTTGTATAAAACCCAATATCTAAAAGAGAAGCTCTGTTGCATTAATTCCATTTTCATGTCTACTAACTCATTAAAAGTTAAAAGAAATAACATTTTATTTTGTCCCAGATCTGTGCCAATCTTGATGCATGTAGAATCATGACTGTTGAAGAGCATGCCTCCCAATTGAAGAACCAGGTGAAAGAACCATATAAGAAGACTGTGATTGCAGATGACAAAAAAAAGGTATGTTTCTTCAAACAAATTAGTGTTTAAGTTATAGTTCCCTTAAAAATGTGTTGTACAGTATCAAAAGCTTTGGGCAAATGCTCTTTTTCTATAGACTTTTTGTGATCCATACTGCTAATTTGATTTTGTGTGTATATATCTGTTGCTTTCCTGTGTATGTATAAGTATCAGTAAATTCAAATAGAAATAAATTTTTACTTATGTGAGCTATATTTTTGAGGTATCTGGTCAAAAGACATTCTGAACCATAGTGGAAATGTTTATATTGGAGTGACATTTTACTCACTAAAAAAAGATGCTATTTCACAATGCAAATTTTGTACTATACTGAACAATTTATTTCCATAACTCTAAATGCACTTAGCAACCTTACTTGTTTTTTAATTTAAATTTTAAAATTTAAAAAAATTACTCAGCGTGATACTAGCCCTTTTTGTTGCCAAAAGATGCTTACTTACTTTCATAATCAATTTATTTCTAGGATCCATTTAGAGAGAGAATTACACAGATCATGACAGACATTCAAAACTATTGTCAGTTCCATCCAAAATCTGAGTTTGGAACTCAGCCATATGAACAGTGGGTGATTAGAGAAGAAAGAAAAGGTAACAGCAAATTTGGGCTTCTTTAGGTCATTCTATTCACAGGCATGACTTTGTATTTTTTGTTCACTTTTAGCTGCAAAAGAAGAAAAACGCAAGGAACGTGTCTGTGCAGAGCACTTGAAGAAATACAATGATGCTCTCCAGATAAATGACACCATCCGAATGGTAGATGCGTACAATCACCTAAATAACTTTTATAAGGAGGAGAAAACTAGGAAGACAGTAAGGAGTGATGATGATGATGATGATGAACCTGTAATATCAAAACAGGATGAAACAGATGAATTCCTAATAGGTTTATTTCATGGTAAGTTTGAAATGCATTATGCACTAACGTAATTTGCATGGGCCCATTAATTACTGCATCCTAGAGCTTGCCATACTGTTTATTATGGCAGTATCTGGATGTCTCAATTTGTACAGTACAGAGTAAATTAAACAACATCATAGTGTGGTGATGTCCCAACATGCGGTAGAAGTTCTTCATCTTTTACCCAAGGGAGCTTTCTTTTTGCTGATACTAAGTAAAAACTGGTCTCTGCTTTTCTTCAGCAAAAGGACCCTGAGAATGCTCTCATAGATATATAAAATGTGTGTTCCAGTAGACACTCTTTACGGGCAAAATGTTGAGCAAATGGAATACAAAAGTAATGAAATAGAAGGTTTTTAACCAACCCTTTATGCCAAAGTTGGTTTGTCTGTATGCTAAGAGATGAGAGTGATGACCCTGAGTAAGTTTCAAGTAAAGAGCAGTTAGTGAGAGAATTAAATTGCAAAGACCAAAGTTAGTTGCCTTTTTTTTTTTTTTATTAAGAGATTATTCATCTTTTTTCAGTCCTTGACACACTAGTCTTTTTTGGGGGTTTTTTTCCCTTATTGACTTTACAATGAGGAAGAGGTAGACAAGTTTGTGTCCCTTGCCTATGGCTCCTGGGCAATGCAAAAGAAAATACATTTTATTGCAGCATGCATCCCAACTTCATATATCTTATGATCTATATATTTAGATTGCCATCATTAAGAAATTCAGGAAATTATAATAAAACTTCTAGAAAAATTGATTAGGTTAGATAATGTCATTGTGTTTTTTAATGACTCTTCATACCTGTGTTTATGCCCCCTTATTTAGAATTTCAGTATTGAGCTGTTGCTGAGAACCAAAAGGTTAAATTAACCAAAAAAATGAAATTGAATTGTCTAGATTGCTTTCATTTCCACAGGTAAATGAAGTTCTAAGAATCTGATAATGAAAAATAAAATATATTCCAGTTTGTTTTGATTTTACCAGTGAAGGTGCCAGGAGTAATGGGAGAAAGATAAAATTTCTCTTTCCAGCTTTTAAGAGCGGAGTTTATCTTTGTGTTATAAACTCACTGCAGCCCTTAGTGTAAGTTTAACTAAAGGGAAAATTTGAGACTTTGTTACATCTACCTACTTTTTGTATGTATTTTTATGTTTGATTACATTCTAAAACATGAATAAGACTGTAGTCAGAAAGCTACTGCTGTGTTATAGTAGTTGACTACCATTGCACTGGACAACATGCAGTGCAATAATCTGCATCAGAGTAACTCCAATATCTTAATCCACAAGGCTCACAACTTAAATTGTAATTAGTGTGTTTGCATGACCATCTAAAGTGACATAGGCTTTTAAATATTAGAAAGTTTAAAAAAAGGAAAACACATAAGGAATCCTTCCTGGTCATGGTTAATAGTGCCTGTTGAAGAGTCATTCATGTAACATTTCACTGAGCATATTGAAATGTCTTTAAAACCTGCAATACTGATAACAAAGTTCCTGTCCTGGTGTCTATTGCATTGCATGTTTCTAGTGAGGATTCCTACTTCAAGAGACATCCCAAGGACAGTTTATGTCTTGCATTTATTTATAAAATAGATTCAGTTTATAAAAGCATGATCAGGTCTGAGGGCTGTGCATATTAATCTGCTTCTCCTTGTAAAACTTCTTCCATTATTTTAAAACTGTTTTGCAAATATTGTAATCTCTGATCTAAGCTCTTTAATACCGTTCACTCAACTCTGTACCACTTCTCATGGGTAGGCAGAGGTTTTTTTCTTTTGCTTTTTCTCACCATGAAATATAGGCAATGTATGTTAAAAAGTTAATGGTGATTTATTTTGATTGATTAGTGCATTTTTAATTAATGTAAACTCATTTGAAAAATGTGAATTAGCCATGCTGGGAGAATTATATAGAAAGGTGCTCTTTGCTTTGTTTTTTTTTTTTCCTAGAGCTGTTATTTTACATGGTTACTTTTTGTTAATTAACATCTGCTATTCTTAAAGCAAAAAAGAAACAGCTGAAAGAGTTGGCTAGAAGGCCAGAATATGAAAATGAGAAGCTAACACAGTTGCGAAACACTTTAATGGAGGAGTTCACCAAGACTGAGGAACCTAGAGGAATTATTTTCACAAAGACTCGGCTAAGTGCCTGTGCTCTATTCCAGTGGATTAAGGATAACCCAAAATTTGAAGAAGTGGGAATTAAAGCTCATTATCTTATTGGTGCTGGACATAACAGTGAAACGAAACCCATGACTCAGGTACAGAACTATGCATTATAGCATTAAAAGCTTGCACATGATCTGAGAAAACAACTTGGTACTAGAACAACAAAATAAAGTTTGGAGCCCAGTGTTTTGATTTCTTAACCACAAGAAACTTACCTTCATAGGCTGCAGGATAGGAGAATAACAATGTCAGAATATTTTTTATTTCCACAACAAGCAAGCTTTTTTACTTTTGGATTCTTGGCAATAGGAGTAACAGGCAGACATTTCCTAGAGTACATAGGCAAAGGTGACACAAGTTGTAGTGAGGCACAGGAAGAAAAAGGAACAAAAAAGGCAGTAGCAAAAATACTATAAATGAGTTTATATTTATAGGGAAAACTGTAATTCAAATTATATTTTAGTTGCTGAATTGAAAAAAAAATTATAATGTTTATTATTCCTGTCTTTTTCTGAGAGCATTGTCTAATCAACTTACACCAATTTATAGGCATGCTTCACACTGACACATAATCTTTGAGAAAGAATTTGCCAAAGTTTATAATGAATATATTGCAACTTATCACTCAACAGTCTGTCTCGTACCATTGTGTTGCCTTCATACACAACATCTCTCTCATCATTTACACCTCAGTTAAACATTTTCAAAGCAAAGTACTCCAGTATCCTAAAGCCTCACTTTTCTTCTGCTTCTTACTCCCCACAAAATTACCACGTCAACATTTAATCAAAAAAGATTGGGTTTACTGCTGGGCAGAGTTCACTTCCTTCAGCTGCTCTCAGTGTCTAAAAAAAGTCAG
Organism: Todiramphus chloris collaris; assembly: GCA_025345505.1. Taxonomy (NCBI): domain Eukaryota; kingdom Metazoa; phylum Chordata; class Aves; order Coraciiformes; family Alcedinidae; genus Todiramphus; species Todiramphus chloris. The sequence continues at coordinate 24,248,905 of JANVCC010000022.1, forward strand.
GAATTGTTCTCTCAAATATATGCTTGTTTTCTATGAAAATTTGGTATTTAATCTATGTACCACATTGCACAAGCAAAACAAAAGCCTCTACATTTTGAAACTGAATATAGTAAATAGGAAGTTTCTGTCCCTGTACTCAAGTTTGTACAAAATATTCAGCTAATTTAGAAGTCTGTGTTTTGGATTATTTATTTTTAAAGTATATCATTACTGTGCTCTTTGGGGCTCCCCAGATCACCAAAATTAGGGTCCCCATTTATTATGGAGAATCTGAAGTGCTTTGAAAACTGCTTGGAAGTGCTGAAGTCTATACTGATGAAATTATTGGAGTGGTAGAAATCCAGAACGTCTATAATAACTACTTAAAAGAATTTGAAAATGATAGAACTATATTATCAAAAATCCCAGCACTTATGTAATGGGCTACAAAGTTCCAAGCACAGTTACCTTAAAGAGATTGGCTTGTGTTCACTCTTCCCTTAAAAAAGGTGCTGAGTACCGATTATATTCAATAGGCGCTCCTTTTTTGTGACCTTGAAAGATGCTTAAATGCAGTTGTTGAAGCCACATGATGTTTTGCACTCCACTCTGAAATGATTGGTCTATAATTCCTTAAACAACTTTATTAGAAGAAACTGATGTCAGAAACTGATACAGAAAGTTTATATACTGGATTGTTTTTTTAATTTACAGAATGAACAACGGGAAGTTATTGATAAATTCCGAGGAGGAAATATAAATTTACTTATTGCTACTACTGTAGCTGAGGAAGGCCTAGACATCAAAGAGTGTAACATAGTTATTCGCTATGGCCTCGTCACCAATGAAATTGCTATGGTGCAGGTATGAGCTCACTGCATACCCATCTCATTTTTAAAAGTGTTTTTCTGTTTATAATATGCCAATAGTGAATCATATACCTGGGGTTTGGAGATAATTATGAAATACTTGCATGCTAAAAGAGAAAATGCTCTTGCAACAAGGTTCGTTTCCAGATGATATCCTGTTTGTATGCAATATAAAGTTGTCTCAATGTGTAATGTGTAATATACATTTAAAACTCTACACAAACAGCTCTTTGAATAGAAAAGGTATGAGAACATGATCAGCAGACTGGTTAGTATAAAAGACACTTGTACCACCAACAGCTAAAATACGTAATTGCATATCAGCATTCTAGTTCATGTTCTCACTTACTTTGTGAACACAAATATTTATTTAATCCTTAAATGCATGCTTATATTTTGTTGGCAAAATACAGTTTCTGTTTTGCAAAATGTTCTGCTAATCACAAATCCCCTGAGCACTATTTTCACAGGTATCTTTGATTATAATGCAGAAACAGTACGTGGTATTCAGATTGTTTATCTGTCTGAGTTAAGTGGAAAAAAATGCTCTGTGAAGACACTGCATAAGGAACAATACATGTCTTCCATGACAAAACTAGGAAAAAATGTGCAGTGTTGTAGACAACATTGTACTGTTTATGTCATATTCCTTGTAAATTGTAGGCTCGTGGTCGAGCTCGAGCTGATGAGAGCACTTATGCACTTGTGGCTTCGAGTGGCTCAGGAGCTGTTGAACGTGAAGATGTTAATATTTTCCGTGAAAAAATGATGTATAAGGCCATTCAGCGTGTCCAGAGGATGCCGCAGGAAGAGTATTTACAAAAGGTATTTACTGCAACTCTGCATGTTCACTTTGAAGACTAATTTACATTGTAAGATGTACTTTTTACTTGAAATCTACTTCAGGGAAGAAAACTTAAAATAATATTAGATACTATACATATTGCCTTGAATCCTTCTGCCAATGATTTTTAATTTGTGTTTTCTGAGCCCTTAGAAAAATCTGCTTTTTTACTGTTAAAGGGAGAATCATGCAAGTCAGGAAGATTGACTAGAAGTCATGTTGTCAATGAACTTCATATAATAACTGAAGAAGAAAACTTGCTACTATCATTCCACCAGAATGTTACAGTGTTCAAACTTATTTCTAGATTCACAATTTCCAGTTGCAAAGTATAGTGGAAAAACAGATGAAGGCAAAGAGAGATCAGCACAAGACATACAAGAAAAATCCTTCACTAATAACATTCTTATGCAAAAACTGCCACAAGCTGATATGTTCTGGAGAAGACATACAAGTTATTGAACACATGCATCATGTCAGTGTGAAAAAAGATTTCCAGTAAGTGTTTATGAACTACTTTATCTCTTTCAGGCAGAAACAAGTTTTCAGCATGGCTGTATAGGACCTGTAACCCTCTAGGCCCCGTAAGGAAAAAAAGATTATTCCAATATTGTCAAGTCCTAGGCTTTATGGAGTTCACAGTTAATGAATTTGAAGGAGATGTTAGTTCTTACCCATGTTTACAAGGTGACCAGAGTTTGAAACTTTGGAAAAAGATACAGCTTCTGTGATGATTAATATAATGACATTACTAGGTCACATTATATCATACGGTATGTATTTCACAGTGTAACTGTAACGAAGGATGAGTACCATATCTGACTTCAGCAGTTATAGTCACTGTGTGTTTAAGAGTGTATGTAGCATTGAATGACCAGTGTATTCTGATGCACACTGTCTGACTGTTTTTCAGAAATCTTTACCAAACAAGAGAAAATAAGACACTTCAAGATAAGCATGCTGATTACCAGACAAATGGGGAAATTATATGTAAAAACTGTGGACAAGTGAGGATTCATTTTCATACTTTTATGTTGTTATGGTCTGTATCTTGTGATACAGATATGATCTTGTCTATTTTATCTGAAACTTAATTCTTTTATACCTGCAGGCTTGGGGAAATATGATGGTTCATCGAGGTCTTGACCTGCCATGTCTAAAGATTAGAAATTTTGTGGTTGCATTTGAAGACAAGAAAACAACAAAGCATATTTTTAAGAAATGGGGAGAACTGCCCATCAAGTTCCCTAATTTTGATTATGCAGCTCATTGCCCTTCAAGTGATGAAGATTAAGGACCTAGACTGGAAATAAAAGCCTTTTTCTACATTTCTGACTGCTGATTAGAAGCCTCTGTGTCCCATGGAGAGTGCTGCATCATAAACACTGCAAAAGCTCCTGGGCATGAGGAAACTGTCCTGAAGAGGATAAAAAACACAAGGAAAGAGGACAAAGTCACGCATCTGCTGTCTGCACTCAGATTTCCAGTGGTACTCCTGGACAAAGAAGATGAGCATATATTTTGCAATCATGTGTGTCCATGGAGCAAATCCCTGTCTCTATTCACTACAGTCCATCATGGAGTGACAGCACTGTCAAAAGTGTGTTAAGTGACCTGTTGTCAAGCACAGAACATAGGACAGACATCTTGAGAGACGCCAGGGTGATTATTTTCTGGTTTTCTTCCTGCTATAACCTTTTTGAGGATAAAGTGTCTCAAAAGAGAAGCCATGTAAAGAGAACAGATTAGCCAAATGATAATTTCTGAGTTGCTTTTGCTTCATCAGGGTTTTCATGACTGAGTTCTTCCCCTCTTTAAATGTAACCTCATACATTTTAACAGACTAAAACTAAGTTTCCATTAAAAGACATTTCAAAAAATCAAGCCCTTAACCTGACTCGAAATTGATTGTTTTAATGTCCAAGAAGCACGTTGCCAAGTGACCTTCTGTGTGTTAATTTCATAGAATTGTTAAACTGGTACCTATTTTTTTTCAATAAATTGCTATAATGATTAACCTTTGTAAACTGTGTTATTGTTTATTGTCTTTCACTGTAAGTATTTTGACAATAACCATGCTTTTGCCATAGCAATTTAAAGGATAGTGGTATTCTAACTGTAAAAATAACATAATGTGTCTCCATATTTATCTTATTGACAGATTTTTTTTTTTCCCCCCTATTTTCAAGTAATGGAGAGTGGAATGAAGATCTCTTTGTTGCTATAACAGTCAGCTTTGCAAATTCAGGATATAGTGGTATGTTTATTGCCATGGACATGTAAACACTTCAGTAGCCCAGGTAAAATTTCTCAGTTCAACATAGCTGAAAAGTGTATCTCAGAAAAAAAAAAAGATCTTATTATGACTAGATCTGTAATTGCTCTACTTTTGAAAAAGGAATATAAATACTGTGCCCATTTTTTAAAATCAGATTTGATTTCAGGTTTGCATGAGAACAGATTTGGGTTTTGTTATTTTTTTTTCATATTTCTGGCCTTCAAAGGAAGGGGAAAAAAAATAATTTCTGACTGAGAAGAACAGCATATTTCAGATTTCAACAAACTGATATAGGCCATTTTGGGATTAGCTACATACAAACAAATTCTAGCATTATGAAATAAATATGCACACTGCTGACTCTTCCCTGTAGCAGTTTTGTAGATTAGAATGTGCTTAAACTACAGAAATTGTGGTTTATTTGTAGATTGAAATTATTCCACAACACTGTTTTATACCAATAAAGTACTACCTTAGGGCTGTAAAAAAAAATCAGGTAAATGGTTTGCAGTGTATGTGTTTACTATTTGTGTATATCTTTATATAATGCTATTCTTACCTTTATGCATTGTGCAGGGCGGAACAAAGGTGAAATCTTCACCATCTGCTTTATTTAGCATTAGATACTTCATTAGCTTAAAAATTAAACCATTCCTCTAATCTAGTTTTCTTAGTAACTCTAATTTATTTGCTTTCTTGTCTTGTAGTATTTTGCTTAATACTGAAGGTTTTCACTACTTCTTGAATCTGCTGATTGAGCATTAAGTGCAAGAAAAATTTTATACTTTTTACACACTGATCTGAGATTCTGACTATTGCAGCTTGATAGATGACACATGATTGTAATTTAAGATGCATTTTGTTCATGTGTGTAGTATCTGATGAGATGATATGAAATACACTAAAAATTAATTATGAGAATTGGCTGTCTTGGTAAATAATCATCATTGAGATCATCTCTGGATTTCTGTAATAATGAGCTGATACAGTTACATAAATGTAACATAATCCTAGAATGATTTGGGTTGGAAGGTACCTTTAAAGATCACCTTGTTCTAACCGCCCTGCCATAGAGCAGGGACACATCCCCCTAGACCAGGTTGCTCAAAGCCTCATTCAGCCTGACTCTGAACACATCCAGGGATGGGTCATCCACAGTTTCTCTGGGCAACCTGTTCAAGTGTCTTACCTCCCTCACAGTAAACTTCTTCCTTACATCTAATCTAAATCTAACCTCTTTCAGTTTAAAGCCATTACCCCTTGTCCTATCACTACATGCCTGTCCTGGTTTGAGTGAGAATAGAACTAATTCTGTTCAGTGATTTTACTTTTCAGCTAAGCTTTTCCAATGCACTTTCTGAAGTTAGCAGCATGCTTTCGCAGACAGTGCCTGCTTCTAGCAGTGATAACACCCCATGTTTAGAGTTACTCCCAAGGATTGGTGTGCAGAAGGCCACTGTTGGATCTTGAGTACCACATTGCAGCGTGCAGAAAGTGAAAAGCCACACCTGCAGGGATATTGGTTTTGTATATATTTGTATAGATTCCATTATTATTATTATTATTTTCATTAAAGCTGTACTAGTTTCTTTTTCTAATTGTAAGTCTCCCTTATTCCCTTTCTCTTCCCCTTTGGGGAGGAAGGGGGGTTAACAGAGAGTGTTGTAAATCTAAAACTGCCCTGACCCTAAACTGTGACAATGCCCTTGTAAAAAGACCTTCTACAGCTTTCCTGTACACCCTTTTTTAGGTACTGGAAGGCTGCAGTGAGGTCTCCCTGGAGCCTTCTCCAGGCTGAACTACCCCAACTCTCTCAGGCTATCTTTGTAGAAGAGGTGCTTCAGCCTCCTGATCATCTTTGTGGCCTTTCTCTGCACGCACTCCAACGTGTCCACCTTCTTATGCTGGGGACCCCAGAGCTAAACACGGTACTCCAGATGGGGTCTCGCGAGAGCAGAATAGAGGGGGAGCATCACCTCCCTCAACCTGCTGGCCATGCTTCTTTTGATGCAGCACAGGATATGGCTGGCTTTCTGGGCTACAAGTGCACATTGCCAGGCCATGCTGAGCTTCTCATCAACTGACAACCTCCAAGTCCTTCTCCTCAGGGCTGCTCTCAACCCACTCATCATCTAGCCTGTATTTGTGCTTGGGATTGCCCTGACCCAGGTGCAGGACCTTGCATTTGGCCTAGTACTTCATGAGGTACACACAGGCCTACCTCTCAAGCCTGTATATAATATGCACAGTGTATTATATACACTCCTAAGTAATTTATTCAATAATTTAAGGAAATGTAAAACCCTGGTAAAAAGATTAAATCATTACATAGATTGCTGCTGGGTCTTCAAATAATTTTCCATGCTGAGTAGAAATCTGAAATATGAACTTTTGATACTTCCCTTTATTGAAGCAATAACAGCATATGCATCTTTATTCTTTTATAGTTGAGTTCAGGAGGGCTGTATCACAAATATGCCTCTGCTTCTTGTAGTTCACCTGTATGCTGCTGTTACAGCACCAGTTCCTAGAATGACTCAGTCACATTGTCACCAAACGTGGTTTTTGGTGCTTAAAGAGCTAAAAGAGTGTTTGCACAATCTCACTTCTGCATAATGTGTAATGAGCCTCAAATGAATCCTGCTGGTGCATACGATAAGGAATTTCCACTTCAAGTTATTGTCTGAATGGGACTGTAAAGTGTGTCTATATTGTTCATCCAGGAAGCGTGAAGTTGTGAAAAACAAGCTAAATTGACATATTTTATCTGCTAGTTACTTCTGCATTTATTGCCTTTATGGACCCAAAGTCCTCCAGGGAATGTGACAAATCCTGATTGTATTTTCTACTTACAGCTTTTATTTGTTCACAAACGCGGAAAGAAGAAAAATTATTCGTCACTGAGGATTTGTCTACCTATGCATGTGGCCATTTAAGAACTGGTTCAGCTTTAGTTGCATTTTCATTATTCTATCTACTTTTGGTCAGATGTCATGCACAACCTACATCTGTAAATCTGCATGTCTTTCTCTGGGAAATGTAAATACTTTAGTAACCTTAAGAGTAGTTGCATAACTGGTTGGATAGTTGCTATACAAACTGAACATGTTTTCTGTTCCATAATTTGTCCGTTTTTCCAACTGATTCACCCACTTTCTGGCTTCCTTATACTTTTATTGCTCTCTTACATTATGGGATTCCGATGTTGCAGGTTAGGAAGAGATCTGGCTGTTGAAAGAATTGCTTATTGCTTCTTTACTGGTATGAATATAAACAGTCCAGGGAAGGGAGTTCAGGTGTTAGGACCAATAGATCTATAAAGTTTGTAAATCTTTCTCTTCCAGGTAAATTTTGTTTTGCTTCTAATGCTTCAACCTTTGCCAATCTTACTACAGCACATGCCTAAATAATTAGATTTCCAAATCAGAAAAATACACAGTATGCAGCATGTAGTCATTTTGCAAAGTCTTTTAGATCATCTGAGTTTGAATCATTTCCTTTGAGGCATTCTCTCAATATGCATTCATTAGAGGAATCTGCATATTTGGAAATGAAAACTAGCCTGATCAAAACCTGCATTTGTGATTTTGTGATCTTCTGGTTGTCAGAAATAACCAATGTTGGTAGGAAAAAAAAAATATTTCTCTCAACTGTGCTTTTGAAAATACATATGGAATTAACCACAGAATGCTAGGAAAATAAGTACAGTTTGGAAACATGAACAAGAAGCATGAGTTACATGGGAAAAAATTCTTTTGTCACAATGGTTTTCTGTTTTGGAAATTTTGAGTAACTGTGATTTCATCTTGTGAGAAAACTAATGGTTTTGAGCTCAGTTCTGCCCTTCACATACAACATACCAGGAACAATGTATTTTAGCCTTCTCAGCCTTTGTTTCCTGCATGGCTTATGTCAACACAATGGATACTATTCAGAATCATTATCTTGTATAATCTATATTTTACTGTTGTGACAAGAACTGGGGAGAGAGGGGAACAGAGTTTATGGAAAAATAAAGCATGTTTCATGTAATAGGTTTTTTTCAGACAATTAATTTGAATGTCTTTTCAAAAATCCTTCCTCCCCCCCCCCCCCCCAAGACTAATGTAAGTAGAGTTGCCAGAACACTGACCAGATCAGCTGCTGCCTCACCAAGGCTGGTGTAATGGTTAGGGTTCAAATTCCATCCCATGCTCTTATGTTAAAGTGGTAACTTAACTGCCTTTGGTGGTAATACATTGAGAGGTTTCTCTCTGTAAGACATTGTCCCAAGTTCTGCAGTACAGTTTTGTGTAACAGGAAACCTACCTCACCTACTACACTTTCCATTTCCAAAGAAACCAGGGGGAGCAATGCACCCAGCTGCTACTGAATGTCAGTAAGATTTGTGTACTCAGTCCTTTTTTACCTTCTCTGAAAAATCATAGGCCCTGTGCTCGACTTGAACTCAGAGGTACCACACTTCTGGACTCCTTTCCTCACCATTTTATTTTTCCCTTTTCGGTATTAAGCACTAGAGAGAAATACAAGACCAGTGCAGGGAGCAAGGTGAGGTGATTCAGTAGACTCCATATGCAAAATCAACAATGTCTAAGCCCAACCTACAACTTCAGTCACCAGTTTCTACGTTTCATATCAAACTTAATGAATATTCTGTAAATTCAGGGCCTTCTTTGGTAGTTGGCATTTACTATATGGACTGAGGTGGCAGCAAGAAGGAAGCTGAGCCAGGTCTGGGGCTGTGATTGAGCCTGGCTGCCCCAAGCAGGCTATAGAGGCTAAGCAGAGGCAGGCTCTTCACCAGGCATGGCCATCTCCTCTGGTGTGGGCACCAGGTGAAATGCATGGAAGCTACAGGCACTAGGTCGATGATGGGATCTGTTTTCTAGCTCAGTTTGCTGTCATCCTTGGTGCCTTTCAGCACATAACATAGAGCCTGAACCCATGGCTGTGGGGCAGAGCACTCTGCACAGGTCCTTGGTCGGTGTTCCCTCCCAGCACACTGTCTGAATGAATACTACAAAGGGTGCAAGACCATCTTTTTTTTTTTTTTCCTTTTCTTTTTTCCAAAGAAAAAATGCCTGGCCCGGTCTCATGCTCAAGTTAATCATCTGAATGAATGATTATTGGCTTCGGAAGGATTTCCTTTCTGAGATCAGCCTTCTGAGATCTGGACATCGCTAAGAAGCAGTCATGCATTGCCGGGTGTGGGGAGGGGCACTCAAAAGAGCATCCAACCCCACCAAGTGGTTCTGGCAAGCTTCAAAGTGGGGCGGGGAGGGAGGGTGCTGGGAAAGCGCAACGAGCAGTAGAAAAAGAAGGAGAAAGCGCAGAGCCCCCCGAAGGGACCGGTGTCCCTGCGGGGTCCCGGGCTATGCCGGGCTATGCCGGGCTGTGCCGGCCCAGGCTACAGCGCGCTGCCAGCCCAGGCAAAGCTTTCCCCGTTAAATTAACGTTATCTGCCCCCCCGAGCCTGGCTTGCGCCTGTCTGTGGCGCGCGGCCGGTAGGGGGCGCGTGCCTGCTCCCCGCCCACCGTTACCCCTCGCGCCCGCCGCTGCCCGCCCGCTGCTCGCGCCGGAGCCGGTGGCCGGCGGCAGAGCGGCCGCGGGGGAAGGGGGAAGGAGCAGGGCGCGGCCTGGCGGCACAGTCCCCTCCCTCCCCAGAGCGGCTCTGAGGCACGGCACCAGGGAGAATGTTGGGGTAAAGGCACTCTTCTGAGCTCGGCGTACTTTGACTTCCCTTTTAACGACGGTTTCTTTCTCTGATGAGGGATCTCTTATGTAACTCGACACTGCGGTCTCAAGAGACGGTTTCCCAGTTTTCAGCTGACCTCATTTCAGTGAGCTAAATAAAATACGTGCAATTGGTGGCTTAAGCACCATTTCAGAATTTGCACTGCTCCTGTAGATGTTTACTTCTCTGAGCTCTCTTACATAGCTTAGAGAAGTTTATAGTTTTCTGAGGAAAAAAGCAGTTCTCACATGTGGAAGACATTAAACGGTATCTATTCCTGCTTCTTGTTTTGCATTCTTATGCCATCGTTCTTTATTTCAGAAAGTAAACATACACAAATTATACATAAACACTAAACCTATTGGATTTGCTTTTAACTTCCTCTATAGAGAGTGGAAATAGGTCATGACTATGCCCTGAGAATGTGAGGATTGCCAAAATACACAGTAGATACTTTTCAGAAAAAAAAAACAAACACCCAGTGTATATCAAGTAACTGTTGAGTCATAAAACCCTTAAGTCAGTGTAAGCAGATGTTGGTTACAGCTCACATTGGTGGGAAGTACATAATCACCACCCCTACAGCCACCCCCTGTCCATTTCTGGTCCAATAACTTCCCCGAAAGTGTGTTTCTAATTTTATGGAATCTCTTTGAAATTTGGCACAGTTTTCAAAAGTATGTAGGAAAAAAAAAGTCTGTCAGAGGTTTGGCCTCCAACTGTGAAAACAGACACTGCATTTTCAAACTCTTCTAGATTCACTGACCAACACCCAGAAGAGAGAATTCACATTCTTTTAGAATACGAAGGAAAATGAAGGTCTGTACGCTGCTGAATTCAGCTTTTGGTAACATTTATGTCTGTTCTTTTAAAATCCCAGCTAGTGCACAAGGCCAGGCTCTGATGTGAAAGTATTTGTTTTAAAGAAAAAGGAAAGGGAAGTCTTTTCAAATGTACTGCGGGGACATTTTTGCTTGTTGCTTGGGTGGATTACAGCAGTTAGAGAGAGTGGGAGGATTTTATTATTCTGGAGCCATAGAATTCTGCTTCAGGCAATACTAGAAATGTAATTGTTGTTTGTTTCTGTCCTGCAGACCCGGCTAAAAATCATATTTGGTGTGGTTATATGCATTTTGCTTTCCTTATTACTTATGTGTATTATACTGCTTCCATCAAGAGGTAAGGCATTTGTAATCTAATGTAGTGTAAAACACAGTTTCTGTAGCTACTATGGCTTCTAAAGTTCACAAAAGTTTGGCAGTCATCTTTAGGATTGTCCTGTCAGAATTGTTATGTCTTTATCACTTTATAGAAATGTACTGACAGCTGAAATATCCTGAAGGTAGGACTGAAATGCCAGCAGATGTTGAAAGGAGGAACTCCTTGAAGTGAAAAGCACCTGAATTAGCTTTGTTGTGCATGATATGTAATGTTTTTAGACAGAACTGCAAAAATAATTCTCAGGTCTCTTCATATTATGTTATTGTTTGTGTTAGGGGTTAGGAGACTCTCACAAACTGTTAGTAATTTCCTTTAGCTCGGTGAACTTGTATTTTGTTTTAAATGGTTGTGTAACTATTACCAAAATTCTCTATCCAATTATAAGTTAAACATTTTATTGTAGATAGGGTATGATGAATTGTTTGTGAGCATATTTAAGATAGCATTTGGAAATTAAAGTCAGAATTGAATAAAACTGGGGTTCATAGTTTGCTCTAGTATTATTATGCCATCTGTAGGTAAATCAGCACAGTGTGCTCTGCTGAGTCCTCTCGTATGAAGTGAGTGTGGTGTGAAATTTAGAGCCTGAATGGCACTGACTTGATGGTAATTTTTTTGCTGAGAGGTGTAATTAGGGCAAGATAAGTATTTACATGGCCCTTTCACTATAGCAGATTAATTGAATGACTCTGAAATAATTAAAATAGTAATAAAGAAACCTATATTCTAGTAACAGTATGTATCTTTTTGTACTATTATTCTTTATTTATATGTAGGCAGAGTGACTGAGGTGAAGAAATTAGTTTTGCATTTACAACTAAATGTTACAAAATCAGCTATCTGCTGAAGTCTTGTGAAAGTTAAGTCCTGTAGTTAATATGCAGGTTTTGTGAAAGGTGAAATCTCTTTCCCACCTGCTCTTTCTGTGGAATATGGTTATCATGTGTTGTTTCACTGAGAGAAGGGTTGGAGATTTCTGAAGCAGTTAGGGTTGGGTTGATTCTGTTATGCAGCATGTGCATATATAGATAGATTATATCAAGGTGGGAGGCAGTGTTGTGAAGAGATACCACCTCAGAGTGATAGCTTTAACTTTTACTCTCAATTATGGAGTGCCAGATTTTTTGGCTAATTTAAGCATGGTGAAATCTGAGTTTTCATTACTAGATGGTATGGTATTAAGTCAGACTTACTTATACCAAGTCTACATGTTAAGACAAAGCATAATATGAGATTTAAACAAAAAACATCAGTGAGGAAACAAAGAGGCTGGAGACCAAGGGTCAGTTTGGCAGCCTGAAGAAGTTGCTAAAGATCATGGAAGGTACTGTAGGAGGAGCTGAATTTATTTTTCCCTTCTGAAGTTATCACCTACAAGCACAGTGGTCTTTTTCTGATTCTCTTCATTGCCTGAGCCATTACAAAGAACTCTTTTAATCTCTGTGGCTTCTTGGAATATTGACTTGGTAGCCAGTCATATTGGACATCACATTTAGATGATAGTAGATAGATAGTAGGATGATAAAGAATTTATCTTACCCTACAGGATACTTTTGAAAGAGCATTGGAGACAGTTGTGGAATACAGAATGAAGTTGGACACGCAATTATGTTGAACTGATTATGGCTTCTTATTCTCAGGAGGAACTGCAAGTGCTGTAGCTGTCTCTTTGAACACCTAAACCTTTTGAATTCTTAGTAGTCTGCTAATCACTTGTAAGTGGAAGAAATATGAAGTTACAAATTTCGCAAGTTGAAGAAAGACAGAAAATAGCTACAGAGATGGAATGTTGTTTGTACATTCTGTCTTTATTAAGGTTTAATGGAAAGGACATGGCAATCTAGAAAGACAATCAATTGATAGGAGAAATGTATAGACACAGTCTGACTAAATTTCTGCTTAAGAAATCAGCAAAAAAAAAGTGTCATCTGTAATCTTGAAAGATACAGGATAATATTTAGTTCTGGTTTTGTCTGCTAAATTTCTAGTAATCCATTGTTCTTCAAACCTCAAAATGTGTTAGCTCATTTTGGTTTACATATGGCAGACTATAAAAATGTGAAAAATTTCCAAAACTTATACTGGAAAATAATTTTCTGTTTGGAGAGGATAGTAAGGGGGAAATACATAGTTGCAGTTATTACATAATTTCTGGGGGGCTCAGAAGAGAAAGGTGGGCAATCTCAATATTGTGAATGTTATCTATGCCTTAGAAATTAGTGACTTTTTTTTTTTTAAATTTCTTTGAACTAGGAATTTGCTGGGTGCTTTACATAACTATGATAACCCAACACTAAACAGTTCAGACCAGTTCTTTTCACTTGTACACTGGTGTTCCTAGTCCTGTTCTTATGCAGCATAAACAAGAAATAAAATACCTGTCTGCAGTTAAAAAGCAATAGTGGAACTACAGGCAGAGTTACAATTAACTGAATGTATTGCTTAGGCTCCAGATTAGTACATTCTGCTGCTATTTTTAAAGAACATCCAGAATCCTGCTTGTCAGTGTTTCTCTTGACCTAGGCCTGAAACCAAGTCCCTGGTACTCTGACGTTGCAGGTAACATCATGGGGCATACTTCTCAGCCAAGAAGTAGTGAGCTGCCAGTTTCTTAGGAAGTAGTGGTGTTCTTTGCTACACCCTAGCCAAAGCCCTTTTCTCATTCAATAAATGCCTTCGTCTGTTCTGATGCAAAGTCAAACAGGGTGACTTCCACTGTGGAGTGGAAGAAACATGCTTCCAGTCAGGAATTCTATGCTTATTCACATGCTGGTGTCAGAATAAATACTCTGATTTAGGACCAATTTAAAGAGGTTACCACAACAATCTTACCTCTTGAAGTCTATGCTTAGAAATAATGTGTGATGGCTATGATTTAAGGTAAATTTTTATGCTAGCTTTTCTTTAGAAATATATTTAGAAATATGTTTCCTGAAAACTTAATTTTCAGTAACTGAGTGGGATTATAATGATTCTCAGAGTATAGTAAGAGTGGGGCTTTTTTCCTTTCCTGGACTCTTATGCGGTAGAAATGCTAGTCAGCAATAAACTAAACCATTCTCATTCTTGTATGCACAAGGTTTCTATACAGAGTTCCTACCAGTAACAAAAGCTGGATCATCTTGCAGAACATGACTAGTTGAGACTTCAAGTTTTCTCCTCATTCCAAAGAGCTTTTCTGAAGTAACCATCATTGTGAAAGCAGTGGCACACCTCAGAAAAAAATGACTGAATGTAGTGCAGATTCAGCTGATGTGGAGCTGAGTGTGACCAGAAGTTCTGGAGCAGGATCAGGAGTGTTGGAATTAATTTCTGATGCTGAACTGGGATGAGGTTTCCTCAAGTGGAAGGCTGTTTTCTGGTGCATGTTGAAGGAGCCTGTGCTTTAGCTATTCAATATTAATACACAGAGATGAGAATGGACATGCTACTCCAGAAGCAGAACATAATACCACGCTAACTAGTTTTCTTTTGGCAAGTCAACTATTTGCAGTGTAGTAGTGGATGCTAAATAAAATACATACAAAAATACATATACATTAAATACATATAAATACATATAAAATACATGCATAAAACTACATATATGAAAATATGAAATACAGAAACCAGAATACTTTCTGATCATTATGTATGCTTGCTTTGATTTTGCAGGATTAGACACAATTTCTGTGGATCATGTTGTGGAATAAGTCAACAGGGTTTCGTAATCTAAAGCAAGGGTTGCGTTGGTCTACCCACATCCTGTCTTTGAAAGGGAATAATCCTGATAATACAAACAGAATTTCACAGTGATAGATTGGTGTGCATAAAGTTAATCCGAGTTTACTATAATAGAAAGTTCTGCTTTTGTGTTTTATTAAGCACTCTCACAACAGTGAACTGAACAGTAAAGGAGAAGGAATCTGTATAAAGCCAGTGATGATTAATAGATGGTTACAGGCTTATATCACTACAATTATACATGTATGTTAAATACACTTAAAAGCATGAGTGACTAATTATGATCATGGAATATATAAAGCAAGTTATACAGTGAAGCAAAATAACCAATTCAATACACAGCAAAATAAGAAGCTGCATCCTGTCAATTAATGCAAATGGACCACATAGGATTAAAACCAAGACAGTGGGTTGGTGAAGGGAAAAGGGTAAAGCTGAAATTTGGTAAGCTTTCATTTCTGTGGTTGGCTCTGCTATTTACTTCCTTTTTGTCACTCAGCATTTTTTTTCGTCTTTGTTATTTCATAGAGAAACGAAACACAATGAAAGAATTTACCAAGCCTACCAACAGCCATCCAAGTCAATGTCTCTGTAGTGCTGCAGACATGTAAAGTACTTTTCATGTTATGGTCTGTTCTGTGAGCAGAGATTTCAAACACTATTATTGAACCAGTCTTTAGTTATAGAAGAAGAATCGGCAACAATTATAGGACACAATTAAAGATGCTGCTTTTAATTAAAGCATTTAAAGATATCTTCTGTTGCCTAGAAACAAGCATTCCAAATTATAAGTAATCAAGTAAGATATAGTTGTATTCAGATTTTTTGCAGTCCACTGGTAGAAATTCAGATAGGAGTGGGCACATTTTGAAAATCATTAGCAGTCAAAATAAATTATCAGAGAATAATAAGTTTGTAAGGGTGAGATGGCTAACAGAGTAAAGGTTTAAATTAGAGCTGTGAAAATTAGACCAAAGATGAGACATTTGTGATATTGCTTGTGTTGTTAGTAAAGAATTCTCTTAAGGTGGGAGAAGGAAGGAAGAAATTCTACCAGATTAAGGTATCAAACCCAACTGCAAATTTTAGAATCATAGAATGGTTTGGGTTGGAAGGGACCTTAAAGATCATTTGATTCCAATCCCTCTGCCATGGCAGGGATACCTCCCACTAGACTGGGTTGCTCAAAGCCCCATCCAACCTGGATTTGAATACATCTGGTAATGGAGCATCCACAACTTCCCTGTATAGGTTCCTATACACACAACCGTGGAAACAGACCTTACCAGTGGATTTCTTTTGCTAGTAGACATGTTCACTTCGAGAATTTAAACTGAAAGCTAGTGATAATTAATCATCAATATAAATAGAAGTAGATTCTTCTTTGGATATATATTCTGTGCATTTTTTTAAGAGTTTGGCATCTCTGTGCTTATGATTAACATATCAAAGATCTCTAATATACAGTCATGGCATTGACAAGAAGAATTATCTTCTTATTGAACTTCTTGGTGTATTTTCTGAACATATTGCTAGCTCAGAGTTTATACTCATAGGTTTTTGCCTATGGATTGGCATCCAATTTTATTTCTCATGACAGGTTTCTTCTGCATTAGCGCAGACAAAGTTAGTGTCAAGTCAACCTGACATGTGTATTCTACAGTAAGTAATAGTCACTTAGCAGAAGAAAACATGTATTATCATTACAAAGTACCATAGAAAAGAAATGTTTCCCAGGAAGTCAGTGTGATCTTAACAGAGAGGGCAGCTGTAATGAGGAAGTGATGGAGCATGATATGGAACCCGAGGGCAACGAGTCATCTTGATTATCAGGCGTCATCTGAGAACTCTGAAGAAACAAACAGGGGAAATGGCACATATGTGCTGGGCTGCAGTGTGACATCCCCACTACCTCTTAAGACTATGGTAAAAGTCTCCTGGATTTTAAAGGAGGATAGCATAGAATCCAGAATACTTAGACTTAAAAGCTGCCATTTATTATGGTACTTTAAAAACTGGCCTTTATCAGAAATGTTCCTATGTCTTTTGAGGTTTAAATACTTTGAGTATTCTGAGTATTCTTTCTCCTCTGAACTGCATAGTTGGGGGTTTTTGCCTTTTGGGGTTTTTTTATTGTTCATTGTTATAATGGAAATTTTCATTTCCCTACACTTACCAACTCAGCATTTTCAGCATTACCCTCTTCTCATCTAGTTCATTGTCCTTACATTCTTTGTTTTAAAATTACCCTAGCTTAAGGGGTTTAGTTTTAGGAAGAAATATAGTCAGACAAGAGCCACAAAACCAGACACAATTTTGTACATTACTTTTATGCAGCTGACTGATGTGCTTAGAAATCAAATATCAGAGTCTTCTTTCCAGAGTCATTGCCAGTTTTCTTGTGCAGCATTAAGTAAAAAGTTGATGTTTGGGTTCATTCATTCATTACTTTTCAGCATTATTTTTACCTGCATACCTTCAGCTATGCTTTTCAGATGGCTGCTAAGAAATGTATCTGGGTGGTGATTATTTTGCAAGCCTTATATCTGTCTTCTAACACTGTTTGATGAGTCATTGATGCAATTTGGCAGTAGGGGGTGCACATCCTGTTGTTTGACTCTGCTGCAGATCCCTGTGAAAACAGTTGTTACTCCATACCACACAGCTGCATGAAATCCATGCTTTAATAAACTTTGTTTGTCTCTTGCATGGAAAAGGCTTTTCTTGGACTCACAGGGTCTACAGGTAAATATGTATGACAGGGTGAAGTAAATTAGTTTCTTCAGTTTCTAATTTTGTGTTCCTAAAGGTGAGTCCTTCAGGGACTGAAGATCCTTATAAGAACAGTAACAGAGAACTTTCCTTTCTGTTCTGCCTACTCTGCATTACTCCAGAATTATGCTATCCTTGCTGTCAATGGTGCTAAATATAGAAAAAAAAATAAATTGACTACTAATTACTTCTTTTTTTCCCTTCCCCCCCTCACCCCGTTTCACAGAATTGTATTAACAGAAACTTTGTCTTATTCTTAGTTATCAATACAGATGATGGTCCTAGAGCTCTTACACTGGAGGATTATTTGAACGGAAACTTCCAATACAAAACATTTTTTCCATATTGGGTGTCAGGTACATAAAACCTTTCCTCAAATGTACATAAGCCTTTATAATATGTATTTCCAGACTTGTTTACACAGACTCAGAAATGAATTTCCCTTCTAGCTTTACTGTGAATTAACGCTAACTATGAAATTAAACAACCTGCTAGTCAAAACTTATGGTTGAAATTTGCTGTTTTGTCATTCATTCCAGAAATTCCAGGTATTTGGTATTTCAACAGACATATTTGAGTCAAGTATAAATTATAATTTTATGGAAGCCTTCAGTGTTTTATGTCTTTTACTGTCATATTCATTGCAGCAAGTGAAAGAAACATGTCAGTGTGTCAGTCATTTCTTAAGCAATCTCTTTTTGTGTTTGTCACAGCGCTTTTTCACTTACCATTTGTAATATTTGAGGTAGCCTGTCTTAGAGGCCCCATTCTTCTTTGGCTGATGTAGTATTTAGCTTTGCAATGAGTCCAGCTGTTCTTATTTCATTTAAGGGAAAGCTGACACTACTGAAAATCCTGAGTTACAAAGCATTGCATGGAAAATAAAGTTGAATTTCCAAGCAAGTTTGTTAAGGTAGAAGATAAAGACATTAAGTTAATTGCTGCTGATACATGTGTGTGTGTGAGGCTGAAATACGCATCTTGTTATCACCGCAGCACCACCATCAGGCTTGAACTGATACATTCTGATACACACACTGATACTGCTTCTGTCTATGACCTACCTCGAGCAATTACTGTTCTCCAAACAGAGACAAGAATTGTAGTGCCCTTTCACATGGAGTCTTACCAAATTAGTTTTAACCCAGAATTTTAGAGATGAACTGAAGCCTTCCAGGACATAGCTAACACCAGTTCAAGTTTTACAATTAACAGTTTGAAGTATGTTGACATCGCTTGTATGATATAAAAATTTGCTTGCCATTTGTTAGAATTCTGTCTGAATGTCTGAAGTATGTAGGCAGCATATCACCTAAACCTAATATTCTCCTTCCCTCTTTATATCCTTCTCACTTAGACTTATCTTTCCTCTTAACAGTCACAAAGCTCACTCAAAAGTCATGCCAGAGATTCCATAGATAGTCATGCCTACAGCATTCCATATGTTTACTTGTCTTTTGAAGCAAGGAGTTAAAATTGAATATCTCTTCTGAAGGGCGCCTGAGATCACCTCAAATTCTGTTACATGAGTCACAGAAGCGTGCTCAGAAGAGCCATGGGTGTTCTAATTCCCTAAAAACGAACACCTTATACAATGTTTCAGGCTGCATTTAAACTGTTAAAGTCTCTCTTTAGCTACACCAAGTATGTAATTTCTTCTCTCCATTTATAGCAGTGAAAATAATGATGTTAAAATAAAATTCTGATTGTCATTCTCTACCAAACTATGGCTCAGATCTTGAGTACAAGTAGGGTTGAATCCCATTCCCATTGAAGGCCGCTCACTTTCACTTTGTAGGACCTGTGTAAGGGCAGTATCATTTACATAGTGTCAGTTACACGGTGTTGCTGTCATCTGTGGAATCTGTACAAAAAAAAATGTTCTGATGAAATTATAAGCATATATCTTGAACGTTATCTTTAAAACATTTATACTGTGAAACTGTGATTCTTCTAATGGGTCTGTCCCTGGTATTCTTGATCAGACACTAATGAGAATAAAATCTGGCATTTAATTATAAAGTTAACTAGCTGATTCTGTGTGCAGCATGTAATCTTGAAAATGTACTCAGGAATCCTGCAGACACTTTGTTGATAGCTTTGTAACTTAGAGTCGCTAGAAGAAAAAAATTTTTTATGTAGATGCCAAAAGGCCTTTGCTCAAAATCTATTCAGAGACAGGAGTGTGAATATTTTGATAAACAGATCTGTTCTATAGTACCTACTGTGCAAGGTAACAGCCCTTTTATCTTGTTTATAAGATAATGAATATCTTCATCAGTCTGCAGAAGATGATATTGTTCTTTACAATGTTGAAATGAACTACCCAACTACCATCATGACTAACAGCACAATGGTACGTACCTTTTCAATTAATAAAAAAGCAGCAGAATACACTTACACTTGAAGAAACCAGCTGAAAAGTGAGTGGGTTAAAAAATGACTCATCAAATCCTTATTTAAGGTGGTTTTTACTAGAATCTAATCTACTTCTTAATCTTTCAGAAACAAGTTAATGCTTCAAATTATGTATTGTCATCAGACAAATATTTCATAGCTCTGGAAAGCAATTACTCAAAGGTAATTATTTTAATATATCACTTAATGAAATGTTTGGTTTCATTTACTATTTTCTTGATTGTAGTTGCCACAGATAAATATTTCTTGATACTTTATTCAGAAAGGGGTAGGCTGTGAAAAAGCAGCTGAATATTTTTAATTAGGCTATCTTTTTTCAAGTTAATAATAATATTTTCTTGCTTCATTTCTGTAGCTGTGGAGATACTCTTATACAGCATCATACCACATTTATGATCTCATATATGGGTAAGGCCTGCTATTTCTCACAGAGAGCTACGGTGAATACTCTGTAGTGATGTGCTTGCAAGCATTTCCACTGAAAAACTCTGTAGTAAAGTGACTACCACCTTGCTTTGCTTTTACCTGAATCTACCAGGTTATGTGTTTGCTTGAAAAAAATGGCCTCTAAAAAAAAAACATACCGTCCTTTCATCTCTGTATCCATATAACTGTATTGATTCATATTTTATTCCCTAAAACTTTCATTGCTCAAGATTCTCATCTTTTTTTCTTATTTGCATAGTTTCTCCCACCCTATCTTGGCTGCTTAAGTCCACTTCAGTCTCACACCTGATGTCTTCATGCTCTTCTGTTGTATAATTAAACCTTTTTATGTTGGTCTAATCTTTAATTTACCTAAAACTCTCACATGTCTTTAGTGCTCCAGTGATCTTATAACAGTCCATCCTGGGTTCCTCAAAAGTTTACAGCTTCTCCAATGGCATATGGTCTTTTTCCTAAGATCTTCCCCAAACCACTCCTCTTTCCACCCAAGTTCAAAGGAGGCCATCTGCCTCCACATTCACCTTTCTAAGCCGTAAGTAGCAGCGAGGCCAAACGCTTCTTAGTTCTGAGCAACAGGGACAGCACTGAGCTGCTCCATTCTTGGGCAACTATTGGCTCAAGGTGTCAGGAAAAGATTGCTGCAAGCTAATGTGAGTAGAGAGGGTACAGCATGTGGGTCATGATCCTTAATAAAAGTTGTAAGTGCTGCTGTTATGCCTTCCTCAGCCTGCTGTAGGCTGAGTTCAGATTTCCTAATAACTTTCTGAGGCTGTAATGCAGACTGCAGATGGAGCAAATAACTGTAGATGCTTGTGCAGTAATTAGAAAAAGATAAGGCTGGCTTGTTAGGCTGTTTAATATGTTTTCAAAGGTTTGAGTTGCAAACCTTTACCATCACTGCCTTACACCATCATATTACTGCATGTGTCACTTTCTGCCTTAGTTTTGCATTGCTCAAAAGCCAATAAGCTGTTAGAAAATATAGCACTTCTTCAATTTTATATGGATGTACAGTATAATGATTCATTTGCACTGTGCGCAAAAAGCCATCTCAACTTCTCTCCTTTTTTTAGTGGTTTTGTAACAGAAAATCAGCTTCCACATAAAATTCAGTATATATCCTGGTCGCCCATTGGACACAAATTGGTCAGTAAAGATAACAAAGCATTAGAATGATTTTGCTGTGCGGTTAAAAATTGATTATTTGCCTTGGCTAATTATTTTGTTAGGCCACATTTTTGACACGCCTGTGTGTAATAACTTTGATTGTGAGAAAGAATGACAAAGAAAACAGTTATAACTTGATAAAATTTAGCTTGTCTATGTCTCAGTAGAAGAATCCACATTCCCAACTACATTGTGTTTCAGTTTGCTAGCCAATCTCCTATCAAGAATGAACCAGCATAATTGTATATAGAATTAAATGTATTTTCAAGGCCTGAAAATCAGCATGTTTTCCTTTTAGATACATGAGAAAATTAGAGATGCAGTATTTAAAATTGTTACTTTAGGAAATGGGTGTCAGAATCTTATTACAAAAAAAATAATAATTTTTTTTAATACCTACTTGATAGTGAAGCATGTATTTCTCAGTAATTATAATAGACTTACTGTATATAATAACAAGTTTATAAGCTTTTCTTATTCTTGGTTCCAAAGCATCAGACAAATAGACAAATAATAGTGTTTTTTTAACTACATATCCAGAATTGACAAAATATTTGTACAAGGAATATTTTTTAAATGTCATACTAATTTCAGAAAATACCCAGGGAGTGGGCTAAATATGAATGGAAAATTTATTAGTATTTTTTTCCCCATACTAGGAGAGTATTAGTTCTCTCAATTAAGTATTGTTATTTTCTTTATCAAGAATTCTGAAGACAGAACACAATGAAGATTGTTTCCTATCTTCCTAGTACTACTAATCTGTGATGGTTTTTTATATAATAGCCCCTGTATTATATCTGAGAGTTTTAGAAGTTGCTTTGTAATTTAAAACACAAAGTGGTTAAAATGTTACACTGATGTTTCTAACAAGTGCTTACAGCTTCAGGAAGCACAATTTTCTAAGAAAGTGATGTTTCTGATTCTGGTTTCTTAATAACTTGTCCATTCATTTGATTGAAATTTAAACATACCCAAAGGCCTGCAAGCATTTCTTGAAAAAACTCTCCTTTTGTATCTAATTTACTAGAAAGGAAAAAAACAGATCAGAGAGTAAAATCTTTTGTCTCATCTCACATCACATCTACACCTTTTGACGGATTTCTAAAACAATTATGGTTTTTTTAGTCATTGTGTATTTGTTTTTATCTCCTACTTTTTGTGGAATCAGAAGGAAAGTCACAGAACACTTTGTCTGAGCGTCTCTAAAGAAAAACACAGAGTTGCAAATTTTTTTTTTTTTTTTCATTATTTTCCACACCAAAGCTAGCCAGAGAATCTTCTGAAGTTTATTAAAATTAGCGGAGTTGTTCAGGATTTATTCTAACATAGTTGAACATAGATTGTGGCCTTCAATGTACAATTTATTTACTCAGGTACCTTCTCTTGCAGAATTTGCAAGGGCTTTTAGAGTAACATTTGTTTCCCATTTTGTATTCATTATGTCTTCTTGTTGGTATAACATAAGAGCATTGACTGCAAGATGATCTTACTCTAACCCCTGTAGTTGGTGCCTATACTCTTAAGAAATATTTTCTTGTCTTTAGGTATATGTGTATCAGAATAATATCTATTTGAAACAAAGCCCAAGAGAGGCACCAATTAAAATAACTAGTGATGGAAAACCAAATGAAATATTTAATGGGATTCCTGACTGGGTCTATGAAGGTGAGTGAATTTTGAAGAGCAACAATTAATGTCATAGTGTGTAACCTAAATCCCAAGTCTTCTGTTACTGAAACTATAGCAGAACTTTGCAAATTAGCATTCCTCTGTTGCACAGCCAGTGGCTGGGAATTAAGCTTTACTGAACATTTTAATTTTGGTGAAAATATGGCACTTTGGTGCATCCAAAAAAAAATTTTTTTTAAGCCCCCACATGCACACAGGAAAATCCCAAGTGAGTCAGTTTGGATCTGTGTGCCTGTTTTGAGAGTTCTTAAGGCCTTTAAAAATTGAGATGTATTGCAATATGTTACATATATTTTATTTAGCGTAATTCCTTTTACTCTCTTTACATGTCTAGGTTGCTAAGAGTAGAATGCTAAAATAGATTAGGAGATAGATAGAGAGATAGATAGATAGATAGATAGGTAGATAGATAGATTACAGTGATAAACTATTATAATTTTTTTTTTTCCCTCAGAGGAAATGCTAGCAACAAAATATGCACTGTGGTGGTCTCCAAGTGGGAAATATTTAGCATATGTACAGTTTAATGATTCTGACATACCAGTTATTGAATATTCGTATTTTGGTGAGGACCAGTATCCTAGAAAAATAATTATCCCATACCCAAAGGTATGTTTTCTCATTCTTTTGACTTAACTTTCTGTTGAGAAATGAGTTATGACAATGATAAAATTAACTGTGCTTAAAAAAATGGTTGTACTACAGCAGTTGAATCTATTGTGGCCTAAATTAATAGAAGAAAAACTTAGGCCAGTTTCTGAGAAGGTGTGGTTATATTCAAAACTGTAGATGTTTAATTAATATTAGTGAAATAAATGGAATTACTTATCAAAGTAAAAAGCATGTGAAAAGTGTATGCATGTATGATCAAGCCTTGCTTTTTTCAATTCTGTTGAAATACTTATTTGATGTGTTAGCTGTCCAGTTGTTATTTTTCATTACAGTAAATTCAAGATGAGACATTTTTTTTATTTTGAAAAATAAAGGCTGTGACAGCTTCAGTTTATTTGCACACTTCATAGTGCTTTTTGATCTCAAGGGGCTTTGTTTTTTTGCTGCTTTCAAGTGCCAGATCTAAGGCAAGAAGGTTTCAGGTAGACATTTCTTCAGCATGTATTAGAGAGCTCTCCTGACTCTTGTCATGTTCATATGATTGCAAGTGATGGTGTTAATGTATCTTAAGAAGTTACTCATCTGTCAGCAGGGTTACACGTCTAAAATAAAATTGGATCATTTAGACCACGCATGTAAGACAATTTTAAAAGTAATAATGTATGCAATGAATAAGCAAGCATGAAATCAATTTAAGCTAAACCATTTTATTTCACAGCTGGGATGACATAGAGTACTTGCAATCATGTGAATATACTAGAGTTTTATGCCACATTAAGTGTAGCGTGTGCCGAAAAGATCCACACTGCAAATAGAATGCTGGTTCCCATCAAGCACATTTTCTGTATAAAATAAATTTGACTGTTTAAAAGGTTTTCTTCTTTATATATGAAATGATGCAAAGTTAAGTAACATACTACTACTATAGTATCACTCTGAGATCTTTTAAGACCGCCTTTGCCCTACTATACTCAACCAAATACATATTTTGTAACCTGTCTCCTTTCCTGCAAAAAGTGATGCAACTTTCCTCAGTCTGATTTGTTCAGAGCTTGATTTGAGTAACCTGATATATTTTCTTTGAAGGCCGGGGCTAAAAATCCTACTGTTAAAGTGTTTGTTGTAGACACTATTAACACTGAAGTGTTTGGTCCGAAGGAGGTGCCAGTTCCCGCAGTCATAGCATCCAGGTAGTGTGCCCTCAAATACGCTTTCTCATTTTTTTTTAAAAAAGGTTTTGTCTATCTTTTTTAAATCATAGAATCATAGAATTGTCAGGGTTGGAAGGGACCTTAAAGATGATCTAGTTTCAACCCCCCTGCCATGGGCAGGGACACCTCCCACTAGAGCAGGTTGCTCAGAGCCCCATCCAGTCTGGTCTTAAAAACTTCCAAGGATGGGGCTTCCACCACCTCTCTGGGCAACCTGTTCCAGTGTCTCACCACCCTCATGGTGAAGAAATTCTTCCTAATGTCTAACCTAAATCAACCTTTCTCTAGTTTTAATCCATTCCCTCTAGTCCTATCACTGCCCAACAGCCTAAAAAGTCCCTCACCAGCTTTCTTGTAGGACCCCTTCAGATACTGGAAGGCCACAATAAGGTCTCCCCAGAGCCTTCTCTTTTCCAGACTGAACAACCCCAACTCTCTCAGTCTGTCCCCATAGGAGAGGTGCTCCAGCCCTCTGATCATCCTCGTGGCCCTTCTCTGGACACGTTCCAGCACGTCCATATCCTTCCTGTAATAGGGGCTCCAGAACTGGACACAGTACTCCAGGTGAGGTCTCATGAGAGTGGAGTAGATGGGGAGAATCACTTCCCTCAACCTGCTAGCCACGCTTCTCTTGATGCAGCCCAGGATACGATTGTCCCTCTGGGCTGCAAGAGCACACTGATGGCTCATGTTGAGCTTCTCATCCACCAGAACTCCTAGGTCCTTTTCTTCACAGCTGCTCTCAAGCCAGTCACTGCCCAGCCTATATTGGTGTTTGGGATTCCTCCAGCTCAGATGGAGGACCTTGCATTTGGCCTTGTTGAAATGCTTGAACCTTTGAGTTGTTTTCTGTTTCTAGCAATGGAGTGCCATATTCATCTTCTGGATAGATCAGAAGCAAACAGGAAACGTTGTATTTTGATTCTGTCCATATTTGTTACATTGTTACAACGGACAAAAAAAAAAAATCCCTAAGACAGTGGAAACTTTGCTATTGTCTTCCACAGAGCAATATGAGGGATACAATCTGTAGCAATGCTTCTATATTCCTGTTCTTTAAGAACAAATATTTCTTTCTTTTTTTTTTCTTTTATAGTGATCACTATTTTACTTGGCTTACTTGGGTAACAGATAGTCGAATCTGTGTGCAGTGGCTGAAGAGAATCCAGAATTTTTCTGTCTTAGCTATTTGTGACTTCAAAGAAAATTCAAATACTTGGGACTGTCCAGAGGTAATAAAGTTGGAAATATAAATGTAACATTGCTGAAATTAGCATAGCTAATCCCATCTGCATAGCTATTTTTATACCTAGCGGTCATGCACATGTTCCTCTGACTTACTTGCAGAAGTATATTTAATCTTACCCTTAATTCTTTTAGAAAATAATTGTGTGCCTGCCATAATTGTATTTTCCGGTGTTTGATCACATTTATCTTTTAGCTACTAGTGATACCTTTTTCAATATTTTAATCACACCAATAAGAGATAAAATCACCAAAGTATTTTTAGTGAGGCTTAAATAACAAAGCAACAAAAAATAAGAATAATTCTATTGAGCAGCTTTCAATACTGTTGTTTAGTTCCTTCTTGCTGCTTCCTCATCTTCAAAAGTGGAACTATATAGTATTTTATTTACTTTTTTTTTTTTAAATCTTATCATACAATTTGTAATTTCATACTAAGTCTGACTAAATCATGTCCTTTACATATGCATAATGTTAAATTATTTGAAAGAACATAGTGATTAAAAGTAAGGCAGGTTTTAAAGAGGGAGAATTATCAAATCATCCAGTTGGATAAAGTGGGCAAGTTTTAGAAACACAATCCCTTTTTGAGATCTGAAAAGAAAGCTTCAGGCTAATTGCAACAGTATCTCTACGTTTTATTTAAATATGTCATTCTATTATTAGGACAGTTTGGAGGGAAAACCATGCTCTGTTGATCAAAAGGATAGTTTAGATGGCCTAGCTATCTATACCTATATGCAAATGGTTACAGATTTTACATACAAAAGGATTTCTGAGAAACATATTTTTTTAAAAAGCTTGTAAAGCCTGAAAACTGTAGTCAGTGATAAATTCATATAGATCCTGAAGGAAAGGATAACCCTGAATTTCAGTAATTTCAGTAACTCTAGTACAGAAGTCACATTTATTGTCTTTCAGTATACATGCTGTTTGCATGTCCTGTTTTTAGTGTTTATGGTACAGAACACCTATAAAAACTAGTATTAGACTGAAACTATGAACTAATAGCAAATAAAAGGCAAGAATACTTATAAAAGTGTTCTGTATAACTGATAAATTGGAAATTTAGAGTTAATTGCCTTTCTAAGCTGAAAATATTTTTTATTCCTCTATGATTTGTCAATTGTTGCAAATTTTAAAGGAAGGTAAGGTCCTGTTCTTTCAAGAACATTATTATTGAAGTGATTTTCCACTGAGAAATACCTTATTTGGAAAAAGATACATATTTACTACACTATTAGATGTGTTTCTTAAGTAATTGTTCCATTTCATAAATACATTAACACAATAAATCTCTATTTTGCCTCCAGGTAACCTAAATGTTAATAACTAAATATTTTAACTTATGATTCTACCACAATGCACCAAAGCACTTTAGCACAAGCTTAACTTTAAGCATATAAGCATTTTTATTTATTTCAGTAGGCCTAATTATTTGTTTTAAATTACGCATGTGCTTAATTGCTTTGCTGGAATCAGACCAGAACATTTAACATCTTGCAGGACTGTGTTCATGATCCTCGTTTAATTGCATTTCTACATGAAACCTTATTTATGGAGCCACTACTGACGTTTCTATAATTCTATATTTATACAGTGATACAATGCTTTTATCACATTAAAGTTTGCCCAAATGGCCAATTGAGGAGTGTGAACAGATGGGAGTCCTGCATTAGTTCTATTTGCAGTTAGAAAGTATATCTCTGTATGTTTCCATTGTCAAAAATAGTTCTCTTGTTGATTTCAGAGTAAATCAAGACTCTAATATACAATAAATGTGCTAGGCTTTATATACTTGAAAATAATAACAAAATACAAGCTACATGATGTTCTTAAAATGTCAAAATGTTTACACGTTCGAGTCTTGCTCATGTGAATAGACCATAGAAACCAATATGACTTCAGTGGAACTATTCATGTGAGTAAAAGCTAGGCATGTGTTTGTGAAATTGGGATATCCTGTAAAGCTGCCAGTTCTCTAATTAAAGTCTGTAAATATTTTAATACACAGAAAAATCTCATAGAAGTCGATGGGACTACTCATATGAGAGAACTTAAACATATCCTTAGTGTACTTTGTCATCAAGATCTGAGCCTTAATTTAAAGAAAGGAAAATAAATTTAGGATGCAGGAAAACAATACATGCATTTTTCTTCTCTTAAATAAAATCTATTTACTTAAGGAATTGCTCAGTGGGGCCTTTGCAAAGTACTACACAGTCTTCTAAGGGGCAAGTACCTGAAACTGTTGCTTAGACAAGTCACTTGCAGGGACCAGGTTGAAAGGCAGAAAGCATGATTCTGAATGCAAATGAGATGACATTGAGGATAACAAATACAAACCATATTCTTTAGAAAGCAAATTTGTTGCATTTATTTCAGACTGTGAAGAAGTACTGTATTATACAAACAGTATAAAGAAAAGTTTGTAAGATTAAAAAAAAATACATTGATCAAATATAGAATTGCTAAATATGAAATCACTTGGTCCATACAACAAGCAAGATACTACACTCTTCAATGAAAATGTCTTAGGAAAGTATTGAAAATGTAGTAGAAACTTTACAAGTAAAACATAAATAAATATATAAAAGCAGCTTTACCCGGAGGAGGTACTGATCCATTTATGCTCAGTATGTCTTTTTTAAAAAATCGTCTTTATGAATGCTACAAAGATTTGAAGACTACTAAAGTTATATTCATAGTCTCAGGATATAATAATCTGGGTGATTTTTGCTGTCTATTATCTTTGCCAATCCTTAATTCTTCTTTCTAAATATATTATTTGTGTGATTGTTTTTTAAACTGCTGAAAATCAGGCTCTGTGATATCTCTAAGCTGAGAACCAAATATAGACACCCTTGATTTCTATGTATTTTACTTAGTTTAAGTATTTGGCTTGTATTTTAAAAGTTTTTACGTTTTGCACTTAAAACATGTACCTAGTATTGACATTATCCTCTGGTATAAATCAGTGTCATAGCTTTGAAATTAAATATGTGAAATGAACCAGCTGAGATTCTGTCACAGATTTTTTATATTATTCCTGAAACTGTTTTACTTGGGTTTTTTTACTGAAAAATTCATGAGATTATGTAGTTTTTAATTCTTGTTTTCAATGAAAACATTGCATAAAGTTAAAAGAATTACTTTAGATTGTATTTATCTCTGATGACACCTGATAAAAAATAATATTTTAACTAACATAATGCTATTAATACAGTAATATTTATCTCAGACAACCTTCAAGTCCCTCATCCTTCATAGCAAGTATTCTAAAATTCTTTTTTACAAGCAACTAAAGATTTTTTATTAGAATATTTTGAATCTCCATAACTTCTCCTTGAATTTCTAAAAGAGTGTATTTTTTACTTTCTTTTTCAGAATCAACAGCACATAGAAGAGAGTCAAACAGGATGGGCAGGCGGAGTAGGTTTTCTTTTTGTACTCTATTTTGATTAAATGAAAAGTTACAGCTTTCTGCATCTTCACAGCAGTGTTCTGAAACACGAAGCACCATTCTGAGTCATACAACACTACTGCTTAAACCTCTTGCACTGTAGGATTGAGTCTTTTAATGCTGTGCTTGGCATAGTATCTGGTAGCCTGCTTTCTGAGTTTACAAACCCTTTTTCTGTCTCCTTTTTCAAATTTTAGACAACTGACAAAGAGAGGGAAGTCATGAAAGGAGGTAGATTCATACTGCAGTGTAATTCTTAGAAACATCATGGAGGCAAATAGATGTAAAATTCCTCTAATGTCACTAGAGTAAAAGAGACAAAGATTGGTCATTCCATAGCACTTTAGGAATAAAATCCATCCATTCAGAAACACTTTAAGTACCAAGTACTGCACATCTTCAGCTAACAAGGAACCTACAAGGTAAAACACTCCACTTGCAATGCTAGTTGGTACTTCTCTGCAGTTACCCCTTTAGTAACTTTTAGCTTGGAAAAGACATAACTCTTTGGGAACTCACAGTAAAAAAACATGCAAGGAAATTGTAAGAGAGTGAGAACACTATTTATAATCACATATATTCTAACAGTGAATATGTATTGTTCCTTATGTTTGCTCCTCAGGTAGGCAAAGTCACCAGAATTCTATATGGGGAACTTCACACTGTGCCTGAATATCTTGCAGTGGATTTAACTGAGAGTTTCAATTTTCAATACAATGTTCTTTAAGAGACATGGTGTTATTTGAATGAAGATTGCACATTTACAAGGATTAGTTACTTTACTTGATTCCCTTCTTTTCTGGCCACTTTTCTTGAGGTTGTGATGAGGTTTTTATTAGAGCTAAAGAAATTGCACACACATATAAAACCCTGCTTTAGCCTTTATGGGATTTCAAACCTTAGGATTTTTAGAAGCAGGGTCCAGAACAATTTAACATGTTATCACACATTCTAGTTGAGTTTGGGTTATTATTATAAAGTCATACTCACTCAGAAATGTTTCATGATGTGTTTGAAGTGCTTGCAGGTCATGCTTCAGTGTTCATGTTTTGAAATTAAAATTTACATTTGTATCCTTGACTTGATTGCAGTAAAGAGGTGATTGTTTGAAACGAAGTAAAAGTTAAACGGTCTTATCTGGGATAATCTGTTCTTTAGTATCAGTGGAATAGTACGGAAGACTGTAGATAGCCATTTACTTACTGCTGTACTTGCTCAGTGAATCAGACAGACTCTGTGATCCACAGGATTTTCAGTCTGGCACTATTCATGAACATTAGATTTATTCAGAAACATTTTTTAAAAATCACCTTTACCAATTTTTTAAAAACAAAGTATACAAACAAATTATTCCACTTACAAGTAGAGAGATTGCATTTGTGGGGTACTTGAGGTATCTACATTATCAGTTTAGGAAATCTGACATGACAGGTTAGAAATTGTAATGTGTACTGACTGTGAGATTGAACATCACAGGTAAACACTTGTGCAAAGTACTTTGTCCCACCTGAACTGAGTAAATAGTCTTGTTACTTGTTACTTTTTGTATATGTACTGTAACCTGCTAAACAGCTTGGACAATCTTACTTATATATCATTCTTCTTCCATTGTTTCAGTTCTTTGTTTCTACACCATATTTTACATCAGACAGCAGTTCATACTACAAAATATTTAGTGACAAAAATGGTTATAAGCATATTCATTACATCAATGGCTCCGTGGTAAGTCAAGCAAAGTGTTCTACATTGATCTACTGCAAGTTCCTGAAATCTGCAATATTCAGTAACTTATATCTTGTTTCACAGGAGAATGCAATCCAAATTACAAGCGGAGAATGGGAGGCAATATACATTTTCAGAGTAACAAATGATGCAATGTAAGTATCATAAAGAAGAGAACAGGTTGTGAGTGTTGCTAGTAAAATCAATGCTTAATCCTTTGAACACCAATTGTTAACTTATCAAATTATAACTAGGTAAAATTTTTGTATCTGAATGCATCCACAACAATTTTGTATGCAAAAGCACTGCACAGGTTTGCAAATTTGGTTTACTTATGGGAGATTGTTTGCAGATTACTCTCATTTTTCTGTTTATTTTCAATCACCCATCTTAGACACACTTCTTTAGAACACTACTTCATTTAAACATGTAGCTAACCCTCATAGAATTTGTTGTTACTTTGCTTTTTATAGTCTCTCATTCAGCTTATTAGATAGATAGATAGATAGATAGATAGATAGATAGATAGAGTATACATTGGAGTGATTAGCTCATGAGAATTAAGCTAGGACTCCTATTTATGTGATTTATTTGTCATTAATCAGAGTTTGATCAAAGATTTATTAAGATGAAAGGTATATAAGCTTATCTTACTCTTCCATCACATGCAGAAGTTTCAAGAAGTCTAAGTTAACTTCCAAGATAGCTTTTCATCTTGATGTTGGTTCATAGGTCATCACTTTATGTATTATTTATTAACATATAAATGAATTTACAGTTTCTATTCAAGCAATGAATTTGAAGGATATCCAGGAAGAAGGAATATTTACAAGTAAGTGTTATCAACATTATCCTAATAATACTAAATTGATAGAATACAGCTTTAGATGTGCCAATACAATAATTTAGTTTCAAGATGGTTAGAGTGTAATTTCACAAGCTATTATAACTAAATCTTGACCTCATCTTATATCTGAGAATTGAGGATAAATAGCATCTAAATTTTAAACATACTCTTGGGGGAAAAATATTGATAAAAAGGGAAAATATTTATTTTTAAATTGAACTATTCTGAAAGTACAATGTCTGTCATAGAATGTGAGACAGACATGTGAAGTTAGCTGTAGTAAAATAAATATTTTACTTTATTTTATTTATTTTATTTTTCTCCTAGAATCAGTATTGGAAGTAAACCTGTCACAAAACAATGCATTACTTGCAATTTAAGGAAAGAGAGATGCCAGTATTATACAGCAAGGTTCAGTGAACATTCTAAGTATTATGCCTTGATCTGTTATGGTATGTATAGCATGGGACCAAACATAATCAGTTGTTCTTTCAAATTTATCAGAGATGTAGATAATAGTGATTATCCCCAGTGACAGCTATATGAATCATAGAAATTTCACAATAACCAGGAGAGACTTCCAGGAAGAAACTTTTCCATGTCCAGAAAACTTAGGAAGATGTTTCCAAAAATACAATTTTTTAAATTTTTTTTTTTTTTTTTTTTTTTTTTTTTTTTTTTTTTTTTTTTTTTTACTTTTTCAACAGGAATCTTGGGGTTTTTTGTAATTAATACCAAATTTGTTAAACTCCTTCATTGCACAAAACAGATTCTGAGCTGGTTTGTCAAAGTCATACTTTTTATTGCATCAACAAGTTCAGGATTTAGAAACACACACTTGATTTCCAATTCATAGAATTAAAGTTAGCTATGACAAACTACTACAAAGTGTTTCCCAACTGAAATTATTAAAACCTGTGCCAGCAACAAAATGTTGGATATTTACTACCAGAGGACATTTTTAATAAATGAACTAAGAAAAATTAAATTCATCAAGATTGTTGTGATCTTTGAAACCACTTGTAACACAGAAGTATTAAATTAAGTCTTAACTTTTTTGAAATAAATTGGATGATTTCAGTGATCTGAGATTTCATCCATTGCTGTAATCAAGGAACAGTGAATTCACAATCTAAAAAAAAAGAAAGAAAAATATCCAAGGTTTTCCTTTTGTGTATTTCTTATAAAGTTTTCTGTTCTTCTGATTCTTCATTGATTGATCAGCAGAAGGGTTCCTTAGAACTTCCACTGAGCAGAGTTGAAAATGTAGCAAATAATAACACCTTTCAATCATTCTTGAACAAAATAGTCAGTAAGGTCGTCACCATATGAAAGCCACTCACCTTCACAAATATGATGTGACATGTTCTCAGAAGAATGTTTCGCATTGTTAATTCTGCATTTGCCTTATGTAACCACATCTCAGGTATTAACTAGATGTCACTTCATCTCTAGGAAGGAAGAGCTTGCTAGTAGATTTAAAGCGACTTCCATTATGTTTGCTAAGCAATGCCTGTATGTATACAAGTCTGTGTATACCTAGTACCTTCTGTATTTTGTACAGCAGGGACTAGTGGGTTATACAGCAGAGAAGATTCATATTTGTGTATCAACTTTGAGCTCTTTTAACAACTGTCAGTTACAAATAGTAACGTAATAGCACACTCAATCACCAAATTCCAGCTTCAAACTATAAACTGCCTTCTTATCATTCTTATGACAGGTCCTGGGATTCCCGTTTCTACTCTTTTTGAGAACCATGGAGACAGAGGTAATGCAAATATTCTGCCTATTTCTGAGCAATTGTTTTTCTCATTCATCTTCACTGTGTATATCCTCTAATAAAATACTTAGGGTTGTGACCAAGAAATCTTTCATCTTCATTGTTATTAAAATATCTAGTGTCTTTCTAGATCTGTTAATTAGTAAAATCAAGAGTTTCTTTTTTTCACGAGGCAACCTTACCCTTTACAAAAGGTAACCATGTACTATTTGGAGTTTAGAGTTTGAGTTATTGTAGTGTACTAATTATATTTTGGATCAGTGATTTGCTCTTCAGCCATCAGTAGAGATGTCAGGGATGAGCAGAAGCTCTTTCAGTTGATCAGTTCAAATAACTGCTTCAGACAAGGTGTAATAATGAGAACTCCAGCAAGAGACAATCAAAGACTTCATTCTTTAAGTAGCCTGTTACCGAGGACTGTTTGCAACCAGGACAAGCACAAATTTACTAACCATGAAACTATTAATTGCTCTGTAGTGACTTTTCTCTCTCTGCCCCTTGTTTTTCCCTAAAAACTATTGTCCAACTTAAAGCCTTCAGTCTGAAATGTTATGAAAACTAGCATGGTCCTGTAAAAACCTTCAGTGATTTGTCATTCCTCCTGCCTTCCCTGGTAATGAGTGGAAATGCACTGATAATTATAATGTCAAGGTCTTTTCAGTTCAGCTCATATTGATAACATACCACTGATTGTTGTCTGACCAGATGACTCATAAAAACATGGGGAAGACAAAGGCCACAATATTGTAAGGTAAATTAATCAGTGGTGATTCCCATAGAAGTCAACGAATTGCTACATAAGACTTCAATACGAATTGGTACATCTTGGGTTTTAAAATCTCAAAAATGCAGATGGAAAAGATTGGTTAATGTGTCTATTGCAATTGTGCTATAAAATGCCTTGTTCTTCTAGTATTTCTTTTGCAGAAGGTGTAAATAAGTGTAACGATTTAAATACAGCTAATGCAGTGATTTCTTTCATATTTAATCCATTGCCATAGCTCTCTGATTATGACCTTGTGTATCAAGGGCCCCTACTACTTCCATATCAGAGTATGACTTGCATGAAATACAGATTAGTGGTCACCTATAAATACTTGTTTCTTAACCTCTCTGTAGGAGAGAAAAGTTTATTTAATGGATCTTCACCATCAAGTTTCATGATGCCTCACTATTCTGTGCTATTATTCTTCAGGAATAAAAACAAATTCAGGCTTCCCTTTGACTTTCTTTGTGGCCTTTCTTTGATTAATTTGCCTTAAATCCCATGCTCTTATAATCTCTTCTGTGGTGCAAAACTATTTCTAGCAGATCCATTTTCATTGCAGTTGGCAGAACTTTGAAAATATATTACCCATTAATCTTAGTAAGAGGCTTGCAGTTCAACTAACATATACCAGCTTGGATGTTCCTTCCAGCATGCCTACAATTCATCTGTGGCAATGAGCAAGTTTCAGGTGTTTTGAGAGGAAGGATGGGAAGGGTTCAGCAGAGTTTGTGTGAGTATCCAAAGCTAGGATGATCCTTCAGCCATAAAATCCCACTTGAGTCTGCAAAATTTGTCAAGAATTTCTTGGAAGAACAAATTCTAGTGTTACATTGCTTATCCTGAGCACTATCTAGATCAAGACATGGTGAGAGAAGACTTCTTGTATTTTTTTTGCGAGCATTTCCAAGAACAGAAAGTGGTTGCCATTAAAAAAAAAAAAAAAAAGGTATCAAAAAAAACAAAGAAAAATCTCACACAATTTTAAAAGAGTCTTTAATTTTGAAAGTGAAGCTAAAAGTCACAGATATCCATTACTTACAGTGTTCTTCATCCATCACTACTCATGGGAAAACTCGTAAATAAACAATACCCAGTGGATTCATAATATACAGTTCTACAGTCTATGCTGGAAATTAACTAAATTCTAAATAGTAAATTGTAAATTGCCTCTGAAGGAAGTAAAACAAAAAAAATTTAAATACTTTTTAGACTAAATTAAAACCCAGAACAACAAAAGAGGTTCACTAAGTGTGCAGTAGTATGTTACTAAGGGGGTTAAGTCTGGTCTCTTTGTGTAGGAATATACCATACAGTGGTTAAGCAAGAGTTTGCCACAGCCCTTTAAGAAACTGAATTTCCTGTGTTATCCTGGAAACAAGTTATTCCCAAACCTCTATGCACGAAACCACACTGTGCAAGTATCTCAGAGGTAAAACTGCTGTTACTGTAGTAAGCAAGAGAGGAGATATGGGATTTTGTTTTGCATTGCATGAGTTTTGCACAAAACATCCAGGACTCTAACATTCAGAGGCATCATGTGAAATTATTTGCATTGCAAAATGTACATCCTATAAAAATCTAACAAATAGTTGTACACCATCATATCAGTGCCTTGCTTTTATTTAGCTATGTAAAGCCCAATTAGAAGTGTCTGAGACGATTTCATTACTCATCAAATTCACAGATTTCCTTTCTATTCCAATGACACAAAATAAAGGAATCTTAATTAATGAAGAATAATTTACAATAAATTAGTTAATAATTCAGGCATTTCTTCTACTTAGAGCTCAGAGTACTGGAAGATAACTGGGAATTGCAGTCTGCTTTGGAAGAGATCAAACTGCCAAAAGAGGAAATTAACAAACTAGAAGTGGATGGTATAAGTAAGAATTGCACATATTTTTATACATTTATTCCCACCATTTTAATATTTTGCCTTCATTTTGTTGTAGTAAGTATTATCTTTCTGTAGAATAAAGTGGTTAGCCTGTCAGATTGGGAAGAAGGGGCCTGTTTCTGCCCTCTGTGATGGCAGCCAATTTGTCTGTGCCTCAGGATATCTCTCAGTAAAATAGTAGTTAAAATACATCTCTGCTTCACAATGCAATTTTTTTAAAAATTCTTTAATACTATTGGTAAAGTGTTTAAATATCATGTAAAAATGTTATAGTATGGGGATAATAAAATGTGATATGTAAACTGCTGTTCATGTGTCACACATTATATTGACTTGCTTACCCTGCTGTTTTCACTAGTGACTTTACAAACAATAGTCCATGGTAATGAATCAGCATAAAGTTTCCCAAATTCTTTTCTCATAATCTTAACCACAGTTATATTCCTAGCTGTGTTTTTCTAGGCACCTGGAAAACTGAGAACCTAGAGTTATATGAAATAACAATTTTATGCATAGCTAAACTGAAATAAAAGTAAGCACTTTATTTCTTCAAAGTTGTTTTTCAACAGCTCATTATAAACAGTTACTTGTATCAGTTCTGTGATTCACAGTTCATGCATTGTGTAGTTTGTGCTGATTCATTTTCATATATATTACACCAAACTCTGGATTGTGTTTGGAGGAATCATTTTAACAATGTAATTTTAATGTCTTTTCTAGCTTTGTGGTACAAAATGCTTCTGCCCCCACAGTTTGATAGATCCAAGAAGTACCCTCTACTTATTCAGGTGTATGTAACATTTCCCTTCTTTGAATATTGTTTTGTCAGAAAGCATACTTCATATAATTTAACAAAACTTGGGAGATTTTCAATATTTATGAAGTAAAAGCAAAACCACTTAGTTCTTTTTTTGTTTGTTGTGATGGTTGGCTTTTTTTATATATTTCTGGAATAGAAATTCAACCCAATAGAAATCAGTTAGGTTTTTAATGTTAATCTTAGCATGGCAAGGATTAGTTCCTCAGAGAAAGAAAAAGAATAAAAACATGTGGGCTATTGCCTGGAGTTCTTAGCTCTGTTGTGCTTTTGTTTATCATAAAGCAGTCTGAAATTATTGATTTCAGCTTTGCTAACATGAAAAATACAAAAGCTTGCTTCATTTTTTTAAGAAAAAAAAAACAAAGCCCCCTAAACCATGTGGACTGTCTGTGATCAAGTGTTCCTTCTAAAAAGCATTTGAGATTACTTCATTGCAGGCAGAAAAGGCAACAAAAATTACAGTAGTAAAAAAAAGAATAATGAGAGACGGAAAGGAATGCTGAGTGAGTGTAATAAACCTTATATCATTTTATATTAACCAGCAATGATCCAAAGGTTGAAGAATGCTACATATGTTTGAATGAAGTTTAAAGTGGAAGATTAAGTCAGTTGTGTCCTTGAGGTCAAATGTGTAACTTGCATTTGGCCATTCTCATGAGGAGTGTCTCTCTGTATTGCTCAGCTATGTGAAGTGTGTTCCGCCCACAGCTCAAACAGCACATGATATTCCCTACTGCAACAAAGAAGGTCTGGGGATGGCCAGAAAGTGTAAGGAGCTGTACTTTTTTTCCTCCGGTTTTCTTTGGCATTGCTGACAGCAGATGGAGATCAAATGCAGAGAAGCACCAAAAAGGGCTGTTGCACCTAAGGAATTTGGAGAGGGAAAAGAACTGAGTCTGTGAGGCATCACTCTTTCAAGGATTCCCCTTAGGACAACCACCTGATGCTGCACCCCTTAATCTGAGCTAA
Organism: Todiramphus chloris collaris; assembly: GCA_025345505.1. Lineage (NCBI taxonomy): Eukaryota > Metazoa > Chordata > Aves > Coraciiformes > Alcedinidae > Todiramphus > Todiramphus chloris. The sequence goes on from JANVCC010000022.1 coordinate 24,287,387, forward strand.
AACAAATTATTTGCCTTAGGTATAAGACCTCAGAGAATAAAATGAATAATTTTAGATAGCAAAATATCACAAATACATTCAAACAGTAGTTGAACTGTTTGCCTACTGAGCTCTCTGAACCACAGCCATGTAGAAAAATACTTGTGGAGAAAATGTAAGAATTACTTAGAGCTATAGTCCAGTATCCAGTAATCATTTACAAATTTATAAATATGCATTGAAAACATGTGAATTTTCATCCTCAGGTACGGAGGACCTTGCAGTCAGAATGTAAAGGAAACATTTAGCATTAGCTGGATAACCTATCTTGCAAGCAAAGAGGGAGTTATTGTAGCTCTGGTGGATGGCAGAGGGACAGCTTATCAAGGTGACAAGATGTTACACGCAGTATATCGAAAATTAGGAGTCTATGAAGTTGAGGACCAAATCTCAGCCGTGAAGTAAGTAGAGTATCCCCTTATATAACTGTTGCATTTACATACCTACAAGAAGTAACATGAAAAAAAAATATTAAATATACTTCTCAGTCTTTATTCTGGAGAGCTGCTGTTTCCAGGTCATAAGACAAGAAGACTTGTAGAAATAAAAAATTACTGAGATGCTTGATGTCAGTGAGGTTTTGGGTATTAAGTCCACATACTACTAAGTCCATGTTTGGAATTCACCACTTCCATTTTGGAAGACCATCGTCAGACAGAGACTTCAATCCTAGGCCTAAGGAAGTACAAGATAAGAGAGATAAGCCAGTGAATTGTCCATTATTCTTAAATTTTCCCTGTAGGGGAAACCTACCTCAGTGACCACAGTGATTAGCAAAATATTCATAGTGATGTACCACAGTGGTTAGCTTAAGATCAAATGTGAAGTTTGTAATAAAACTGAATTCTAACACAAGCCTTCTAGAAGTCAGTCATAAAATTGTTTACAGTGCTATTTTAGCATAGTTATAAGTAACAGAAAGTGTCTGAAGTCCTCTGGTAGTTGTTCCCCAAGAGCGGCTTCTTCACATCAAAACACTTAAAGTGTTCCAAGAGGCAATAATTCCCTAAGCAGAGGTTTTGGGAGTGAGTGAAAGCTGAGGTTTTGTAAAGAAAGGCTGCCTGTTAAACTTACAGATGCAGTAACACTGGTAAAATCAGCATTTAAAGAAGTGTTATAGTTTGAACCCCACAGAGATGAGTGCAAGTCAGGAATAAGGAATTTAGTCTAGCCTTTGGTCTGGAATTTGGCCCGGAATTTGGCCCATCAGAGCATGGATAGAATTCCAGGGGCAACAGTAAATACCGTCTTTCCCCAGTAACAGACCTGCCTATCTTAGCTAGAAATTGGATGTAGCAGTCCAGGTTTCAAAGCTTTCTCTACTTGTTTGAGAACACTGCCTGTATTTACAAGTGTGTGTGAGGAGGATATCTGTTTCTTCCTCTTTCTCCTTTGTGCTATCCCTTTCCTCCTCAGTGATATAAACACACCATTTTCCTTTTCAGTGATAAATGAAACAGAAGAGCTGTATATCACGTCAGGTTTTTCTATTAATCTGTTATTTGATTTTCTTTGTTGAAACTTTTAGCAGCAACAGCATGCATCAAAATATCACCAGAGAGATTTTCTTTTTTATTACTTTGAATCTTCACTGAGACATAAAATGTCAGAGAGAGAGAGAACCTAAACTGACCCTGCAGTTGCAAAAACTGCTGCGACAGGCCGTGAAGAAATGACCTCAGACTTCACACTTCCCAGTTTTCTGTTAGCACCTAGACTAAATTTTTATTTAGTTAAATGTATTGCATTCCATCTTTCTGATCTAATACATGGTCTAAGATGCATGAGTTTTAGAGAGAATCCTGTACTCTAGTGGGAAATTCTTGGAGGGGCTTTTACTGTAGGAGGAACCACAGGGATTAAGACAGCAATACAACAAAGCTGAATCATTTTCTGGCTTTTCTAACATTGTCCCACCCAGATAGTATCCTGCATTTTGGGTGTTGTCAGTCACTCATGTTTGTCCTAGTAAAACAAGGCTGATATGTGTCCTGGGATGTATCTGAAACTAGTTTGTTTATCAGTCACTCTCAAACCTTTGTGGTCTTTTGCCATATCCTCTTTTCTTTGCTGTTGCTAATTCAGCTCTGGAAATACAGTCTTCAGACTCTGATGCAGGATTTTTGTAGGAGACCTAATATTTATGATTCTCTTTGACCTGTTTGGCTACTGAGTGCATAAGCACGGTACACCTTTAATCCAATGCAAGCTTATCACCTACTTGGAGCATTAGAAGTTGGTTTTCTATTTCCTTTTTTTTTATTTTTTTTTTATACTAGCAGTATGTGCTCTTCACTTTTCAGGCACATAAAAAAAAGAAAGTTTACTACTCCAGGGAATCCCTAATCTCAGAGGGTGATATTGTGCCTCTTGAGAGATCAGAGTATCGTTTTGTAAGATGAGTAGGTTGAGCATCTTGCAGAATAAGGTCTGAATGTTAATGGTAATCCAGCACCTTTGGTATGAAAATAATGAAAACAATAACAGCGTGTGGGAAGGAAGAGCTAAGGGAAATGAAATGTGGTTATTAGTAGGAGTAAACTTTTAGAACTTTTCTCTGCATGTGTGTGAGTGCATGTACATGCGTATATGCACATGTACAACATGAGTGTAATGGGTGATATTTAATCTAGTCCAAACAAAACCCAAGTGGATTCTAAGGATAAGAAAAAAAGAACTTTTTGGGGCCAACTCCTCATCCACTGGAAGAAAAAGAAATATTATGAAGAAAGTATTAATTTCAACATTTATTTTTCTTTCAAGAAAAGTTCTTCCTTTTCCTCTGAAATATCTATTAATTGAATAGCTGATCCTTTGTAGAAATCAGGCATGCTATGCTGATTGACAGCTTGCTCAAATTGGTGCCATATGTGGAAAAAAGTGGAGGAAAAATTTTTTTTGCTAATTTGTTATTGTACTAGCAATCTTTTTTAATAAGGTATTTATTACTGTGATTTTCTTTTCCACAGGAAATTTATAGAAATGGGGTTTGTTGATGAGAAAAGAATAGCAATATGGGGCTGGGTAAGTGGTTGGGGTTTTTTATATCTATCTTTAAATTATCCTGCAGAATATTTTTCGTTCTTCCTTATTCTGTCCTATATCTGCATAAAGTTTCTTCTATGGTATTTATTTTTGATGGTATTTATATTTGATGGTATTGCCAAAAACGAGAGCTCATGTTTGTACCTATATGCATGCAATTGCAACAGTGCAAGGCCCTGAAATTTCCCTGAGAGAAATTTGAAAAGCCTATATCTAACACATTGTTTGTATTTGAAGTTACTGTATACTGGCCTGGCTTTGAAATGGTCAGTGGGGATGATTGTGGGTATGAGGGATTTACAATATTGACAACTTCACCAGGAACTGGAAAAACTGGACTGTATAGGATTCATTCCAAATAATTAGCCAGTCTATTTTTCATCTTTGATTTTTTATGTACTTTGCTTTGTACCACTCCCAGAACTTTTATAGACATATTCCACCTAGGCACTGAGAAATAGAGTAGCATACCTCAAGTACAAATTTTAGGGTAGCACTGCATTCTAATAGTTAAAAATAAATTACTGGAATACTCGGGATTTTTTTCCTGTGCTGCCGCTTCAAAGTAGGATCATTCAAGGAAATAAGATGCAGACCTGTTGTTGGTGTTAAGTGTGAGAGAGCTGAAGCCAACTTCAGTGGCAGCACAAATGCCACACAGCCCCTTCATAGAGATTTTTAAGATGTTTAGGCCATGGGGTTCAGTGTTCATCACAAATGGCTGGATTAAGAATGCATAGGCAGAACTGAAGCCCTGCTTCCTATCCAGCTTCAGCAGCTTCAGCATAACAGAATTGTACTATGCAAGAGAACAAGCTACTTATGCAATACCTGAGGGCCTCATGGATTAGGGACAGTACTGTACAGAATGCTGAAAGGGGTTGGAGGCCAGAACTGTGTTATCCACCCTTATTACTTCTCTGAGTAAATCACTGTCAGCTATCCAGCAGTAACAGGCAGCACTAACTAAAAAGCTTAAAAAATAAAGTGTTACACTAGACACTCATTAACATTTTCCAATCTTTTTCTCTTTTTATATGTTCATTTTTTCTCAATTATCATCCAGAAAAACCTTTTATTACATTCTCTTTAACCGCCTGACATTTCCAGGAGAATTCTTCTGATCTGTCACTGTTTGTTTATTTTCTGTTTTGTTTTTCTTTGTTCGTTTTCATTGTCCCAGTTTCATTGTAAGAGGATGCCCAGAAACACACTAGAGCATGGCTTTGTAAGATTCAGATCAACTGGAACTATAGAAGTTGATTGATCTTAGATAGCACATAAGCAAGGCTGCTAAAATATTACTATTAAGCTTATATCAACTAATATTTAAATTACTTTGGTAATGCTCTTACATCAGGATAAAATGGCATACCCTATGATGAAATTAAGTGACACAGACACTTACAAGTGAGTTATTCTAAAGTGACATTAAGTAAGTTAAAGATACATGAAAATATATTTTTAACCACATAATATTTTATTTCACCACAGTGTTTTCAGAACCAGTTAAGATATTTCACACATCTAAAGCATTGTGTCCCAATAGTGGATATAATATTCAAATAACAGCACTACTGCCAAACCTGTCAGTCTTTTTTTCCATAACCTTGGATGGCAAAAGCTCTTAACCACTAAAGCAATTCAGGTTTTTAACTCTAACTCTGCCTGCTACCCTGCATAGATTTATCTGCCTGATCCTAATCCTTGAATTTTTAGCCTTGTGGACTGTTTGGGTTTTTTTCAAAGATTAAATGAGCCAATCAAATAAGCTGGAAAAAAAAAATGTACAAAATATTGTTTCCATTAATTTACCCCTACTGTCATTTCAAGATGGAATGTCAAAAGTTGGGAGGCACTAACTTACTTTTGTACATAAAATATTTAATAGTTTTGCTTATTTCCCTTAGTCTTTCATATGCTACTGGTGAGGTTGATAATCTTCAGAATTCTTCATGACACACCCCATATTTTTATCCATTCCTCCATTCCAACGTAAACAGTAACCCATTATTTCCCAAAGGCCTTATACAAGTATTTTCCAACCCCAGTTCCACATTCTATGGACAGCCAAACAAAATGCTTTTTATATACAGTATGCTTTTTATTATTTTATTTTTGAGTGCTTTTTATTTACAGTATTTTCCTATCTCATCAACTAGCCCCAAACAGTTGCACAGAACTTTTCTGATATCAAGGCTTACTTACTACTTTACCTAACTTCCAGCTTCCTTGTTGGATTCTATTTTGAGGAATTAGACCAGAACATAAGAGGAACTGTGTCAGGCAGTAGGGAGGAATTGCTCCAACCTCACGTTCTCGAGTAGCTGAGCCTATTAGTACTGATGATGGGGTTGGTTCAGCATGCCAATCATTAGTAAAAGCTAGGTAGTTTGTAAAGGGAGGGGAAAAACCTATTAACTCTTTTTGAAGGTGCACACTGAAAGGATGAGAGGCAATAAGCACAAGTTGCAACAAAGGAAGTTCTCTTTAGGTTTTAAGAAAAAAAAATTGTAACAACAGTGATCAGTGTTGAAACAGATTGAGTAGAGAGGCTGTGCAGTGTGGATATGACTCTGATCAACCTCATTTAAATCCGAAGTTAGCCCTGTTTTGAGATAGAGATTGCACTAGGTTTCCCTGAAAGACCCTACCAACTTAAGTTTTTCCACGATTATAAGTGGTAATGAGAGCAGTAACCTATGATAAGTATTGCAGAAGTATCAAAAAGAAGTGATTCAATAATGTTGTCTAATCTTTCTCACAAGAAATCACATCAGATCCATTTGAAATAAATACATTTGTTTTAATAATTAAAAAGCTTTTGTTGCTTTGTCCTAAGTACATTCAAAGCAAAATATTTACTTTGGAATTAATTTATATGTGTTTGTTTCAGGAAGAATTTAAAAAAAAACAAACAAAGAAAAAAAACCAAACCTGCTTCACCAATAATTTTAAACTGTCTGATTTCTCCCTAGTCCTATGGTGGGTATGTAACTTCTTTGGCACTTGGATCTGGAACTGGAATATTTAAATGTGGAATAGCTGTGGCTCCTGTTTCCAGCTGGGAATATTATGGTATGGAAACTTGTCAATTTGGAAAGCAAGATGTGGTATTTAATGACTTTCTGAATTAAGTCATTGCAGGAGACTGGCAATATGAAACTTAAAGACATTGCAATTTCCTAGACATAAAGCTCTTAAGACCTTACGTTTCATGTTTTTCTTGCTGAAAATAATTGACTGAAACTGTCGGTTTGGAACAGGCTTTCTCACATAGAAGGTACAGCCAGGTAATTCCATATGCACATCTGTAACAGTAAGTGTGTAAAGCCCTCTTGTTAAGCTGCTATACTCAGGAGTGATCTCCCTAAAAATCCTGTTAAAACAGTATCACTGAATTCAGAAACAGATGAAATTATTTTTCAGCCATTAAAGGAATCACAGTGCACCTCAACTTCAGATACTGCAGGTGATCTCTGTCAGTAATCCATATCTCTGGTGATGGCAGAGTTATTTTCCAAAAGCAGTGGAGAAGAGAGAGACTCAGTTGTGTCTAATTTTTTTTTTTTTTTTTTAATAAAGTAGTTTTCTCTTAGCTGTTTCTCAGCCACACCTCCTGTGTTTTTGTGTTATGAGACATATTTTTTATTTATGTTTATTGACTCAGACTCCAAACTGTTCAGAGGAAACAACTCCAGGAGTATACTCCCAGAGCCTTACTGTGTGAATAAAGCAGGCACATACTCATACTTACTTGCAGACCTGTTAAGCTTTTGGCACGGTGTATAGGAACCTTAGTGTAAAAAAGAATCATAGCATGCATGTTTTCAATGAGCAAAATGTAGCACTTTGAACACATTTACTTAGCATATGGTCGTTTGCTAAGAAGTCTTGGTTATGAGAAATTTTTTTGGTTAAATGGGAAAGATTCCTTCCCTGACTGCTACTACAGACATTTCTGGTATTTATGGTGTTTTGCAAACAAAAGGGAAAACATTTGTATGACACAGGAAGTATAGTCTTCGTGTTTTCATTGGCATCAAGGTTTTTTTGAGACATTTTCACTCACAATCACTAAATTTTATTTTCAGAATGCAGGCATAAAGCACTATTTTTGCAAAAGTCCTTCCATAAAAGAAGACTTATAAACATTTGCCAAGAATTAGAAATTAAATGAAGTTTTTAAGTTAGAGATTAGACTGCACCACTGCAATCATTACATTAGCTGAATTTTCAGGAGGCAGTTAAGGAATCTTGCTAAAAACACATTGTAACAACAGGCAAATGTACTTCTATTAAGGAAGGAAGGAAGGAAGGGAAACGGAAGTAGTGAGTCATAAGTGTTGGCAAACTGATCATGTTAACATTAGGGTGAACTGTGTTAGGGGCAAAACTACAGGATGGTACATAATGGAGTCTCTAAGTAGTATCAGTATGTCAGAGGATGTACTGGCCCCTGGCCCCTAGAGCTTCTGAATTCTGTCCCACCCTCTTTTAAATGCACAGATTAGAGTCTGGACTATAATCTTCTCTCTAAAATCCTCCCACTCACCTCTATTTTTTGTCGGAGTTAATAGCAGCTAAACAGTTACTAAGATGGCAAGGGAAATTACATTCAGGGACAATGTTTAGTTAAAAGCATTAGATCTGTGACTGTTTTATTAAAATTCACAATGTATCTCCTTTTTTCTTCCTCAGTAATTGACAAGCCAAATCTTCCATTTCGTCATTATAATGCAATTCTGCTGACCTCTGTGGACTTGTTGTAGCTATACTGGTAGAAGAGAGTGGAGAATTTGGCTCAGAATACTGTAGAAATGCCAGCCATTTAGCAAGAGTCTATTTTATTGAAAACTTAAGCCCAATATGGTTGTTTGACACTGTGTTGACAACAGATATTGCACATTTTCTGTTCTCATTGAATGATAAAGAATTTTGATATAAGATAAGCTACTTAGATTTTTTTTGGTACTTGGTTTATTACAAATGATCTTCAGGATCCTTACCTGGCTTACCTGGGAGACAATAGTACACATCTTTAGTACTCAGTGGTAACATATATAAAGGATACATAATAAACCATGGGAACAGGAGTATATTGAGTCATGTTCCTTTGCTGAGAAGATTCTCATTTCTAATAATTTTAAATAAAAGTATTCTAATACAACTTACCAAATTGGCCAACAAGGTAGACAGTCCCAATTCCTTACTGATCACAATGGCCATCACTCCTCTTATGGGAGGGAAAGATGCCAGCTCTCTTTTGTCAGAAAGCCACGACTCTGTTAAGTAAATAAAATTGTTGCAATACTGAAGCTTAACTGCTCAGTATATGTCAGTTACTCTTTCAAGGCAAGGTCATAAAGAAGTGTTCTGATAGTGACAGCTGCTGTGTCAGTTTTCCACAAATTTTCTGAACAGCTCTTATATTGCAAATACCCAGGCAGCTCAAATATAGCTGTTCCTACTGATTTCTTGGTGATAGATACTGTTCAGTTATTCACATTTGTTTTGTCAAATATGTTAACAGTCTTTGTTGTAGTTAGAAAAAGGAGTTGAACAGAGACCTGAACAGAAATTGCACCACTTTTTCAGTGCAAGCCTGTATCATTTCCTGCTCCCCCTAATTGATGCATATATCCATTCAATAGCAAAAGGATGATATATGTATATCTGTATTTACTGTATATACACATACACATCCCAGGTTGAAATTCCGCTCATCTTCTCTTTATGGAGTGTCAAAAATAGTCTGCATCATCTCTCCACCATGCATCTTTATTGGCTCACTGCCTGTTTCCTCTGACTTCTGGTGTTCAACACAATAGCATAAAGTAGTACCAGTTAGTTACCTTTATCCACAAAACCTTCTGTTGGTTCCACAGATGAGTGGATCTTCACTGTTTCTTCAAGGACAGCCTGGAGGACATTTTTTAACTAAACTTCATAGTTGATTTTTAAAAACAGGTTTAAATTTGGTGTATTATGAGGAAACCAAGCAGAACAGATAACAGTGAAAATATACAACATTTAATTTGCTACATGTTACTGGAGGCATAAAAATATCTGTACATTTTTTATTTATAGCTTTTTTCTTCTTTAATATTACAGCATCTATCTACACAGAACGATTTATGGGTCTTCCTGTAGAGTCTGATAATCTTGAGCACTACAAGGTGAGAATTCTCTTTTGTGCTGAGCCTCCTTAAGCTTGAATCACACTTCCATGGACAAGTAGTACTGGGAAGAAAGAAAATGGCTTACCAGCTCTCATATCGCAGTCCTGTAGCAGCTAATGTACTGCTGTGAAATTCATATCTCCATAGTTACTTGTGGTTTTGTATTTACCAATCCTTAATATGCTAAATTGAAGGATCCTTATTTTCTCATTTGACAAGTCAGACAGTTCTGACAGTGCAAACCATTATCCTAGGAAAGAACTCACATGAGAGAAGCTAAAATGTTGATGTTGATCAGGTTTTGGTAGGTACTGTTAGCTGTGGCATGCAAGCTGCTTCATGCAAATTTAGCTCTCTAATAATATAAGCATACTATACAGTCAGAACAGCTTCCCCCACCTGGAACAGGTTGCCTTTCTTTTCTTCACACTGATAGGAAGTCTGTAGCTTCCTCTAGAAGCACGCATACCAGCTCTCGATACAGAGAGGCATGAATTAACACCCAAAGAAATTAGTGAAAAGACTCCCATTAAAGATTTTGGCTCATGTTCTCAGCACCTATTCTCCAACCTAACTCCAAGAACAGACATGCTCAATACCAACTGCCCTGATAGTGCTGTTTGGGTAGCCAGGAGTTCTAGTGTTCAGGGAAATACACATGGCTAGTTCTGCGCTTTTCCAGAACTGGCCCTTAGAAAAAGCACTAAATATAAATGGCTTCTATTATAATCCCAGACTGATATGAAGTCACTGCTGTCATTATTATGCCAGTCCAACTGTTTGATTGTTGTTCTACTAGGTAATGAAAACCTTTCAGCTCTGGGACTGAGTGGTTGAAATTGAAGCTGCTGAACTGTTCATTTTTCCTCTCAACAGAATTCAACTGTGATGGCAAGAGCAAAGAATTTCCAAAATGTAGAGTATCTTCTCATCCATGGAACAGCAGATGGTGAGGTTTGCCAATGGCAGTGCAAATACAGCTGTGAAATCACTTTGTTTGAAAAACATTAAGCTTCTTTCTATGCCTTTGATTAGGGCTGGTACTTTGGTGGATTACCATATGACACATTATAAGATGCTTACTCATTCTTAGTAATGTCAACTGTATCATTTGATAATTAGTGGACACAACTTAATGCACTATAACTTTATGCTTTGTGGTATTTACATGGTTCAACAGACAATCTTTTTTTTTTCCCTTTTTCAGATAATGTGCATTTTCAGAACTCAGCACAAATTGCAAAAGCTCTGGTTAATGCACAGGTGGATTTCCAGGCAATGGTAAATAACAGACTATTTTTCATTTTGAACAGTAGTTTTTATTAATATGCTTATCTGACATTTGGCCTTGATTTCAAGAACTCAGTTCAGCTGAATATACTTCAAAATCTGGCAATCAGTAGTGCATTTGTTACTCCTCATACACAATTTCTTCTTCAAAGGATTTGCCTGCTCTTTTGGATTTCTTCCTTCTTGCCCTTTGGATGCTAGAAGGATTTCTCTCTTGTCAAGAATAACTTAGAGGCTTTTGAAGTGAGCCAGGGAGAAGAATTACAATCCATCTGAAAGCTGCTGATAGCTAGTAAAAGAGAGGAGTATGAAGGAGCTGCCTTCTGGGTCCAAAACCATCACTGGTTCTGATGGATTCTGTCTTGAACTGGACATGCCTGCCACAGGCATGATGTGAAAAAAGAGGAAAGGGTAGAAGGTATCCAAGTAGTATATGCAGGATCAGAAAAAAACAACAAGTTCTCTGCAGAACAGGTGCAGGCAAAGTGAAAAACACATAGGCAGGAGGCTAAAGGCCATAAATGAATGAAAAAGGGAAAAGTAGTTCTGAATTACTTGCTAAGCTCTGCTTATGCTTTTTTTCTTGGGGCTGATGACCAAAGTGTTTGCCTAATATTAAATGTACTGTCCTTCTGCCTGCAACTGCTTTCCCAGGGCCATGAACTCCCCTAAAAGGGATCAGACTGGGATGCCCCTGTAGTTGGGGTATGTAGGTCTTTTTGCATATTCCACATTTTCTGTCTCCTTCACTGATATTTAGCAAACCCAGGTTATTTCTCATCTGGAATACTGTACATTTCAACCCTAAGGCATCTCAAAGCTCTTTTGCCTGACTTGATACAACTGTCTTGTCAATACTGAGGCAGTAATGCTTACTCCTAGATTACAGAAGGTTTAGAAACTTTTTGCAGCAAGAAGATGAATATGAAACTAATGAAAAGAAAAAGAGTAGCAAGTCCCACTGCTTTTTGAGGCATCCACTTTCTTCTATATGGTATAAAATATGATCTTGTACTGTTTAACTATTGCAGAATTGAAAACATAACATAGGTGATTTATTGCTTTTTTTTTTTTTTTTCCCCTTTTTCAGTGGTATACTGACCAGAACCATGGAATTCCAGGCCTTTCCAGCAAACATCTCTACACACATATGACCCACTTCCTCAAACAGTGTTTTTCTTTGTCACAATAATTAGGGTATTAAAGCATGCTAAGGCATCTGATACATCTGTGGAAGAATGCAACTTTAATAGTGCCCAGGGTACATACTTTTCAGGTGAATTGATAACAGGAACTTTGAAGTTCTAAACTTGATGTTTACATCCACTTTTGATATTGTATATTAGCAAATGTTATTTTAATACATGCTCTGGCACATTCAACACCTGTTTGATAGAAAAAATAAAAAGAGAATGTAAATTGCCATGTGCATTTATCGCCGTCTTGCTTAAACTTACATTCTGCAATCAAAGGATATGTGATCTATCGCAAAAGCACTCTGCTAGATGAATATGCTTGCATTTGTTAACTACAACTGTAAAGTGGGAAAGGACAAAGAAAGTAGTGCAAGTATCTATTAGCATCCTAACAAGAACCATTATTTCCAGTTTCTTGAAAGGAATCCAAGCAGGGATAGGAACACACAATATTTAAACCTGAAGTTTGCATAATTATTGAGAATATTGAATGCTGTGTTCAAATTTTAGTCAAATCTTATTTGAAATCCTGATTCTGCAAAACTCTCGGTATTCAGGTTTAAATATGAATGAGGACATTCATGATAGCTATTTTATCTCAGTGGTTTTTCTCCCTGTATTCAGAATATGTGAGCCATATTAGTCTGTTTCTAATCTCTAATCATCACCTCAGCATTCAAATTAATCTCAATGTCATTCATCCCAGACTGGAAGGGAAGGATCAAAGGATTATGCACCCTTTCTTTCCTTTGTTTCCAGTGAAACTATTTTAGGGAGTCTTTAAAAAATGCTAGAGGCTAACAATGATTGGAATACTTGCATTCTTTTGAATAAATCAGTCCCATCATAATACAAGAATATGAACAAGATAATTGGCAAGTAGGTTAAAAGATTCTCTGTTCACATGTTTAAAAAAATTGTGTTAGCCTACTGCATAAGGAGCATGGTCTGTCTGACACAGTATCTCATCTCTTCTACCTGAAAAAGATTCTGGAGTAGCCTTCCCACAAAACAATCTACTTCCTAACAGTCAGAGATCAGTTGCTGCAGATTTGTGGAAAAGCAAGGGGTTTCATTTGTCCCTCTTTCACAAAAACGTGGGATTTAGCCAAAATCATTAAAATGTGGAAGTGATTTGCTATATAACAGCTTCCTTCATTTTGTTAATGGCTATATCAAATCTGATTTTCCACACATGATAACATTTCTCAGACACGTCTTTATGTAAATGTAGTATCCAAGCTGTTTGTAATGGTTAAATTATACTTTGATGGGAACTCTTCAGAAAATACTCAATTAGTTCAGGTTTTTTGGAAATGCTGCCAATTACGTGACGTTAATGAGCTTTTTGTTGGTAATGTAATTAAAATTCAGCAGCTATAATGGTTAAAGTTAAAAATTATAGCTCTAAGAAAGTTAACATTAAGCAAATATAACATGAAGTGGGGCTAATTAGATGTTGATTATATGGTCCTACGTGCATTTGCTGCACACAACAGTAGTCTCAGTAATGTGGTTATTTTACAAATAAGGAGTACAATTCAGTTGAAATTACTGAGAGTTAAATCTCAATTTCTTATATTGATATGACATCACAGAAACCGTTTCAAAATTGTTGTAAGTGAAAAATCAAACTCTTATCCCAGATGCTTCAAGGTTTTAGATACCTGAATATATCAATGGGAACCTAGTGCAATTTTCAGAAAACATGGTATGAATCTCACATAAATATCAATATATTAAGTTCTCTTTAAATTTCTGCACCTTTATTTTTATTTACACTTTTGAAAATCTTATAAGCTTTGGAAATTTGGCCAGATAAATTGGCCCTTTGTGTATTCTATAAATAATAAAGCAATGCAATGTGTTATTCACACCCTGCCCACGAGTCTGTAGTCAGAAGCTTCTGGAAGTATTTGGAATAAGAGACATTTCAGGAAAAAGTGTCAAATAATATAACAGAAGGTACCTCTTTCCCAAGGGACACATTAGCTGTTTCATTATTAATCTGCCCTTATGTCTATTTGTTTCCTAAAGTAATCAGCATACACATCTTCCAAACAGTCCACCATTTACCTTGGCTTGTAGAAAGCAGTTGTGGAGATAAAACATGAACAGATTAACTGCATCATGCTTCTGTCAGTTTTGCTTCATTGTTTTTCATGTTGTTAATTTATTTGCCTTACACAGTGTTCTTGCCAAAGAATGGAACGTCTTCAGCAGAGTGTGACATTTACACTGAGTTGCTGGAATAATGTCTAACCTGAAAGCTTTATGGTTGAGCAGCCATGTATTTTGGTGACCTGGAATGCTGTGAGTGTAAAAAACAAACTCATAAAAACATACCCAACTTCAAATTGCTGGCCTGTGCTAATAACATGTAACATTGCAGTCATTCATCAGAAATGGTGCGGAACACTTCAAACTTCACAGTATCACAGAACTGCAGAATGGGGTTGGGGTTGGAAAACTTTGGAGTTCATCTTGTCCCACCTCCCTGATCAACCAGGGCCACCTACAGATGGAAGCTCAGGACCATGTCCACATGGATTCTGAATATCTAAAAGGATGGAGATTCCACAGCCTCTCTGGGCCACCTCTGCTGGTGCTTGGTCAAAAAGTGTTTCCTTGTGTTCAGACAGAACCTACTGTTTCAGTTTGTTCCTATTGCCTCTTGTTCTGTCACTGGGCACCGCTGTAAAGAGCCTGGTTCTATTTTCTTTACACTATCCCTTCAGATATTTACATACAGTGATAAGATCATCCTGAGCCTTTTGTTCTCTAGGAAGAGAACATTTTCCATTCTGCATTGCTATCTCCAGTCACAATCCATGTTATAAGCATCACCATAAATATTCACTGAACAGTTATTTGCCCCATTTCTTTTTAATCTAGCCTACAGTATAGGCTTTTCTGTAACAGAGCTTCAACACAGTACAATGTGAAAGGGCTTGTCCTGAGAAATCAAGCTGAAGCTAACAAAAACATGTTTAATGGCTAGCCTTATATATGAATAAAGAATATATGTATCTATACTGCCGGCATAAAATACAATATGCAAGAACCAACACTGGGACACAGCTTATTCTGAAACTAAGAAATTATAGCTTTTATGACAAGATTGTCTAAACTGAAGAAGGAACATCCTCAAAGTATTGCTTCCCACTTTCAAATGTTTTAGAGGATCCAGTTTTCAGAAAATGGTGAGCACTTTCTGTTCTTCTTTTTACTATTGAATAAGAATCTCACACTTCAGATACTCAAAAATACCACTTCAGACAATGAAGCTTAGACTTCATATAGCTGCCATAATAAACAAGGTATACAAGCCTCTGAAGATGCGACATGGTTGTCCTGAATTAAGTAGACAGGCCCTTGATAATTAGCCACAGATACAGTTTTCTCTGAGTCTGTTTCCACGATGAAGGCTGTTAGCTTTTACAAATTAAAGCTAGAGCTGCAAAGGAAAACCTGCTTTATTCTAGGAACCGAAGTGTACATAAATAGTAGAAAACCACTGGTTCCACTCCAAACTATTCATTCATTCATTCATTCATTCATTCATTCCTCAACATCGGTTTTCATCGCCTACCTGATTCATGCTGTGTGAGTTGTATATATCAATGAATATGTAAACCTCATACCTGCAACGTGGAGGTATGTGCTTTGCTTCACTTAGCATTCCTGCAGCTGCAAAGAAGAAAGGCCTGAAGAGAAAACAGCATTAGTAGTAAACCGAGTACAATCCCAGCCAGCATCCAGAATATGGTTAATGTTATACTCATTTTACTCAGATATCAAGTCAAATTCAGACTACATTCAATACTTTCCAGTTTGTCAGTCAGTACCAATTACAAGGCACAGCTGTTTAGAACATTTTATAGAGTCATTTGAAGGCTCTATATTTAATCTGAATAATTCATAGTATTTGCTAAGAGCATTTGGTATTACTTTCAATTATGAACATTGTCTTCTCGGAATGTAAAGTGACTAGTGCATACTTGGCCAGCTCTTCTGCTTGCGCAAATTGATGCAGCTCCATTGACTTCAAATGGAGCATTTCAATTTATGTGAGTAGACAGTGTGGGCTATAGCATAGTTACATAGCTCTGTTTCCTGAGGTACAAACCCATCGGCATCCACAGCAGTGAGCATGGAGTTGCATGCTGTGGAAAGGCTTAGAGATCCTAAATGAATCCTCTGTTTCAGAAAGCTGTGTTTGCTCTCCAGCATGTAGCCATGGAGTTACATACATACATACGTACCCACTTGTGTGGGTTATGTATATGTACACATGTATGTATGTAACACAATGCATATGTTTTACGTATGTATGTGTTTACACATATATTGTTCCTAAAATGTTGCACTAATTCTCAGAAGGAGAATGCAGGGCTCTTTTGACTGATTATCACGTAACAAAGATAGGAAAATTTTTAAAAGAGTCTGCACAGCCCAACATCTGAACTCATGTTTGACACGGTTAAGGAGAGAATGCTGTTTGTGCAATGAAGAAAGAAAAGGGTGCAGGCCTGTATCCACACTCCAAGATACATCCTCCTCCCTCCCATGTTCTTTAGATATGCAATAGATAATATAATAATATATTAAATAAATATGTAATGAAGAAATATTCAGAAAAAATGTGGGGGTTTCACTTTTTTGAAAGCATTTGTGTGGGGATTTTTTAACTTTTTTTACTTTAGGAAGTCAGCAACATTCTAATTCATTAAAATGCTCAGATCTTAACATTTTAAATTCTTTTAACTTTTTTTTTTTTTTTTTCTTGCACCATCAGCTAAAGAGCTGACAGAAACATCCTGGAAAATTATGATATTCAGAGTGTGATAGCCAGTTATGATAAATACATTGGTTCTATTTTTCTGAAAAGCCATGCCAACTGGATAGTCACTGATAGACCAACAGACTCAGTGTGTGGCTGGTAAGAATTCTGCTTCTCATTTTACCCCTTCTGTAACTTCCTACACAGAGTTTTTGTCCAGTGAGTGCAGTACACTGTCCTTAATAGCAGCCATTACCTGGTGCTGAGATGACAGTGCAGGAGGCTTTGATCAACTCTGAATACAGTGAACCCAAGATGCATAAACAAAAACCATAAAGATGAAAATTTCCCTGAAGGCAGGTCACTTTCAGGTTCTGCCTCATAGTCTGCCTCAGCTGAAGTACAGTTGTGAGCTATAATATAAAGGCAAGTGGGTTGTTCTTGATTTTTGCCAAAAGGTACCAACTATCATATTTTGCAATGGGAGAGGAAAAAAACCTGAGTATATATGCATATTTCATACACTCATTACAATTTTCTGCTTCTGTTTGGTAACTCTTTTTTGCTATGGTCTGTTTAGAAAGCTATGTGTCGAACCCAACAGGTAGTGAGAGAAGTCTGTAACAATCCATTTAAAGACGTGTGTACGGGTGATCCTGGTGTAAAAAACGGTCTTAAACGGCCATTTGATCACCATCTGCTGTCCTGTCGAGGTACTGCAGGGCTGGGCAGCCGCCTGCCTTCTCCCTCAGGAACCGCCAAGCTAAGCTGATCAACTTCATGGAGACACTGCCTTCTAATATTTAGCGCTGGACGTACATTTAAACTGTGATTTTGCATTCCCTATATAAAGCTCATAAAGTTTAAACAGAAAGTAAATTAAAAAATAATTTTGAGATAAAGACGGCAAATTATCTCAGTGAAATCAGCACCTCATGAAAAAATTTAAAAAAAAATAGATTTGGAGTATAAGGTTGTTTCCAGGCTTACTTTGGCTCCTTTCACACCATGTCTTATGCATTACACAGTTTTTTGCCTAGGGAAGGTTGGTATATGGGGATGTTAATTCCGATCATTTTAAACCAAAAAAAAATCTGAAAAAAAAGGCAAGTTTAATAAATATGTATGCAACTTTGTATATCCTATGCCCATCAATGACTGGGAATCCATGATTTAGAATGTGGAAAACAGTTAGAAGCAGGAAGAGACAGTACATTGGGACAGTACACTGTAAAGAGAAAGGACATTGGGAAAAGGACATATGGAAAATAGAGGAGAAGAAGTAGCAATTAAAAAGGAGAGTAACAAAAAGGGAAAATAAGGATCTGAGAAATGACTGAAGGTACGAACAGAACGCAATGATGAGAGAACAGAAACTGTGTTTTTACATTTTCACCAGCAGCATTAGTAAACACGAGAATTGCAGCTAAAAATTACAAAAAAACGAACCATGAATCTCAGTAGATGAATCCAAGAGCAGAGAAAAATTACACTAACACACACAAAAAATATTTTAAATTGACTATGTGGACTGTGTAGTGAGACTTACTGTTTCCCTAAACCCTTGATGTGGTCCAACAGTAAGGAATTTAGGATAGAGCTCCAGAAAGGACCCATTAATTTTGTTTGCCACTCTAACAGAGGGTTATTGAGTTTATACACTGCCTCAGTTGTGTCATATGGGGTATGATGATCTGTCTGTGGTTAGACAGCAGAAAGTTATCTTACTGAAGAAGATTCTTTGCTGGTTTCATGGAGCATTATTAGGGGAAATAAGAGAGTTTGCTGTAATAGGTATGTTTTTTCCCACAAATTAGACCATGGGTCACTCCAGACCGGTGCACAGGCTGTCATTAATGATCAATGGGATGTCCACTGTGATTTCAGACCCTTCCCTCTACTAAGCAGAACTGAAACTCAGGGTGGATTCCTTCATATTTAATGTGTCTCCTGGCACCTTACATATGTAATAATCATGTTTCAAGTTTGTCGTCCTTTAGCATTTTACAAAGGATTATCAGAAATACCAAAATGTATGAAAAAAAGCCTGTAAAAATCTTCTCCGGGAATTTCCTGAAGGGGGATATCTCAGTTGTTGCTTCACAGACAGGATAAAAGACCCATATTCCTCACTGATGCCGGTTTTTTTTTTTCATCTGCCAGGGCCATTGACAAGTTTTATGTCAATCTCTCCTACCTGTGGTCACCAGATGGCTGAACACAGACTTCTTTGGCAATGCTGCCCCACCACACTATGAAATTGCCCTATTACTGAATGGTTCAAGACCTTGACAATAGTTTCACAGGACACACACAGCTACAAAGCTCAAATCTGGTTTGGTTTTTTGTGGTTTTTTTTTTTAACTTGTAGGGAATGGAAATGTGACCAAAAGGCTTATCTTGCATAAATCTGTAGGCCACTGTATGAAACTGAATTCATAATGAATACTTGGCATACAGTTCATAAGTGAGTATGAATTTTCATACAGTAGAATTTACAAAGTTGGCATTTTACATTTACATTTTTGCTAAATTTGACCTGTGCTAGTCCATAGTGTGTAGCCATCACTGCAGTACTTCACATCTCTTCATGTCCATTATATTGGCACAAGATTACTTGAAGAGTAATCATTCAAAGGTTTTGGGGGAGTTGTGTTGGTTATTGTTAACAGTGTATTAAATTTAAAAACCTTGATTTAAAATTGAAAAGTGAAGTTGATGCTATCAATGTCAACAGGACCGGGCTTTTAAATGTTAAATGTGGCAAATCAGAATTTGGAGAAATTTCTGCCTTAATCCTAAGCACCTTTAGCCCAGTATTTGTCATCCTAATGCCCTTCTGTTTGATATTTACTTCTTTGGACATTGCTACCTCACTCCTTTTGCAAATCCGTGTTAGCACTGATGTCATAAAGTAAGCAGAATGAATGTGTGAAATTGCTTGTAAAATTATCAAATGAAATGAATAGCAAATATGATGACTTTCTTTTTTTTTAAGTTGAATAAGGAAGCTGTCAGCAATGATGCACTCTTGTAATGCTTACTAGAGCTGAACAGTATATATATAAGTCTGTGAAAAGAGGCAGCTAGACAGATCTCAGGATCCTCAAGGCTTGCCATAGTCACAGAAGAGAGGGTAGCAGCTCTTCCTGCAACTGCTACACATCCCTTCAAAGTATAAAAAGGTAAGATTTATATGAACTACCAGTACAATTTGTTTGAGAAAGCTGAGTGAATTATCTGAATTGTATAGCCAAAAGTTTGCAATAGAGGTAACATATTTTTCAGCAAATTGGTGTTTTCTTCTGTGGCTATACTCATTGATGTTTGGAGTTAACGACATCATCATTTAAATCTTGTAATGTGTTGAATTAGTTCAACAGAGAATGATCCAAAACAGAGAAATCAACTGTTTGGATTCCAGAAGAAACTTAAGAAGGAAGATTAACCATGAGAACATAAAAAACAAGCACTGTAGTAAGAATTTAAATGTGAGATATATAATTATTAATTTTTATATTTTTATGTCCTTTAGTATGTTCTTTAGAGATATTTAACGAACGTGACTTTAAAAACATTCATTCCTTATAAATACTGCCTAAATATGAATCAACGGGGATTAAATAAGCAGAATGAAAACAAATTAAGTGGGTTTATATAGACAATGATTTAAAACTGTCCAAGACAGATTGTCATTCCATTGCCCTAAAGATTGCCACTCCACTACCCTCCATTTAGATTAGTTTTTCTCAAGCAACCATTACTTCCATATCACCTAAGATCTGAAAAGGAAATTCTATAGAACAAAAGTAAATATTAAATCCTTTCAATAGTTAATCTGATTATTGTATAAAATTTAATTTAGTCATCCACTCTACTATGGATAAAACCATTGTATTTTACAGAACTTTCCACAAGGCATTATAGCATAGTAGGTAAATTAGATGGAAAGTACACTTACCTGAAAAAGTCATTTATTTATTAGAAATATTTGCTATTTACAGTTTCATGTAAATGAAATTGTAGAACATGAACATGTAGAAATCTATTTCATTCATTCATACATTTTCATATGAACATTTTGGGTTTTTTACTACTCTAACTCTGTAATTTGTATTTTTAAACCAGGAATAGATACAAATCTGACTTTTGAAGGATTCTTTTTTGAAAACTCAATGAAATTAGGCTAGTTAAACTGGCACATAGGTACAAAAACCATCTGCAGTAAAAGATATTGGAAAATCTAACAAAATCAGGTTGATCAAGAAAATAATGTTCAAATAAGTTTCTGATCAAGATTTGAGAGACATATTTGTTTCATACTTTCTAGTGGTTCAAACTAAGATGTGTTAAATTTTTCATCTATCAGAAAGAAATTAAAACATTTCCATTTGTCTAATATGCATAGAAACAAAAATTTTCTGTATAAGATTAGTCTTAGTTTTCCTGCACCTTGCCAATAAGATTGCATGGTTTTTAGCAGTACCTACTGGTAAACTGAACAACTTAGAGCAAATAAAACCTTTCTTGTGATCAGGAAATGAATTTATTATCAGGAATAAACTAAACAAATATTGTTTTGCTGATACTTTCTTTCTCTCTACAGAGTATGTTTGTGTTCCCAGTAATAAAATAACCATTTCTTCTTTAAAAAATATATTTTCTTTAACTTGTTGAAAACTTCTGTTGCTGGTTTGGGTTACCAATAGCAATTACTAAACATTGAGCAACCAAAACTGATTTTAAATCTTTTAAAGAACATGTCTGACAAAAGTTTAATAGCTGCTGAAGATGTTTATTTTATTACTAAGGATTCTTTTACTTGCAAATGGTATTAACTTAAAAAACCTGCATTTATAAATCTTTCTTTTTAGTAATCCCCCCATATTTCTATTCTGAAAAATTTAGAAAGAAGTTAAACATCCATTTAACTTTGAACAGATGTGAACCCCATTCACATCTGAAAGGTCTACAGGACTGAGACATAAAGACTTAGATCCAAGATGTATTGAAATCACTGAAAATCCATTTACTGAATATAATGGGCTTTTAGTTTGTTTTTTGTAAGTTTTATATAAAAGACTAGCCTTTGGTGTCTGATAATACTATAAGGAGGCTGGATTAATGACTAGACTATTTCTTTCATTCCACCTCAGTGACAGGTTTATGTCTAATCTGTATCGTGGTTTAACAAAGCTACAGGCAGCCATATGGAATTTTACTTTATTTTTTCAGGTTAATTAAAACTATACCAAACTGCTAGCATTCCATTAAGCAGGGCAAATTTACTTATGTATGATGCAATAGCCAGATTTTATTTGGTGTCTGAATTAAGTCACAGACATATCAGCTAGTGCGGGTCACTACATTACAAGCAAACCATTTTTGTGACTACAGCACACTCATCTCCATGCAGAGCTTTTGTTTCATTTTTGGAAGCCTATGAAATGTGAAATTATGCATTCTTTGGGATAAACATTGGATGTCAGTGTTGCACCATCACATTACAGCTCCAAATGAAACCATGGAAAGAGAGTTTTATACTATAATTAGGGTTATACTAGGACTAACTACATGGCCACTGTGGTATTTGTTGGTACTATTGCAGGATATGTGCAAGTGTAGGAATCATATATTTTATATCATGACATGACGGAAGGCAGAAAAGAGTCTCCATACACACTGATGGAAAAAATGAGCAACATTGGCAGTGGCTTCTGGAGGAAAGGGGGAAAAAGTCTCCATTGCTTAATAGTACAATCCACCAGAAAATCTTTTATTCATCAGTTTATTTTCCTGGTTTTGACTAAGATTTTATTAATATTTTGATTTCTTTAAATATTATGATATTGACACTGAGGTATTCTAATAAAATAGTTACATAACTCATTGAGATTCTCTTAAAATTAAGCTTCACAGAAGTACCAGAAGCAATACATTCTTTATAACGTAACTAAAATGCTTGACAACAGTCAAGTTTTGCCTCTTCAACTGTAAGGTATTTTATAATAAGTGGAAGAAACAAATTTCATAAAAAATCTGCTCTGAAGATGGACAGACTACTGGGGTAGAGTTGAAGTCCTAGATCAGTAAGGTTTTTGACTCAGGAGTTAACTTTTTCAGATATATTCATATAGCCCCCCATTTGCACTGTTCAGTGTGGAGCCAACTCTAAATCTCAAGGCAGAATAATCTTCACCCTCTCTGTACATCATTCCTTCATAGCTTTCTTATGGCTTCCTCCAGCCCACAGTATATTTAAATTCAGACTATTGTGACAAGGTATTACAATAGAGAATAGATATGGTTTCATTCATACTGCCTTGTTTTATAAATAATTGAATATCAATAAATAAGTGCTCCATTGGAGCCAGAAGGGTACAGAGCAGATTACATTTAGTGGGGAGGGTGGTTTTTCGACAAGTCTTACTTTTCCACCTACCACTTTACTTCAATGCACTCATCTTTCCTATCTCCCTTTGTTTTTCAGACTGTAATACAAACTTCCATAGGAAAGTGTCATGGATGGCAGAAGGCTCTTTCAAATACACAATTATCAGTCCAACTACATGATGAAATTATTTCCAGTGACATTTTGTTGATGTGAACTCATTGCAACTTCTGTTGCTTTACAGCAGATTAATATTGTGATCCATAATCACTTTAAAGTTAGAATGAATTAGCATTTACAATTCATCACTTAATGAATGAGCATTTAACCATTGAATGAATGGCATATTCAATTTCTTTGTCAAGGCCAGAAGTACCTAACCAAATTTTAAATTCATTTCTATACAGTCATTCCACAAATTTAAGTGATTCAAAGTAATGAAAAATAAACCATATATACTAGTCGATTTTGTAAGCAGATTTCACAGAGTCACAGAATCGCTGTTCTCATTGGAAGAGACCTTTAAGATCATCAAGTCCAACTGTTAACCCAGCACTGCCAGGTCGCCACTAAACAATGTCCCTGAGTGCCATATCTACACATCTTTTAAATACCTCCAGGGATGGTGACTCCACCACCTCCCTGGGCAGCCTGTTCCAGTGCTTTACAACCCTTTCTGTGAGAGAATTTTTTCCTAATACCCAACCTAAAGCTCCCCTGGTGCAACTTAAGGCCACCTCCTCTTGTCCTATCACTTGTTACTTGGGAGAAGAGACCTCACTACATCCTCCTCTCAGGTGGTTGTAGAGAGCGATAATCTCCCCTGAGCCTCATTTTCTTGAGGCTAAACATCCCCAGTTCTCTCAGCCGCTCTTCATAAGACTTGTGCTCTAGACCTTTCACCAGCTTCATTGCCCTTCTTTAGACACACTCCAGCAAATTTCCTCTCATTTCCCATTTATACAGAGCACTTTTGAGTCTATCAGCTGGTAGCTGCTTATTGTTCCTTTCCCACAGTGTCTTGTGAGCCTAAAATGAATAGCATATCTTTGTTCAACAGACTTTGTCCTATAGGGGATCATGTGTCAACAGACTAATAATACTACATTAAATAATGAAAATTGTAGCACACATAATTAAAGGATTAGAGAATGCCTTGTTCCCATTGGTGACCATTCACTAAAAATTATAACTGTACTACTTGCATGAGTAAAACAGTTACTAAGGCAAGTAAGGGAATCACAGCTTAGAGGGTGGAGGGACAGAAGGAAAGAATTCGGAGCTGCTAATGCAACAGTATTCCTGATAAAGATTTGCTTTGTTTTGTCACTAGTGAATGATCTGGAAAAAAATAAAAGTCACACCAATACCCTAGTTTTGCAATAAAACAATATTATATAAAGAGATCTTGTGCTTGCCATCATCAGAGCAGAGAACAAAGGAACTACAGACCTTTTTCCTTATATCACAGAAGGAAGTGAGGATGCAGTTGCTCTCAGATCACCTTCCATTCTAGAATAGAGACTAGAGCCCAAAGATTAGAAGACAGATCATGTCTTTTGAATGACTACCCAAGGCAGCACAGTCTCCATCCACTGGACATGGATCCTGTCCTCACAGGGCCTCAATATCTTCCAGTTTAGATCTTTATTATGAGTGTCTCATTTTGATGTATTGATTCAGACATATGTAAAGATTGTTACATTTTTCTTTGTTGCCTTATTTCTGTCTTGACAGGAAATGAAAATGAAAAGTGTGTATTTTGTTGCTGGGCTTCTTTTAATGATAGTTCAAGGCAGCTGGCAAAATCCTCTTCAGGATACAGAGGAAAAATCAAGGTAAATTCTTTAGATCAAACTTCTAGAAACACTTGGCCTGAACTTTGTTTTTCTTACATACTATGACTTAAAGATAGTTTTTTATATAATATTACACAGTATTCACTTTACCATTGGAATTGGCAAAAGTTTTTAATATCACAAAGTATAGCATAGAAGTTTTCAGTATTACAAACAATAGCTGCCTTAGTTATCCAAGAAGACCTTGTAATTGTGCAGTATCCAATCTACTATTTTGATTCATTTTACTAGCCAGATAGTGATCAATATGCCACTTGCTTTCACTTTGTGAGAGTATAAAATAGGATTTTTAAAAGAAAAGCCAAGACATCTGTAAAATATGGTATAACCATTACAAACTTTCACAGATCATTCAAAGCTTCCCAGTCTGAACCAACAGATGAATCTAGACAGCTGAATGAGGTGAAACGTCACTCACAAGGCACATTTACCAGTGATTACAGCAAGTACTTGGACACTAGACGAGCTCAGGACTTCGTGCAGTGGTTAATGAGCACTAAAAGAAATGGGTAAGCATCTTGGTCACATTGTTATAGATCTCCATATATAGAGACAGACAAGAATCTAGCTAAATCAACTTCCCATCACTGCCCATGTATAATCCTCAAATAAGTAAATTACTTTGGGAAAATTTATATATAACGTTAATGTATTATTAGAAATAGGGAATACATGCAGAATCAGTCAAAATGACCTGGATAAATCAAGTGTAGTATCAGTATTTTAACTGATACGCCATCTAAGAAGACTATCTCAGCCTCTTTGGTACAGATTGTTTCAGTGAATGGACTAAATATAATAAGAAGAAGAGATGTAAATATAATGTCAAGGTCTGGGCCATTAGTCCTTAATAAAACTTGCCTATAGATACTCTAATCTTGACATTTCATTTGTGAAAAGGGAGCTAAGGTTTAAGTTTTGTTGACCACTGAATACTTCACCAGTATCACAAGTATACTGTTAAAGCATAAGTTGGCATGCTTTTTGAAAATATACTTTGATTAAACATAAGCTACCAAGCTGAGAGCAAGAATAATGTAAATGCATGTAGGTCTCTGCCCTGTGTTCTAGAGATGTGTCCACAGAATTCAAAACCCTAGGATATTAATGCTTTTAAATATTCATCTATCAGTCATAGTTGTTTATCATAATGATAATATTATGCATATGCATACTCTGTAATGTACTGGTAATAATGATCTAATGATTGCGGAATTCCACTACAGCCAGCAAGGACAGGAGGACAAAGAAAATGACAAATTCCCGGACCAGCTCTCAAGGTATTCTAGTTGCCACAGCTTGCTACTAAAAAAAGAGTTTGAGCTCATTTTATGTTAAACAATAAAGAAAACAACTAGTATTCTTTACAACGTTACCATAATTCAAGAAACAGCTGTCAAAAAAAATTGTCTTACATGTGCTTTTTAACAAGAGGAAATGTTTCTGTTATTTATTCCTGCACCTATGTTCTGTAGCTATGAGCAGTGGCTTCAAGGAATGCAACAGGATGACAATTGATTTCAGGAAAGGACATTTCAAGTCCTAAAGGAAAGTACACAACAAGAAAAAAGAAAAAACTTTTTAGAGAAAAAGGCTGAAGAAAAAATAAAACATTATGTTGAGAAAAAGAACTAGTGAACAGACTAGTGAAAGGGAAATGGCCAGGCACCATGCTTAGCCCTAAACATTCAGTCCCATGTCCATAAAAACACTCATTACAGGAAAGGAGAACACAAGACCCGATGGAGACCAGAATTTTCTGTTTTGACAATGTTTTTGGGAGAGGGCTGGGGGAATTGGAAATCTCAAGCAAAGAAAACAATAACCCCGTGTTTTTGAAAAGCAGATTGAAATACCTGTATTAATTCTTCCTGTGTCAGAAATTTCAAAGAGGGCACCCCAGATCACAAAGATCCTTCTATTCAAAACACTGTCAATATTGGTAACAAATCTGTAATAGTATTTCAGCTTCAATGAAACAGCATATCTCCACAAAATTAATGTTTCATTAAAAATGTTCCAAACAACTCCAGTTAGCACGCTGATGAAAAATGCAGATGGTACTAAATTAGGAGTAATGGTGAAATCGCAAGGTAAAAAATAATACAAATCACTAGAGGCCTTGAAAACTGGTCAGAAATTAGCAAATTCTGAAATAGAAATGCTAGGGAACTTACTCATGGAAAATATTCCATAATATGTCCACTTCTCAGAGATGTTTGCCTTCCTAAGGGCCAGTGTGACATAATTTTGTGCTATATCAGAGAAAGAAGCACAATGATATGTAGGGAAGGAGAAGTCAATTGTCTTTCTCTATTAAGCCAGAGGCTTGAAATTGTCCCCCTTGGTCAGAATGCTGATTAAAAAGGTGGTCACAAAACAAATCAAAATATAAATTCAAAGGGAATTAAGTCTGAACTGTCTTATATAAATAATGAAGATAAAGTTAGGAGGAGTGACTTAACGGAATTTTTTAGGTTAACAAAAAGTATGTCTCTATAATACAATACAGTTTGTTGATCATAGATAATTAATCTAGCAGAAGACTATTCCAATGTAGCTATAACTTCTTTCAGCACATGATTTGATTTGCTCAGAACTAGTTCAGGCATCTCTGCAAAAAATCATATTGCATAGCACAGACAACATCTTCAAAACTGAAAGATATTAAGAAAAGAAAAAAATCAAGAATAATTGAAGAAGTGAAAAAAAACCCTCTCCCTAATAAGAAACACTAGTCTGGTGGGTGGGTAATATAAATAAATAAAGATTTTTTTTAAAAAAGTCCTTATGTGGTCTACTCCATCAGTATTACTCTTCTTTCAGCAATGAGATCTCCAAGCGTCATGCTGAATTTGAGAGACATGCTGAAGGCACCTATACCAGTGATATCACCTCTTATTTGGAAGGTCAAGCCGCCAAAGAGTTCATTGCTTGGTTAGTGAATGGACGAGGAAGAAGAGAGTAAGAATCCAACCATTCCTATTATTAAATTTTGCCTTGCTTTGGGGGTTAGAAATCAAGTCTGATGAAACCTTGATGTGTTTTTGATCATTCTTGCTGTACTTTATGTTTTTCTTTTGTAACAGAAGATATTCTCTGGATGTTAGATTACTTGACATCATTAAGTTCAAATACAGATTAAAACAAACCCGCTAGGTATGCTGTTACACTCTAAAGGTCAAGATATATCTAAGGTCAATGTATCTAAAACTAGACCTTTCTCTAACTACCATCCTTCCTCCTTCACACAGCATTGCTTACAGTCTCCTTAACTCTCATTGAGATGATTCAAGTCAGTGTCATCTTAAATTACTTAAAATTTTTTTCCCTTTCACAGACAAATCTTTCCCTCTACAATACTTCCAAGATTAAATTTTTACTAAATCATCTGTCATCATTTACTGTCATCATCTGTATTGCATGCATCAGTGATCATTCCCAGCAGTAACTGATCACTTCTTTCCCTCTTCCCATGATGCACAAAGTCTCCCCACATTGCTGCTGCCAAAATATATATAATTTCCTAAAACCGTGACTTATTTTAATTTTTAAGACACCTCTACTTCTTTTGCTGTGGTTCACAGTTTCCTGGATGCAGTGCTCTATAGTTTTGACCTACCTATGTCTCTGATGTCTTTCATTAATATCTTGTTCTCCACATACTCGCTGCAGATTTCTCAAGCCTATTCACTTTACGTACTTACTCATGACTTTACATCTTTTTTCATGATAGTCTTACACTTAGAATGGCATTACCTTCTACCCCCTGCAGGCACCTTCTATCTCACCTATTTCCAGCTGATCTTTAGGAGCTATACCATATACATGCCACTCCTCACCTTTTAACTGTTTTGTACTTATATACACCTTTAGACTGTAAGCTCTTCGGGGCAGGGATTTCAGTTGATCCTCTGACTATATATTCTACCAGCTGTAAAGTACTATGTAAGGCTCTCATACTATATAAAAATAATAATAATAATAAAATATAATCTGTAAGACAAGATTGTGTGTTGTAGTCAAGGAAGACCAATTAGGTTAAAGTAAATTTTGTAAATAAAGACAATTTCCTGAAGAAACTATTAAATAAATGAGACCAGCTATATAGAGAAGAGAGGCTGGTGCCATTTCCTAGTGACATTCAGATTTGCAGTTCTTTTTTCTATCATCTTTTATTTTCATGAGCAGAAATACGGTATTTCAATATCTGTAAGAGAGAAATCCAACCTAGCTGTAATGAGCTGAGCTTAGAAACCTTGACAATTACATGTGGACCACCCTTCTGCTTCCTAATAATTAATATTATTTGCAATCAAACTTGGCCTTCCCTGAAATTATTGCATGAAAAGAACCAGTCTGTCTGTCATTGGTCTTAGAGCACAGTGTGCTTCAGCATCAACCCACCTTAATGGAACCCATTAAAATCTTCTTATAATTGATGGTATGAAACAAGAGAGAAAAGTTTTCTAAATTAGGCTTTTGTCCTAATCATTTTCCAGCAGTCAAAAAGGGATAGAGCAAGAATCAGTATCTGATTTCAAATATAAAATGCTATTAGTTTATACAGGTCTTGTAATTGAGGTATTTTATCCCCCCCAAAAAGTTACTGCTCTTTATAGATAAATGCTTATGCAATATAATTGTAAGTATGTAACTAGGACTTGACTGAAATTAAAACAGAAAAAAAATGTATGAAAATTTGACTATAATATTTTAGTAGTGATATTTCTGAAATAATGTTTCTTAGTAAAGCTACTGTGAGTTTTAATGATGCCTAGTCTATTTGGAATAGACAGTGCAGACTGAGGTAAATTTTTGCATGTAATTCTTATTCCAAAATGCTGGAGAGTAATTCAGACTCGCCTGAAAGAACAGTACTCATCTGGTAAAAGGAGACTTCCATGCTTTATTCTTTCAGGAAAAGAATGCCCCAAAGAAATGTTCTGTTATACATTATGCTATACTGAGCCATGACATCAGGCTCAACCATTAACTGTTTAAAATCACAGGAAATGTGAAGTCTATTAAAATCCTGTATTGAAGCCCTTTTAACTGTTTTTTTTTTTATTTTGATCTGCAAATTGTTTGATAATTTCTTATTTTTGAAGTTTCCCAGAAAAAGCTCTTGTGGCCGAAGAAATGGGACGAAGACATGCAGATGGCACTTTCACAAGTGATATCAACAAAGTCCTTGATGACATGGCTGCCAAAGAGTTCCTAAAATGGCTGATTAACACAAAAGTTACCCAAAGGTGCCTGAATTTTTATTGTGTTCTTCTTAATGTACTGGGGTTTTAAATGTATTTGTCACACGTAGTGAAAATACTGCTATTTTTTTTTTTAACTATTGACCTATCTATAACTGTGCTACAAACTTAGTTACAGACAGTGCTGAACAAGGATAAGACACTAAACACCACTCATTCCAAATATAATTTGTATTTTGCATTAGTGGTCAGCCAATTTAATAGTTTGCTACTTAACTTGAGGGGAATTTTGCCATTAAATGTTACCAGAAGTAACAGGTCATATTAAATTACTGAAAAATAAAACTCTTCTTTGCATGGGCATTATAGGATCAGAAATATTTACTGGTAAAATTACACAAAATTGACTATTCTTTAAAGGCTGTGACATAAACCCCTGCCTTAAACTGTGGCTTGTCATTAGGGAGTAGGTGACTGTAAACTTGAGTTCCTGAGAGCAAACTATTTAAGAATCATGCTTAGTTTGCCTGTATATGGGCAAATGCTGTTGGCAAAGCAACAATTTATATGTGATCTCTGTGAACAGGTTAATATTGAAGAATTATTTACTAACATCAACAAAGTGTTTCAAAAATAATAAAATGCCACCTCAAGGCACATGTGAGCAGTCAGATTTTTTAAGATGCCAGATGTCCACTCTGTAAAAATTAATTACTTTTAATCTTTGGACTAGTGAAGCACCCAAAATGACTAGTTGATCTTGGAAATCTGAAACAACCAATATTGTCTCAAAAAATTTAGAAGCTTTAGTCAACATACAGTTTTATTAACATTTTAATATTTTTTATGTTGTTTTTTAGTTCAGCATTAAACAACTTGGGGAAATAATCTATTAGAAACTAGTAAAAAGCTTTTCATTTAGGAATAGTTGTTTTCAATCTGTTATTAGAGAGATGCATTAAGGGGTATGCGGAACTAACATCTGCTAAGTCTTAAACAGAAAAAATATGTTCCACATGTATTTCATAGAGTTTGTGAGATGTATACTATGTCCTAATTGCTGCTGCTTTTTTTTCCAGGGATCTTTTGGGAGAATACCAGTAAAAATGCAGAATAAAAATGGGATAAAAGAAGACGTTCATTGCATCAACTGCCAGTTATTAAGAGATTCCAAAATCTGTATTCTGTCATTTACATTAGGTGTAACAAAGCTGTGTCACCTTGCATGCCAGGAAATAATTGTACTATAATTTAGTGTTGCCAAAGGTTTATATATGGAAAACCTTTTGTCTAAGGGATGGTTACCTTAACAGCTTTAAGACTATGAAAGTTCCATATATTCATAATTTCCATTTATTAGGACTGAAGTAACTCCATTTATATTTAATGATAAAATTATTTTTCTAAAAAGTTGACTGCTAGACAGAAAGGATTCAATCACCAATTATATGTGTTATTTGTAAGGAGCTGGCAGTTACAAATGCCTGAGAAGTGAATATCCCTCTTATAACCTTTGTTATAAAAAGGCTAAGCTTTTACGGAGATTAAATGATAGCCTTAAATAAATTTTTTCAAGCTTCTTTTCTGTTGACTTTTCATGTGTATATCCCTTGTGCCTCCTTACACTCCATTTCACTTTATTCTATTGTTTTAGCGTCACTGAGATCTTGGAAGTGGTTTGTTTGGAATGATAAAACAAACTCAGCATTTTGTTTTGTCACATTTTCTCCATAATATTTCTCAGAAAAGAGCTGTGTGAATGTTGAATTACCTTCAGTTGAAAAAGAAGTCATGTCAGATGAAGCTAGAGGGGGAAACAAGACTGAACAGACACATATTCTTCATTAGCATAAATTCTGGTTTCTTGGCAAAGCAGTGGGACAGCTTTGAAAAATATTAAGTGCAATATACTCCATTAGTAGTGGAAACCACCACACAATTTCTTCAAATTTGATAAGATCGCCAAGTAAAGCAGACTCAAATGGCCCTGTGGTCACTCGAATCTGGTTTGTATTCTTTTCTTCCTTCTTCCTCTGAGAACTGCTTTGTCCTTCATCTTTTGCATTTAGCAACATTGTCCTGCAATTTGCAAGCACAGTTGTCATTGCAGTAACTTGTGCCATCTCCATTATGGTGACAGAACATTTTGCTTGAAGATCTCAATACTTCTAGCAATCCAAACTATTATACTGTCAGCTGGCCAGGGCATGTTTTTGTAGATATCACAGTAGCGACAACTCCAAATAGCCACAAGTGCTATGATGCATCTCTTCTGATGACTATCCAAATCCCCCTTTCTCCCCTTGCTCTAATAGCAATATACCAGGTATCTATATTAATATGTCCTAAACAGTAAGTGGTTTAAGAGAAATCCAAGTGGTTTAGCAAGTATCTAGTAGAAGTTGCTATGAAGCAGGATCATTGTTGAATCAGAATTAGCACCTGTAAGTTGCTAAGAGTAACTAGTAACATTTTGTGTCTCGTGTTTTTTAAAAGCATCTGAAAGTTTCACAGGTGATCTAGAACTTCTGGAAAAATCAGATTAGATTGTCCACCCAAGATGCTACAGGAACTAATATTCTGTAATTTCAGATCAGAAATTATGATACCCAGCTTGGCCTCTAGAACAGCTTTTTGACAGCAACAGAAAGCTGTTACAACATCTGAACTTTTAAACATCAATTAAAACTCAATAGAAACTTGCACTAAAAAAAATCCATTTTAGCATCCAAAATACCACTGGATCTTAAAAAAGGAGGGGGGCAGAAATGTGTATGTATTTTTTGTATATTTAATCCCATTTGTACACAGTGGTTTGGTTCCAAGTGCTTCTGGAACTGAAAGAGATTCAATTACACGCACTTGGATCAATATGGTCCAGCCTGAAACAGTACAGTTAAATATTCTATTTCCATAGATTGTGCAATTGTTTTTAAAATGTTTTCTTCCACTATGTCTAGAATACTTAGTGCTCTAGAGGAAGGATTTCTGAGTTACAAATCCATTTCCCTGTGCTTTCTGTCACCAGTGTATTTGAGCACCTCTTGATGATGGCTTTGTCAGCGATGAAAACAGTTTTCCCACATTTTTGGAAATTATATGCTGAAAGGAACAGAGGAGTATAAATTATTTTCTCAAAGTTATGCAGCTTGTCTGAAACACAGCAGAATATTTAACCTCTAATTTTCCCAAAATAGAGCATGAATCAAAAGACACCCTTTCTTCAGAAGTGAGATGAAGTTGAGCATGTTGCAGAAGTTCCAAACACATGTTTTAGCTCAACAGGACTAGAATTTATATATCCTGAACTCACAAAGCAAGTCCATATGGGATCAAAGATGAGGTATGTGATGGGTATATCTTATACATACTAGATTAAATTCTAGAATGGTACAAACAAAGTCATAGCAGTCTTTAAAAAGACAATAGCTACTCATATCTGCAGGCTGAGTGAGGGGCAGAACAGCTGCAGCATTAAAGCATAGAGAGGATTGTTATTTATGTTTCATGTTGTACTCTATTAAGGGAGAGAGAGAATTGTAGGCCTTACATGCTGTGAGTGAAACACTGGTAGAGAAGTTTAGGAACAGTGTGGCCTGAAGATTCCTTTTAGATAACAGATGGTTTTCAAAGTCTTCAGACAGTGGAGCAATAGCTGCCAATTGTTACGTTGGTTGAATTGCTTGTGGTGCTGCTGCTGCTTGTGTAAGGGGGCTTTAATTTGCCCTTGGCAAATGAAGGAGGGGAAGTAGGACTGTTTAAGGGAATCAGGAGCATGTTTCAGCATTTCCTACAGGGCTACACCATCACCCACTCTCAGAAACATTAATCTTCCTTCCAGTCAAGGACCCAAATTGCTTATAGCTTATGAATATCACATGCCCTGGTGTGTATGAGGGGTCTTAACTGGCATGCTATAAAAAAATGGCAGTGTTATGATGCCCTCTGCACATGATGTGAGTTTTGAGTCTACAAAAGACTTCAGAGTACAGTTCAGTCTTCTTTGAAATACATCATAAATATCCTAGATACATTTTATGGTGCATAAGCTATTAATTATTTCTTGTTTCATTCACTCCTTGATGACTTCTTCACTCTACTAGAAAACTGAACCTTATACCTTCTTTAAGTTGGATGAGAACAGTACCACTGGCCCAGATGATTTGACTGCGGTGTATACATGCACCTTCTACAATTGCATATTCCATGAACATGTGTTTATCACAGCCTCTGTGTATCTGCGCATGTGCTGCCTAGAACTTCCAGGTGGCCTTATATTAAAAACCATTCCCAATATTACCTCTCTTATTAACTGTATTTTATATGCTGAGTGTGCAGTACCCTTCCTCTTCCACCCTATTTACTAAGTATCTGGGAAAATATTCAGTATGATTATTAAAACAAGACAACTAATTGGAATTAATACACATACAAACTGTGCTCTGGGGACACGTGGCAAGAACCTTCAGTTGACAGGAAATTAATTTTATAAAGACAAATATGTAAACTTGAAAGAACTCAATGACAGACAGCACTAGCCACATTGACATGGTTGTCCCAAAGACACAGCCACAGAAAACAGGGTTTGTTTCCCATTTCCTGATTTACAATTAACACCCTCTTCTCAACCCCCTCACAGAGAAATAGTGTAATGATGAATTACAAAACTGCCCTTACGCTATCTCAGCCCCAAAATAAGAAGAAACAAAAAGAAATTATTTTGGAAAAAAAACCCAAAATAAACCCAGACATTTTTATTGTATTTTGTATCAAAAGACACACTTAGTCATGTAAAACGTGAACACTCCTCAGTGCTAATAGCATTTTTGTCTTCTCTTCCTCACAGCACCTTTGAAGTGAGCCACTGAATCAGTACAAAACTTTCTCCAGCACATATTTTCTCTCCCACAGCCACACACTGAGACATCTGGAACACATTATTGCACCTGCAAAGTAGACTGTATATATTTTAGATGTATACAATTTATTTTTTTTTTCTGCAGAGAACTTATGTTTTCCATTTTTCCTGTTTGACTTCGCTAAATATTTCTGGGGAAAGATTCAAATACATAAACAGACTTATAATGAAGCCTTGATTTTCACTGAGGCTAGAAGTCTGAAGGAGACATCACATCTCTCAGGTCCAGTAAGTGTTTGGGAAAGCCAACCTTCAAGCTGAAAGCTGTATTTTGGTTCTTTCTAGTAAGTATCTCTTCTTAATCACACAACTTCTTTATGAATACTTTTGTGTTCAGCATACAATATGATCATAGACTAACAGAATGGTTTGAGTTGGAAAGGTCATTAAAGATCATCTAGTTCCAACCTCCCTGCCCTGGGCAGGGACATCTCCCACTACACCAGGTTGCTCAAAGACTCATCCAGTCTGGCCTTGAACACATCCAGTGCTGGAGCATCCACAACTTCCCTGGGCAACCTGTTCCAGTGTCTCACCACCCTAATGAATGATGAATGGCTATGGCTTCTCAAATTTTATTGTGTAGCAGCCACTTCTAGATATTAACTTCCTTCATCATATTAATACATATCTGATTGCAAAAGAACACCATGGTGTAAAGTAATTGGAAATATTTAGCTGGAGCAGCTCTTTAAATCTCAGGCTATCACAAAAGACAATCTGACAGAGCATCAGAAGTGCAAACATTACAATCATTTTTGAGACCACAGATATTTTGATTAGACAGGAAGAACCTGGGAGTTTTCCAAGATGTCGAGAAGCACTGCTAGTAACTATTGCAACCAAATGGAAAACATATTCTGCTATATTGACTCTTACTGGATCACTCAGGTGGTTCTGAGTACAGAATCAGGTCCCTCTGATTCTGGCATTACTTCTCTGGCATTACCAGAGTCAGAAGCATCGTAGATTATCGAACATTTAGATCTAGATCTAGATTTCCAAAGATACTTACAATTGTGTATCCACTGACACTAGCAGAAGCTAGGCATATGCTTTGTCAGCGTAGGTCTTTTTTTCTTTTTAGAATTAACCACTGAGAAGCATTAAAATCTTACAGATAATCTCTCAAAACATTATTAAACTGCAATTTGGCTATGAAAAGCTTTGTAACATTCAGGTACATTTTGTCAGAAGAGATTATAGTTTGACTGTAGTATACTTTGAAACACAGTGATGATCACTACTTAAATGTTTAGAAATCAAAGCACAGATTGGCTGAAATATATAAATGTTGGGATTCCTATGACATGCAAAAACAGACTCCACAACCTAGAAGGTTGTAAAGTAGGTATGTTCATTCAACGCTGGGCAGCGCGGGGGGATTGCCCCTCCACAACCGTGGGCGCCCTCCGTGGAGATTCACCTTGTATTTATAGAGCAAAGTGTTACACAGACATTATATTTTGCAATTCGCCTATACATATGCACTACCTATCCCTGCTACGTATTAAAATTAGCTGGTTACGTGATCTCCTCCTCCTTGCGTCTGCGCAGTGCCTCCTGGTGGTGGTTGTCAGAGGTCGCAAGGATGAAGGTTGCCTGCTCCTCTTTGTCACCGCTAGTAACCTTTTGTCTTTGCGCATCCTCAATAGTTTGTTGGCCTTTATCCAGACTGCAGGGCTGGTTTCAACCAGCCTGATCTTCAAGGAAATTGAGGAGGGTCTTGGTCCGCTTGATTCAATTTACACAATAAGCACTATTCTTTCACAGGCCTGTCTCGTAACTGTATTTATCTTGGTGATTAGTACAGGGCCCTAGATCACCTACTCTCTGGCACATGGAAAAATCACTCCAGGGATGGGGGGAGGGAGGATGTTTCTGTTTTCTTTTCTATTGTTGTTGGTAAAATAAGTGAGTGCACAGTATACCAGAGAGATATTTAAGTGGAAATGTAAGACATTCTGAAACTCTGGTCATGCATCTCACAGCACGTAGGGGATACTCAGTTGAAAAGTAATGGAAAAGACTGCTATTTCACTGTGATTTTACTTTCTAAAAGTGGGCTTATCTATAAAGAGAAAATAATGTTAAGGAAGCTGTGAATCTGTAGCACATCAGATGCTCCATTATACACTTTGCACCGAGCTGCACTGTCAGGGCAAATTAATAGTATCCTAAAGTAAACCAATATAGCTAGCACAGTGTAAATTCCTAACTAGTAGTAACCACTACCTTCAAGGAGAATGGTATAGAGCCTAACTTTGTATCTAGATGAAGTTTACTGCCTTCCATATAGACAAACCCTTACCATTTGTAACCTTTGGGTTACTCTAAAGGAGATAACATCTATCATAAAAAGTTATTAACCCACTTGCAGATACAGAGTGCTTCAGAAACAGCAGCAAAATACTAAATATGCTCAGTCTGCAGCAGTAGAATGACAGAACAAGTAGCACAACTTTACTGTAAACTCTGACAAATATTTTGGAGGTAAAGTGAAGAACATTTGCTGTCTCCCTTGGCTTTGAATCTCTTCCTCTTGCTTTAGTGGATCACATGCTTGTCTGTTCCATTTCTCAAGTTGTAAAATACCTACATCTCTCTCTCATAACTTCTAATGTCCTGCAAATAGAGGAAAAAAACCCCAATAAATTAAGATGCAACAAACCAAAAGCACAAACCACATCACTCAGTAATTACTTTTTTTGAGGCTAGAATTCTTTTCTTAAAATAACTCCAGAAACTCCTATGGCTTTCTGACTACTTGGTAAAGCTCAGCTTTTTAAATGATCAGATGCTTTATATTTTTGATTTACAGGTTATTCTCAGTCTTCTCTACCAATTAGTCCTACTATCTCAACACAAACTCAAAACTCTCCTTGAAAATGGAATTGTCAGATGTGAGAAATCAGGAACCATCTTCGGAGCTAAATTTTGAACTTCTGTACTTTCATTTTCTAGTCTCAATTTAAAAATCCGTTTTGCAGACTCACACATGTCTCTTTTATGCTAAGACCCAGTCTTTCCATGACATGATTGCCAGAGAAAGAAATTCAAAGAGCAGAAGCTTTGCAAGAAATGCAGGCGTTATCAAAGCATTAGGAGCTTTGCCTTTAGCGTTTGAAGGCGTTTCACTCCTGGACCTCAGTGTGGCCGTTACCCGATTTCCTATAGAAATCCTTGCAGTGTCAAAGGTCCCTCCTCCTTAACGCACAGCTGCGTCGCCGCGCTCCAAGTGTTTGAACTGAAGGAGAAACTGCAGCTCAAAAAACAGCACGCGAAGCTGCAAAGCCGGCAGGAAAACCCCGATCTCGCACAAGCCGCCGGTGCCTGGCGCTTCTTGCTTCCTGCAAGCGGCAGCCGCCCCCAGCCCGGCCCGGCCCGCCCCGCGCCGCTCCCAGGGCGAAAAAAAACCCGCGGGCAGCGGCAGGATCGCAGAGCCCCGAGCCTCCAGTTTGCTCCGCTCGGTTCTAGCGCCCGGGGCAGCGGTCCCGCCCGCCAGCCGCGCCATGCAGGTGGGTGAAAGAGGGGGAAGGCTTGTGGGCGGCAGTGCTCGCAGGCCCTGCGCGGCCGCCGCTGCTGCCTGACCGGACTTCTCCTTGCAGACCTTCCTGAAGTGGTTCCTGGGGATCCTGGGGATCGCCGTCGTCGTCACAGTGATCGCCGTGCCCCTGGCTCTGCTCACCGGCAGTAAGTCCGCGGCGGGGCCGGGAGGAGAGTGCCGGGCTAGCTCCCTGCGCCCGCCCGGGCTCGCTCGCTCGCTGCGGGGCTCCGGGCATCGGCGGCCCCGACGCCCACTGCAGCGGGAAAGTTCTGCTGAAAGTTAGTGCTTTAGAGAACGGGGTTCCCCGGCGAGGGCGGAGGGGAGTTAAGAGAGTGCGTGTTCCCGTGTAGGCTGAGAAAACAATATAAGCGTTACCGTTTTCAGCGTTTTCCTTTCCTATTGCAGCCGGAGGCAGCAGAACTAGCAGTAAAATGCCAGTTAGTCAATTTTCTAGGGTGCTTTGTAGAGATAAGATTTGATACTCCCTCTAATTTTCTGGTTTTTGTTGTGTTGGTTTTCTTTTGCACAACTTTTGTTAATGGTGTTGAGTGAAATTATATAGGCAGCACAGTTACAGAGGGAACGTACTTTTGAACTCGCTTGTTTGCATTTCCCAGGTTGTCCTTGTAGCTCTGGACGTTAATGTGAAACAGCATTAAATCCTCATCAAGCCATGCATTGCTTCCAGCTGGTAGGACAGAGCTGCAGCTTAATCTCTCTTTTTGTGTTCTTATGATTAACAGCTGAGCAGTTGTGATCTGTAGAATTCAGCACTGCAAACTCTAAGGAAACAAAGTGTTTTCTAGACTAGACCTTTGATGGTCTTGTGCATTTAAGGTGCACCCAAAGCAGCTGGAAGATGTGTATGTTGATCTTGAGAGTGTGTTCAGAAATGAACACAGCAATTTCTTATGTGCACAGAAAGTTCTGGTGGGTTTTTTGCACGTCAGTTAAAATGGCAAAGCTTTGGTCAGTATTGTTTGTATGGCATAATTAACATTAAACATTTTTGCAATTTGGCTCTATCATCCTTAATATTAAAAACTAGATTTTCAGAGTCCACATATATTCCAGGATAAAACTTGCATCAGTGGCTGCTGACTTTTTTTCTGTTATTTTTGGTCAGCTTTTTGCTACTTCTCTCAAAAAATGACAAAATACTCATAGTTTTAGAAGTTGGAAAGAGCAAGAGAAAGTGTCTTAGTAACATATCAGCTGCACATGTGCAGGCGTAACACCTAGTGAAAGAATTCAGTATGCAAGCCTGAACTCTGCAAAAGAGTTGGTGCTTGTCTGCTTTTATAGCAATGCTATATCTTAAATGGGTTTTCTTATTTCATAAATTGTAACATGGGAATTCTTTTGCTGTAGAAGTGGCTGTAGAAAGGCAATGTGTCAGTCTTTTTACTACTGGCTTAAATAAATGTGTGGGAAATTACCTAGCACACCCAGGTAGATCACTAGGTCCTGCTGGATAAAATTAGGATTTAGATAGTGGGATCCCAGGTCAAAGACTTGAATCCCTCTCTTACCAAATTAGGGTAGCGGTAACATCTGAATAACAACTTTTACCATTATAGTTTGGGAACTGCAGGGTGCTTTTGAATTTTTGACTGAAGGGTGCCAAACAAACGTTTACCACTAGATGAGACTGTACAGGGTACAGTGCAAGTACTTGCACTTAGCAAGTACTCATTTATAGGTTAGAGCACTTAATCACTGACAGTTTGATTATATGGCTTTTATGAATGACATCAGGGCATGCAAGTCAGCAGGTGATGCCTCCTGGATCAGTACAGGTGCTAGCCTGAGTACAAACTGAAAGGTGGTAAAATTGAGGGGCGGCAGCAGTGGCTCCTCATGTGACTGTGAAATCAAAGTCACTGCAATTGCAGTCAAGTCTTTATTTTATTCCAATGGTTCAAACATTGTGCAGGGAATTAAAATGAAGATTATTGATATACACAGAAAACTTTGAGTTTGGATTTATTACCTTTGGCCTGCTGCTCTTCTCCCCGACATGCTTCTCAATGTATTTTAATGTCATAAACTTTGTAGTCTTGCAGTGCAAAACAGTTTGATAAATGGGCTCCAGTACTGTGAAAGGTTGTGAAATTCTGACACTCCAGAGGAGTTCTGTCTTGTTGGCTGGGCTGTAGGCCTGGCAAGTGGAACTTATGCTTTCTTGATTGCAGCCTTTAGCATGGGCAAATACTGCAGACTTAAAGTTGCAAAAGGATTTCCTAACTTTGGGTGCAGCCCTTCACAGTTTACCTGGAGGTTTTCAGGCAGAACTGTGTACAAAATTCTATACTTCTGTTTATAGCTACTGCCTATTTTCCCGCCTTATTTTAACAACTACATGGGTCTACTTGCATCAAAGAGTTTAATCTCAAAACAGCCTAGGGGGTTGTACTTGAAATCTGTTGATGAAAGCATTATTATGCTTTGAGGAGCTATTCAAGAGGGGACTACAGTAGCAAGTGGTTACCCTTAAAGCATGAGTGGTCTGTCTGTTCATGATTCACCCATTTACTTAGGCTTCTCTGATTTTTTTCTCCTGTAACTTTACATGCAGAAGACAAGAGTGACACATTGAGTGGCAATACTTTGCTTTTTCTCTAGTAGTGATTTTGGCCCACAACAACCCCCAGCAGCGCTCCAGGCTGGGGGAGGAGTGTCTGGAGAGCTGCCAGGCAGAGAAGGACCCGGGGGTGTTGATTGACAGCTGCCTGAACATGAGCCAGCAGTGTGCCCAGGTGGCCAAGAAGGCCACTGGCATCCTGGCCTGGATCAGGAACAGTGTGGTCAGCAGGAGCAGGGAGGGGATCACTCCTCTGTACTCAGCTTTGGTGAGGCCGCACCTCGAATACTGTGTCCAGTTTTGGGCCCTTCTCTACAAGAAGGACATGGAGGTGCTGGAGAGGGTACAGAGGTGGGCTACAAAGCTAGTAAAGGGTTTGGAGCATGTTTGGAGTTCGGAGTCACCATCCCTGGAAGCGTTTAAGAGCTGGGCAGATGCTGTGCTTAGGGACATGGTTTAGTGGTTTTTGATAGGGCTAGGAGTAAGGGTGGACTTGATGGTCTTGAAAGTCTCTTCCAGCTGAAATGATTCTGTGATTCTTGTTATGGCCAGGTGGGCAGGAAGGCCATGAGTGACAGGAAGAGTAGTCAAGTCTCAGAGCGGGAAGGAGACTGTGCAATATCTAGTATCATTCTGCTGCCATGAGAAGGTCATCAACAGCCTTATAGTGGGAGACTCTATACAATCGTGTGGTCATAAACCAGGTTCCTTCACGCAGAGGCCTAATTCTCCAAGGGCAGGATATTCACTAAATGGGAAGGCTCATAGCTGTCATGGTTAGGTGATACTGTGCATGTGCTTCTGTGGTCTTTTGATAGAAAAGTGCCTAGAAGAGGTTGGAACAACACAGCAGGTACTTGGAAAGTTAATGACATTAAGATGCCTGAGGGTACTTTCTGAGTCTGATGCCTGACTAATATAGTGGGTGTTACTAGTGGCTGGTAGAAAGCTACCATAAATAAAGATAAGGGTTACTGTCAGCAAAAGTCCAGTAAGTTCAGGTTGTCATCCTGAATTTGAAGTTCAAGAATGTTGGGACTGCTGAGATAGCTTCATGCTTCAAGGACTCAAGAGAGGTGAGGTTGCAGATCTTCCTCACAACTATGTTAATGTGTAACTCAAAATCTCCAGATAGCTGTCATTGTTCTGTTGGGGATGGTCATAACCTACAGTCTTTCTTTCTGCATTTTGTTCTGAACTAAGCAAATTTGTGACTGGATGGAATGGAGGAATATCTATTGCCAATGTCAAACGCTGTTTGCAGTTGAGCAGTAAGGCTTCTGGCTGACATACAACCTTTGTATTTGAAGACGTGTGCCACAAGACAAATGAATCTGGCAGCTGTGATCTGTCATAGTTTTCTTGGAAATAAGGTGTCCTGTATTATTCCAGTTTCTGAAAAGCATTAGGTTTAAGGGTGTTTAGGCAGAAAGCTAGAGAATATGTGAGGGAATTCAAATCTATGGATCAGAAATTGATTTTTGAAGTAAAATCTCTAGATTCAAAAATTAAGGTTTAGATAAGAAGCTTGATTCTGTGTCTGTTTTTTTGTGTGTGTTTTTTGTTTTGGTTTGGTTTTTTAGAGAACCATTATATAAACGGTGAAAAGCAGTTAATTCCACTAACATGGCTTCAAAGGACTTTAATCAAAGTCATGGCTGAAAGTATCTCCGAAGCTGTATGGAAGACACAAAAGGTTAATTACCTTGTTGTCAGTACGTGTAGCATTCTCCAACCAGTCATTTGTCTTGAATCTGACTGTTAGAACTATTCTTTTTTCCTGGTGTATTGCATTATAGGATCCTTGTAGTCTTCATGTTAGGTATGGATGAATTACTTTTCTAGCTAGGGAAGGAAAAGCTAGAGCTTGGAAATGTTTTCCTGCTATATGTCCTTGGCTTCTGTAACTGTCATTTAACTCTGTTATCTACCTTAATTTAAATGTTGAGTAATGTAATAAACAAATAAAATACCAGCAGTGTATTGGTATCTGTAGAACACTTCTGCTATTTTTATTTCCTTGCTTTGCATGAGATGGGGCAAATTTGAGAGGGACTCCAGAGCTATTGATTACAAAAATTACTACCTCCCCTCTGGGAAAGACTCTGCAGGCTCAGAGGGTGATGCCTGGCTGAACTGGCCCGGGAAGCGTCACGGCACTCACCAGTTGGTTATGGTCTGTCCTGGATGTACAGTATCAGCTTCTAGGTTAAGTGAACCTTTCACCTGACCTGGCAGAGTTATTTTTACTTTCTTTGCTGCTGGGAGTTAATTTCTGTGCTCTGATTATCACATGTCTCAGGCAGTAACTGGGGGCTTGAGTGTAGGGGGGAAGGATTTGAGCACTTTTTTACACATGTTGGAAGAGAAACAGGGAAGAAGGTTTGGAAAAAATAGCCTAAAATGTCACTTTTCTGACTAACAACTGAATCAGTCAGGTTTCCCTTCTTGCACTTCTCACGCTGCTCCTAAATTACATTCTTAGATTGCAGATCATTCTTGCTCTTCTTTTGCTGTCACTTAAAAATGGTGATACTAATTAACCTTTTCTGATTTTTATGGTTTCTCTGTCCTTTCTTTTTCATTACTGCTAAGCATCATGCTTGTACTTGTCTTTCCCTTGTGGTTCTTACAGTGTCTCTTGGTAGTGGTGAACATGCAGTAAAGCTTCTGTTGTTAATGCATTACAGTTTTTTTAATCTCTCTTATGTTGGCTACATAATTTCTTACTCTTTTTTTATTACATATGGATATTGGTAAAATATGCCTTGACACTGAGGAATAAACAATAAATATACCAGAAGTAATTTGTCAACAACTTTAGATTGTGGTATGGTGATGTGTCATACCATGAACCTTACACAATAGTCAACTTCTTGTTTACTTTACACCTTACACCTACAAAAACCGGATCTATTTTTCCCTTGAGAAAGTGTGGCATGTT
The DNA here is from genome assembly GCA_025345505.1 of Todiramphus chloris collaris. Lineage (NCBI taxonomy): Eukaryota > Metazoa > Chordata > Aves > Coraciiformes > Alcedinidae > Todiramphus > Todiramphus chloris. The sequence goes on from JANVCC010000022.1 coordinate 24,331,375, forward strand.
TAAAACAAACAAACAAACAAAAAAACCCAAAATTGAAACAAAACTGTTTAACAACTTCATAGGAGTGCTAAGTGTATAAAAGATTGAGCCTTCTTCCCAAAAGGACTTAATTAAATTTTTGCTGTTGCAACAGAGGTATTGTTACATAAGTATTTCCAGTATATCAGTATGACAGTGAAAATACATAGTGGTGTTGCGGCTGAGAATAGAGGAGAGATGAAATCATTTCAAATTTAAAAAAATAAGTTTGTATCTGGAATAGTCAAAAAAGAAAAATAACAGGAACAGTCACAGCCTCTCTGAGGAATCTAAGAGTGAAAGAAGCTGTTTCACTAAAATATGAATATACTTGACCTGTATCCAATCTTCAAAGCCAATAAAATGCTCCTGAATGTCAACATGTGCTTTATTTTGTGAAAATAAACCTGTTTGACACTGTTTTTCAAATGGAATCTGAACATGAAGAACTAAAATGCAGAATTCAATCTATATTGAGTATCTCTGGTCAGTGGCATAATGTGGATAAGTAAGAATATACTGGTAGTGGCCTATCTCGCAAATTAAGAAAATACTTCAACTAGAACTTTTATGACTATACCCTTACAGCTTGGCGTATGTTTTCATATTCAGTTACTGTGTGGAAGGTGTTGACAGAAAATGAAATTTTAATTTTATACACAGCCAACAAATCTTAATAGTGGCCTGATTTTTAGTAATGAGACCTCAGCAAAATGCATATGTCACCAGGGAGAAAAACATTCATCAGTTTGGAAAAATCCCTAAACCTGTTCATCAGCCACCTGTCTTAAATTGCTCCTCCTTTTCCGAGAAAGAATTTTGTTGCTTTCTAAAACCCCTCTAATTGAAAATGACACTCAATTGGGAAGGAGAGAAGTGATATTCCCAACTAGACAACTGTGCATGAATATAAAATGCACACTTGTTCATAATCCATCAAATTAACTATTCAGTTAATATAGAGAAATTAACCTGAAAAATTAATATTGTCCCAGAAACTTCATGAGCAAGGCATCTAGACTAGTCATTTTTAAGAACAGTCAAATTTCAGATGGAATTGAGCAAGAAATTTTTTTAACCTTCACTGAGAGTCTTAGACTAAAATCATTGTTATGGCTCTTGAGTTCTATGGCGGCAATGTCTGTAGAGTCTGTGCTGTTTATATGCAATGTGATTATTGTCTGCAAATAAAGCTGTAATAGTTAATATAAATACCTTCTTCCATTGTTCCAGATGTCACATGTATTTAACCTGGAAAAATTATTCTGAGGTGCTTTTCTCTGTCTGTGCCCCCAAGGACTTTGCACTCCTTCAGCATATGGAAAGAAAAGGCTATCTCTTCAAAATTATTTGAAAGACTCAGACTCAGAATTAATAGGGGTGGTTATTATCATGGTTGACCAGTCACCATATCTGTACTTGAGTATTTTTATCAATTGTTTATATTCTAGGTCTTTTGATTTGTACCAGTAGGAATAAAAGTAATTATTTAGCCAGTTGAAAGAAAAATTGCTTCCCTTCTGGACTGTGTACATTTGTAGCGGGTGTTTTTAGGTTTCCATTTCAAACAAACAAAAAAGTCAGGGGAGGAAGCAGGGAGAAAATTGCACACCTGAATTTAAAAATTGTAGTGCCTATTTTCAGAGGAAAAATATCACAAAGACTTTCAAATCTTTTTGGGGTTTTTTTGTTTGTTTGTTTTTGTTTTGTTTTTGTTTTACTATTATTATTCTATTTAAACCTTTCACTTTGGAAAGTATAGCTTGTATGCTGCAGCCAGTAAGAAAGAAATCTTTTTCAATAGATGTTGACTACAGTATGCTGGAGCTGATGACCAAACTTATTAGCTTAACTGGGTTCAAAGTTTCACTTAGTCTTTTCATAGTAACCTAGTTACTTGGCTTTAATTTTGCAGTCAAAGTAGTAATGTTGCAGTAAACATTTAGATAGCTTGGTGAAAAACACGGTGAGAGAGGGATAAATATTTAACCAGTTATTTCATCATCAGCTTATCTGTAAGCATTTGTGATTTAAATTTTTTTTTTCCTAAATTAGACCTTCCCTGAAAATTTTACTGCTCCTCAGATATTTTTTTTTTTCTTTGAGACATTTCTGAAATGGAACATTTCTGAGGTGGAACGATTTGCAGAAACATCAAAATCCCTCTTCTGTCTCTTTCTTTCTTTCTTTCAGAAAGTACCTCGGAGCCTGATTCACGAAAGACATATACGCTACAGAATTACTTGAACAATGACTATAAGTACAAAACACATAATTTACAGTGGATTTCAGGTAATTAATTTCTACATACAGCATGAATGTAATGAAAATATACTACCTTCAGTAAACCTGTATCTTCATGCTGAGGTGACTACCGTGTTATAGAAAAGTGTGTAGCTCAAAGAGTTGTGATTTCTTTTCCTCAGGTACATGTTCGTGTTCATGGCAAGCAATATTCTCCTACTGCTAAAAACAGCATATTTACTTCTATGCATTTTTGTAGAAGCATGTTATCCTCTGAAGAATGTCAGGGAGCAGGAGGATACAGGGCACTTTTCCCTTTGAATATGCCTAGTGCCCTGAAGGAGAGAGATGCCAGAAGGTGGAGGCTGTGAGCTTCAGGACTACATTTTGTGAACGTTCTTATACTGTAAACAGCCTTTTATTACCAAAGTGGGAAACACAACATTGACCAGATTTTTAAAATTTTATTTCCTGTTTAAAAGAGTAAGGGTAAAAGAGAAATAGCATGAAGATGAGCATTTTACTTACTGATTTTTAGCAGCTCTCTTGCTCTTCTAGGAAATCAGTATCTTCACAAAACAGATGATGGGAACATCCTACGTGTCAATGCTGACACCACAACATCCTCAGTAATCTTGAAAAATACAACATTAGTAAGTTGACTTATATATTACATATGCACGCGTTGAGAAAAGTATTGAATTTAATATTTTGTTCTGCCCATTTCTTTGGAGTCAGCACTTAATATGTTCTTTTTGCATTTTGTTGACAGGATGAGTACAAGGCAACCACAGTTTTATTGTCTTCTGACCAAAAGTTTGCTCTTCTGCAGTACAGCTATAAAAAGGTACAAATGCACTTTATTCTCTGAGGGTGAAGCTGCAAATTAAAGGTTTGGGAAGAACTGAGAGGCTGAGAGGGTGTGAGGGAAATGCAGGAGCATGGATGAATGAGATGAATGTCTTCAGGGGAGCAGTGAAGTTGAGGTGGCAGGAGGAGGAAAAGAGAAACTGGTATTGTCTCTATACTTGGGCAGAAGAGATACGACTACCTGAGAAAAGAAGCTGGGTAAAAAGTGGATGGAGAGATATCACAAGGAGAGTGAGGCTGGATGGTTCTTCTGGAAAGACAAGCTAGAAGGGTAGGTAGGCATGACTGTCCAAGGAGTTGTGTGGGTAAGGGAGAGTGATTAGTAGATGTGCTTGTTGTGTGTGTGTGTGTGTGTGTGTATACACACATAGCAGATATGTACAAGCATATATGATTGTTACATTGTGGTGTTAGGATATAAGAATTTAAAACGGGTAAATGAAAAGCAGCATGTGCTTACAAGAGAAGGCTGTCATCTTGCTCTTGGAATGGACTTGGATGTCCTTTTTTCCTACTGTCAGCAAGCACATGGAAAACCTCCAGCATAAGGCCTCCTCCCAACTTGGTGCTGAACCATGCAACAGAGGTCAACCTGCATTTATGCCAGGTGACATGAAAACCTGTCTCTGTGTGCCAATTGAGGACAATTACAGAAACCTAATGGAGGCAATAATTTGCCCTACAGTACGTGCACCAAGAAGCCAGTACATGTGGTTTTCCCCCTTAGAGCTGCCTGTTTTTGTAAAAAGCTCCATGAGGACTTCCACAGTGTACAGATGCTTGAGCACTGTGTCACTGAGCCATGTCTACAGGTTCTGGCTTTGCAGTCCAAGAGTGCCTCTCACACTGTGCCAGCCACAATCCATGCACTCAGTCATTTTTATATTTAATTTTTTGCAGTTTTAGCTTCCTTGCTACGTACTTGTAAAGCAGTTACCTTTTGTCTTTCTGAATTATTCAGAATTGCTTGACTTTTCATTGCACCATTAGATACCATAAAATGCCTTCTATTTTTTCCAGCCACCCTAGATATCCCCTCTACTCGTGATTTATTGCTCTATAGTATTTGTTGCAATCATGAGTTACTTTTATTTTAATGCTGAAGCAAGATCTTTTAACCTTTATATAATAGTGTGATTGAAAGTTATGTTATTATTAATCTTCATTGCAAGAAAAGAGAGTAACAAAATGAATCATAAGGATGTAGACACTTCTTATGTAATAGCCATCTGGTTGTGTAGTACTAAGTTATTGTTTTATATCTTCATACAATTCTTTAAGAACCATCCTAGAAGGTGGCATTATTGTGACATGTCAACACTGTGGGTTAAATGAAACCTTTTCAGCCCCACATAGTGAACACATTTAAATGTCTGCATTATCATCATCATCTTTCTCTCTGAAAGTACCTGCAGAGTGATACAGATTTCAAGAGGCAGGTTTCTGAGAGAAAGAGTTTCTTTCTCTGACAATATGAATGGGATGGGAATAGGTGACCCTGGAACAGAAATACTACTGGGGCTTGTGAAGACTACTAGACAACAAGATGCCAAGTTAAATAATATATCATGAAATTGAGACAGAAAACGGCAAGTATGCCAGTGAGACAGAAGAATGATACAATAGTCTGCCATGTAGGTGTAAGGGTTTCTGAAAATCTACAGTATCTCTGGCCTCTGTATCTCTGTCCTTAATCAGTCAGTGACCTTTGTCATAGTATTTAGGTGATGATGCCAGAGTGGTGTCAGTTCTTGCACTCTGCAGAGATTTGTTACCACTGTATGTTCGTTGTGTTCTGTCCTCCTTGAGCAAAAGCATCATGAGGGTTTCAGAGGTAATTCAAAGTGTAAGAGATGTGAATTCTGGTTAAATTTATTTTCTGAAAATAATTCTTTTGCAGTTGTGGAGGCATTCCTATACAGCTTCGTATCACATCTATGATTTCAGTAGCAGGTCAGTAATTTTTGCACACGAGACAGATTTAACATTTTGCAATGAAATGAAATTTCACTGATTTCTCTTAACTGCGTTTTGGGTTTGTTTTTCCAGTTCTATCTTAGACGGCAGACTGCTACATAATGATACACAGTATATATCCTGGTCACCTGTTGGTCATAAACTGGTTAGTAAAGATATTTGTACATATGACATGGAAGCTTATGTTAGCTGTACCCTTGAGATTTTTTGGGACTTTCCCATTGCTAGATAAAGTAGCTGAACTAGTTTCCAAATTGACTACTGTTGCTGGAATGACTCTAGAATTCATCTGTGTGTTTCGTTCTTTAATGAAAATGCATTCCTGAAAGTAGTAGTGGCCCCAGTAGCCATGGAATGCACAAATGAACAGGAACTTTGTGTTTTTACAGTTGCAGACAGTAGCTCATCCCTTCCAGAGGCAGCAGCATTACAACTGTCTACTTGCTCTTTGCTGTGATTTTTATCTAATTATGCCATAATCAAGGAAGGGGTTTTTTTGAGGGATGCATGTGACAAAATAGAGGATCAAAATCTCTCTTGCACTCTTTCCCGCTGTCCTTTTCTTCCTCCTCTGCTCCCTTATCCTAAGCCACTGTGTTTACAAGGCTTGTGCATTCCTGATGGCGAGCATCGGATCTGACTAAAGACCTATCACAGAAGAATGTAGTGTTTGTTTATTCTTACTGCTTGTAGTATAGGGATTATAGAACTCAACCACAGAAAAAAAGCCTTCCACATCTCAGAGCAAAGATCTCTAAGAAAACCTGTGGTGTTCAGTTGTTGGAGAGGAAAAATGGGGTAATCAGAGTCAGACAAATGCCAAAACTAGAGGAATTCTGACTACTACTGAAGAAATGCCCCATCTTTGCAGATCTGTCTCTTGCAGATCTCTCAGCAATGCTGAGACCCCGTCAGTGTTTTACCAAAGAACTGATAGTTTTCTTTGAAAGACAAATTAGTGAAAAACAACTCCAAATGGCGGAGAATAATCTTCTGTAATCAGCAGAAAATGAATAGCAAGGTTTTCAAAACTTGATACAGTAATGATGTCATTTATCATAGTTGATTTTTTTTTTTTTTGCATCTGGGTCTGAAGTTAGTTTGCTACATATGATTCATATTAGTAATTAAATCCTGTTAAGTATCAGTGATGTTTGGTGAAATGCAACTTTATAAGATAGTTTTTTGTCATCTCATGTAAAAGTACATTTCCCAGTAGATGAGGTAAAGGAAGGAAGTAGGTAATTAATAGTATTTGTAATCACAGTAATGTTTTGCAGGCATATGTTTGGAATAATAATGTTTACATAAAAGCTTCACCAACAGCAGAACCTGTGCAAATCACTCATAATGGAGAAGAAAATAGATTTTTCAATGGAATACCAGATTGGGTTTATGAAGGTAACTATATCAAGCTTATTTCACTTTGCATTACAATGTAAAAACTTTGGTTTATTTTAATTACTTTTTTATAACTGTTATGTCATTTCTTATAATTTAAAAGTTCAAAATAATCTACGTCTGTGTTTTAACAGAAGTATGTATCCTTACCTAAGCTTAATGCTAGACTATTGTGAGAATCTAAGAATGGAAATGACTTCATCTAACTTGTAGCACATCACTGAAAATCATAGTGTGTGAATTAGCTACATATGATAGATTAAAAGCATTGATTCTAGTGTCTCACTTCAGAACCCCAAGAGTCTGCACTTCAGTATCTGAACTTCTATTTAGAAAAAAATTCTATTAAAAAACTAATGAGAACAGTACCTAGGAAGGAAGAGCCAACTTATTACTTAAATGCATTTGCATCTCTTTCAGAGGAAATGTTTAGCACCCATTCTGCTCTGTGGTGGTCTCCAAATGGCGATTTTGTGGCATATGCAGCATTTAATGATTCAGAAGTTCCGCTTATAGAGTATTCCTTTTATTCTGAGGACACCTTGCAGTATCCAAAGACCATTAAAATCCCATATCCCAAGGTCTGTGTTATTTATTAAACATGGTTTTTCTGTTTCATTAAGAGGGTAGTCTCATTTAATCAGTTTCTGTGAATGAAAATATTGTCTGTCTCTCCTCAACAGCTTTCTGTCATTATTCTTTCTGAAGTCAACAGCATCTGGCAATGTTAAAGTATTTTATTATCTGCAGGGGAAAGCAAAACAAAAAAAAAAAAAATAGTATGATTTAAGGTTTTGTTGTTTTCATCAGAAAATTTTGAGGTAGCAAGTAGATGTTGGAATAAAAAAGCTCTTAGGAACTGAAGTACAAAGCATTTGGCAGATACATACTGTGTTAGGGTTGTGCATGGTATTGATAATGGAATCTCCTTCAACTTGTAACATTTTGAGTTTTTGGATGCTTCATGTAATGAGCTGAAGGGGAGGAGTCTGCTGGTGGAGTTTCTTTTCCTGCACTGAAAGCTCTAAGTTTTAGCTGTGAGAGTGAAGCCTTTAGGGCATGCAACCCCTTCTTCTCGCCCTTTCCTCTCCACATGACTTTCTGTGCACTACTTGTGGCACAGTTGGCACTGGACTAAATGGTGTGAGAGGCAGAGTCCAGTATGTTCCAAACAGGTTCTTTCAGATACCCCATACCTGGAGGGTTTCACATTTAATACAGTATTTACCTGCGTGAAGTTATTTGACATTACACAAGATTTTGATTTAGCAGAGCAATGCACTTAAAACTCAGTGCAAGTACAAATTACACTGAGAGTACAACAATTGCACCCTACTGCTGAATCACAGTATAAATGTGGTTCTCATTGCTGGTCTCCATAATACGCTCAGAGCCACGGTGCTGGGCATCCCCACTGCCAGGATGGAATATATGGGTTGAAACCATCTCAAGCCCACTGTTTTGTTCAGTTCCTTTTGTTCATCATATGTTTTTTATACTCTCTGTTGGGCTGAGACACATGGTCTGGCCATCTCAGGAAGATATTTTCATTCTTTTGATTAGCTGGGGTAGAACAGCTGATACAGCCAACTGATCGCTCAACTGATACAGCTGTTTGTCTGGTGCAAAAGCTGCCCTCTGGTCCTCTTTGTGCCAAGTTCAGCTTTCTCTGCAGCAGCTGTGATCAGTCACTCCCTGACCTTCCCACAGCACATGGTTTTTGCCTCTTCCCTTGGAGCCCCAGCTAGAGGGGTCACTGACAATCACAGTGAGCCACTGGGTCACTGGCAGCTCTGCAGATGCTCTGCCCTGAGCATGGCACCTCTGAAGAGACATAAAAACATAGGTGTGGAATGAACTACCAACTGAAATTGTACCTCTTATTACACATACCCCCCCGCCTTTTGTTTTTGTTTTTTGGAGTATTGCTGATTTTTGGAGGTGAGTCAGCTACAATTACTTAACTTGTGATGAAGATTTAGCTAGTTATCTTCTAGAGAAGCAGAAGCAGCCCTCACTGATAGTTATATTACTGTCAGTAGCACTACGTTAAAGATAGTGGGATATGTGCTGAAGTCACAACTTTGATTGTGGTATAGGCAGCTATTACATGATCAGTTAAAGTATCAGTTTCCGCGAAGAAGCACTTCTTTGTTAGCAATGGATTTGATTCCCTGCTGGGTACTGTGTGTGCCATGTGAGATGGGGTATGGTCAAATACTTCTTTGGTTACAGCAAGCCCTATGTAGTGACGAATGTTTCTAAATGTAGTAGTCTTTCTTATCTAGAAACACATAACTAACACTTTCATATAGAAATAAAATGCAAAGGATAATTTATGTATCGATCTTAAGAACTGCATTTAGGAACTTGGCTTTTCATATGTTTGAAGTTGGCTAGTTCTACCTCACTGTCTGTACTAATTTCTTCATCTATATTTTCAAACACTTTTTTCACTAAGAATATTCTCTCTTCAAAAGTACAATGAAAAAATGTATTTTTAGGCAGGAGCTCCAAATCCAACTGTGCAACTCTTTATTGTGGATACCAGATCGCTTCCTGATTTCAAGTCTGCTGAAATTTCTCCACCTGCAGAAATCAAATCAGGGTAAGAAATTTTGGTTAAATGTTTGCTTGTTTCTTTTGATGGGAGAGGAGGAGCTTTTATGTGTGACCACCCTATATTCAGCGTATGTGGCAGTTTTTCCCAGTCAGGCAGTTCTGGTAGCAACAAGATCTACCAGAGAAAATCTGCACAGAGATTATCCTTCTAGTGATTATATATAGATGGCATATTCCATGTATGTTATATTCAGAATGTGACAAGTTCTTGGCTCATCACATTCAGTGGAGTCTAACTATGGTGAAGTCATTTCACAGTACAACTTTAATATGAACAAGGTTTGGTATAATCAAATTATAATATATGTATTCCAATTCACTGGGAGAAAAAAAAAAATACAAACCCAAAAAAACCTTAATGGTAAGTGAAGATTTGATTTCATTGGAAACAGACTCCTTGCTAAGGTAAGGTATTGTGGTTGTCTTCAGATTTATACTTAAAATGTTTGTTTTCTTTGGAAACAGGGTGAAAAACAGCACCTCTCACAGTAAATGCAAAATAGTAAATGGAAAATGCCACTGGAAATGAAAAACATGCTATATATGTATTTTGCAAAGAGCAGCTAAATTGATTTAAAATGCATGCACACAGAATTCGGTATCCCAGATCTTAGGGGTTTTTTTTTCTTTTTAACAGTATTTTGGAATTTTTTTAGAGGTTTGTACTTACAAACATGATGGGTATGGAAGCACAGGTTATGCCAATAAACTTCAGAAAAAAAACAAAAGAGGTCTGTTAGCTAGTACTTAAAACCAGGATTTTGTATGTGGTGGCCAAACAGCTGTAACTGGAATATCAGTGATATTCTGTTTCAGACCTTGCCACAGTGTAACTAACCTCTCTTCTGTTAACTCAGGTACACAAGGGTTTTTTTAATGAATATATTGTTCTTTATTCTTTCTCTACAGTATCACTGCAAGAGCTAGATGTTATGTAGCTGTTGTGTGCTGGCTTTCACCAGAATTTAAGTGCCTCAGAATTAAAAGCCCTTTATGTTTTGGTCAGTTCTGGTTAAGATATCTGCTGCCTTATGAGTTATGTTTTACCAGGGGGTTTTTTTGACACTCACTGAGAGGTGAACAATGCTGTTGTGTGACATGGGGAGAATAACCATCATCTACCTTCCATCTTTGTACCTATCTGGCTAACACACACCTGAGTTATTCATTTTTAAATTAATGTAACACTCTGTAAATCAGGATTAACACAAAGATAAATCAAGTCTTGAACAATGAATGCAGGGACTCTTTCTCCCAGCAGCTGATACGATTAATGGTTAAGCCTCAGTGTGTACATCCTGCAAATGCTGAGGTGGCCAGAACAAGTCTTGGGGAATTTTGCAAGAGTAGAAGTACATGAGTAGGCAAAGACAAGTGATATGCAATGTTGATGTCAGGTAGTTTTGGTCATTGAAGCATGAACTAATGAATATTTGCCCAGTATGTATATTTTTACCACTGTAAGACATGAAAGGCTAATTTTGGTGTGAAAAATTCTATTTTTACTTCCTTGGAGCTAAATTCTGAGTAAAACCAAGTTTGAATTGGTGACATACACCATCCGCCCACCTGGATGGGGATTTTGAAGAGCAGTGCCCCTGAAAATGGTTGCCTGTTGCAGCAGTATCTGGACCTTGTTGTATGCACAGCAGTTGTATCCCACATTTGAAGCGCCCTTCTGTTTCATAAAAAATGTATTATTTTCAAGGAAAGCTCCTAAAATCTGGAATGATAGTGCTTTGCCATATAAGACAGTAGATGAAACCTGAAACACTTTGCACAAGTGACCAGCATGAAATCCATACAGTATTTAAACACTACTTTATACACCAACAGGGAGCTCCTGATGGCTAACAGAAGGACAAAAGCAATGGATGCTGCTGGTCCAGAATGATCTGTCCTGAAAATGGCATGCTCAGCGTAGAGAGGTCCAGACAGTACTTGCAGGAATATCCCTTCTCAGCAGCAAATGAGGACAGGCAATGCAAAACTACTGTATTCTATATTTAATTGCAGCTTAGTTAAAATTTTACTGGTTATTTAAAACTGAGGGTGCATCCCTAGTCTCTAATAACTAAATAATCTAAATATCTATATCTAAACTATATATCTATATATATATAACTAAATAATCTAAAATATCTATTATGCTGCAATAATAGCATAATTACTATAATAAATAGTAACATTTTGTTTTCCCATGTACTGTGCATATTGTCTCCAGAATTGTTAACTTCTCTCACTTTGAAGGAACAAAATCTATGGAGCTAATTCCTCTTTTACAAAATGGAAAATCACTATTATAGGTATATGGAGAACAGCAGTTGTTTTATTGTTTGGTTTTTTTTTCCAAACAAGCTCCTGCAGAGTGCTTTTGTAATATTATTGGTCTAAAATATGCCATTTGAAGCCAGTGACAGTAGCAATGAAATCACCTACCAACTTCCCAGTCAAATCTGAATGCAAAAACAGGCCTCCTTCAAACATGATTTCTAAACTGCAGTCTAGAAATAAACTTGAAAATGGTCACTAAACCACTTTTATATTTTTAATTCATCCACACTAATTGTAGTGTTCTCTTTTGTATTTTTCTTTCCTTCTTCCCCCACCCCCCAATCACAATGATACTCTCATCACAAAACTTCCCATACATTTTTGTTAACTTAACTTTGGAGAAAAAGGGAACATGAACTTGGAACTAAGTCAAATGTGCGAATTCCAGTTAAAAATGTATACTTGCCGTGGAGGGGAGGTTTGGTGGAGGTTGTTTTTGGGTTTTTTTTGGTGGTGTGTTGGTTTGATTTTTTGGTTGGTTGGTTGGTTTGGGGTTTTTTGGGGTGTTTTTTTTGGCTTTTTTTGTTTGTTTGTTTGTTTTTGTTGGGTTTTTTTGTTTGTTTGTGGTTTTTGTTTTGTTTTTTCATTCATATGGCTTCTAGGAGATAGGAGAGATCTAAATTTAAGAAAAGACTAGTGTATCTAACAGATCATAATGGTAAACAAAGCCACTACATTTTATGTGGTGCCTTTTAAAAATTAATATACAGGAATATTAATCAAAAGGAGTATCTGAAAAGAATATCAAAATCTTCATATCAGCTAGTTGTTATTCTGAAGATGAAAGTAAAATATTCAAATAGTCGTATCTGTTCTTGATATGATCTTCCCTCCATCTAATTAATGGAAATAAGTACTGAATTGAATAAACTTATCTATCAGTCAGAGTGCTTATAAGCAACTAACTTCATGCAGTTAAGGAGAAAATTCCAAGACCTAAGGCCCATGCACCTTAATATTTAGAATAATTTCCTCTAGATGCACACAGTGCAAGATTTATGGACAGTCTGGAGCAGCTATTATTTTATGCATTAGAAGACAGCAATCTGGCTGATAGAATTTAACTGCAGTCTTTCTGGAAGCGGATATTTGCAAACCATCTAATTCTTCATTGTATGAATGAAGATAACCAACGCATCTTCTAGTACCGAAAAAAAAAAGAAATAAAAGAAAAAGGCAACAAACAAAAATGGCTCAATTAGGTTTGCATCATTGTTTACTGTTGAAGAGTAGATTGAAATGAAAATAGCCAAATGAGTCTCATTCAGTGAATTGCTGAATTGTCAAGTATACTATTACGAAGAAGATTTTAAGTATCTAATGCTATTGCTGTTTCCAGGGATCATTATTTGAGTGTTGTAACATGGGTGACAGATGAAAGGATCTGCCTGCAGTGGCTCCGAAGAATTCAGAATTTTTCAGTCCTAACAATCTGTGACTTTGAAAATGCTGCTGGCAGTTGGTCATGTCCAAAGGTAAGAAAAATGAGGTGGGAGAGTTGCAGTGCTTGATAAATGAAACTAGAAAGGAGTAGAGTATCTATGTGTATTTACCTTTGTAGAAACATAGCCTGATGTAAAATAAACATAATTGTTGTGGGATTGTTTGTTTGTTCTTTTGTAGGAAAAACAATTTACAGAAGAAAGTAGAACTGGCTGGATTGGCAGAGTAAGTGTTCAATTTCTAAAACTGCTACATGCTAAATAGTAATGATAATTAAGAAGTTTTCATATGAGCCTCTTGCCAGTTGCAATGCATCTTGTGTGCAGGTCTGTTCCATTCACCTGTTGCATTTTATATGTACAGGAAAAAAATAGTCAAATGGAGCTGCTATGCCATTACTCTTTGTTTTAAGATTTGTGGGTATGGGGTTCTGAACTCCAGGCTGGACTGACAGTGCAGCATGGGCTGGAGATGTAACTGAATCCTCTGTAACCCATGCATCATGTTCAGCTTGTCAAAAAAACAGAGTGCTCCTTCTAGACTCCTTTTTAATTCTGACCCACTATTTTGGTAGTGGTAGGTGGGGCAGTGCAGAAGCCAGGGTTCAGAATTCTCTTTGTTCTGGGGGAGCTGTCAGCCATGCTGATTTGTCTGCCCTCCAGTCTTCCTGCCACCTCCAGAATGACCTAGGGGATAAAAAGTATTAAGAAGTGTATTAGAGCAAAGGTACAGAGGGTAAAAGTAATTTTTATTGCTGCAGGTTGCAGCAAACCATTCCAGGTTTACCTTGGGGTTTAAATATTTATTTACTTATTTTTGCCCCCCCCAAAATATCCATTGATGAGAACTGAGGACAAGATGCACATAAATGACCGGATTAAAATTTTTGTACACTTCTACCAAACCAGTTGCTACTGTCTGGATATGCTTTCCAAGCTGCCTCTCAGTCCTTTCATACATGGTAGAGAGTAGGCACCTAATGAACTACACAGAAGATCTGGGGGAAGTGAAGCAGAGATGCAAAAGTTCAGACTTGGAGGGAGAAATGAGTTTCAGAGTTTTTGATGAGAACACAGAGTACACTTTCCACTCCCGCATTTTCCACACACTGATTATGCTTTAGTCACTAATTCACTTTTGAAGTCAAAAATGAAAGTTTAAAGAAATGCAAAGAGGGAGGCAACAGCAGGGATGAAATCATCCGCAGTATGAAGATGAGAGATCAACCCACCTGCTGTCAAATTTGATATGGAAAGGAAGGCCTTAACGCTGACACATTTTGCTTCTCTGCAGCAAAGGCTTCACAATTAGACAATGTGATGATCATGCTGCAGACTTTGTAAACAGTTGTGCAAAATGAGAGGGCAAAATGCAAGTCTGTGCCATTAAACTAGGTTGTTGGTTTTTTGTTTCTTTTAAAGAGACAACCCACATCTTAGGAGCTGTTGGAGGAAAAAGATAATCTCACTGTAGGATTCTTGGATTTGAGAAGGGAGTGGAAAGTAGGGAGGATTGAAGAGGGGATAGGAAAGGTGTATTTATTCCTTTGTTTTATTCTTATCTACTTCGGGATGATAAATGATGCTTGACTGATAAGGGATATTTTTATGTATATAAAAGTTGCATATATACACACATGCATATATTCAGTCTATGTAAGTGTATATACAAACTTAATTATATATGTATGTAAAATATAGACATACAGTTCTCTGTATATATCTATAGGGTGGGTTTTTTTCTGTATTTTCAAAAGTAGAGGTGAAATCACACTTAATCTAAGAATGCTCAGAACAGCCTGTGTTCATGCATAAGGCTTCCAGGTCATGAGCTAAGTTAGAGCTTGCCAGTTGAGTTGAAGGCAAGTCACACTTTGAAAAAGTAAGACTGTGATAAGATTGAAGCGAGCAAAATATTTGCCAGGTTATTTTTTGCAAAAAACCACTAGGGAAGACGGAGAGATTACATGGAGTACATGAGTTAGGAAGACTCGGTTTCTGTCGTTGCTTAGTGAGCGACCCGAGGCGAGCCATTTCATCTTCCTGTTTCACGTTCCATTTCAAAAATGGGTATAACATCTCAGAGGTAATTGCATTGTGTTAGTTGGCTAATTAACGTTTTCATCGTTTATCACATAAATGACTTGTATTTCATTCAGCTCAATTTCGTTCCTCTGTTTTTTTTCTCTGCCATGTGGAGCATATCCAAATGACAGTCAGTAGAAGGAATCCATTCATTTCCATAAATCCCAGTTGATAAATGGATAGTTACTTCATGAAAATATTGTTCCAGTTTGCATTCTCTGGCATTCACCTAATTACTAGCAGCTTGTTTTCTTTGAATAAAGGAGAACATTTTTCACTGTCAAGCTAAAAAAAATAAATTAAGAGTTCAAAGAATTTGTTCACAAGTACATGTTTTAAAATGGGAAATTCAAGGAAAACATATATTTTTAATGTTTACATTGCTATAGGTTACAGCTGCATGTTGGCATTGGACAGAATAAAACAGTGCCTTTAAAAGTAGAGGCACACATTGTTTCCCAAAATGGCAGGAAACTAGGAACGCCTGTATGACCTCAAATTCAAGAGGAGGTAGCAGGGCACATTGATCATTACCAGGGTTAATACTCAGGATATCCTGCTGCTTAAGGAGGAAGAAAATACGTTAAGTGTGTTCACTTTTAGGGTAATGGCTCTACCTACTGAGTCAGTAGGCAACATTTTTTGCAGTATGGTCAGTGATGCATTGTTTTAGGTTTTGAAACTCCTGCTCAGAGATATCAAAACCTAAATTTATCATTTTGGTTTTGGAGTTTTGCTGTTTGCTTTAATATAGACATCTCTCTTGTGTTCAAGTTTCAGCCATCTGTCCCTCACTTTGCGCCCGACAATGCTACCTACTACAAAGTCTTCAGCGATACAGCAGGTTATAAGCACATCCATTACATAAGTGGTTCACAGGTAAGTAATAAGGTGTAGGACAGTCACTGCTGACTTGTGTTTCTCCTAGTGACCAAGATGCTTCATGTTCTACTTTCTGCCTTGCATTCTTCCTTCCCCCCTTCCAGGCTCCAGTACCTATTACTGAAGGAAAATGGGAAGTAATCAGCATAGAAGCTGTAACCAGTAATTTTTTGTAAGTATTGTAATTAAGCTATTGATTCCTATCAGGAGAGCTTGTAACAAGGGTCTAAGCAAGCAGGGAGGGAGAACAGGGAGAAGGTTTCATTTAACTCCTTAAAAATCTGATCTAAATATGTCAGATAAACCTTCAAATACTGTAACATACTGTAAATATTTTACCAAACCCAGTATGTTTTGCATTTATAGATACTACATTAGTAATGAAAACGGTGGATTGCCAGGAGGAAGAAATCTCTATAAGTAAGACTTTTTTTTTTTATTTCTGCAGTATGAGTAAATTATTTATTAATGGAAAAGAAATTTTAAGAAAAATCATTGCAGAATAAAAGATTTGGAAAATTCACAGTCTAATGTGGGATCCCATATAGGATAATTCTTGAAAATCAGTGTAGGAGTATAAACTGTAAAAATAACTAAAACATTTTTCTGTAAAATAAAGGAAAATTGTGAAAAGAAAACCAATCCTTAAGCAATAAACCCCTAACATCTCATGCTTTTTTTCCTATAATTATACATGATGCTATGATATATGATTCCAGTATTAATTTAACTCAAAACTTTAAAATCTGTTTTCTCAAAATAAGTAAGGACTTCTGAATTTTAACCTATTTCATTTGGTCATCATACTTAAAAAGCATATATTTGTTTATCATGGCTTAAAAAAATAAGTCTTTCATCTGAGATGAAGCTCGTCTACTTTGCAGAGTGCTCTTGGAAAGCAGTCCAAGTTCTACTAAATGTGTTAGCTGTGATCTGAATCAAGAAAGATGCCAGTATTATTCTGTGTCCTTCAGCAAAGATGCACAGTATTATCAGCTAGTTTGTCATGGTGAGTGTACCCAGAATTAACTGACATAAACATGACTCATTGATTAGTTGGGTGGGGAAGTTCACTTCGTCAAGATCTTGACCTGCAATGTGTAACAATGGTACGTGTTGATATCGTTGGATAAATACATTGGCAGCAGAAAAACACAACTCCCTCCTAAGCTCAAAAGCACCTTGAGAAAAATTGCAAGGATAAAATTTGATAGTTCTATCAGTGGACCCAAAAGAGGTGCAAAACACTCCTGTCCACTGTACATCTCCTCAAGCTGCATGGGGAGCTTTGTCTGTAGAAGGAATTTGGAAGCTCTGGGAGCAAGGTGAGCAACAGGCTGGGTAAAGAGAAGTGGTCTATGTGTGGGAATAAAATTTAGATAAATAGTGCTGTACAAAAAAATAATAATTTTAAAACATTACATAATAAGAAGTTAAGCAGTGTTACTGCAGTCTGTCTCTGATCCGTGAGTGCTTGTGCTAGATAGTACAAGGGATAAATTAATCAAAGGGTGGGAAAAATAACATCTGCTCTAAAATTTCCCTTAAATTGATATGTATGTTGGTTTTTTAAGATGCCAAGATTTTTCCTTGATCTATGGGCTAGAAGGACAGAGAGCAGAGAGGGAATTGTTCCGTCAGGTTGTAAAAACAGTTGTTTGAAGAAGACTGCTGTGGTCTGCATGACAAGGTTTACCAATTTCTGAACCATGGTCCACAGCTGTTAGGTAGACTTTGCTAAAGAATGGAAGTTTAATTCTTCATTACCTCACAAACCTTCAAGACAGTCTGAGTATTTTACAGGATCCTGGGGCTTGAATTTGGGCCATGCTAACTTAAAATCTGTTTTGTGCAAACTGAAGGGAAATGAGTTCTGAGCTGTTGTGATTCACCCACTTCCAATTACTTCACAAGGGTTGTGTTTTGAGACAGCATGTAAACAGGAAGGTTTCATGCTCTATTAACAGGTCCTGGCCTGCCCATATCTACTCTGCACAAAAGCAGTGATGATCAAGGTATGGGAGTCTCTTAAAACATAATTTGTATTGACTCAGAAAACTGCACTGTACATTTATTTTAATTTTGTTCTCGTTGCTTAGTATAATAATTTACAATAACATTTATAAAAAGAAAATTTAATTTCAGCTAATTACTCTAGTGTAGTTAACAAGATAGCTTGGCATACATTTATTCTTGGTTTGTATAATAGTATTTTACATTGTGCTAGAAAACAGTGAGTAACATATGACTTATTTACTGGATAATTGCTCCTTTTTCTGAAATTACATTGAGATGGAAAACTGGGAAACCAGCTTTCTGGTTACTAAATTACTGAAGAAGAACAGTATTGTAAACATTGACTCTGATAGGAAAAACAAAAACTGCCATAAACTAAGACTGCTATGTAGGTTGCTATCATTTCAGATTTAATTTTTAATGTGGTTCGTGATTAAAAAAGCAAGGCACTTGAAAATAATGTATTTCATCTTTGACTTTTACTAATTCTGCTATTTAGTCCTCAGATACTTGGAAAATAACACTGAACTGGAAAATGCATTGAAAGATATTCAGATGCCTTCAAAAAAAAACGGCACCCTTAGTGTAGGTGGATACAGTAAGTTCAAAAATAAGTTTTACTTTCATCTCCCTCTTTCACAAAGGATTTCAAGGTCTTCTGCTGAAAAAAATATGACAGAAAGGAGGGGTGTAGTGGTAATTATTGCAATTATTCAGTACATAGAGGCAAGAAAAGATTGCATTTTATTTTTTGATATCACCAAACATTCAGTTTTTATTCTGAAATCCCAAAATATTCTTCTCTAAAATATGCTTTTTCCGTAGTGTAATATCCTGATATTTTCATGATGAGGTGGCTTAGATCCTTTTTTTCCTTGATAAATACCTGAAGAACAGAAGTGTCCAACAACAAATTAAATAAATAATAGGAATGGGGGGTGGGGCACAAAACTGGTAAGCATTGTTGAATTTAAATTAAATTATAAATTCAAGTAGGTCTTAATTTACAGGTGCAATTCCCCTTGATTTTTGTTAGTAGCTTGGGATAGTGAAGAAGTCCAGTTATTACCATAAATTGGACCCATGGAAATCTAAATGGAAAAGTCTGCAAAATCATATAGGCTACATTTCAATAAGATCCTTTTTATTTTGTGTAGGGGAATATTTGGATTGAGCAGTCATGTCCTTAAAAGGATGTTCACACACATACACCGTTCACACACACATACACACACCCCCCCAAGACTACATAAACCTCTGTATATAAGACTACAACAAAATGCTAGAAAATTAACTGTTAATGCCTTGCTAGTGGTGCTCCTCTGATTTTGCACCTCTGGCTACAGAAGCTTTCTTGGTGTGCTCCCAGGCTGAGGAACATCAGATAGACTTTCAGTGGGAGTCTGGTACCTGTCTAAACTGTTCTTGCTCCAGCCTTTGCTACAAGCTTTTCTCTTTGTGACAAACTTCTTCTTGACAAAATGAATGAATATTCTTAATGGAATTATATTGTACAAACTGTATTGAGTTCTGTCAGTCATTGTTAACTGTTCTTTTTGATGCCTCCCTCCTTACACTGTTACCTTATTTACATAATAACTCTCTTTATCTTTGTGTTTTCTGTCTTCTATTTCTGTCACATTTTTACTAGGGCTAAAGATGAAATCTTCCAGGCAAGATGGAGGTTTAAAGATGTTCCTCGTGCTATCAGTTGTATATTCATCTTTTTATTCCTCTTTGTTCTTAATACTTCATCTCTTCAGGGTAAAAGCTTTTGGGTAAGGGGAATCTATTTTTAATGTCACAAATAGGAGAAATAAATCCATTTATGTAGTCCTACTTCAGGTTCCCAGTCTGATCACAAATCTGTGTATGTTATCAAAGAAGAAATCTGCTTCTGTGTCTATAGAGTATGCAAAAAAATTAAAATCAGTATTTTCATATGTTCAATTTAGACTGATAATTTTTCAGTGTTTTAATATCCTGTGAATTTATATAGGGACAAATTTCTCTAAGACTTGCATTCTTGCTGTTACTGCAGTGGAGTCCATCAGCATTGCTTCATGCATCATTTGTAGCATCAGCTCTTTTAAAATTAATGAGTGAACAATTGAGCCAATCAGTTTGCAAAACTTACATGGTATAAATTTAAGGTATTTAAAATGTTCAGCTAACTCTCAGCCAACTTGGGTGGAATGAGTGACATGGATAGAACTGGAATAATTGTTGCTTGGGAAATAATAGATATTTGGATATGTTTCTGGGGTGTTTTACAAACTGTCATGCAAAGGCTATCTGGCAGGTTCAGACTATTAAAAAATTCTTTTCTGTGCTGGGAATGAAATTTGAGTAGAGAAACTTTATTGGGCTACTGTCAGATTTACCACTGTAGAGACTTAGCAAGCTTTACATGTAAGCTTATCATGTAGACTAATTTTATGAGACAGCATGTTGAGTCCCCAAATTTTAGTAGGACTGTAGACACTCCAGTTCCACTGTTCAGCTGTTAAAAAAAAAAAAAAAAAACCAACAAAACAAGGAAAACAATAAACAATTTGATTAGCTAGGAACTTTTACCTGTATTAGGACAGTTCAGATGAAACTACTTTTTAATTTTTGGGGGGTGACTCAAATGTGTTTGTGCTCTTGTATGACTTGCAAGGATTGTCAAATAATTCCACTGGAGAACTGACCTACATCAAACTCTTTTCACTTGTAGACCTGTGGTATCAAATGATATTGCCTCCCCATTTCGATTCATCAAAGAAGTACCCTCTGCTCATTGATGTGTAAGTCTTCAAGTTACGTGGCCGTGTTGCGTTAATAATTGCTTTCATCTACTTCAAATGCTTTTAATAAGATCAGGAAACACAAAACTGGCATGTTTTCTAATTACTTCTTGAAGTAGTTTTAAGAGGGAATGAAAAAAATGAGGTGTATCCCAATTCATGATAGATTCCTATACCATAGGATCAGTGTAATGCCTAACAAGCCTGTATTTTGCTGGTGGCAGTGATGCAAATCTGTTATATTTGACTTAAAAGCCGGGATGTTAGCATTAATTTACCTCCTTCTTTGCTCTTAGAATTTATTGGGAATAATATTGAATGAAATTACATTCCAGACTGAAACCTTGAATAAGCTATATATACTAAATCTGAAGAAGTGAGTGTGGCGTTGCATTTTCTCTGCAATACTTGACTGTCAACTGCTGTTGGCAAACTGTTCCGTGGTCAGGATTGCATTTGCTGTATTTTCATAAATTCAAGGCATGTGCCATTTTGGTCATTTGGTTCTTCCTCAGGCACTTCTCTTCTTGCTGTTACGTTTTCTCCTAACTGGAAATTACTGAAATATAGCTATTCATTACAATAGAAATGTTGTCCTCTTCTTAGGAGAAGCTGACTCTACAAGGAAACTAGGTGTTAGCTGTTAGACATGTCTTTATATAATGTAATTTGGTAGCACTGCAATACTTTTTCATATGCTTATTGATTTTTTTTCAATGAGCAGTCAGTGCTCTTTGCTTCTGAGGACTTATTTTAGTTGTGATTCTATTTTTATTGACTTACCTGGGCCTTTGTCAGGATGAAGTTTGCTTCATGGTGATCTTGATATCAAAACTTCCCTCAGAAGTTTAAGGATGTATAGCATATAGAAACAAAGCTCAATATAGAGAATTCTTAGTTGTTTTTTCTTTGCTTTTAGAACTAGGAAAAATTAGTTATAGAGCCATAAGAACCACTCTTCTGTTTCTTATTCTGTTGAACAGTGGCTCGAATTTTACAACCCAGGCACTCACAGTGTGTGATTTCATAGTGCTCAATTGCTTTTGAATATTTAAAAATAAAGAATTGTAATTACAGCTTTGCTTCCTTTTTCTTAACCTGCATAAGAAATAGCGTAGACTGTAGGGAACACTTAGAAGACACTAAAAATGTAGAAAAAGTATCTTTTGCATTTTCCCAAATGAAGTCTATTTGTTGATTTTAGACTTTAACCGAAGAAATTATGGGTAAACGGAACAGAAATGGTTAAAAAGCATTGCTTTGAAACTCAGATGACTAGATAAGCCAACACAAAAAGGAATTTGGTTTGCATTTCTGATGAGCTGCTTAAAGTCAAAATAATGAAAGTTTCTTATTAAGGCAGAAAGCAGTAAAACAAATAAAACCCAGTCTGCTTTCTTGGTATTTAAAACAAAAGCCATGCTGCTCTTTGTGTCCAGGCAAAGCAGCAGTTTGGAGTCAGTCAGTGGTGCTTTTCTTCACTTGATGCAAGAATATGTGGAGTGTAATTGTCTGAATTCTGTGATATTTTTCACCTAGGTACGCAGGACCCTGTAGTCAGAAAGTAGATTACACCTTCAAGCTCAGCTGGTCTACTTACCTTGCAAGCACCGAGCAGATTATTGTGGCCAGCTTCGATGGCAGAGGAAGTGGGTACCAAGGGGATGAAATTATGCATGCAATAAACCGACGATTGGGAACATATGAAGTAGAAGATCAGATAACAGCAGCCAGGTGAGCTACAGTGAAATGGGCAATACCTGATCCTTCTTTTCAGTGCTTATTGTATAGGGATAAAAAAGGTGACAGTTTTGAGTGGTCATCTTGAAATTACTTGTAAAAGCATAACTAAATTCTACATTAATGTCATATTCTGAACTGTGTCCTTTGTGGGCCAACCATCATTTTGTGCTTAAAAAGAGAGAAGAGTTAATGCTGTAATGCAGATTTACCTTTTCTCTGGTGTGATAGAGGTGATGATAGCTGTCTCATTGGTAGAAAAGCATGCTACCAAGAAACTTGGAGCTTGAATTTTCGCTCCAAGCTTTTTGGCACTTTCTGTTCTAATGGAGTTAATTGTATAAACTACTCAGCCTTTACATTATAGCTCATGTTCATCACATAGTTCATGCTTGTAGGACCTCAGTAAACTAAATGCTGTCAGTATCGCAGTATCTCAGAATCACAAAGTGATCTTATGCTGTTTGCTTTCTGGGATTTAAAAATGTTAAGGGGTTTATATAGTATTTCAGAATTGTTGTGGTTCTTTGGTTCGGTTTGGTTTTTAACCTTCACTGGATTTACTGACATATCCCTTAGTGCTTCAATTTGAGTGGGTTTCTTTGTCTGGTTGGGGTTTGTTTCCTTGTGGGCTTTTTTGGTGGTGGGGTTTTTTTTGTTGGTTTGTGTGTGTGTGTGTGTTTTATTGCTTGTTGTATGCCTTTGTTTTTGTTTTCTGGTTTTTTTTAAAAAGGACAAAAATAAAGGTGAGGCAGGTAGTGAAGTCTAACCTAATACAATACAAATGTCAGTGAGTGTGGTTTGAGGACTTTTACGGGGCATCCATGTTTGTGCTTTTTCACATGCACAGATATTTTGCTGAATTTCTCAGACACACGTGCCTGAAGTATTGTATATTTTCATATGCAGTCACTGTGATGAAGAGGGAAATGCTTATTGTACAATAGAAAAAGACAGACGTGATGAAAAATAGGCACATCTGTGTAATGGCAGATACCTGCAATCCATTAAGCATTTAATTACTCTGTTTGCTTTTAGAAAATTTTCTGAAATGAGTTTCGTTGACAAGGACAGAATAGCTATTTGGGGTTGGGTAAGTAGTCAATTAAGTTTGTCTAGTTTATTATTTAATTGTAAAAAACTAATTGTTGTGCTGCCATGTGTGAGAGGTACTGCAGTACTTTAATGTGAGGCACCTCTGGGGTTGTGGCATAGTCCAGTAAGTGAACTGATGAAGTATGTCTTACAAGTGCCTGTATACATTGTCCCTTTGCAAGCATTTGAGAGCATTTGAAACAGAAATTAGGGAGGGATTAAAAACAATCTAAATAGATACTGCCAAATTCCTGTGTACAAGATGAACCAATACTTAAAAAAAAAAAAAAATCACAAAACAAGTATATGTTCACAAGTGTCTCTTTATATTGGTTGATGACTATTTTAGAAATGATGTAAAATTACATATGAACCAGCTGCACAGCACGGTTGTCATGTTTTTACTAGCAGACTGAAAATATCTAAATCTGATATATTGTTGTGCTTGGCTATATTTTATTTCAGCAGCACTTCCATCCAGGGGAGAGATTTCTCTGACTTAATGTGGCTTAAAGCCTGTCACAGTAGAGGGTGGTGTTTTATAGCATATACACATCCCCTTAGCTGGGAGGCTAAGAGCATGTGTAGTGTTAGTGATACCTATTTAATTCAAACTCTGAATATTTCTCTGTCCCAGGCTGCTGTTTCACTGCTTTTTCTGCTGTCACAGGGAGTATTTTTGCATGCTCTGTTTAAGCATCTGATGTTTAAGTATACGCAGGATTGCACGCAGGATTTTGGATTAAATTGCTAGCTGCAATTTGGTCACTGCTGGTGACAGGTACTAGTGACTAAATTACTTGATGGCAAGATGATGATCCACCAAACAAAGCTACTAAAGACACCATCTCTATGTTGTGTGAAATCAAGTGTAGTAGTATTAATTTCAGTGGGAGGGAGATTCTTGTTTCAAAAATGGAGGACCTGCTGCATTCCCATTTTGCTCCTTATGAGCCTCGGGTTGAATAGTGGAATAGCAGTCCTCTATGGAGCTAGGTTGGAGTTATGCATCCTGGATACCAAACCCATGGGCAAGCAGATTTTATGTCATACATTTACAGATAGTGTCTCGTTGTCAGCCTGTCACTATGTACGTTAATTTTGTTTGCTGTAGTTTTGATAGTAATATCTTTACTGTGGCCAGGTTAGGCAACGTATTTATAAATGGGTTTACTTTGCCAATCTCATTGGGAGGACCTAAGTATTGATGTTGGAGTAAACATTTAATGAGTTTGAACTAAAGATGTAGTTCCATTTGCCTGTAATCTGGTTTCAAGACAGGAATAAGATCAAAAAATTGCTCTTCTTTTTTGAATGCGAGTGGGTACATTCTCCTCAATAACCCCTTCAAACAATCGCGAGGGCAGTCATCTGTGTGGTTGATGACATTGTTTAAGTATCTTGCTGCCTGGATGCTCAAGTGTGTCGGATATTTTACTCATCTGTGTATCAGGCTAGACTGTGAGTGAATTTTCTGTGCATAGCATGGAGCATGTTGCTGCACGGTTCCACCCACGGACTCAGCAGAAGATCCTTCGCTCCCCAGTCACAGTCTTGCTCTTGACGCTTTGGAGGAGAGTTAGCAAGCGAGCTGCCGTAAGCCTGCTCTGAAGGAGTTGTAAATTTTCAGATGCCCTGTTGCAACTCCTCATCGGGCACACTGTGGGCCCGAGCTCTGCTTCCACCCACTCCCCCTGCACAGAGAGGGACACAGCGGTTCAGCAGTGTCTTGTTTCCTGTCTTTCGCTGCTGCCTACGGTGCTACCAAACACTGTCATCCCTAGCTGAGTCACAGTTCAGCAGCGCTCCTGCCCTTTTTACCCAGCAAGCTCTCATTCATCAGCACCACAGCTGCCATGCGCTGTTTGATGCCTGTTTCCCCAACTGAGCAGGCTGGGTGAGATCTGACCCAAATTCAGAATGGAATTCATTAATATGAAAAACGCTGAGCCTATAAATGTCTGATGAACCGTTTAGCAGATGGGCCCCATCCTTCTCTTTCCGACTAAAATAACAGCAATGTTTTCTTCTCAGTCTTATGGGGGATATGTGACCTCTATGGTGCTTGGCTCTGGAAGCGGCGTGTTCAAGTGTGGAATAGCGGTTGCCCCTGTGTCACGTTGGCAATATTATGGTATGTGATGGCTTCCTTTTTACAAGGATTCCCATATGTCTTGCAGTGCACATGCTGCAAAGTGTTGATTCATAGCACAAAACTTTGATATCTACTAGATGCCATGTAAATGCCACTTGGTCTGTTTTTGTGAACTCATGGGTACTGCATTTCAGAATTAAACCAATTCCCTAAATCTTATTTCCTATTTTTAAAAGTCAGATCTACAACTCCAGGTAATCTCTTCAACCTTTAATGAAGGCTATATTATTGTAATATTTGTAGTGTTACTGTAATGTGTCTGTGTTTGCTTTCCGAAGCTGCCACGTGTTATGAGACCAGTACTGTGTGTCAGAAATCCATTGCTATTAGACTTACCTTTGCAAAGTAAAAGAATAGGATTTAAGTTGCCTTCAATTTTATCTTTTTTACTTTAAGAATGTAAAATTTGGATTTTATAAATATAATTAATCTTATGTATACCTTGATGTGAGGAAAACCTGACCAAGTGGACAAGTCTGTATGTGCTTCAAGCTTACAGTATATAAGGTTGCAGGAGGCTATAAATACAATTACAGGAGCCCTTCTCCTAAATTAAAAAAAAAAAAAAAAATCACATACAGTTAAAAATATAGTAAGTGCTCATAAAATGTGATCATATTTTTACTTTTTTTCTTGTTTCAGTTTGTCCATAAACACTGAAGGAAAAGCTTTTCCTGGCAAACCAGGCAAATAAGGCATGATACATCATTCTGCAACTAGCACAGAGGCTGTATAATAGCATGTTACATGCTTTGGCTAATTCAACAATTCAAGTCATAATGCCAGATATTAGGTCCACTGAGGACGTAGGGATGTTTTCATAATGTTTTGAACATGAATATTTCAGTATGGCAGGAAATTACTTTTTTTTAATTCCTTTTTTTTTAATGAAAAACAGGATCTCTATAAAATTCTACTTCTAGTTGATCAGATAAATGAAGGGGTTATGGAGGCATGCATATTCAACATCAAAAAAACCTAAACCAGTGCAACGGCGCTGGTGAGAAGTCAAATAGACATTAAATTATGGAAACAATGCATTGATTTGTATGGATTAAAATAAAGCAGCAAATCTGCAAAAAAAGGTAATACAATATGCTGAAAAATCTGTGGGAAATCAGATATTGATTTTTTAGCATATATAGCATAAAACCAAGATGAGTCCTAACCTACTGCTACATTTTAATTGTATGGATTTTTCATTGTAAACATTTGGAAAAAATATCTAAGATTTATTTCAAATGCTAGTCATTTACTGCAAGATTTTCAGTAATTTTCTTAGGATTACTGAAAGAATAACAATAAGGTAACATTGACACAAAGTACATTATTAATATTCAGCATTCAGGTGTCCATGGCAACAAGATTAAATATTCTGAATAATGATGGTTACCTACACGCCTAATTGTGGAAAACCTGTTTTTATCTTTTTGGGTTTGTGTTTTCTTGTAGTTGCCAGCATGCATTCCTATTGTTTGTATCGGTGGGCAAGATTTCCTGGAGACAGATTGAAAATTAAGTAGCACATTCTGATTTTGATGTGTTTTGTTTTAATTACAGATTCAATATACACAGAGCGATACATGGGCCTTCCTATAGCAAGTGATAACCTGAAAAACTATAATGTAAGAAAGAATTCACTTTATTTCATGTTTTGAAATGTGTGGTTTCCTTTATAATGTACTCTGTTTTTCTTTATACAGTGTAGTTCGTTCCCCGTGGGAATAAGTTAGGGTTTTTTTCTTCTTTCCAGCTATAACTGTTGCACTGTGCTTTTAGAGGCTGTAGTCTAACGTGTTTAGATTTGCATGAGGCAGTTGCTCCTTGCTGTATGGTGTGGATTTTCTGTTGTTTGTTTGGTGTGTTGTTTTTTTGGATTGTTGGGGTTTTTTTACATTCAGTTCCATTTGGCTACTTCGCAGACTGCAAAACAAGCTGTAAAAACTGTTTTATTTTAATCACCAAGAAACAAATTTTGTTTTAAAGTTTAATATGCTCGTAGGCAAACTATGCTTTATCTTAAACAACATTTCCACCAAAACAAACGTACAGTAGTTCTTTCTGAAATGTAATTTTAAAAATGGGTGTTGTGTGAACTTTCTTGCTTTAGGAATCTGCAAGCTTTTTTCAGGGTAAACAAAATCTCCTAAATACTAGGGATCTTAGATAGGCAAGTCTGTCTGTACTGTGATCATAGCAAACAAATTGCAGACCAGCCAGCAGTGTCAGGTCTGGAATTTCGTCCCCATTTCCATGAACACGCGGTGTCCAAAGATTGTTCTAAAATGACTCCCATTTGCCCAGAAGTGAGGAAATTTCCAGGTGTTCTACTAGGAGAAAAATGTCTGTAATTGTTTGTCCTCGTTACGGTTTGACTTGCTCTCCTGTGTCCCAGCTGCTTTTTGTTCCCTCGAGGACTTTCTGAAGTCACAGTTAGTTGGACATAGTGCAGAGCAGCCCAAGCCTTCTGTAAGGTTGTGTTAGATTTTAGATCTAGGTGGAAATACGGTGGCTATTGGAAAGCTGTGAGGGGTCTGAGTGGTACTTTGTGCCCTGGTTATTTGGATGTTTCACAGACTTGTTTGGCCATTGTGATGCTGGAATCAAACATGGGTGTCAGAGGAAAAGAGACGGTGCATTCTCCTCATTTGGGTTGGTAAATAGGCTAGAAGACAGTTTAGCACTGATTGCGTCTTGATACGTTAAAAAAGTAAGAATGGCAGGAGGGGGGTGGTAGCAGTGTTGCACCGGTATACGTTTCACCATACTTTTAAACATACATGCACAGAAACGTCTGTTTTGTCAACTTGCTCTATCAGATGTTCTGGTCAAAATTGAGGTCAATGTTAGTGACTGCTGGAAGACTTGGTACCGCGTCTGCCTCTTCTAAGCAGTGAGTTGTTCAGGCCTGCTGGGGACTGACCAGCAGCCTGCAGCCGCCCGCCTGCCTTTTCCCAAATGTGTTCCTTTAAGGAAGTGGGAACAGTAGGAGGTCTGTGAGGTAGCAGCGTAAATAGAAGTTACTGTCGTCGTGCAGAACGAACGTTAACGCTCTGGGTGCACAAAGTCACTCACCAGCTTCACAGCACAGATGGCAACAGAGGACTGTTTAATCCTTTCAAGCCAGGAGTCGGATTTTCTTGGCATAGGATCCATTGCTGGCAATGGCCACGTTGAAACTGCCAGTACCAAAGAGCTAAAGGTTTCAAATGTGTTACTCGGAGGACTAATTGGGGAGAATGGTGGCTAGATGGAGGAGGGGTAATTGCACAGATCATCTTGTCACACTTCACTGCTGCTTCTATAGAGGGGAATATGCAACTTAAGTCCGCATTCGTTGTTAAAAGCCCCAAATAATGTATTGCTAGGAATTTACTTTTCCATATGAACCTGGAGGGGTGGGTTTGTCGCTTTCTGTGTAGCATCAATGGAAGAGCTGTGGGATTCTGTTGCTGCTGAAGACCCTTACTGACTTCAGCCCAGCATGTTCCTGGCTTGCAGCCCCTTTGTTCAATGTCCCAGTCCCAATAGCCAGCCTCCTGGCCCTTGTCACCGATGAGAGCTGTTTTCTGAACGGAGTGGTTTTTAGCAAGCAAATGCAAAACGTGTACCGAAAGCTTTCCTAGCTGAGGCTGTTAAAGCATTTTTGAACTGTTAACTTCATATTGTCAGGTTTGTGTGCTGCATCATATATTCTCTAGCCTACTGCATCCGCTGTAAAGTCAGCTTGCAAAGGGAAAGGTTGCATAAACTCTGTACCGTGTGCCCTGATTTAAAAGAAACGAGCCCATGTACACAACTGCTTAGAGAAGATGCGCACTGCTAGGTGCCTTCCTCATGCGCACAGTACTATTAATGACTTGATATGCAGCCTCAGGAAAAGTAGTTGTTAAGATGGTGCACCCTGCATTTGTATTACTGTGACATTAGGTTTCACATTTATTGAAGGAAGAGAATCTGAGATGTTAAATGCAGTTTGTCAAGAGCCAAGTCTGAGGGATGACTCTCAGTGGTGTAAGTAGGCTAATTAGGTGTGATCAGTGCCTTTTAAGGTAGTTGTGAACTATTATGTTCATGCATGGATGGAACTCCCAATGTAATTGTGATGGGATCCCAGGCTGAATGGCAGAGCAGCTGTCTGCCTGGGAAGAAATGTCCCCAGTGTAAAAGACTTGAAAGTAAATCAGGGCAGAGCTCTAGAGGTCAGATGCAGTAGCCATGTAAAGCATACCAAAGAGACTGTTCAACTTGCGAGAAGATTATTTTGCAGTTCACTCTGAATTTGATATGCTTTTGGCAAGTGTTTGAAACAGTCATAGATTTGGCAATCTTTTTCTAGCAGATTTGAAATGTTCAGTCCTTAAGAACTGCTGCATCATTAGGTTATGCAAAACAGGGTACAATTTTGTAAATATGCCATCTTGTACTGATTTGACATTTGTTCTATTATCTGAGAATATGCTAAAGGGGAGAGAGACCTTCAGTTTCAGCCAAACCTTAACTTGTTTGTGGAGTGCTGATAAAATGTTGACTGCTGTGTGATCTTTAGAAAAGTCAGTTACACTCAGCAGGGCTTAATTCTCAGTATTTGTACACGTTACCTTTTCAGAACCTTTGTCCTGGCAATTTAACTACAAAATGGAAGCAGTAAATGAAGTTGTATTTATTTGCTGTCCACTTGAAAGTTGCTCAGCTGATGTAGCTGTTGCTTTGTGCTGTAACTGTGCCTAACTTGAGATTGCTCCTTATCTCAGAACCTTCTTTTTTGGCAGAAGTACTGTGTCCTTAAAGCACATTTTAGGGAAGGGACGTTTCATGTTAAGTATGGCTACAGCAAGTGAGACATCACTTGCAAGTGATTAAAAAAACTGAGAAAATATCTCGTGTGTGTGTTCCTTCTTCTGAAGTATTTTGCAAATAGCTTTCTTTTATTTAATGCTTGTTGATAGTGACATCCTTTTCTAAAACTGCTTTTGCAAAGCTGAGTTCTCAGACATGTAGCTCATCAGGCTTCCACTTGCAGAAGGTTTGCTGTACCTTAAACCAGCACTGATTTGCTGGGAGAAACCTTATAAAGGTGATCTGTCACGTTTCCCTCTGTACATGTGGATAGTGCTTATTTGGGGTATGTTTGTTCTTGCTTGTTTTGGGGTGTTTTGGTGGTTTGTTTGTTGTTTGGTTGGGGTTTTTTTCATGTCACTGTGCCATTACTTTCTGAATTGTTCTATTGGTGGGCTGCTGTACTCCTCAGTGTGCTCCTCAATCAAAGTCCTCTTGAATCAAAGTCCTCTCTCCAGATTTTGGCACCCTCCTAACTTTTCTGTTCTTACTCCATGATACCAAGTCATTTCACTGGACAGTGTCATGCTTCTAGTGTGAAAGGATTTCTAAACATTAGATGGGATTTTTGGTGCTCTGCAGTTTTTCACTATCAAAAGAGGGTAATTGCAGTGTTACAGACTGGAGGGGATGTTTTTTCTCTCTGGTGAGCTTGTTTTATAAATTTGATTGAATAACTACAAAGAACTGGTCTCACTTATGAGACAGTTGTGGTACACTGTTCTTCCATGACAAACAGAATTCAATAGTTATGCTTGCTTTAAAGATTCATGAAAGTACAAGAGACATAAGGAAATTAGAACACCTCTGTGTCTTGGTAATATAATGTACTTCCTTCTGGGGAGCAGTGAACCCTTATAAAGTTGCTAATAGAAGGAAACTTAATTCAACATACTATTTTCCCATTACACTCATTATCTTACCAAACCTAAAACATCTTTGTTGTCCCTTTTCTTCCCACTCTCATGGAAAAGGGCTATCCTATTCCCTTTTCTTGACAAATTAAAGACTTTACCTGCAACCCTTACTTTCCTCATTCTTTAATACCTAGCCACAGTAGCAAGCCGGGTGGTTAGTATGGCCCAAGGATTATGTGTTACTGTGGTTTTACATTTCTTGGTTATTACTATTTTCAGCACTGTATTGTGGTTCAGTTTCCAAAATGTACCTTAACTTCTATTTATAGATGTGGTCTAGTGGGGTGGTTTTTTTTCCTTCAGGCATTTCTCTGCCATCTTGGGGGGAGAGCATTTTTTTAAACTTCTTGTCAGCCAATTTTACTTGAGACTGATGAAATAGTAGCTCTGTTGACTTACCTACAGGTAAACTAGTGTACATTTTTGTGGGGAAGACAACACATGTAATTGCTGAAGTATCTACTCCTCAATATCATAGGTTGCACTGTTGCCATGGCAACGTTTTTTTAACTTGTCTGCAGTCACACAGGAAACCTGTGGCAAGTGGTGTGCTGCAGGCTAACAACATGTTAGCAATGCATTAAATGTGTAGCTCACTCACAAAAGTCTTCCCCTCTGGAACTGCCTGTTATTTTGCAGACATAACCCTTGGTTATAATTGCAGACCTATGCAGAATGGCTTGAGCGCAAGCAGAGTGCTGTCAGATATGTGAACATACTACTTGGGGGGGGGGGGGGTTGTTTTTCTCTGAAGACCCCAGACTGTGTCAAAAGGAATCAGAGTCAGTTGGTGGCAAATTATCTTCTAATAAATAGCACCATTTTTGGGTTTGTTTTTTTTTTTTTCTTTAATTTTAGAGTTCAACAGTAATGGCCAGAGCTGAAAAATTCAAGGAAGTTGAATATCTCCTTATTCATGGAACAGCAGATGGTGAGTTGCAGTTAATTAGACATTTTAGTATTACAGGCAGGTTCACAATTCTACTACTGACAAAACAAAAGCATGAAGGGGCAAGGCTGTTAAATTTACATCAATAAAATAATACTGCTTTCAGTAACTAATTTGTGTTTCAGTCATCAGTGCTGTGTTCGTAGCTTTGCTTTTCACCCAGAGTAGTTCAGAAGCAATTTTTTGTTTACCTTTTTCCTCTTTTTCTTCCACTTTTCAGATAATGTTCACTTTCAGCAAGCAGCGCAGATTTCCAAAGCTCTTGTTGATGCTGAAGTGGATTTTCAGGCAATGGTATGGTTCTGGTTTGTTTATCATCATACAAATAGGTTTGTACTAGAAGAATGATAGCAAAAGCTCCCTGTTGTTAGGTATGAATGAACTGATTGCCATCTAAACGAAAGTTCACATACTTCAATTTCATGTTCAGTAGTTGAGATTTTAATGTAATCTACCCATTTTCTTCTATACAAGAAAAAATGTAAAGCAGCTCCTTTTTGTATTTGACTCTGTTTACCTCGTCTTTCATTTTGTTACTACGTGTTCTCAGCCAAACAGGCAAGCCAGTCCAAATCTTTGCCTATACCCAGAGTCAAATGAATAGGGAATCTTACAGATAGGCTATAAGGAGAAGTATAACTCCAGCTGAGTCCAAGATAACCTTGCCATCATGTTTGATGTTTCTCTTTTGAACCTGCAAGACAAGTAGTTGTTTGTCCCTTTTTAAGCTGTACATGGAAGCTTTCACACTAGGGTGCAAGCTCTTCCAGTCCCACCTTCTCCCAGCCCTTGTGGAGCAGTGCTGAAAAGGATGAACTACAGAAGGAAGCCAAATGCTTTAGTGTGTGCTTGCCCTACAGCCAAACTTGCAAGAGTTTACAGGGTACAGAGATCAGGCATCACTCTAAACTGAGAAGTTGCATCTACCCTCCATGTTGGCAAGCCATAGAGTCATTTTGACTTTCAGCATGAATAGTTGGTGTATCACACACACAAAGTGGGGACAGAAGTATCATAGAAGCTTCCTACCACCATTCTGTCTTTGCCTCCATGCTGAATTAGCCTCATGCTGGGACAATTGTTAAATGGCTGCACGTCTTCATGTCTATCATGTTTGATTTATATTACTGAGATGTAGCTAGAACTAATATTCTCTCTATTTTTCTTTCCCACAGTGGTATACTGACAAAGACCATGCCATCAGCGGTCAAGCACATAAGCATATTTATACTCACATGAGCCATTTCATAAAGCAGTGTTTCTCACTGCCCTAGCACCAGCATTGTGGTTGTTAGTGATGGTACTTCTCCAGAAAACTCTCTAGCTAATGTACACTGAGGCAATAAAAACATTTATGAATCAAGATGAGATAAGGGTCAGCTCTTGGGATACATGTGTACACAATGAAATGCTAATCTTTATAATGATTTCTGTTGCCAAGCAACTATTGCATTTTTATTTGATTGTTTTTAATCAGGTCTTAACATCACCAGGATGCAAGTATGTTGCAGACTTCTAGAAAGCATGGTACTTGCTTGAATCAGTACCTTTTGATATTTCAGTCTAAAACAGAAACAGACCAATTTCTGTATTAGGATAATGACTGATGAAAATGTCACAGAGGAACCAATGTGAGATCAGTTGAGGAATAATAATGTTTCAAACAAAATGCAGGATTAATCCTGTGATCATTTCTGTAACAGTACTGATAAAACTTTTTAACAAATTTTGCAGAAATTAACTAATGCTTGATCATTATTATTTTAGCAACGGTATGAGGAATATGGCAATGTTAGTATTTTCTATGCAGAATGAAACACTTTGTTTACTACAGTTCCTTGAGTTTTTTTCTATTTCTTTGCAATCTCTTGGATTACAATTGTGGAAGTCTCGCAAAGAAAATACAGGACCAGCTTTCACCAGAGATTTTTGAATGATACCTATTCAAACCAATAGCACTGAATTGGTTTCCTATCATAGTACTGTGATTTTTGCTTACTTTGTAGTCAAAAAGGCTGCTATGGTGGGATTCTGTGCTAGTAAAACCTTATCTGGGAACTCTAGCAGCCCACCATTAGTTTCTCTAGGGGACAGAAAAATCTTTGTTTCAGAAGTTTCGTATTTAAAGATGAATAGGAGCTATTCCTTGCACTCAAAACATGACAATGCAAGCTAGCAGTAACTTAAAGCAAGGGCTGGACTGCAACTCTCATATTAATATGCAATTCAGCAAACCTGCTTTTCCTACCAGTAAGCTTCTGCTTTATCTTCAACGCTCCAGGTAGGCTTCTCCATTTAAAGATAAGATTAGTTTTCATAATTTGACATAGATAGAAAAGATGCAACCCATGTGTACAACAAACTGTGCTGCTTTAAAATAATAAAAGACATTACATAAGTTATGAAAAAAGGTGTAGTCTATTTCTGAAAATGTTGCTCAAGAAATGAACTCCTAGAATTTTACAAAAATCCCATTAATTTGGAAAGGGACTTACAGTGAAGGTTCTGCTTTTGTTTAATGTAATGTTTTGTTTCATGATCATCTGACAGCTTCTTGATATTAGATGCCAGCAGGTGATTATGTGTGTTGTGGGTTATTAGTGACATTAGGTGTGAATGTAAAAGTACTTGACAGACAGATAAAGCAGGGGGGAGATGGGGGAGAATGTCAAGACAGTTTATGCAGCTTGTCCTTAAATGAGAAAGAGAAGGGTGCCTGAGGTGGAAAATAAGGTTTTGGTTTCAGAAACAGACAGAAAACTCCTTTACTCCCAAAATAAGTTTCTGGGGAAAGAAACCAGAGATGAGTATTACAAATACAATCTTGGCCTAAATGTATTAGTGGTTCTGATGTAAACTGGTAGCACTGTTAAAAGTTCTGCAGGATACAGGCTATCCAACAGATAGAGTATCCACATCTCTGATTCTTTTGACTCGAGTGAAAGTTACATAAATCGGTGTAAAGGTGCAATGCAGGTAGGTTATAAAAAGATGTTCATTATGAACTTCTGCACGGCTTGTGTGTGCAAGGGATTGATAGTTGTGGGTTGGTTTTTTTAAATGTATAACTCGCTATATATATAGACCGAGGGGAAAAAAAAATCTGTAATCCAAAAACTATGTTACCTAGGCTCTCAGACTTACTAAAAGAACTGCAAGTATTCTCTTAGTGTACTCAGAGAAGCATTAAAAAATAAAACTGAAAAAAAAAAAAACCTCTAAAAATTATACAGTCTGGATAAGTCTTTCGTTAAGTGAAGATGCAGTTCTTTGTATTTGACCTACTTTTACTGATGCTAGCAACTCACCAGGAAACTGTTCTGTACTCTCAACACATAGTTCTGTCTTATCTGTGAGGCATAATAAAGTACAATACTAATTATCTATATTTCATTGTTTGGAAAGCAATGTCTAGGATATGCTGCTAATAGACCATGATGCAACTGTTAAAACAAATGTTTTATTGCTATAGTAATATTTAGTGCCTAATTTTCTCTCTAGTTGATCTCCCTCAGCTCCAAAATTAAGGTAGACAATAGACCTGCCACAGGGAACCGAGAACTTACTTGAAATGCATGAGCACAGGTAAATACCTAAAACTGAGACCAGAGAAGAAAGCCAGCTCATTTCATTAATGTACAAAACCAGCAGCAGGAACCAGTGGTGCCTGAAGTAGTGCCACGCGCCAGAGATGGTTAGGTA
Organism: Todiramphus chloris collaris; assembly: GCA_025345505.1. Taxonomy (NCBI): domain Eukaryota; kingdom Metazoa; phylum Chordata; class Aves; order Coraciiformes; family Alcedinidae; genus Todiramphus; species Todiramphus chloris. Next base: position 24,367,452 of record JANVCC010000022.1, read on the forward strand.
CCTACCAATTACCCTTTTCCTCTTTGTAATTTTTCCTTGTGAAATAGGTACTTAAGTTTATTGTACAATATGCTTTGTGTAAAATCCCGCCTGAAGTGTGATTGTTACTGTTCTTAGCCTGGAAAGGCTTTCAGGTTTTGATTTAAAGATTTGTGAAGAAGCTCAAAGTTCTATAGTAAGACAGTGTCAATACTTTTTAATTATTGGGTTTTTGCAGTAGTACTAGGCTTTAAGGCCTAAAAGCTTTTCAGAGGCAGAAATGTAGGGTTTTGAGAATAGCAGCAGCTCTCACCATAGGCAGTAGGCTAAGCAGCTGTTCAATTATTAAGACACTTTAAATACTGTGGCATTGAGGAATTTTACATTTTATTTGTAAAAAGACCCAACTACTGCTGTCTGTTCCACAGCATCTCTCTCAGAAGCAAGGGGAACCAACTCCTGGCCAGTAAATCAGAATTTAATTCGTACCATCTTCCTGGAACAGGTCAGTTATGTGCCATCCCTGATTGCACTTACTGTTAGGAGTCAGACCAAGTGCACTGCCATCAGCTACACACAGCGAGCCAAGACTGATAACATCGCATGTTTCAGTGAGACTCCACTTGGAAATGGAGCAGGACTGGGCTCTACATTTCATTAATTTGTGAAGGATATTCAAGTGTTAGGTAGACATTTAAAATACTGTACCATATTGAATATTTGTTCTGGGCTTTGCAGTGTAAAAATAAAATTGAAAATTAGTTAGGATAAATATTTATTTTCACATAACATTTCTTAATTGTGAAAAACACAATAGTCTATTCACATGTACACATAAACTTTTGTAATAAATTACATCCAAGAAATTGAGTAATTCTGACCATGAATATGAAATTAGAAGTAAATATAGCACTACATTTGCTTTATATTGTGTGTGATTTCAGAATGTTAAGATTAACATTGGAATAGCATTTAAATTCTCACAAGAACAGAGTGACTGTTTTAAAATACAACCACTCTGAAATACTGAACAGAAATACAGGAAGCCATTGAATACACTGATTTCTTAATATTCTAAGAGTTGGTCAAGTGAAACTAATACAGTTTGATTGTTTACATTATCTGTAACAAAGTCAGCAACATATTAAAACACCACCAGGCTGCTTTCGGGACAAACCAGTATTGAACTTCTATACTAACCTTAGAACAATTGGAATCTTACAATTTATCATCAAGTACACAAAACAAAGCATTTAACCTTAATGCATCAGCATTTGTATTCCTAAATTTACAAATACAGACATTGAATTGAATTAAATGTAAATCCTTCTTTGTGTCCATCAGATTTTTTTGTTTGTTTGTTTTTTTCCCCCTCCATAAAAATGGCCTTTAATGGGCTTTAATAATGCTAAGTCAAATTTAGAACAGGGACCCTATTAGTTTTGCAGGAAAATGCAATTATTATTTATGGCTAAAGTAGTAAAACATACACACTCACGCATATAAACAGCGGAAGGAATACTTTAAATGTGCCAGATGTGAAAAGTTGTTCACAATGAGGTCTACGGAAAGATGATAACATTTTGGAAAGCTGGGGAATATTAGAGCTCTGTAGATGTGCTGTTATGAAGATTACAACACTAATTCTTAGCTGTAGGATTCAAAATAATAGTGCACTAATGACAGCTTTCATTTAATCGTTTAAAAATTTATCTTAAAAAAATTTAAAAACCAGTGAATTCCGAGTAACACAAACTTTTGCTCCCCATCTCTATTAATTCAATACCTAATCTCACACCTTGTTTTACACAAAAGAACAGCTTGGAGGATCAGGAAGTAACAAAATACATTACGAAAAATATCTTTGCAATGGCTTTAAAGCCACATTTTACTTTATGTTTTTATCTTTTAATCAAGATTTACTTGAAGGAATAGTGAAGAGCTGTAACAAAACCAACAGCAGGATATCCATTTAGGTATTATACCAATCTCTGAAATTAAAAGGCTTACAGGTGTTTGTAAAGAGAGGACACTATAAATAAATGTGCCTTTTATATGGCCATATTTTAGGCAGTAAAGAGGAAAATCATGGGACAGGTGATATAACTGCATTTGGGGTATAGTTTGTAGCTACAAAATTTTCCATATTATAAAATAATGGATTTATTAAAGACATAATACAGGGCTTTTCTGGCCTACCACCGCAACATTCATATGATACAAGCTAAGATACTGTAAGTGTAGATTGCATTTTGAAGAAATACTGTACCCATGTTTCACATCAAAGGATGTGGTGGTAGTTTTCAACTAAGGTGAGAGAATGTTTTAATATATATGTTAAATATATATTTTCTATATATATGACTATGTTCCAGTTACATACAAATTTGAATATTAAATACACCGTATTAAATCAAGGAAAACTTCACAAATACAGAATCTGACCCTGCAATCCTCATTGCAAGAGTAATCCATGACTTCAAAAGGGCAGTGTGAGGAGGAAAGTATTATCCTTGTTAGTTCGTTCACAGGGTTAGATCACTAGTTACTTTAAAAACTTCTTTAATGTTTGCTTTTCAGTTTGGGTCTCCTGAAATAATTTACTTGAGTTACATGATTTTAAAAAAAAAAAAACCTCTAAGAACAGGAACAAGTGTTTTCAAGTTCATCTTGAATGAAGATTATTAAGTATTCTCAGACAGAAAAAGTAGCAAAATACAGTACAAACCTATTAACAGGAAAAGTTGAATTCAAAAGAAACTTCGCTTGTTAAATTTATGATACGAATACTGATAAATAGCCAATATCAGCAAAGAACATGAGTATTTTTTGCATTGGCTACTGCAGATTTTTACACAGATAGTAGACAATGTAGACATGTAGACAAGGTGAAATGAGACAAATATTGCACTACATTACCTGTGCTAGTTTGAGATGAAAGACAAAAGTTACAAGATCAAATAATTTATATTTAGTGGTTGTGGCACTCTTTTCATTCATTTGTAAAAAAAACAAAACAAAACAAAAAAAAAAAACCAAAAAACTGAAGAACAAGTCATAGACAAGTCTCCCGGTCAAAACCTTTCCCTGAGTCAGCTTTCTTCTCTTTTCTGATTTCAGCACTAGGAAAAGAAGGTGAAAAAAAAAAAAAAAAAAAGAGTTACAGCAGCACTACCATATATATTAATGGTCTACCTGAAAACCAACATTGCACTGTCTTTTCATTGATTTTTCATGCTGCATAGCACAAACTGGGAAGAAAGTGAAAGTTTCTGTGCTGAATGGTGCAGAAGACATCAGCCAGAATTTTAGTGATGAGGTAGGTAGAGAAGATGTACAGACAGACAAGTCAGCAAGCATGCAAGCAAAGACAGCTACCTCTTTCTCCATTTTTTTTCAGTTTTCTTTTTTTGGGGGGTCAAATACAGCTGTTAATTGATTAAATAATGATAATGGCACAGTTTTTAGACAATACTGTCATTTTCTTAAATGACACAAATGAGGTCACAAGAAGTATTTCTCTTGGCTTTAAAATGTATTCTGTTGCTCAATATACATTTTGAAGGAACGTTTCTGAACTAAAGCAGTGCAAGCCAATTTCCAACTGTAATATTTGATTTTCAGTCTGAACTGGGGAGAGCAGGAAAAGGGTTGGGGAGTGATAATATTCCCTATTTGGAACTCAATACATACTTCCTTATGTATACATTATAAGGAAATCACTTTTTTCGTTTTTCTTTTTTTTTTTTTAAAGCCTTAAAGGTCATACAAAAGCCATATCACTAAGAACTCTGAAGCAGAGTTCAAATTTGGATTCAGCTTTTTCCAGTTAAAACACTATTGATTTCCCTACAGAAAGCAAAACATGTGCAAAGCAGATGGGGTTTTTTGTTTTTTTTTTTTTTGGTGAAAAGGGTCCTAATTTACATCAGTGCAAATAAATAAAAAGTCATGTTCTTGCAATGAGTTTCAACCACACTACAAAAATGCAGAGAGGCTTCCACAATACAGGCAAATCAAGCCTTCAACAGAGTGGCAGGGTATCTAAAAAAAAATGGTTCTGAAAACAAACCTGTACCAAGCACATAACCTACCAGGTTTCATGGGAATAATTCCTTAACTAGAATGAATGAGAAATAGGCTGAGTTACACAAGGCTTAAAGAAAGCAAGATCAATTCTCAAATTCTTAAGGTGATTCATGCACAGTTTTACAATCATCTGGCATTTTTCTTCACATAAAAATTGTTTTAAGGATACAATTCAGTTCAGCCAAAGCTTACTTCTATGCCTATGGCAGCTTCCAGAGGTGTTAATGGAAATAGCTAAAGAATACCAACTTCTGCCACTTCAACTGCCAAATCTGTCACCTTCTGTAGAACAGTGATAGAATTGGGTATGTTACACTTTCTGCACACAAAGGGTATGCAAACAAATTCCTGGGGGGTGAATTTCAAGTGCAGCAGTACAGCAGGCAGAGAGTTACCTGTGCTTAGTAAAACCAAACACTGAGGATGTGTTGTGTGCCTTACAGTCTATAATATTTCCACGTTTTAGGTGCCTCTGTGATACCGGGAAAGTCTTCCTTCTATTTACGATTGACATCTCTGAGCATCTCCTGCAGATGTGGGCTTTAATGCCTTGAGAAATTTGGAAAAAAAAAATAAAAATGGACAAGTCCAGTCTTTTACCAGTAAAACACGTAACTGGTGGATATGTAAGGGACTTGAAGCCCCCTTCCTCCCTACCAAGGGAGGACTCTACCAAATCTGAGCAGGAAGGTTTGGGCTGTAGGATTTGCGTAGAGAAGGGAACTCATATACCCTCTACAACGTGACAGATGCCTTTTTCAGCAATACTGCAAAAGACCAGCTAGGACTGCCTTCTGTATTCTGTACATGGTCAGATCTTCTGAATGTTTTGAAATTGCTATCTGAAGGGCTATTCTAAGTAAAGACAGAGAAATATTCAGTTACATTTACCAGAGGGGGCTATGTTTCAGATAGGTGCCCTGGTGTTCAATTCTACCACAACAGGCTCAATAGTAGACCTTTAGGTCCCTAGGAATTTTAATAATGAAAAATGAAGGTTTTTAAAATTGACAGGTTCAGGTGCCTCTATGGTTAGGCAACAGCTCACTAAAGTAAATCACATTTAAGACTTAAATTTAGAAACTTAAATACTTTTACAAGTCTGGGATGCAAGAGCTATCACATACTATACTACTTCACAGAGCCAGGGGCAGGGCAGAGCATGTGACAGATATTATCCATGCACCAGGCTAAGAAGTCATTTGTATAAACACCTCCTGCCTAAAATTTATCTTTGGAGATGATCTTCATTTATTATTGGGCAGTCTTTCACTATTTAATTAGTGTGAAGGACTTCCAGATGTTATGTATTCCAGCAAGCACCCTACATTAATTGATCAGTGCCTTATGTAAAAGACATTACAGGGAATTATAATACAGTATCATAATTTAATTATGCCCACTTAATAATATTTGGGGATGCTAGTATAAAAAGTAGGCCTGAGAACAAGAAAAGGAGTACTAAATACTTCAGTAGTTGAACTTCATAAGGCATCAGTAAAATTTATTTCAAAACAACCTGATTTTTTTCTCCTATGGTAAGATACCCTCACTGAAGGGAACTGTGTTATGTAATACTGGTGCATGTTGATCAGTTGCAAAAATTACCCTTACAACTGCTACCACTCCAATCTTTCTTTTTTCCCAGTACTTGCCTAGGATTTAATTACATCTTCATGTAATGATACATGCATTTATGAATATGTTTCCTTAGCTTTGTCTCTAATAGGATTTAATATTGATGTTGTCTATGGTTTCGCTTATCAGAAAGCAAGCCTTCTAGGTTTAAGTACTTTGAGTCTACTTCTCTCTGGAAATCTGAAAAGAGCACATGAACAAGCAGGATTTCAGATTCTTTAAGATATTACAACAAGACACTCATACCTAAAACCATAAAACCTGTGATCCCTTAGTTTCTTTTCACCTGAATCTTTGTTTTCATGAGTGAAGATACACAAACAGATTGAAAATTAACTCATTAGAAAATTACTTTCTATTTTACTGTGGTGGAAAGGCCAAATCATCTTTTACCAATCTTGTCTGAGCCACAGCCTGCGTGGACGCTCTTTGCTCAAAGGATCCTTGCAAATTTCAGGTAGAAACACTACATGTTTACATAATCTATCATACCATCAGAGAAAGAAACATTCAGCAGAAAAATTACAACTACTGCATACCCAGTAGCTGTGAATGTGCCACATCAGTTTCTTCTTTCTCTCCAGGCTTTCACAGCCTGGACAGCAGAGGCACGTAAGGTAAGAAAACTCTACTGTACATCCTTCTGCCATGGAGCACACTGATGTCACTCTGACAGGATCTTTTTCAGACCATGTGTAGGGTGGAAGGCAAATCAGAACTACACTGACTGATGGTGAAATAGCATTAAAATGATGACATTACTGGGTTGCTCCACAAGTGCCTGGAATGAAGATTCTCTGGTCGTTAACTGTTCATCTTGTTTATGCTGCTTAGGGAAAGGAACAACACTGAAAGGCAGCTTGCCATTTTGGGGTGACAAAATTAAAACATGTGTTTCACTACAAAATTTCTTCTCTTACTGCACCTTTTCACCATAAAGCAACGACTAGCTGTTTCAAACATGGAGCTTGTTTTGAAAACTACATTTAGAAATGAGCAGAATGTAATTTTATATTTTTAAAAAGTCAAAGAATTAATGATAAAGAATTCTAGGAATAAATTAAATGTAACAATATGCTACATCTACAGTTTCTATTTTTAATACACAATAAATTTCAAATTCTAGTATTAAGGACTTTCACAAAGATATTTTACATTCCTATCCAAAATTTCTTTTCATTCTGTCTCCCCAAAAACTACATGAAGTCAAGTCATTTGGGTTCTTAGGTAGCACCATTTTGAATTGGAGGATACAATCAAGGAAAATGTTCGGGGACAGGGTCTTACCTTTGGGGAATCAGCTTGTAGAGTGATTAGAAAGGGGAGCTTATGACAAAAATGTGATACGAAACAAGTAGAAAGCAGTTAAATTTAAAACTCACGGAAGCAGAGGAAAATTTCTCTTACAATCACACTGTGCCTGTACTTATTATTTTCTTATTCCCGTAATAACTCTGCAGCACAGATAAAATATTGTTGCTTCATTTTACATTTTTTTGGACTACAATTTTAAGTATTTAACTGTTTTGAGTACAAGTGAAGTAGGCAGAGAAATGAAAAGAAGTGATGCAATCTTAAAATCATTTTCACTCCAAACATTAGTAGATTGCATTCAGAGTACTGGGCTCTTCATATAGGTATTTCCAGGGCAGTGAGGACCGCTTCTTTTTCAAGAGGAAAGAACAAATGCAAGCAGAACAAACACAACCACTGTTGTGCAATATCCAGGTGTAGGTTGGTGGTTCATTACACAAGCATCAGGCATGCTCAACTTCATTTTCCACTGTAGCGTAACTAAGTGGCATGCAAATCTTTGTCTGTTTGTTTTAATAAACAGTGAATTTGTGTTTTGTGCTCAGAATATTATGACTGGACATAAAGAAAAGGAAACCTCAAGAACTAAAACTGCAAGATGCTAGAAATTTTTCTAAGCCCTAGCAAAATATTCTAATACTGGTTTGACACCAATATATAAAGTATAATGCAGTAAGAAAAAAATTAAAACCTTTTAGAAGGAAAGCTTGACTCTTTATCTTTTGCATTCTCTGATGATATCAACAATGTCTTCCACACGGCAGTTTTTGCCATTTCGTCAGAAATGTTTATCACAGATGGGTCATCTCTAGGCAAGAAAAAAAGTAAGGACACAATAAAACAATGAGCAATCAGTTTTTGTTACTTATTAACTCTACAAAAGTCTTTGAAAACTGATAGTGATGTCAATAAATAACTCCAATATAAGTTAAGAAACTACATTAAAATTCAAAAATCCTGAACAATGGCTCTGGAAACATCTTGGAGCTTTTTTAGCGTTTTTGTCTTCCAACAGCAATTAATCACAGTAACATCAATAAAATACACTGTGTCACTTCCAAGTAATAAAGAAAAATGAGGAACTGTGAAATTAAATATTACCCAGGATCTCACAGCATGCCAGTGGCATAGCTGGGTTAAGCAAGAATCCTTAGAGCTCCTAACAGTTCTCAAAGTACTTGTGCTCCGAAACTCCACCTACTTTTAAACCAATTTTAAAAGCAATCACAAACCTTTAAAAAGCCAAAGATTTAAGAAATCTAATAAAAACATCCCAATTAAACAAGCTAATCAGTAGCTTTAAGCAGCACTTTGTAGCCATTATGCCCTTAACTTAACCTGGACTGCTACAAATATACACTTACTTAAGAATAATAAAAGTCTTAAATGTTTTAAAGGTCTGCCTGTACATTATTCCTGCCTTCTTGGTTTACATATGGCTGGATATTCAGTAAGCCCTCAATATACCTGTTTTCACAGTTTTTTGGGGAACCACTTTATCAACCAATGTCCTGACTCTTCCTTTCAGCTGTAAGACTGTGACCCTTACAGTACAGAAAGGCAGATATTACCCAGGCAACTCTACCTAAGTAAACACATTATAGATCAAGATAGATTGCACCTCAAGGTCAGCTAAGTATTGCTAATATAAAATACAGCAAAAAGGTATGGACAAAAGAAGAAAAAACCCCAGACCATTATAAGTATGATGAATCAAAAGTAAGAAACAGGCTGGGATTTTTCAAACACAAACATTTTTTTTCCTTAGGAGACTTCAGGGTAGCTTTGTGTTAAAATATAAGAGAGGTGGTCACTCTGAGATAATGTTCTGTGAACTCACAGTAGTACAGAGATTACTGTCAACAGATATTTCAAATCTTAGTACTATTAAAAACTCCTTTCTGAAAACTGTAAATGAGAGAGTTAAGCATTTAAGGGCTGGCCACATGTATTACTATCTATGATACAGGTTTTCATGCTTTTAAGTTGTGATAGCCCTGCATCATCTACCCTGGACAGCTCTTGATGCACTTATTATCTCACATACATAGTATTTTAATGAGAATGTTTTAAAATTTAATATTCTAAGAACCTAGGTTTTCTGGGGTGTGTTCGGAACTTTTGTGGCTGGCTGCTAGGATCAGGGTGAAGGGTTAGACCTGCTCTACATCTCCCTTTCACACTGCATGTCAGAATCCAGGGTTCATTATGAATGGCCGGGTCCTACAGTCCTGCCCAAGGGAAATCTTCAATTAGTGTGTCCTTTTCCTAGGGGCTGTGAGTTCACATGGAGAGACTAGAAAAGGGCTGAGCTTGTTAAATGTTACAGCACATGGTTCAGTTCATCTGTCTGCCTTACTACCAGATAAACATCCTCCATTCAGTAAGCATTATAAATAAATACTGTAGCATTTTTATTTTATTTAATTGCAACTCACCTAAAAGAGGAAAGGTATATTTTACCTGTAATGTCCTTCTAGGGGTAACTGAACAGTCCCTTCCTCTTCCATTGCTAACATACTTTGCTCTTCCTAGAAGTAAGGAATTTAAACATGAGACAAGATAATGATGTTGTGAAAGGTGAAATTTATGTACTTTAATGTCTTTCTCCTTTTCTCTAAGTGTTTATTTGAACTTCTTAAAGTAAGATGCTTTTCAATTCTTTTAATTTCAATTAATTGACATTTTAAACCCTCTATTTTAAAAGATGTGTCTTCACAATGTTATTTTTCAATGCCAAGTTCAGGAGACACTTTTGTAACAAAGAAAGAGAAAAATTAGTAACACTGAGTAAGCAACTGTACGATGACTTTTAAAAATTACGCATAACAGGATACATATGTTGCGATGTTAACATGCAAATATTAGGGATGTCAATTGTAAGTTTGCACACAGAGTTTTAATACTGATACAGTTTTATTACAGTTAAAGGTACAGAAACAAGACACCAAAATTAATTTTCATTTGAACAAGGAAAAGAACTTGTATGAGCAACAGGAAGTGAAATAGAAGACCTATCTACCAAAAACACTTTTAGGAAATTATTATAAATTTAAAAAATCTGTCATAGGGAAAAACCAGACAATATCCTTCAACCACCACGTCCTGTCTGCGAGAGCAAAGGAAAACAAGTCTCTGTCTTTGAAACATCAACATAAGGCTCCAGAGGAGAATTATCAAAGCTCACATCCCTTGTTAGGTCAGGAAAGCCACAGCCAGAAGGTTAACTTGCCTTCATATAAACGTGTCCATCGAGTCCTGCCCTAAACTGTTGCACACTGTGTATGTATGAGCATAACAGACACCCGGGGACCTCCACATCTTCCTTTTCTTTATTAAATGACTTTGTGTCAGGGTTTAACCCCAACTAAGCTCCACACAGCTGCTCACTCACTCCATGTACCCCCCCAGTGCAATGGGGAGAAGAATCGGGAAAAGAAAGTAAAACCCGTGGTTGAGATAAGAACATTTTAAAAGCGGAAATAAAATCATATATAATAATAATGAAAAGGAAAATAACAAAAAAACAAATAAAACCCAAGAAATTCAAGTGATGGACAATGCAAATTGCTCACCACGTGCTGACTGATGACCAGCCAGTCCCCAAGCAGTGATCCACCCCTCCCAGCAAACTCCCCCCACTCTATACACTGAGCATGACAGTCCTATGGTATGGAATGTATGGAATGCCCTTTGTCTTGGTTGGGTCAGCTGTCCTGGCTGCGCTGCCTCCCACCTTCTTGTGCACCTCCTCATTGGCAGAGCATGGGAAACTGGAAAGTCCTTGGCTTAGGATAAGCACTACTCTTAGCAACAGCTAAAACATCAGTGTGTTATTGACATTATCCTTATCCTAAATCCAAAACACAGCCCTGTACCAGCTATTAGGGAGAAAATTAACTCTATCCCAAGACAAACCCAGGACACTTTGTAGCAGTTTACCCTGGTGCCTATTAGAAAGTGTGAGATGGCTCTCCCAGAAAGATCCACCATTTTCTGGCAGATCAGCCAGAACCACACAAGCATCACACACACTGGCAAGATGTTATTAGCTGGAAAAGCCAATACCATTTTCCGAAACAGTAGACTTTAAGTCCTCCCTGCACATAAATTTGTTTCTTCAGTGTTTTACTATTACAACTGTTTTAAAAGTCACAACATCTTTTTCTCCAAATAGGAGAAGTCATTTTGTTCACTCCCATCTTAGAAAGACTTAACTGATTAACATCAAAGTGCTTTCCAAAGGAGGTCTATGAGAAGAAGGCATGTATAATATCCACTATAAATGTACAAAGTCCTGGAAAAATGGCCTAAAAATAATTTTAAAAAAACCCCAAACCCTTACGTGATGAAATTAGGATCCAATCAAGTTAAGTTTCAGATCTTGTCAACTATATTTCTGAATATTCTTGTGGGTAGAATACTTCTATTTTTAAAAGCCGTGTGATAACAACTCTCCAATTAATTCCTTACAACTACATGTCAGAAGTTTTATTACTAGTTAATTTTGTCATTTCCAGGCTTCACAGCTTCTTAAGTTTTTGACAGTTGAACAGTTTTAATAATAGCTCCAAATATTTAGAAATGCCAAAATATGTAAAAATAACCTCTCAAAATAGACAGTGAATGAAATAAAGTAACACCAGTAGATTTTCCCAGTTTTGTTTTCTGATGCCATCCTATCAAACATAGGAAAGAAAGTGACATATAACCAAAACATAAGGAGAACAGGGAATTCTTTCCAATAACCAGGCCCAGAAGAAAAGAGCTACCTTGGTTACTTTTGCTTTTTTTGAATTGTGATGCCAACAGATACTGTGATGAAACAACTCTCTGGTCTGCTTCAACTCAAGGGGGAAAACAATGGGTTGCATATTTTAATTTCAGCCTTGTAGTTTTACAGGTACAATCTAAACAGTAAATAATCATGTCCCTGTACTTGGCACTGGTGAGGCCAGACCTCGAGTACTGTGTTCAGTTCTGGGCCCCTCACCACAAGAAACACATTGAATTGCTGGAGAGAGTTCAGAGAAGGGCAGCCAAGCTGGTGAAGGGTCTGCAGAACAAGCCCTATGACAAGGGGCTGAGGGAATTGGGGTAGTTTAGTTTGGAGAAGAGGAGGCTGAGGGGAGACCTTATCGCTCTCTACAGCTACCTGAAAGGAGGTTGGAGTGAGGTGGGTGCAGCCCCTTCTCTCAAGTAAATAATGACAGGACTAGAGGAAATGGCCTGAAGTTGCACCAGGGGAGGTTTAGATTGGAGATTAGGAAGAATTTCTTCACTGAAAGAGTAGTCAGGTGCTGGAACAGGCTGCCCAGGGAGGTGGTGGAGTCACCACCCCTGGAGGTGTTCAAAAAGTATGTAGAAGAGACACTTCAGGACATGCTCTTGTGGGATGGCGAGGTGGGTTTTTTATGGCTTTGGTTTGTTTTTTGTTGTTTGGGGTTTTTTTTGCTGAGAGTTGGACATGGTGATCTCAGAGTTCTTTTCCAACTATGACAATTCTGTGGTCATTATGCTTATCACCTATGAAAAACTTTTCTCTGAGAGGTATTCTATGAAAGTAGGTTGAATGTGTCAAAGAAAGCAAAGTTATAGTTCTCTGGGTTACAGATGAGGCAGTGAGTTGTCAAAGGTCACAGAAGAATCCTAAAGGCAGAGAAATCTAGTTTTCATAGTTACATGTTCAAATTATCAGCTCATGTCCTATTTCTGCAAATAGACTTACCAATGGGAATCCTTACATACACCATTTCACTGGTCTCAGATCACACCTCAGCACATCCCTAAGGATACAATACTGATTTATCCACTCCCAGTATCTAGTTTTTGCAGTACTCTTGTACCACCAAAAGGCTATGTCTCCTGGGTCCTGGACTTCTGCAGAGGTCTTCAGAGCATTTTAGAGGTCATAGGTCTGTTCCCAGAACACTTGTTCTTAGAAATGACCACAGCTTGCCAAATCCCACTGCTGCCACTGCTTCACACTGCTATTCAAAATAGCTGACCCAGGAGAGACAACTCCCATTTAAAATAACCTGGCACCAACATATTCTACGTACTGCTCCTGCAGTTAGTGCTTCTCCATTGAGACTCATCCCTTATTTATTTGGGCCCTCTACTGTGGTTCCCTAACAGTTGTCATTGACCAGGTGGCTGATACCAGTGGCAAAGGACAAAGACCTCCACCCCTTATGTATAAAGTTACTTTATATTCCCACAGTTTTATAAAATATTCAAAGAAGCGATTCATGAAGTAGCAGGAAGGTGAAAATACTATAAAACAGATGCAAAACTGGATAGAAAGCTACAATCAGAAAGATCAGTGTTTCAGTGGAATACATAGGAATATACTGAGTGGAAATATGTAAGAATCTGTCCAGTATCAAATTTATAAGAAATGACCTGAAATGCATATTCTTTGAAAGGAGATGATCAGTCCAGATCTGAACCAGTCGGCTGTGTGGTAGTGCCACAGGCTGTAAGGCATTTGGTTAACAGGGGGAAGCAGTGTCACTGACCTTTTCATTAGAAAGTGGAGGCAAACTGTTTCTGCAGTAGCAGAAGGAAAATGATGGCCCATAGTGTAACAGGAATACTGCACAGGGTTATGACACTTCTGCTTGGAGAGAGCACAAAGTGATGGTGGGTGACCTGTGTGTGGCTGGGACATGCCACGCCCCTTAAATTTTGCAGTGTTCTCCTCATCATCTCCAGCAGGGACAAGAACAGTCCCGACACAGCATCAAAGTGCCCTAGGCATCTGAGGGCTTTTCTAGAGGCACAGGTTCATCCCTGTACATCACCTGAGTGGGTCTCAGGAGCAATCCCCAGAGCACATACTATGTTATGACAGTATGGAAGCATAAGAATCAATATCTAATAGACATCCCCACCTCAGCCTATTACACTTGTAATTTTAAAAGGACTTATGCAAAATATGACAATATTACCCTTCAGATACTGTTAACAAGTCTGCCTGTTGCATGGAATATGCCTTAATTACAGATTTTTCTCTAAACATCTAAGAAAAAATTGATAAAATGCTGCACACCAAAAAAACCTGTAACTGTGACCCACCTCTTTCTCAGCATCTTCCAGTTTCTTTTTCTTGCTCTCGGGCATCAAATCATCTAACCAACTGAGCTCCCGCTTAGTAAAAAAGAAATCCATGAGTTTTCGGACAAATACCAAAGCTAGGACCTGTTAAAGATATTAATTCAAAGAATAAGGAAATTAAGCAAGTAAAACTGACAAATAGGCTCATAGAGGAATACATTCAAAAGTGACCATGGTTTACAGGTAGAATTTTATCCTTTCATTTGGATAGGCCAACAGCTGGTCTTCCCTTTGATCAGAGGAAGTATGGCTTGAAGTATTTAACAATCACTGAAGTCAGCAGATATATTTTACTTCCAATTAGTGAAATAATCAGAGAGAGACCACTTAAAAGAAAAATCTATTTCCAGCAAGATACAGAACTAAAGTTTACTAAAGTTCCTCAGTGCAGTGAACAATCTTCTGTAATAAATTAGTGAATATTTTTTTCTGTAAAATGATTAAGCACTACTCCTTAAATAAAAACATCAAACAATTATATTTTTTTTTAAGAGAACAATTTTCCCTAAGAGAATATACAGTTGGACCATCCACACATATAAACAGTGTGCAACCTAGACTCAAATTAGAGGTTAGATGTAGAGATTTTCCTTGCTTTATAGAGTATGAATTGTCCTTGAATACCGAATCAAAGCACTATTGTAATTACCCGCCCACAGTTATTTTTTTTCTTCAATAACAATTATCCACACATGAAAAGAGAGAGGATTTTTAGAGGAAATTAAAAAATATTTCATACCATCATAGGAAAGACAATGGCAGCTCTTGAAACCTTTATAATCCACAGAAGCACAAGACAACTCAGCTGAATTACAGTGAAGAGATGGACCTTTCTAAGAGGAACATGCCTCAGATAAATAAAATCTGGCTGATGTTTTGCAGGCATCCAGAATAACTTTATCCTGTCAAAAAGCTGAAAGAGAAGTTTTAAAAACTTTGCATCAAAATGAGCTGTAGGATCATCTATGCTGACAATCACACACCGCCTAAAAGATCCTGAACAGCCTAAGCATCTGGCTTGTTATTCCAAACACAAAAACTGTGCAGAAGTTCAGGAGCACAGAAAAAAAGTAAGTTACAATGAGCCACGAATCTATACTAGTCCAACACTGGTGTAGAACTCGTCCTCTCTCCATTCCAGCCACCAGAGTAAGAATGAAAATTGTATTATTCAAGTAAAGTTTAATTATTTGGTTAGTCATACTTCTTTCAGTTTTTATACATATTTATCTCCCTAGGTATTTCTATTGCAGATGTGCTGAGATATTGGATTCTGCTGAATTACATTCTCTACAATCATACTCCAGGAAACATCCTGCTCATAACTGCATAGTATGTTCAAAGTAAACATGAATCAGTGGTGAATTAAACTGAAAGGAAGCCATTTGATCCTGTTGGGCAGACACACTATGACACCACCTTTCTATACTTTCTAAAATTCTGATTCCAGACTGTTTTCTTTTCCCTATTGAACTTTCTTCACAAAACTAGGAACAACAACAACAGCAAATTAATAATAAAAGGAACACCAGGAGGCCACCTGCTAGGCTGTTAGTAATGTCTATGAGAGGTTTTTCTTCAGACCTATTTGGCTTCATACAGACCCAAGATATTGTGACAGCTGCTGGGGCAGAGTGAAGATGATGTACCACTTCTCCCTGCATGGATGAACCATGCTATATTCACAGTCTTCAAGAATTTCAAGTTTCAGGAATTTTTATTGAGCATGTACTAACTGCATGTTTTTTTAAAGCCTTATAATTCGGACAGATTTGAGCAGATTTCTTTTTCACAGAAAGAGCAAAAAGCACATCCTCCCACAAAAGCCATCTTATCAAATCTCCATTCCTTGTCCCAGCCTGGGGGAGGGAGGTAGGGAGGGAGGGAGATGCTATCACTTTTCCAAGTAAAGATAGCCAGATTTTAGCATGCCTTAAAAACACTCAATAGCGTACTTTCTCATATCCTTGTTCTGAGAAACAGCTGAACCATATTAAGACAAAATTATCTAAACTTCAGTAAAAGCCAAGCTACACTTCCTGAATATCAACCCAAATGGTCAGAGCTAGGCAAAGTTTTAAAAGAAAAGTCTTTGAATAGAAAACACCAGACAAAAAATGAGAGATGTTGCCAGCTTTGCCTAAAAATAATAGAGAGGTGAAAAAAGAAGATATTTTTAATTCACAATCAAAAATTTAAATATAACAAAAGCACAATCAGGCATTTTTTTCACTCGTTGTATTTGACAACCTTTTGCACAGCATAATTATTTTTTTTGTCTTGCAATTGTTCTTTCTCCATTGTCTCATGGAAGGTGCATCAATACCTCAATTTTCGATAACAAAGGTAAACTTGAAAATTGCAGTGTTCGTGTCGGATGGGCTAAAAGACTTAACACTATGCCATTTATTACTGGAGTCACCCAGTAATATGGTACATCGGATACCATTTCCAACCCTGTCCTGAATGCTGGAGTGTCTGGCTTTCACCAGAGACCCCTACTTAAGGCCACTAAAGGAATGCTGCTCTTCCACTACACTTGCCCTTCATCCCTGAGGCCAGAAATTAAGTAGCATGGGACTTGCAATAGTTCCACTTTCCTACCTGGGGCATTTATTTGCACAGGAAATACCTTCAAAATTTCACTTATGTTAGTTTTAGGACAAGTCAGCCAAAAGCCTTATACAGGCAAAGTTCAAGATCAAGTGCACCACTACGAAGGCACTAACTTGGAAGCTGAAAAGGCATCAGGCAAGCAAGTGAACAGGGAGCCAGGGGAGAGGGAATAGTTCCTGATAGCTGTTACTCAGTTTTCAGGATCAGACAAAATTCCCTTGACAACAAGGGCAAACAGAAAAATCAGCACCTAAAAAGTAAAAAATTGGAGCACATTGACTAAAGGGAATACTCTATTTAGAGAGAATCAATTTTCCTTTTTAAATGAGTCACTTTCAAGAATTCAAGGTTGGCAACATTTCTTTAAGAGTACACACAAAAGATACTACAGTAAGAATAGCTACAGATTTTATAGAAAGCATCACCAGTAAAACACTCCAAAAATCCATTTTACCTGAATTCCCTTTAGAGATGAAGCACCCATATAAAGAAATACTCCATAAAGTACTGGCATAGGAATAAACTGCACAGACAAGCAGAGAAAGGGAAGAGCATATTAAATACCATTTAACAATTTTAAATGCTTCTAGCAAGACATTCTAACCAGTTGAAATTCAAAGTGCCATATGCCTGCATTAATCAGGCAAGTTGTAAATTTAGAGTCACTCAATTACAAATTAATAATGTTTCTCAGAGTATAAAGCAAAAGAAGAATCTGGCTCTATAGTTTTATTTTCCTCTCACAGCCAGTTATTACAATCTACTTTATTCACTATTAATAAAATTAAAGAACTACACACAGAACAATGGAAGTGTTTGATACATACTTAAATACTTAAAAGACTGCTCTGGAGACAATCTTTATAGTAAAGCTATAAACCTCAGAAAAATGTTCATAACACAAAGTATTTCATACTGATAAAAGAAATGCTGTGTGCTGTAAGCATTTAAAAATGGCTAAATGAATTTTATGGAACAATTTTGTAAGAGACTATTTTAAATGTTCATGCTCTGAGTACACAGTGTGTAGGTAAAGGAATAATCCCATAGATAAATATTTCTTAAATACTAAATACACAAAACACATGTTCCATGTGTTTTCAAAGCGAAGGCTTTATGAAATGCTTCATAAAATACTACTGGGAATTACAAGTTCTAAGGGCTTATTGCCTTCACTGTGATACCACACAAGTCTAAATTCTGGTCTTACTGAAACCAGTGGCAAAACTGTCACTGATTACACAGAGGCCAAATTCTTAAAACACTAAGTATGCAGATAGTATTATATATGCATATAAATAGACACCCAGTTTCAGGACACAGGTGAGTTGTGTTGATTATGCAGGCAGCCTGAGAGAATTTTCACGTTCACTTCCAACAACAGAAGTTAAAATGGGAAAATATTTTTAAATTATCCAGAAATTACAAATTTTTTCAATATATTTTTAAAATAAATTTACTTATTGGTATAACTTAGGAAGTCTGTTTCATGATAATTTGCCGTGGGTCCAAAGTACAGACAAAGGGTGAATCTTCATACACTACAGGTCAATGGCAGAATTCCCTTTGACTTCAGTCAGGCCAGATTTTCATTACATGGTTTTGGTTTAAAAATGTTACATGTCCCCAGCCACTTCATTATGCAAAATTAGAATAACTCTTTAGATTATCATTGTGTAACATTATGCTAGTTAGTAAGGTGCCTGCAAAGGGCACATGTTAAATAATACAGTACCAACAGTGAAATGTTCAGTGCAGTGTTTTAGCTTTTCCTTACTTCCCCAAATTACCTTTAGAATACTTGTCAAAAAAACAGATGAGCCCATAAGGATAAAAATCATGAGCCCTGTGACTCTTTGCTCCCGAATTCCAAGAAACTTTGGCTGCTCCCCTGGAGCGGAGCACTCCGATTCCAGTTTTAAGCTATTCACATGGGAAATAGAGAGGACAGTGGCTGCAACAAACCACGGCAATCCCATAATAGAGCACACTCCGAGCATGACTGCCACCATGAGTAGGTCGAGGTGGTATCCACATCCTTTCTGTTAAAAAAAAGTAACAACAGCAAGAAGATATAAAATGACATGTGAATTAAGGAGAACATTCCTGGCAGGCATTGCTAGTGCACAGTTAGTGACAAAAAAAATTGTGACTTGCAGGAAAAAATAGCTCTCTTCTGTGTGTTATCCATGTTTGGTCAGTGGTGATGACAAACTCGTTATTTAAGGGGGATTCCTACTAGTTCATAAGAAATGCTTAATGTTGTTAGACTCATTCCAGTTACGAGTTAAGCGTACATCTCATAAATCCACTTTACAATGGACACCAAATCCCTTTCCTGCTCATAAAAGAGATACTAGTAAAACAATGGAAAGCACACACATGGGGGTTTTTTTAACTAACTCTCTCCTGTGGGTAACAGTAAGAATAATATCCAGCTGCACTGTCAACTTTCCATTGTACTGATCTTAACAGACCCTCCATCAGTCCTTACACAGGAGGCGGTAAAATATGTATTTTGGTTCTTTCCTACACAAAAATGCCTAAGTTAACATTTGCAAAGTCAGTTTATTGTATAAGAGGCCATAAAACCATCTTGATCCTTTTAAAGTTTTTATAGATGGTAAGCACTTACTACTAATTTTCACTAACATACTTTCTTCTAAGAACAGATAGCTAGAAATTAAGAGAAATTAAACTACAATTAAGCTATATTTTAAACTATAAAATAATATCAGTCATCAGGTACTATTGTACCAGTTTCCTTATTCAGTACTTAAAAGCAGTATCATATACATTCATATGAGAAGTCAGTATAAAACCTTTGGGTTTGGACCATGACCAAATATTCCATAAATTTCCCAACAGGAGGATGTTGTTTTCCTTTTCTAGTAGTGGATAAAAGTCTTTGGTCAAATCTTAGATATATTCGAAAACCTAGGAATACATCCTGTGCTTAAAAAAAACAATGACGTGCATCAAGCTTGGTCGTATAGATACCTGTTAACATAGCTGAGAGGGGTATTTTTTTTCAATTTTAGTAATCATTCAGGACCACCAAGCAGGGTCCTGCTGCCAGCAGAAGCTGAAGCTATTTTCCTTTAAAATGTGAAGCAGTTAGTTACCTTCACAAAATTTTTCAATATGGCAATAAATCCAGTGTCACGGTCTGATGAAACAGTGATGTTCGTGCAAACAATGTGAGTATGTTGAACCATAATTTTGCCTGTAAACCCATGCAAATGCCTTTTGACATAAAAAAAGTAACTAAACTAAACTTGGAAGGGTTTGCTACAGAGACTGCCAAAAGCCGAAATGTGCACTATTCAGAATTTGCTATGGGAAGTATAAAAAAAGAGGGGAAAATGAGCTGGAAGCAAACAAATCATTTCTTTCTGAAGACAACTTTTACTTCTAAAATGGGAAGCGTCTGGGTTTATGAAAATGTAAGCCACATATCAAAATGAAAATGCCATCTTATTTGCTTACATTATTTAAAAAGGGGAATTCATATAAAGAAAACAAAAAGAATCAACTCTAGCAACCTTCTCAAAAGTGCTTATCAGTCTTATCTCTAAGAAACATCTTGACAAACTCAGAGATGTGTCAAACACAGATATTAGTTACATGCACAATGCACTCAAAGAAAGAGTTTAATCCTAAATTGTAACAGAGACACCTTTTTTTACCTTCTGACACATTTATGAGGAATGTATCTGCTAATGCATACAGAATCCGAGAGCATTTCCTCACATTCATACATGATCTGAGGAACCTGACATATGGGAAGAAAAGGAAGCATAGCAACAGGTGATGCTACACCAGACCCCGGCAAAACTAAAACGCAGCAAGACAAGGGGGCAGCCAGGAGGACCATCTGACTCCCAGATGCCAGTGCTGAAAAAACACATTCCAAAGCTTGGCAGCAAATTCCTGCATCTGTCAAGTTAACCACATGCAATGCTATGGATTGACATGAAGAGCCAGGCTGACAAAGAGGGCAAAAAAAGAACATATCAAATGTCACAATCATCCAAGAAGAAGCAGTGCAAAGTGAAGGTTGCAAATGCATTTGCTAAAGCAACTTGGGATTGGATTACTGCTTATTAAAAGTATGTCAAAAAAAGCCTAAGCTTGCTGCATATACATGTACAGAAACCTGCTGCTAGATTTTGCCCAACAGTTTTTCAGAGGGGTGATGTCCCTTTTTCTCTCTCCATCTGTAGGCAACTAAAGTGTTAGAGAACAGAGCAGGAAGTTGTCCTACGTTGTTTTAAGAAACCATTGTACCTCTAAAGCTCCATTTTATTCTTCTCCCTTCTTTAAGATTAGAAGGGCAGGAAAAAAAAAAACCAAAACCAAACCTGACAGGTAGAACCACAGAAAAGGATGAAGACAATAAAAAAAACTAAGCTTATATTACAAAATAACCTTTGAATAGTTTTTCAAAGTCCAATCTAGTAGAGAACAGTATCTGAACAGGCAATAAGGAAATTACTAACTTGCAGATTTTATTCTTTAGGTGAATGGGTATCAATACTTCTGATAAAGAACAGTAATAGCACGTTACTGATTCAGAATCCCTGTTCCAAAAATTACATTCATAAAGATTTCTGTAAGGCAGCAAATCACTGACACAGGGCACAGGTACTGCACAGACCAACAGAGAAAAAGCAAAACAATTTAAAGGGATGCTATATAAACTAGCATACTCAATTAGATGAAGGTTCATTACATAACCTGAAGCAGAAAACCACAGTGAAAATATTGGACTGAATACCTTTAGTTTGTGTTCTTTTCTATTGATAATGACAGCTGTAATCTGCTGGTCCATAAAGATAAGGATAGTACAAAGCAGGGCTGGAATTACAGCAGCTATGACTGTCCACCAAGGATTAGGCCCCAAAGGAGTAATAAACCAGCCACGATCATCTCTGGTAGGCTATAAAAACAGAGTCATGCATGATTAGTCAGAACTCTTAAGGATTATTGACATTTCAACCTCACAAGAATACACATAAAAAAAATTACTAGGATATGATTTCCCTTAAAGTCAATCTATGTAAGAGCACAGAAAAACGCTAAGCTTTCTATGATAGCAAAAATATAAATTACATGTAATGAAATCATCTGGGATATTACAGACATGGTCATATTTGATATACTAAACACAAAATTTGGAAGGAGCCCCAGAACATTATGCTAGTCTAGGATTTGGGCAATTTGAGCCATGTTGGTCCTCACACAGAAGACACTATCACAGAATCATAGAATCGTTAGGGTTGGAAAAGACCTCCAATGTCATCAAGTCCAACCTTCTACCCAACCCCTCCATGACCACTAGACCATGTCCTGAAGCGCCTCATCTACACGGTTTTTTAACATCTCCAGGGATGGTGACTTCACCACTTCCCTGGGCAGCCTGTTCCAATGTTTAACTACTCTTTCAGTAAAGAAAGTCTTCCTAATACCTAATCTGAATATTCCCTGGTGCAATTTGTGGCCATTTCCTCTTGTCCTGTCATTAGTTACTAGGGAGAAGAGGCCAACACCAGCCTCACTACAACCTCCTTTCAGGTAGCTGTAGAGGGCAGTAAAGTCTCAGTTAGGAAACATGAAGGTGCCTGAAGGGAGGGGCTCACTTAAAAGGGCCACTACTCAGAGAGCTTGCATAGTACTTAGTGAACATGAAACATTCAGCATAGTATCATTACTCCCTGATGACAAAAAAAATGTAATATACCCACTACAGCACACTACTTTGTCAAAATAATAAGGCTATGCAATTTATTAAAAAAATTACCTTAAAAGCATTTGGAACCTGTAGTTTTGGTGATGGAATCCCAATGGCATAGTCAATTAAAACCATGGACAAAATAGTGAGAAAGACAGCAAAATCGCTGACAACAGACCGTACCTACAATTATCAGGAGAAATGACAATTTTAACTAAAACATTCATGTGTGCTTTAGGATTTATATTTCTCCACACTTTTAAGTCATTTTGTGCTTACAGCTGAAACCATGTTTATTCTAATACAAATTTCTAACAAAGATGCAGTGTCCACTTCACCAGCTGTTAAATGACTGTGCAATGCAGATGGAATTCGTGCTTACACATGACTAACGACACCTTTTGAATTAAAAAAATGGCACGCACCTTTGTTGGGAAGTATCGGCTAGTCTTGAACTGCTTCAGTGTGGATGACAGTGTTACTGTAGAAAAGAATAAGATGACAGACCAGAAGAGGACATCTGGAACATAAGGGCCGTGATGACCACAGGCTCGTCCAACAAACTCTCCATGAAGCTTTTTACATTCCTATCAGGGAGAGCAAAGTAGTGTTGCTCTGAAAAACAGCCGTGCTTACAGTGATATTTTCTTTCCAGTTACTTTCCTAAATTGCAAGTAGACTGTATTACTAGAAATCATAAAAATAATTTTTAGACATTTATACTTTTAAAAATTAAAACTCCCAACATTTGTATCTAGTCTGCATGGAAAACACTAAAACCCTCAAATGATTCTCTTTTTTAACCAGTATTAAATGCTGAAGTCACTAAGACATACCATAAATCAAGTCATTAATACAAAATCAGATTTATTTCAAATTGAACAAGATGCTTATTTATTTTCCATTTATAAACACAGATTTGTGTTTCCAAGAGAGGAAAACAAAGTTCAAAATCTCCCAAGAGAAAAGTTGCTCCTGGTGCATTCTCAAAAACTGATTTCTTTGTTTTAGCTTCACAGGCCAAGCAATTCACGAAAAAAGCTACATGGAACGCAGAGTATTAACCTGAAAGATCAGTAGTTCATTTAATACCACATGGGGGCAGCATATTCCACAAATTATATTTTTCTTTAAAAAAGCCATCTGATGAAATGCAGCAAACCCCAAAACTGGTAACCTTAATTCTATCCAATTTAATATATAAGTAAATATGCAGATACAGTAGAAAACATGTCTAGTAATTCTCTGATACCATCCTTAGTTGTCTAACACGATAACAGTTTCAAGTTAACAAGCAGAGACATAAAGGGTACCTCTAAAAATGTGAGCTCCTGGACCCTCAATCCTTTCCTTCCGCTTCCCAAACCTCTGTACACTTATCAGACAAAAAGAAATGCAGCACCCAGAAACAGGATTCCAGGCAGCAATATCCTGCTGGATTAGGAACTTTTAGTATCAAATGAACTGGGTCACTGGCTCATCAGACTCATGCCACAATACTGTGGCTTGACATGCTATGAGAAACTCTGGCTTTGAACAAATGCTGGCTTGAAAAAAAACACAGCTGCTATTTGATGACTGTGAGACAAAGGAGTGCAAATCTTTTTATACTGGTATTGCAGTAAATGTGGGATAAATCTGATGCACTCCTGACTGATGAAATAAAGTCTTCAGGAGGGTAAAAAAATTCAAGAAATCCAGAAGAAATTCTCAAGTTTCTGGAACATCAAACAGAAAGCTTGTCCTGACCTGAGCCAGACCTCGATGTTAGCACAGCAAAGGGATGAATTTCATCATATACATGCTGAAAAGGATCTTTGTCACCATAAGAATAAACACTTTGCTCATGTTCATTTTGTTCTAGATTGCAAATAAAAAAATAAGAAAATAAAAATGTCAGTCCTACTGTTGTTTTGAAAAGAGTGCCAATCTAGATCTTCAGAAACTTGAAACTTTTAAGTCAGACACGAGAGACAGCAGGAAGAAATAAGCTGTAAAAAATACAGTGGGGTGACACTGACCAAATATTTATATACAACTAGGTCTAATATTTCAGTGTAATTCTCTAGAAAAAGAGAATTGAAGTTTCCTGATGATGCTTGCAAGAAATAAACACATGGAAGGATGAAAAACTTCAGCTATTTCTTTGACAACTATAGGGACTCATGGGAAAAGTCAGTAAGTTATACTGCTACCCATGTAAACTCAAGTTTTGGTAATAAGCTTTTATAAGTCTAAAAGGGTTTTATATAATGCAGTCGGTCTTTTACATTTATAGTTAAAACAAAATCTGTTATTTTAAATCTCCTCAGCTGCAAATGTACTCTGAAAAACACTGTCAGAGATCTGAGAAAGTGAGAGGAGGAGTCTGCCCCTGCACAGATGCTCTTAAGAGTGTGCTGCAATTTTGAGAATATTCATTCTGGATTGCTGGAATCCCTCAGGCCAGCAGTTCTCAACTTTCTCTCTGCTGTTGCCACACCAACAGAGTTGAGGAGCAGCCCTTGGTATCCTAGACAGAGCAGCCATGGAAGGCAGGTCTTGCTTAACTCATGATAGGAAGACACCAGTTCTTCTCCATTCCTGCCTTCGAAAGAAAAAACTGTCCACTGGATTGGATTTTAAGCACGTCATTTGGTTATGCCTATGATGAGGTTAATTCAATTACATTTTTGAGAGAAGCATTCAGTTGTGTGTCTTTTGCACTCAGTTCTCTCTGACTGTGTAATAACCTGGTCTCAAAATAACATGTCTTTGAAGAAGGCAAACCTGAAGTAATAAATCCTTTAAACGTACAGAAGTGTACCACTTAGGAACAAGTTACATATTAGTGCAAGCTCCCCAAACTGTTCATAGCCTCTTCCCCGCCTCTGAAAAAACAATTACACAACTAAGACATAATTAACATAGAAGGCCTACGTAAGAGAAAGATTTGGTCACTGACCAGAGAATGTTACAAAATATCTCCCCTTCTTCTGTTTTATAGCAGAAAACAGCTGTAAGAATGTTTTAGGGGAAATAAATGCTTCTGAGTCGTTCTACACAAGGGAACTTTGGTTTTGCCATCTGGCAGAATTTAGGACAAATCCGTTGTCATTTGACATGTTTAGACTTAATCTCAGTCAAACTCTTGTGCTAGCGCATCAAGAAGTTTCCAAAGCAGGGCACAAAATACACATACTCACTTTAATGTGCACTAATGAAGGCTGCAAAATGCTTGCAAAAGGAGATAATTCTACAAAGCCTGGGTTCATCTCAGTTCAGTTAAGTATATTTTATGCTTTATTTGAACAAATATGATCAGAAAAACATGGTATTTTATTCGATATATTTTCTGCAGTAGAAGAGACAAAACTGTTTATACTTATGCCTTTATTTATGAAGTTCCAATATTTCACTTACTGACACAGTTAAGTTCCCCCATGGCACATCAGATGCAGATATATTGTAGTCCTGCCAATACCGTAAGGTTTTATTGCTGGGATGTTCTGGTTCCACACAATCGCATCTGAAAAGACAAAATAATATTTTTTTCCTTAATTATAAAAGATGCATCCAATATTAATCCAAATTATCAACTTTATGACATACTGAAATTGTGCTCTACTTTGCCAGATAATTTGAGTTCAAATGAATTCAGTAAACGCATGCTTTGAAGCAGTTTGTAGTTCAGTAGCTAGTGCCATTACTAGAGTATAATTTGCCGTGAGGTGCATATGCATATATAGTACGTAACGTGACATATTAAATCAAGTTTTCCCACCTATTTTCCTCCTGTTCTATTGATAATTCTAAGCACAGTTTGCAATACTGAGAACATGCGAGTCCTATTCCACTGCCTTGTGTCTAACACTTCCCTACATGGGGATTAGATGCTACGCACAGTTCCAGCCCAATCCATTTCTCAAAGGCAAACTGTCCGTCTCTCTCCTTCCCAGAATCCCTTTGTGTGCCAAACTGCCCGGACAAAATTCAGGGCTCTGCGAGATCACCAGCACCAAAGAAAGGCTCTGTGAACTTCTGTGTCCACTGTTTCTCCTTTCCCCACAGCTGCTTTAAAAGAACGGTTTTCATTTTAAGTTGTGTACTTTAACATACAAAACACGACAAGGCAGTGTGGGAAGACAGTACTGCAAATAGGCAATTTTAAAACAAAATTAAGTCTTTTAAGCCTCTGAAGCAACCGTGGGAGGCTTCTTCTTTATACTCTGGGTTCCAAGATGTCAAGTGTGTTTTGCGGTTCTCTTTAAATGAATCCTACTTTAAAAATCTATGGTACTATCTATCCTGCTAGTATTTCAACATGCTTATGATGGCTGTAAATAAATCCTGTACTCTCCAATAAAAGTTTTCAGGAGTAGCTGGGGACAGGATAACATCTGAGTAAAGAGCAGAGAATCATTAAGCATACATTTGCATGCCAGTTCTACAAGAGTATTTATTCACTTACATGCGACATCTATTTTCTCTGATGTTGTTCATCTTTCCACAAAATGACAATTCTTATCTAGATTTGTAGTATTTTCTATATAAGAAGTTCTATCATCCACGTTATGGGTACAGAATAGTGCCACTGTATTTCAATTACAATACTATACATGTGACAACAGCTGCATTTAATGCACACACAGAGACGCAGGTTGTCTTTGTGCAACTCCTTGCTTTTATTTTAAATGCAGCTATTCATAAAAACCCTTACAGCACATGAGAAAAAAAGAGGGGGGGGGAAGCAAGAGCATTCAGAGAATTAGAGGGCCTGAGCCAAAAGTCCTTGAAGTAGACTGGATCTTTCAAACAAATTTAATAAGCTTTGGATCAGGCCCCAAGTGCAGAATGAACGCGTGTTCAATGTGTAGTTTAAAACATTAAAAAATGGGTTAAATGAAGCGCATCACTACTAGTGAGCTACAGTAGCATAATAAACTCAACAAACAGTATGACTATGTTATCGCAAGGGAGTATTTGATGTTCATGCAACAATACAGAGGTGGCTGTTTCAGATTACTGCTGTTTCCTGTGAGCACAGGCGCTCCCTGCACCCTGATGTCCATCGCTGATCGCAGACTGGCCAGACGCTGGGCGATGGCCCATTGGGGTTTGATTACAGTAGGCCAAGGTGACGTGGGCTGTTCAATCACAGTCACTTTCTCACTAGAAGGGAAGACTGTGCATGTCACCAATACTACGTGGTACATCTATACTTGCTGCAAACTGCAAAATTACATTTAAAAATTAGAAAACCCAAATTTTCTACTTCCTTAGTCCGAAACATGACAATTGAAGATATAGCTTAATACACCTAAAATACTTCACTTTCAGATGATATCACACCCCTGTTTATTGCTGTACCAATACAACTTTCCTCCTTCACAGCATTCTTGTCTGGCCTTTACCAAGTTTCACAGGCACTTACCATCAACAGATTGTTCAGCAGTAAGTGACTTGTGCAAACTCCACCTACATAGACCAAAAATAACACTGTACCCAGCTTCTGTGGCCCTCCTTTCTACTGAGAGCATTCACACGATGATCTCAGTGTTTTGATACATATAACATTACATTGTTTACAATATTAAAAGTCTTTTGACATTTTGAGGTGAGATAGTATCATGGTACAATTGTCTTCCACTATCACACTGATTGCTTAACATTTTAGAAATGTGAGATATTAAGACACACTCTGACCTGCCCAAAAAACACAACTGGAGGTGCCATTCAGTGCCAGATTATCTACCAACATATGACGTTTCATAACAAATGTAATTTCCTCAATGACAACTATTTCCCAACACAACTAACCTGAAAGGAGAAACTCACATGAGTGAAGTAAGACTTTCTACTTTAATCTTTTAAAACCTCTAGTCTCTTTCACTTCATTTTTCACTCTGAGTGGTCATCTCACAGAAGAAAAAGTAAAATACACTCAATTGTTAACCACTAACATAGCTATTTTCTCAATAAAATATTACTCAGAAATCTGTAATAAGTAAAAATATATTAGCTCTTGGAGGTTGAAATGTTCTTGTCAAGTTGTTTAAAGCACTGAGCACTTGCCGACTACAAGACTTCTGAGTGGCATTTATGGTATTACCAAAGCAAGAGACTATAGATGCATCTGTAAGTGCAACATATTCATCTCCGAACACAATACCAAGTTAGCAAAGTACTCCCATGCCTTTTAGTGATAAGGACTCAGCAATCATCTCTCTTACATTAAAAGATACAGAATGATTGATTTGATTCTCTTTCACCATGGCTAGGAAGAAACTGCTTTTTTTCATGGCTACTGTACAGGCAAGGAAGAATCTGACATTGGTTTTGGTGACAAAAGCATAAGTATCACTACAGCAAAAAAAAATACATACCCCTGCTGCCAATCTCACAATATAACCGTTTCATCACAGTGATGACAGAACCATCCTTCCTGCATCTTTACACTTTTGGCTACTACAAGATGTTCTGACCTCCTGGGAGCAATTCAGGCATCCAGACATGGGAAAACCCCATGGTGCCTGTGACGTCCATGATGGGCTAACACATGTGAGAGGGTCTGTGGTGGCTCATGCCTTTGTTTCCACAGCAGCTGAAGTTTGAGATCTAAAATGGCACTAGAACACTGCCTCCTATATACAAAATTGTCCATGTTTTGCAACTAGGCAGAAATCAGTGAAGTTTGCTTTCTTCTAGGGTGTTTAAATATATAACAGAGACTACTACAAAGTGGCTTATAAATCTGAGATAGACTAATAAACCACTTCAGACAAGAAAGTCTTCAGGAAACTGGAGGAGAACTGTCATAAGATCAGAACTGACAAAAGGAGAAAGCAGCAGAAAAAGAATGGCCTGAACCTGCTAGATAGAAAAAAAAATAACCAAAGCAAGGAGTCTTTATTGCCTTTACATCTTCCAAGGTGCTCAAGAAATCTCTGACAAATCAGGATGGGGAACAAAGGTAGAATAGAAATAATAAATTTTTGGACTGGCTGACAAACCGGTATCCTCTGGAGCCTGTACCACTCCCCTTTTTATAGGAAGATCAAGACTTCAGCTAAATCTTCAGCACCAACCCACCTATAACAGTATAGGCCATATAGGTCACAGATGGCCCCTTCCCTTCCGTTCTTTACCCTGCCAATCTCCCCACATTTTTCTTCTCTTCTTTTTGCTTTGGTTTCCTAAGTCTCAAGTTCATAAATTTCATTAACTTGAGGCAGCCATTAAAACTTCACTGTGTGCAACATTTCCTACAACTTGTCTTGTTTTCAACAGGATTTGACAGCAGCAGCTTCAAGACACCTCAGATAACTAGCAGTGTTCTTTGTTCTGCAAAGGGAATAGTTACTATTATCCTTAAAAGCACCACAAAGACTGTCCATATGATGCCTCTTTCTCTGGACAACAGGAAAGGGAATATGGGTTAGTAATTAGAAATCTATTATTTTATATGTAAAGTTGGGGAATATTTTCCCCCTCCTTTGTAGATCAGCAATAACAGGTAAACATCATTGTTGCTAGACAAGCAGTCAGGTGAAAGGTTTTGTACTAACAACACATTCATCCAGGCTAATTTTCTGTTTACTGCAAAATAAGGAACTTACTCCCTAGGCCTATTTGTTCCATTGAAATTAACCTGGGTCTGGTGGGGAAACCCCTCTAATTTCCATCTCTTACTCCCAATTCTTCAGGCCTGTTCTTCACCATTTTCTACTCTTTAGCTTGTCATGTGAGCTCTCTTCCTCACACAGACTTCAAACATGCAGCAAGGTGCTAGTCCATTCTGACACCATTACAGCCTGTATAAGAGGTTTGAACAAGAGCCTTACACAGTGTTTTTGTGAGTAAATAAAAGACATTTAAATGGTGCAGCTCCTTTGAAAGCCCCATGGCCATTCATCTCTAAGCAGCTGCCATTTTTCAGTATGTTTACAAGACTAGCAGGCACCAACTACTGATGATTTTATACAATCCATTAAGACACTGTTATGGAGCTCCTATTTTTCCAGCATTGACATATTGCAAGCTACACCTATTTATACTAGCTAAGGATCTGATCTATAGAAGATGCAACTGCAGCTGCTTCAGGATTAGCCAACATACGATTTCCCCTTCATAGAAGGGCAAAATCTTTTACGTTCACTTAAAATAGAGAATGAGATTTGCTCAATATTCATATTTATATTATTAAGAAAACAACAGGCAAGTATGACAAGTAAGTTAAAAAATGTGCTTGCTTCAACAGTATATCTCATTGAATATCAGAGTAGACATTTGGTAACGTGAGGAGGAAGTTTTTCCCCTAAGACACGGGGTACACTCTACAAGTGTGCTGTGCACTGGCCACATAACAGAGACAGAATAAGAAGATAGTATGAAATGGAAAGTAACATCACTAGTTTTGCTTTAAAAGTCAAGTATTAGAATATATGCAGAAGTAGTCTTTATGTTGCATTTACAAGGTTGAAGTAAAGTACATCAGTAGCGAAATACTATGCATGTTTAGGTTATCTCCAAATACATCATCTTCATATGATTTATGGGCACCCACAGAGTCCTTCTGTTTGTCTAAGATCATCTATGGAAAGGACAACATCATCATAAATGATCACTTCTCTGCTGTCCTGTATCTACAACAACTGTATGTCGCTGGTGTTACAGTTATACTACTTCTATACTATATATACTATATATGCATACTATATATATAGTTATACTACTTCTCAAGTCAACATTCATGATGATGAAATCAAAGCCTCAGTGGAGAAGAGACTGGGAACAACATAATTAATACCGATGGGAGACTGACTTGTCAGTTAAGTTCTACTCTCAGTATCACAAAACCCTTTCAAAGCACAGCTGCCATGGCAAGACTAGATTTTTTCCCTCATTTATTCATGGATCTGCCATCCTGAATTAGACCACTGAGTCATTAATTTAAGTAGCCCATCTCTGATAATCACAAGTATCAGCAGACAACCACATAGGTTCTCTGAAGTTGTAAGTTATACAGTTGGTGAAATTGAGGAGGAAAAAAGAAAAGCCTATAAAAGAACGATACACTCATCAGCACAACTAATTCATACACATAGAGAGAGAAATCGGGGGGGGGGGGGGGGGGGGACTTGATGTTAGAGTGAAAAAAATTCAAAGAATCAGGTTTCTTTGGAGAGTGCATCAGAAGAAGAACATTGTTCTGTCAAGAGGAAAGCCTAGAAAACATTGTACTTTGGTTAACTTTGTCTGCCTTGTCTCATTAGCTGCCTTGTGCAGTATGCAGTCCATGCATTCTTAGTGCTACTATGGTATGTAACAGCCATACAGCAACGTTAATGTGCAGAAAAGTGCGCAACTGTGTAGGATACTGATAGTTCATCTGAAAGCTTTCACTGAAAAATAGTTCTAGGTTGTCATTTTATCCCGCTTCCGAAGTTAAAAAAAAAAACACAGACATGAAGAGATTCAGTATAATGCTGGTTCAGAGACAATGTACTGTAATATTCTGTATTTAGCTTATAATTAGCTTAAGTCTCAATTGTTCAGGTGTAGTGTATCAATACACATAAATGTACTGTAACAAAACCACACAAGGGTTTTATATAAGCCCTTCTAGAATCTGAAGGCATTGTGTAGACTAGCTATCAACTACAGACTGAATGCTGTGGATTATTGCTTAACAAGGAGATCTGCTTCCAAAGTGGAGGAGATGAGTGGTAGAAAAGAATGAAACAAGGTGGGCATTTCCGGGGCTCAAAAGAGAGAGAAAGAGAAAAATGAGTCAGTTAGGTTGTAAAGACATAGGGAAGCCCTAGGATAAATGAAGAAAAAAAAATTAAAAATCATTCCTGGATCCCAGGGTTTGTCAAGAAAAAGAAGGGAATGAGCAGTTAAATTTAATGATAGCAGTTGCATAGTTCTTGGAAGAGGAGGACATTCTCAGGAGAAGACCCAAAGGATATGGCACAGTTACTTAATTGTGGGGGGCGGGGAGAAAGGGAAAAGAAAATCTATATTCATATCTAAGTTCAAAGACATCATTGTAGGAACTGGAATTCAATTACATGCCTGGGATCCTAATGAGAAATCCTGTGCTTATCATCAGTGACTCACCTCATTCCACCTGCAGTTTAGGGAATACAGGGTATAAAACAACATCATTTGCACCCAATAATAATGTATTCAGATTAAGTTATATAGATAATGAAAGATTTTAAACTTGCTGGTGCAAACAATGGTATGCAGAAAATTAATTTCACAATGCCTTCTAGAAGCAATGCCTTCTATAGCTTGCAAAAGATACTGAGATTGACATGAACTTGGCTCCTTAATTACATCAGAGTGGGGATTTTCTACTCCTAATGCTTAAGTGCATGTCAATACCAAGACAGATTGCAATATGCATATTACTATGCCAAGAAATCAGTTTAAAATTATTCAATGTAATCTGTTAATAATTGAGTAACTTCTGGTAAAGAATTATTAAAAACAACATGAATTCATCATTCTGAAAGAAGAATTAACACAAACCAAAATGTATAAAGTCCCAAGATCAAAGCAACCTCACACTGAGAAATAATTGATCTTCTGTATTCTGAGATAACTATCTTAAAATGCTTGTGTTTTAAGGAATACTGGATTGCTTTCTGAATCACGTTCCTTTCATCCACAATACTTATTTTGCTTTCCTTTTGAGAACCTTTGTTTTTAATCCACCTAGCTGTAGGGTTCTCCTTTTTTCACAGAAACGATATCCTAATATTTAATATACACATTAAAACTGATGTGCATCAGTGTTTCAGAGAGGATTCACTAACTGGAGATATATTTGCTACAGGGGTAGGAAAAAGCAGGAGGAGGAGAGTGCAGAAATAAAAGAGTTGCTATGCCAACCTACAAATGCTAATGGCATGACAAATACAAAAGGTCACAGTCAAAAAAAGAAAAAAAAAAAAGAAAAAGAAACCAAGGGGAAAAAAAAAACCACAAAGAAAGAAGGAAAGAAAAGCCCAGATCAAAAAGTATATGTATTTTGTTTAATAAACAATGCAGCTGCTGTATTTAAATTCCTTCCAAAAAATGCAATTTAAAACAAAAAAAAAATGCAGCACAGTAGCACACTGAAAATCAGGCTGTCTTTGTCTTTCTTTTTAGCTCTTAAATGCCTTATTCTTTATTGACCATATCACAAAGATGGTGTTCTAAGAAAAAGTTACATATGAATTCTGAATGGATGTGTCTGCAAGTAGATGAACTGATGATTAAGGCCAATATTTCAACACAGTAAGAAACAAGTATAATAAAGAGAACAAGTAAAAAGTGCATTAGGACTAGCCCTACATTCATTACATCATGCAACAAAAGATATTTTTGTCTTTTTGAGATACAGTTCTGTGACAAACTTAAGTTCATATCTTCTACCTAAAATGGTAAAATGGTAAGTGTGAATTTTTAAGAAATTCTTGGAGAACTTTCGGTTGATTTTGAAATATTTAGGTCAGCTTGATTTAAAAAATAAAAAATAAAACCAATCCAAACTGTTCCAAATGTTTTTTCTATAATTTCCTAAGGCTTGTTATGGCAGATACTAGTAACAACTATACTCTTATATTTAAGAGGAGATGAATACCATACAGTATTTTACAACAAGCTCCGGCAACAGAGACTGTTTATGACAGAATTCAAACCCACCCAAAAAACAGAATGGGTTTTCTTTCTTGCTGGAAATATGGTTCCAATCTGGTTGAAATACCAACCATTTTAAATTACTGTTTTCTTTGTCTTTTTCAGTAGTCCAAAGGACAGTACTAACAGCATAGAATCATAGAATGGTTTGGGTCAGAAGGGACCTTAAAGATCACCTGGTTCCACACCCCCTGCCATGGGCGTGGACACCTCCCACTACACGAGGTTGCCCAAAGCCTCATCCAACCTGGCCTTGACCACAGCCAGTGCTGGACCATCCACAACTTCTCTGGGCAACCAGTTCCAGTGTCTCACCACCCTCATATAAAGAGCGTCTTCCTAATGTTTAAACTAAATCTACCCTCTTCCAGTTTAAAGCCATTACGCCTTGTCCTATCACTACAAGACCTTGTAAAAAGTTCCTCCCTGTCTTTCTTCTAGGCTCGTATCTTCCAGATATTGGAAGACTGCAATAAGATCTCCCAGGAGCCTTTTCTTCTCTGGGCTGAATAACCCCAACTCTCTCGGCCTGTCCTCATAGGAGAGGTGTTCTAGCCCACTGATCATCTTCATGGCCCTCCTCTGGACCCACTCCAACAGGTCCATGTCCCTCTTGTGCTGGGAGCTCCAGAGCTGAATGCAGTACACCAGGTGAGGTCTCACGACAGCAGAGTAGAGGGGGACCATTGCTTCTCTCACCTTACTGGCCATGCTTCTCTTGATGCAGCCCAAGACACAGTTGGCCTTCTGGGCTGCGAGCACACACTGCAGGGTCATGTTTTCTTTCTTGTCAACCAGCACCTCAACGCCAATGACTTTTCCTGGTTCAAGCTCACGTCCTCACCAGAGCAAAGGCAACAGTACTGGGATGTACACAGACTACCTGTGGACATCAGATCATCCTTGGAAGGCCTGTGGGAGGCAAGAGGGCTGGGCCACAGCATACACTGCAAACTTCAAATATATACAGTGTCCTGACCTCTTCATCATTAATTTTTTTGAGTGGGAAACAGGCAGAATACAGAAAACAGAGATATTTTATAACCTGACTTTTCTAGCATAGAATTGCAGATCCAAGATAAAGTTTTACATAAGCTTTGGATAAGCATTCAAAGAGAAATGAGTTGCTCAACCTTTTGAAGTTCACCCATTGCTAATTAAAGAACTGCCAAGGCTTTACTAACAATTAAAAACTTGTCTTTAAAATCCCCAAAGAGGAAAATGCAAACAGCTGTTTTAATTAGCAAAACAGCAGATACTAATTAGCTTCTGTAACAGAGTATGGTGGTACTTTAAGGACAGGACCAGTTTCTGCTCAAGTTTGTTACCCATTTAAATGGCAAGTAGAAGGGCTACAGGAAGATGCTGCAGAAAAAGCTTCTAATTCCTTGTGAAAGCAATATTCCACAACTTAAGGTATACAAAACCAGGATTTTTACTTCAAGTAAGTTTTTATCCTTATTTGTCTTCTAGTTTCTGATCTTTCTGAAACTGAGATGTGTACAGATGTTTGAGCAAGGACTGAGGGTTATTTGAAAAGCCTTCTCTTATGATAATCCTGTGGGGATGGTAACTGTGATACCTTCATGCTGTGGGCAAATGGCCACTGTGTCTGGGCAGGGTAATGCGTGCGTATCTGCACAGCAAACCCATGGAGTTCAGGTTGCACCAAGCCTGCTATGAAAACACTCATTTGGGCAGCTGATGCAGAGCTGCTCTAATAGAGCACAACTTTCTGTTCTCCCAACCTCCTGAGGCCAGTTCGAAAGAACTAAGAAAACCTAAGATGAAGGAAAAGGGCAGGCAGAGAACATAACAGGCTGGAATTACCACTTTTGCTATGTTTAGAGCACAGGTCCTTGGAATCAGCAGATATTATCCTACAAGATCATCAGTATGCATACTGGCATTACCACCATTTTTAAGGTTAAAAATATAGTCTACATCCCAGAAGATGCTGCCTATAACTAGGTCTACAGATAATCATTTTGGTATTAGTGGGGTCAGTTGCAATGGGCATGGTATTGATAATAAACAAGATACTGCTGCAAGCAGAAGATCCAGCATAGATGCCAAAATTGAAATGCAAGCTTTTAAAAGTCATTTTAGTTGTACTGTCTACAGAGTGAAAGAATAACTGAAAATACAGACATAAAATTATCACCCCATAAATAACTACAAAACTATTTTATCAAATAATTATGATAGCTCTATATGTATTTGAAACCACCAGGTAGTGGCCAAATTTTTCTTCCAAACATCTGGAACATACTTGTCCCTCAGGAATTATGTTTGGAGAATCTAAATCTTTTGTGCTGGTATTTCAACACTACAGGACAGGACAGGTCAATAATTGTAACTAGAGAACAGCTACTGAGCTTTGCCATTCTGCATGCTCTGCACATGCTACATTCAATGACGACAGTTAGAAAGGGCAGGCAGTGAGTAAACAACATCCTTCAAAAATCAATCTGAGATTCTGATTTATGAATGCAATTTTTAATAAAACAAAAAATATTTATTTGTAAACCTAAGGACTATGATGGTAAAACACCTCCATAAAATATAAAGAGATATATCACTGTACTCCTAGACAAGCAAGACTGTTCATCTTCTTTCTCTGAAATCTGAAGCAATATTAGAGGATTCAGATAACCACGAACAAAGCTAGCTACCCAGGAATAATTAATTCTGTTTGTGTTTATGTTTTTCATTACATATTTTAACATCTCAGCTCTGCCTACTAAATGGCTTCTGAAAAGTTTTTGTCTTTATATAGTATTTCGGCATCTGTTTCTCAATACTGTATGAGAACATCATATTCTCTTTCTCTTTGAGATGACTACTTTGAAGTGGTAAAGGGGAAAAAGAAAAAAAATCCACAAACACTGTGCTAAATGAGACTCTTACCACAGAAGTTAAGTAAGACCAGGACATAACCTCAAATGCGTGCACAGTCTATTATCGATATTTATTGCCTACTCTTCAAATTATTATTCCTTTGTTTACTGATTAAACTAGTAGAGAAAAATAATATTTTTATTTGTCATGATGAGAGCAGAGCCGTAGTTTCTATAATTTAACTTGTTCTGTGTATTACAGTATACAATGTGCATTCAGATTCAGGATTTGCTAATTATTTTTCTAGTGATAACATACACAAAGCTCAAATGTTTTCTCTGTTGCTGTGTTTTGTTTTTCCCAGCTTAAAATGCAAATGAGACATTTGGTTGAGACACTCCCGTTTTTCCAGTGAAGAGAAGATGCAGCAATGTTCAAGCATTGTTCCTTTTGGGCCCCACCCTGTTCACGCAGAGGGTTCAAACGAGTTCAGTGAAATAATAAAGACATTTATAGAGAGGGATCTTCTCTGAAAATGCTTGTAAATGACACTTTAATTTCTGAGGTGACCAGGCTAAACTGGCCTCAGAATAGACTAGGATCTTGTCCTTTACAAGAACAGCATTTTAGTCCTCATATCACAGAAACAACTCTATGAGATTTACTTCTAAATGAAAGCATATTGATTAAACCTATTCAGTTTTTTATTCTCCAAGTAGAATACTTCCTGTCAAAGCTCCACAATAAAGTAAAGCTGCTTAAATGGAAACATATTAAAAACCCTGCCATTAAGAACAAGTTGGTTATGACAAAAATCAATCACCACTAAGAAGCAGCTAACAATTCCACATCCACTTCAGTCCTTGGATCTTGAACCCTAACTGCCAGAGAGGTTAAAATGAAGGAGGTACGTCAAATTATATCCTTTTTAGATAGGTCAATATTTCAAATTGGGGAAAAAAAAAACCAAAAAAAAAAAAAATCCAAAAAAAACCCAACAACAACAAAAACTAGCAGATAAATATGACGTAAAACTGTTGCTTGAACACCCAGTAAAATATTATAAATCACCAGTATGATGTTATAGTAAGAGATCATTGAGTTACATCTCATTAATAAAAACATGAAAAAGACCTAAAGATGAAGTGCCTCCAAGTCCTTTTTATTCTAGAACTTCCAAGTTGCTTATATGTAAGCTTTTCCAAACTCCGAGTCAAGATAATTTTACTTATCCCAAGTAAATGTGTACTGCTTGTACACATACCTCCAGTAACTGCTACTTCCATATGCCAGTAGCACACCTAACTCAACAACTTCCATACATTATGTGTGCAACTACTGCAAACTTCTCCTGCTGTGTGCTTGTTTGCATTCCTCACAGAGAAAACATACCCTACAAAGAAAAAAAAAAAAAAACCAAACCTGTGGTAATGGAAGAAATCTTACTTACGAGTACTTTGTCAGCAGATCCAAATCATTATGCATGTTGATTGGATATGTCTCACTGAGATGAAACAGCTTCTCTAAGGCCTCATAAATGAAAATGATGCAGATAAGAGAAGCAAAAGCTTCTTCGGTAAACCGAGTAATGTAGCAGACTAGGGAGCTTGCATCAGTTGCAACAAGGATGATGCACAGGATTGCAGTCCACAGTCCAATGCTAGCTCTCAGAGAAAGGTATGACAAACCATACTCTCTAAAAAAAAAAAAAAAAAAAAAAAAAATAAAACATTAAAAAAAAAAATCAATTAAACACAGTTTATCTTTTGTCCAGCCACAGTAAATTAAGAAGAGGCAGCTCCAAAATTTCCTTTGCCTTGGGATATGCACTGCTGGGGACAGTCTGAATTAGAAATTATTTCTATTGTGAACCAAAGATACCATCAAGTCACCTCTTCAGTCAGCTGAGCTCTCCCCCCAGTTAACAGAAATCTGCCAATTTCTTCTTAAACCTGCAAGAGTAGCTATAACAACAACATTCATCAAAACCCTGTATGCTCACTGCGTATGGTATCAGAACTCTAAATATGCTGGGTGACATTATCACAGAGAATCGAAAGGTCTGCCTGAAGGTGAGAAAAGCAGTTTTGGTGTGCTAAGCAGGGTCTCCTACTCTATGCTGCTCAGGAGACCCTGGTGCAGAAGTCCCCATCACAGCAATGAGGCAGAAAAGCAGAAAGAACTGCAGAGAAGCATGCTGGCTGCCACGATGAAGACATAATTTTTACCCACGCTGTGGCAGAGGTATGGCACATATAGCACATTAACATAAATTTGGGGATATGCTGTTCCGGTATGAGCTTCACACCTTCTCTGTTCAGGTGGAGGAAGTGCTGGGTCTGTATCAGTGACTACTGAAAGATGGCACCACTGCCACTACACTTAATTCCTGTGTGTGAGGTAACACCTTTTGCATGAGTTAGCGATGAGATAAACCAGAGATTCGTATGTATAGTTTCAGAGTATAAAATTATACAATACATTTAGAAAAAAGTAACAACTTTCTGAATCTTCCATTACCTTCAAAACACTTGAGTTTTGGTCTTTTTAAAATAAAATAAACAAACAAAAAACAGCAATTAAAAAAAAAAAAAATTCAACCTTTCTACATTACCACCAATTCACTTGTCTCAGTCACTGCACAATTTTCAGACCAAAAGCCACAGCAGTGCACTCCAAACCAGTTGATCTTGTTCTGTAGATACTGGAACTTTGGGATCAGTGTCTCTGCTTCAGCTAAGGACACCCAGAGGATGTTACACGTCACAATCTTCACTTACTTGCAAAATTTGAATAAGATCTTCTCGAACACTAAAACTGGTCCTGTGCTGCCAAGTATAGTGAGAGGCTGTCCACCAAAGAGAGAGTAGGCAATTCCAGTCATGGATGCTCCAAACAGCGATTCTATTGCACTCTGAATACGATACAGAAAGAAGTGTCCATAAATTTTCAAATAGTTCTTTTTGCAATGTCTTAGTCTGTAGCCTTCTAAACATTGAAACACCCATACTGAAAGGTGATTAATGCAACAGTAAGAAAATACAAACCACAAACCTAGGAACATAAGTTTGTTTTAAAAGTTCAGATTTAACACATACTATACGACCTTCAGTTGCTTCTCCCAGCAGACCACCAAATGTGATGACAGGAGACATGCAAGCACAGTAGAGAAACAAAAATGATGCCAGACACTGCAGACTGAGAGCATCCCTGAAGTCACTCCAGAAGAAGGGAGCTTTTCTTTTTATGTCTAAAATCAATCCTCCAAAAAATCTAAAGAAAATAGAAGAAATCAAATTAATGAAAAGGGCATACCAAACTTTCTTCCACAGTAATGCTTTAAATATACTGCAGAGAAGCTATTGTTCCTTGATCAAATGATACATACTCTTACAATTCATCATTCCCAGGAAAAAAGGCTTCTGGAACCCTGTCTTGATAACTTGAATCAGGAATTTGTGTTTTTTAAAACAAATCAATTTGCATGTTTCTTTTACGAAATCTTCATCTAATCATCCAGACCCAAAATGTCTGAACAGTTGTTAGCTCCCATGCATAAACATGGGATTATTTATTGTATTATTTATTACGTGAAATACTTCTTTGCATTTATCAGAGAGCTACCACAGTGCCTATTTGCCCATATGTCTACATATAGAGCTTCACAGACTTTGAGAACCTGTTCCTAAAAACACTTCATGATAGAACTGAATGTAGGCCACAATTTTCCAAGGACAAGAACTGTCATCTTTTGTCATTTACACTATGCTAAATATAATCAAATATTTAGGAACAGATGCTCCCTTACAATATACCATACAGTTAAATACCCTCACAATGCTCTTTTTCTCACAGGCACCCAATGTATCAGATGTTGCTGGGGTAAAGAGGAAGATAATGTGCCACCATCTCCTAAATATTAGAACGATCCTTCAAGACATCAGTTACCAGGTTCACTGGTGAGAGAATGGCTTACAGCCAGACTGGTCATCATTTCCTCTGCCCCACTTCTACATCAATGCTGCAGCTGAATCTTTAGCCTTATGCAGGTAGGAATGATATTTACATATTGAAGAGGCAGCAAGGTAAAAGAAAAGTCTATTGCACAACTGCACTGCACTAAGGCAACCACTGACAGCTGATGCACTCACACCACACCGCATTAGATGAGAGAACAAAAGTATTCCTTGGGGCAAATTCTTCCTCCTGATGTGTATACATTCCAGCTATCATAGCAGTCAGAGCCTCGTGCACTAGGATATATCATGGCTTACAGAGATAAAAAAGAAATGCCAGAGCTGCACAACCCAGGAACTTCAACTACAAAATATTTGTAAGCACAAGACTGTTCCCAACTTTTTCTTCATGCTGCACAAAAATAAGAAACATTAATCAAGTTTGTCAGAGGTCTGACCTTTAGAACTAATAGAAAAAGGAGCTTGCAATAAATACAATGTGAAAAGTCAAATCCTCTTGCCCTCTCCCCCTCTCCGCAAATTAACATGCATTGTCCTTTTCAACTATGTGGTACACAAAGCAGAAAAAATCCTTGAAAAGAAAAAATTCATATGCCAAGCCAGTCATTTGAGAGAGAACCAGGCCATTATGATTCCTTCAGAAATGCATCACTTAGAACACCTAAGATTTTGTATATGTTTTCACTAACTTTCCAGTGCGTTGCAGTTCTGGTCCAGAGTGTCCTCCTGGGTGTTCTGCTTCCCCATGGGCTGCAGTTCCATTTGGCACCCCTGGGATCTTACGCTTCTCCTACCAGAAGGAAAAGATACTTCTCATGAGTCTTAGCAACCAAAACAATTTTAGCAGAGGAAACAGGTTTTGACAACAGTGGTCTAAAGAGCAGCAAGCCAGGCTGCTTTGATCAAGTTCTGTAATAAGCTTAGAACAAAAGCAAACCATAGCTGTCTGGAATAATCAAAGATGCTTAAGACTGATTACCCCTGAATTGAAGATATTTACATACAACTATCTGTCTTTATTCAGAAGCGAACTGGTACTAAACTACACAAAATGTCATCACTATACTGTATGCTTGCAAGACAAGGGTTCTCTTAAAGCAAATCAACAAAAAAAAAAAGTGCATGTAAAATGTCTATATAGTGATTGTGATAAATCCTGTATCAGTGAGACTTAATTCTATCTAGCAAAAATTCAGCACATTGTTTAAAAGGATCTGAATTTTATAGTGTACAAACCTGAGAGGGAACATTTTTAGGTGGTTCTATTCGAATAGTTGGGTCCCACTCTCCAGGAGGGAGAACAGTAACTTGATCAAGAAACTCATCAATTCCAGACACCAAGTCATTGCGGTCTTTTGCTTTGTAAGCAACATCATGGAACACCTAAGAAAAATGGAGATGCATACGTTGGAGGAAAAAGAGATGGGGAAAAGAATACTCTCATCACATTTTTCATGGTGACCCGTGTTCTATGAAATAGAATGTGCTTCATGCAGTTGCCACCAAACAACCTCAACTTCAGCTAACTACAGTTCATGGTACATAGCTTTCATAGAAGCTCCAGGCTATGGAAAAACATCCTATGGGTGCTAAATGTTCTTGAGATTTTCATTTAGAACACAATTAATTCCACTAGAAAGTATTTGTGTAAAATGGAATCTTCTCAGTGAAGGTATCTTTGCATGTGGATGTTGTTTTTCATTTTTTTATCTCCTTATGGCAGCATATTGCTATTTGTGTGTTATCAGAATGATTAGCCACATTTCATCTGGACAATTCCATATTGGAGATTCCCTATTAGACCTCATCAGTCAGTGTAAAAAGACTAAAACCAAGACGTGAATAAAAATACCTCATCTGTCATTAGTGTTGCAATTGATCTTCCAATCTCATGGTACTGTTGCCCTTTACCAAGTGGTCCAAGAAGAATAAACAAAAATC
The DNA here is from genome assembly GCA_025345505.1 of Todiramphus chloris collaris. Taxonomy (NCBI): domain Eukaryota; kingdom Metazoa; phylum Chordata; class Aves; order Coraciiformes; family Alcedinidae; genus Todiramphus; species Todiramphus chloris. The sequence goes on from JANVCC010000022.1 coordinate 24,410,376, forward strand.
TGCAAATAAATGATAAATTAAAAAATTGTAAAGAATAGATAGTTGAAAGTTACTATACACGCTACAGAAATACTTATTTAAAAATTGGACTAGAAGAAACTCTAAGATAAATATATATAATCTTCTTAAAGACCCCCAAAAATGCATTTGATTATGAAGCTCAAGTTAGAAAGAATGTGAAAATAACTTCCAAAAATATATCATAAGCTTCACAATCAGATTTGATTGAGACTATCAAAGCCTCCTTACATAACAAACCTCATCTTACATAATAAACGTACGCAATTATAATCTATGTACAGAACACATCAACATTATTTTTTTTTAATTCTGCTAATTCAACAGAACTAATTATTTTATGATAATAGTAGTAGTAGTATTGCAATATTGAGGTAGTTTTTTTAATTGTTCTTACTTCCATTACGGCTCTAGATAGCCTCTACTCTAGGACTGGGGCTAGGTTCTATAAGGTTCTGTAAAATTCTGAGGCTAAGTTCAAATAACTGAAGCACCCAGTTTTGCCAAAATGCAAAAGACAGTTTTGTGACTAACATAAATTTTTTTTAAGAATAAAATTTTTTCCAAGGTACTTGGAAAAACATGAAAAGAAATAAATCTAACTGTACCTTGTAGGAATGGGAACTTCAGCTAGTCCTGTAAGCAGCACTGCGGGAGATAACCTAACAAAAGCAACAACCGCACGGTCCAGGAACTCTAGTTCACCAACTAAGATGTTTGATGCTTCAGCTCCAGGTGGTATCTTTTTCATAAAGTGTAGGTCAACCTGGGAAAAGTATACTCAATTACAACCTCAAAACTATTCACAGGGATTTTTTCCCCTGATTTGCTGAGATTTTCTGGTCACTTCACTATAATCTCAGTTATTTCAATTATACAGTTTCTACTTCTTATCTGTTGAAATTTTTTTTTTTTAATAAAAGTATTTCTCAAAACCAAAGAACTGGTCTTTCATTATACGACAGCTTTTCTTGGAAACACAGTTCAAGTATCACAGGATTAATTTATAAAGGCAACAAACCACAATAAAAATCTTGTTAAGAATACAATATTAATTTCCTACTGATACTTTTATTAATAATCACAACAGCATCAATAATTCATAACAGAATCAATAAGTCATAACAGTAGAAGAAATTATGACATCTTATTTTTCCATAATTAGCAATTCTGGAAATCATGAATTCACAGTTCATAGATGTTGTATTATAATCTCCATAAGAACAAGAGGGTCCACTACACGTCATTTTCTTTCTACTACTCTAAGTGAGATGTAGTTTTGGTTTCAGACAGTTGCCCTTCTGCTGAAAATAACAGAATATAAGCTATGACTGTGATTTTCTCAAACATAAACCCAAAGAACAAAGGAGAATAAAAACTTGGGACTTTTAACGCAGTTATGTTGACTTCCATGGTGACAGAGGAAAAGAAAGAAACAACTTCACCACAACATTGGCCAACATATTTGCCAAAGAATTTATTCATTGTTGTGTAGAGTTCACTCTGTAACAAAGATCAACATGAAATAATACCATTTATTATGTATGTTTGATTTCATTATGCACCAGTATTGTCTACATTTCAAAATGCATGAATTTTGTCATTTGCTTTCCTTTTATTAATCTAAACACAACAACAGCAACCAAATCCAATATAAACTGTTAAAGTGGACCATTTTAATGTCTATCTTACAGCCATCTGTCAGTACTAGTTTGCATAGTTTTTGGTAATATTTAGAAAATTGTTTTCTTGCAAATGGCTCTGGCACTAAATCAGAATTCAGATAGAACACAGTTGCCTGTGTAATGAAATCTTATTTTGCTGAGATCACAAAGAGATGACTAATGCTACCCTACGCTAATCTAGAACGATGAACAAACACCTCACAAAGTTACACGTTATATCAACCTGGAAGGATGGAGACAAAGTCCTTTTTCAAGGTAAAGTGTCAGTGAAGTAAATTCTATTCCCCACTCAAATCACAACTCTTCAGGGTTAAATACAAAAGCCAAACAGATTCACTTTGCACCTAGTTTTGGTGCTGTAGGTCATTTAGAATTTAGAGAAAGGAAGTAGTCTTTCAGGCACATAGCAATATGCATTCTGAACCAATTTTACCTTGTGAATGAATTTAACATTTAATAACTGAAGTCTCATGTACAACATGCTACAGCTGTCACCTTAAGGTCCCGCTATTATACATACCACAAAATCCATGTTCAAATCTGAAAGAAACATTCGATGTCTTGTCTACCAGAATGTATTTCCAGATATACATCCTTCACTATCTATCAGTTTGAGATGGCAACATCTTTTAGGTAGTGAACAGAGCCCGAGTTAAAAGGAAAGTAGCTGTCAGAGAAGCCTCATACTGGGCAAAAACACCTAAACCCTGGGTGTTGCTTCTGCTACAAAACAAGAGAGAAGGTGGCCCTGGAATGAATTTCAGGCAACAGTAGAAGCTACATCCTCAAATGCTTCTACATAAATCTATCCATTAAACATCTGTAATCCCAAGATTTCTTTTGCTGGAGACATCCCATGTGCATCTTAATCTGCACCCTAGTCTGAGCTACATTCATGACCTGGCACTAAATAGTCCCAGCAAGCTCCAATTAAACATGGAATTAAATGACTAATGTGGAAGCCATTCCCCTCCAGGGATATTCAAGGACTGAAAAGAGTGGTGAGGACCTCCCCCAGAACCAAACATAAATTGACAGGAAGATAAGCAGAAAATACCCAACATCAGTTCTTAGGAAAGCTGTAATGAATATTAATCAAATTTACCTATAAGCCGGTCCAACCAATATTCAAAACCAAGTCAATTATTTCACACAGTATATTAAAGACCAAAATCTGTCAGTATGGGACTGGGATTTGATTCAGATATACTGTTTCCATAAGGAGCACAGGGAAGTTGCCATGAGAAGGGACATAGGTGCAGTGTCTTTATGTAAGCAGAGATCAGCCAGAGGCAGCTGTCAAACCGTCATCCCCATCCTGCTCAGATACAGGATAAAGTGGTGCTGTGACACCTCCATATCATCCCTGGAATACAAAGTCCTCGTGGTGTCCCCAGTGGAAGAAGAGTGACATATTTACAAGTACAAACATCAGAAAATATGTCTCCCTCTCTGTGCTACTGAAGTAACATTCAAGGCAGCTTTTAGTGCCATGTCTCACATTATTTAAAAATAGATATCAATACAATCAACACAGTCTCCATGATGTATGCAGATTAAGTCAGCTTTTTGAATCATCTCCAAAGTTTGGAGTATTAGAAGTAACCCAAGGGAAATATATTATCAAGGAGAGAATATGTGAGGTAGTCAAAGGTGCTTTTTTGTAGAAGATAAATGAAATTAATATGCGGAACAAAATTAGAGCAAGAAATCACAATTCTCAAGAGAAAATTAGTGTACTGCTCTACTTTCCTCTCAATCTGTGCATATAATTCCAATTATAACTGTTGGGAGTTATTGCAAAAGCACATTTCAAGGGGAAATTGTACTTTACTTACTCAACTTCAAAAAGATAAATGGATCTACTTAAAAACAGTCAAAAAAAGTATTTAGACTATTTTATTTGTTTCCTGCAAACAAAAGTTGTTCCTTTCATATTCCTGACATCCTTATTGGTACCTAACATTGCTGAGGCTCGTCAAAAGATGACACGTTGATCTCTTCTCAAGCCAGTTTAATGAGGAAGTGCTCCTTTGATCAGCAAACTTGAAGCAATACAAAAATAGTGAATGAAGGATCAAATGATTCATTATTATTTAATACAAATATTATGTACCTAGATAATGGACAGGGATTTTGATCCTACAACATTCAAAGTAAACGGGCAAGAAATGCACTACTGAAAGTCATGTCATTCCCTTTGGGTTGCAATGAGCTCCACCTCTTCACAGCTTAATTTTGACTTGACAGCTTTATATGTATTTGATACCCTTTACAAAATTTTACATCTTGATATCAGAACACTTGCCAAATCAATTAGTTTCAGTTAACAGTTTTATTATAAATATCAGGAAACCAAACTCATACTTGACTTTTTAAAGCATTATAATCTTAGTTTTAAATACTTTTTTTACATATTAGCATTAAATTTTTAACAACTTGTCATTGTTTATAGATCACCTTGCTACACCTCTGTTGAAATGTGGTCTGTAATACATCTCTAGCCAGCCTCCTTTCTTCTCACTGTCTTTACAAAAAGATCTGTTTCCCATCTTTATTTCAGCTGTATACCATTTCTAGTCTGGCATGCTCAGTCAAGAATTCAAATGGTGCAAATAGCTACGGATGCTAGGAAATGAGTCTGGCACCAGATGGAGCAATCACATAACTCTACTTTTAGCTCAGTTGCACTAACATTAAGATTCAACAGACTCAAAATGCTGTTCTTCAGAATTTTGGTTTAAATCACCTTTCTTCACTTACTCAACCTTCACTGTATTAATGTGTCAGCTGAAGTCATCTATCCCTGTCAGGTCTGTCATCTGTACCTAATGTGACAGTTTGTTTTAGGTACTTACAGATTTCTTAAACAAATTAGGATTCTCCTTTGCATTAAAGCTGAGAAGCTGTTTGCTTTTCTTTGCTATCTAACATTGAACTGTCATTGCAATCTCCACTACTGAACAGTTAACATCTTTTGTGAAGTGTACTGAAATATCTTGGCTTGCCAGAAGAATTAAGTTATAGGTTTACAGAAACACATTCTGTTTGAGACATCTGGAATCCACGAGTTCAGGTTATAAAAAGCGTAGCTTGCATTCATGTATTACTTCTACAAAAAATGTAAAAATCTGAGAGGTAAATCTGAATTATAAAAATTCCAAATTAATTTCCTACTTAAATATTTTTTGTTAATTTGTAAAAAAATTCCCCTATGAATATACACCTATGATACTGTCATACAATAAATGTATCTGTGTTCCTAAACCTGTATTTCCTGTTACCAATAACTTACCAAGAAAATTTTTAAAACCTCTTTTTTTTTTTTTTACATACAAACTGTGTTGCAGTGCACACTAAACTTTAATGCTCAAGTAGAATTTGCACTTCACAGCTTTCACAATTCACATGGATTAATTTTATTTAATTTAAAAGATCCATTTGGTAGTCAGGAAGCTTTCTGTTCACTGTCAGTGAACACTTACCTTGCTAAAGTCAACAGTGCTGTTTTCTCTGCTCACATCGTTTTTGTTTTCAATACAGGCTGGGGCAGACTGTGGGGAAACAATCTGACCTGCTAAAAAAAGTACCGTTATTACAGAATACTAACAATTTCTTCTATAAAAAGCAACATTTAATGAAATATTTGTTAAAAAACTGTATACATTTCATCTCTCATTTATATGAAGCATCTAAACATGGCATTTTAATTAAGAGACTTATTTAGAACAACACATTCTCAAAAGACAGAACATTTATTACATGCAGTTAGGAATGGGAGAACGTAATTTAGAAAATGTAAAAGATACTCTTGAATACTGAAGACAAACTTTCTATGCCAATTAAAGCTCATGATTTTTAAGATATTACATTTGAGGAAAGTCCTGCACTCATACAGTTTTTGTAAGTGATTTGAGGAGCTGCCAATCAGGGGCAATATCTGTCTATAAGAATATTCCTCACTGAATAAAATAGGATTACCGATTTTCATAAATTCACTCGCATCTATAATAATGTCCTGATTATGACAACTACAAAACACAGCATAAAAATGAGCTGCTATAAAAATAGAGGTATTGGAAATTAAGAGGATTTAAAAACTCAATATTGAATAATGTGATTTACATGCTGTAAAATAAATGTTTCAGCAAGCACATTTTCAAAAAATTCCGGTGAGGATTTAGTAAAGTATTTCATAGGAGGTTTTTTAAATATCTCAGAGAAGCATTTAACCACACCTCAGTCCCATGTAAGCAAACACTAAGCTTTGCGATCAACAAAAGCTTAAAACCAGGATTAAATAACAAATATATGTCACATAAAGTGTATTTTTACTTAATGCCAACATGGCCCCTGGGCACGGCCAGAAAGCACCACGCACACACCGAGGGTGCCGGGTTGGCAGCAAGGCAGCAGACAAACCCCACAGGGCAACAGGCCCTTCCCCGCTTGCCTTCCCTCTTCCTCCCTCCCCGGAATGGCAGGAGCCATGCACACCTCTGAACACTACAGCAAAGTACAGGAAAAATTACCAAACACATGAGCCAGCTATCTCCTACTGCCCTAACAGATACCCAGGAATAACTACAGAGTCCAACTGGCCCAGAGTCAGCATCTCGTGCCCAGCATATATTTGTTTCCATAGCAAATAAAATCTCTCATATGACTGAGAAATGATGATGTGAAAACATTGGTTCTGGTGAAAATCAACCTAAATTTGCACAGTAACAGAGACCATATGTTCACAATACTTGAAGATGAAGACAATCAGAAAGTCCTAAGCTAGGCACATTGTGTGGGCAATTCGCAAAGCCGCAGCGTGCCCCTCACACCACTGCCACCCGCTCTTCCAGTCCCAGCATGTTCTCAGCCACAGCCAGGAAACAGCGCTTCACAGGATCCAGACTGAACAGGACAGGAGACTTGCAACAGTATCCACAACCGTTGCCAAAATACTGAATTACACAGCTTCTCTTACAGCTGAGCACTACAGTATCCCTAAGTCTGGTCATGAATTCCCAGTTGAAACACTTTTGAAGGAAAAGGTTGGTTTCATGAAAATCAACATCTCATTTTCCTCTAGGCAAACTCTCCTGACAGAAAACAGTTTTCTGATTCTTGTGCTGCATCGTGATAGCATAGCCAGCGAGATTTCACTTTGCTTGTGAAGTACAGGAACAGAATGTTTTAAAGTGTATTGCTAGAAATCTTATTATTAAATGTATCATCTTAAAAACGCAAATATTTCCATTTTCTCTCTGATTCAGGACAAGGACAGATCAAAACAAGAACAGAAATTATGGATTTTGTTCAGCGCTACAGTGAAATAAACAGAGAATAGCAAAATATCAGGCATGACAAGCATGTTAACCTAACCATGTAAATAAAACTAAGTCAGGACTAGAATTTACATATGATGAGAATAAAGGATTGATTTCAGAAAGTAATATAAATACAGCTTAAAGGAATTCACACTAAGAGAAGACTATTAATTCCTAAATGTTACAAGAGACAACTTTTGCAAATCAGAAGGCAGAAATTATTCCATATGCAAGATGATTATAAAGTCACTCAATTTGTCATTTTAATTAGAACTTAAAGAAAAAACAATGAATTCCATCATCGTTACACCATCATGTTTACACTATGCATCTCCATACACTACTTCACACCGTCATTTTTTTCTGCATTGTTTATTTTGCAGTCAAATCTAATTTTACAGGAATCATCCTGTAGTATTGTAACTATTAAAAATAATTAGTTTATGTATTTGATTTCTGTGTTATTTTGGAGACATTAATAATGTAACAAAAATTAATCCACTAATTCTAACAGAGAAGCCATAAAATGCTCAGGGAAAACTTCTGTCCTAACTTACTCCCAGAAAACTTTAAATCTAGTAATATTAGACCTTCTTAACTCTTCATTTCTTCCTTTCAGACACTCCTTGATATTCTAGGATACATATAAAGGGAAATACTTGTAATAACTACTCATACTAATATACATACCATGTTGTAAAGAGGTTACAGGAAAGCAACAGAAGTGGTTGTTCATTATCTTTCTGTTGCTAATTAGGGATTTACAGTTATACTTTCTTTTCTGCACCCAAAAATTTAAGAAAATGAGAGCAGGGATATCTGCCAGGGAGATAAAAACACTGACCAACAAAGGAGTTACACCATGGACCACCTGTTATAAATACTGAAGTATTAACATTATAATATGAGGTGTCAAAAGCCTCTAAGCAATTAACATAACAGTCCAAAGGCTAAGCAGGCTAGCTTTTAAACATTATGTCCACTTTTCTTCTAGGAGAAAAATATGTAAAAATATACATAGTAGGAAATAAAAGCCACAACCAGTAAGTATGCTAAGTTTATAAGAATAGCATATGTTCTTTTTCTGTGCCAACAGAAGACCTCAAACTTTGATATACCCATATGCTGGAGTAATCTGAAAGAACACAAGTTTTACCTTGAGGCAGTTAGAGATGTTTTAATAGCTCTGCAACTTAAGACAGCTTTCTGGATCTTGGAACACAAAGTTTGGGCTTTTTACTGTATTGAATAACAATCAAACATTCAAGGCGGAGAAGACAGGTAATTTCACTTTTCACATGACAGGCATGGGGAAGGTATTTTAAAGACCATCTTAAACATACTGCAGGGTAGAGTATTTCTTACATAACAATACAGTCAGTAAAATGCAAATCCGAAATTTTGTCTCTGTGTGCCACTTCAACAGAAAACTAAGACAAAACATACTGCAGTTTTTGAGAGATTTTTGCTCCTATACATATTCAGTTTCTTAAATGCTATTTATTAAATGTTATTTATCATAGGTAGTAGGTAAATGCAGTCTTATGGCAGCCCTCTCCCTATGAGCAGGACTGCAATGCTGTACAGTTATTTTTATATTTGCTAACTTCCTCTACTTCTATTAAGCCACAAAAACCAATAAATTAATTTAATGTATCATTTCATGTTGACTTAAAGGACATGTCTTTGGGGTGAATACTGTTAAACACATAAGTGATTCCCAATGGGGCAGGACCACAAGCCTACTGATGGCAACCTAGTAAACACTAGCATCACCATGCTACACTGTTTTTTCCCAGTCTTTAAAAATACTCTACTTGCTAAAGCATGTTGGCAACTATATATGTGCTTTATCGTCAAGCCACTTTTATCTTCAGCAATGGATTATTTTCTCTGAATGAAGGACGCAGTTACTGGGACCATGATGGTCCAATGAAGCAACAAGCAGTTCAAGAGCTATGTAAATGAAGAGAGGAGCTGTCATATTGTACCTAGACTAAAACAAAAACAAAAAAACAAAAATAAACCCAAACACAAACAAAAAAGCCACACCAAAAAAAACCCCACCAAACACAAACAAAACATAAAACAAAAAAAGCCTTTTTTCTGATTTCTGTCAGAACATCAAGATTCACCACTGCATTAAACTGTCTCTGAGAGATTTTTTTTTCATGCTCTGTCCTTGCCAGTTTCATTTTCAGAGCTCTCAAACAAAATGTTTATTTACACACTGTATTTTATTTTTTAAGAGTGCAATGTAGTACTTTGAGTCCTTATAAACCTAGTTTAAAAGCCTGATTTATCCTGCAGTCCCTCCACACAAAGCATCTGAAGAGCTGCACTCTTTGGCTCTCTGATGAATTCTCATGCTGATTTTTTTAAAGTATCAGTCAAACAAATGCACAATGTGCTATCATTGAAATATCCAGCCACGCAAAGGAACTTAATACCTAATAGATAAAGCTGCACTACAATGGCTGTTAGGGTTTATCTATGTATTAAAATGGGAGTATCAGCACTGTTTTTAAAATTATATTTTGCAACTAGTCACCAATTTTCCAAATCTAAACAAACACACTGTCCTGGTCAAAAATCAAGAATTGAAAAACAGTTAGCTTTCCCTAGAATATGGTAAACATGATATAACAGAGCGGTGATACCATCTTTGCAGGCATCTCTTGATGCATAACATTTTAAATCAGTGAAGAACCATGTCTCTCCCATTGCTCCTGTGTAACTGCAAGCAAATTTGGTGCTCGCTAATGACACATAATTTAAGAGGATGCAGAAGAAATCACATTACCTCTTTTTCTAAGACTAGGCCTGAATCTCAAGTATAATTTGCGTGAAGTCATGCAGCTTCAACTAAAATGCTATGATTTGCAGTTTTACAGACTGATGCAGGAAAATGGAAGCTATAAAGAAATGGCATACTTTTTCCCCCCAGAATACAACATCATTCCACACAAGCTTCTCTTAAGTGTGCCACAGCTACTGACAAAGGCCTGAGGTTTAATCGCTATAACAAGAAGTTGCATGCTGTCAAAAAACTGAGATGAAGATATGGCTCTACATTTTAAATGATCTGAAGCCCAAGCAAGAATAGGTATTTATACTACCTCTGAACCTTCAGGGAGTTTACAGAACCCAAAGGATAGGAGATGAGGAAGATACAGAGATGAGATGAGCCTGTTAGAGACACACACAACAAAGAGCAAAATAAAGAAATACAAAGATGAATGATACAGTTTTATACATACAGATTACACATTTTATTGTGGGTACAAGGAAATGTGAAGAAAAAGAATAAATATAAGATGAAAATGTTCACAAATACAAGTTACATTTTAGTAATAAAAAAATCCAAGTTTATTACAATATATATATTTGAGAAGAATATAAAAAGAAATAGAGTGTTAGGTGCTTAAGCTAGAATTAACAATCTTTGAGTTTGTCTTTTCTTCAAGGAAAACTGGACCAATCCATCTGATCCAGATGCAATACTGCCAGAAAACTTGTGTATATATATGTGGCATTCAGTGTGACATTCCCAAAACAAAGGGACATGATCACATACCTAGGAATGCCTCCCTGCCCTTTTCATATGGCTCCAAGTAATGTCTGTCTGTCTCCACATGGTAGTATTGACATCAGAGTTTCACATGCTGTATGCTAGCTCTGAGTTATGGCATAAATACTTCAACAAAAGTAACAAACACCATCACATAACTGGCAATTTAGACTTGCTGGGATACTAAATGAGACATCTAAGCATACTCCTGACCACCATCACGTGTGCTCATACTGCCATAAAACAATGAAGAAGTCCAAACCAGCCCATCACACTAATTGAAATAACTGGAAAAATGCTTGAAAAATAACATGTGAACCACTCAAGCAGTTCACACTGTTAACTCTGAAGATCCCAAATTTAATGTGCTATTGTTTTCTTCAAACTCGTAGGTATATTGATAAATCTGTCCTTGGAATTTCAGAATTTCTCAGACCTGATATGTGGTGTAATGCAGCTTTTACACTATTAACATGTCTGCTTTGACATCAAGGGAGGAGACATGATTATACATGGCACATGTATGGAACAGAAATCAGGCACAAAATCATGTTATTGTGGATAAACAACACTTCAGCAAGGTGCATGGAAATACAATCTACAAGTCACTTATCCTACCATGCTCCTCTCTCCTACTTCTTTCCTCTTCAACTTCAATCAGTAAAAGGTCTGCTAGATCTCACTACATATACATACACACACCTACTAGACTAAAATTGAAATAGCCAGAGAAAAATCCAAAACATTTACATGATGAATACTTCTTTTACTAACTACATTTTCATCAAATCAGCTACTTTTTCATGCCACACATGCTTAAATTCTGAACTGCAGAACCTTTTATGAAAGGGAAGAGGTTTATGAAATTATTTCAGCATCCCTCTAACAATAGAAAAATACTGTATATTTGCAATTGTCTCTGGCTTTTTAGACCACATAGTAGGAATTTACAGACACATCTCTCAGGTGTCAGAGTGAAAAACCTATTGATCTCAGTAAGTTAAACTGCTTTACAAACCAAACCAAACTTTCTAAAGATGATTTACCAATGACAAAGATTCGTATTTTTACCTGCCTTTTGCAGTACTTACACTAAAACTACTTGCCACCCTCTACTTTGGGTATTTGGTGTCAAATTAGACTCGAAAAACAAAAAAAAAAATCCTGCTCTTATGCCAAATTTGACTGTCGGATTTTATTGGAACATCAAAAGCAGGCTTTTAATTCTCACAGTTTTGATGCTTAATGAAAAGTGAAAGTTAAACACAGCATGGCAGCATTAAAAATGCATGGTAAATCCATAGCACCCTGACATCTTAGCCCTGCAGAGGATGTGAAGAAAAGCCATTGTAAACAAAAGATAATACTACTAAATACAAAGCAAATTAATTAGATGGACTGACAGACTCTCAAACAAAGAAAAAATGGAGGGAGAACATATGTACAACTATCTTCCAGCAAAGATATCACAGTGGTCTGTCAGCACCACAGCCATATATTGAATTTAAGTTTGTGTCTTCATTTTCAGACATTGCTCCTGAGTATCTGGAAATTGATATACTGATAAACTAGCATAGTGAAGAACTTGGACAAAGAAGGGGTTTTGCATCCTCAGCTGTACCATGTAACCCAGATGGCAAGGACTTATGGCTCTGAACCCCCTATTTTACAAATTACAGACTGCTAAGGATTATTATCCATTAAACTGTCTACACTGAACTCACTGAACTTTATCAAACTGAGAATTTCATTTTGTGCAGAAAAGGTGTCCAAGTCGCCCTGCCTTATTTGAACAGGGACAAATTATTGTCCCTTCTAAAGCTCCTGGTACTTGCTGTTTCTGAAAACTCTGGTCTCTGATAGGGATGAGCTGAGCTGTAAGCCAGTCAGCAGTACCTGATCCGGTTTTCTCCCTGCAGTGTTCTAGGAATTAAGTTTCTCATCCAGAAATTAAAAGCAATAATAAACTATTTTACTATCATCATACTTTTTTGGGGTTTTTATTAGAAAGAAAGAACAACACTACTACTATTGATAATATATGGAACACTTTATGCTCAAATTCTATACAATGTTTGTGCACAAGCAGAATAAAATGACTTTTTGCTTGCATTTTAACAGTCTGTCCTCAGGAAAGAAAGATGTGTCTCACAGCACACTCCTGACAATAATATAAGGTGTTCATACACCTTAATTTTGTTTTCTTTTACACATATTTAGCCTATATTTCTTTTGCTTTCACCTGATCCAAAGTTGTACTTTAACAACTATTTTTTGTATTCTTATGAGAAACTTGTACAGCTCCATGGCAATCTAAAAAGAAATAGATAGCTGCAGCGAGCATAAAACTGTAGCTGAACTCTAGCATTTGGGTCATGAGGCAATAGCAGAATAAAATGATCAGAAATCTCACTGCTACCCCTGGTCAAGCTTCTAAGCACAGCAGAGCTCCTGAAAGCTGAGCGTTTCAGTGTAGATTCCTGCATAATTTACACACCACGTACTAAAGCATGTTACCCAGGGTAAAGAAATAACTAAGATTATGCCAGAAGAGGTAGCAGCCATTGTGCCTGAAATCAGGCAGCTCTCCAGAATCATCTCTTTCCTCACTCCTTTAAATCCTGGAGTACTGGGGCAATAGATGCCACCCAAGCCCATGAGCTGCTTATTTGCCCCTGTCTTGAAAGGTGAAAAAATTGTGATTCTTTTTAAAGACAGAAACTTAAGACTGAATTTTCCTTTTCTAAATCTAAGACTAATTTTAGTACAATTCAGGCAATAAGTGTCACCCTTTGTAATGTAACAGGGTAATGCATGGTAAGAGAGAAACTTAAAATAAACCAACCCCTCTTTACTTTATCACAAGGCCATCATCTATTTTGAAAAGATCAATGCAGAAGACTGCCAAATATGCATTAGCACTTAAAGGATGCAAGTAGAAGAGCAGTGCTTCAAATGGATTAAAAGACAGCTGTGTCCAGAAAGACTGGGTTTGGAACTCTTCACTGTAATTTAGATAAAAAGTTAATTTATCTTCATATAAATGTCTCTAAAATTATTTAGATCTGTATTGTTTATGGTACATTTAACTTAATTTGAATTAACATAGTGAAAGATAGTAAGTGATTTTTGTAACCAGGGCTTAGAGCACTCTGAGGCATCTCTACATAAGCACATGAACTGGAACTCAGTAGTTTTTCATCTTGCAAAATACACAGAGACAAATGAAAATCTGTCAGACTGTGTCTCTTCCTACAGAATTGCTTAACCACCAAATATACAAAGTTTGTATATTTAATATGGACTTAGATGCTGTCCTGATCAGAATCAATTTGGGGGGGAAATAGACACATGAAGGTTCCCAGAAGAAACTCAGGCAAAAGTGAGATGTTTCTGGAGGTAACTCCTGCATCAGTTCCACTACCAGCTACAGAAAGTTACTGAAATTGAGCTTATAATACTTTCATAGTTTGCCCTGAGGGGTCTTTTTAAGGACACTTACTGTTTGTTATATAAAATCCAGTATAAAAAGCTTATGAAGTGCAAGCTTCCATTCTGTGTCCTGTGGCAATTAAGGAACAGGAACATTACAGCTCTAACTTTGAGTGAATCCTGTATATTTGTTTCAAGTCATCACCATAAGTTGGACACATCAACAGGACAGTTGCCTCTAAATGCACGGACAGTCATCCTACTTACATTCACTTTTGTGCACACATATGCATAATCACACACAGCTTAATAAATGCTATTTTTTCCTTACTCTTAAAATGATATTTTGGCGTAATTAACATGTTTCTATTTCGTATCCTATTCAGATGAAATTATATGCTGCCTCTTAGGTCTGAAGAGTCCTCTTCAGGGAAGCAGATGTACCTATTAAAACTTTATATGGCAATGACTGTAACAAAAGGTCCTTCCTTGAAATGCTAGTTAATATTTATACCAACAGCCCTATCTTTACAGACCAGCCACAATACTACTACTTCTGCCCTATGCCTCACAACACTCAGCTGCCTCTTGCACCCTACACCTTGCCTGTGCTACAGTTGTATCCTCACTCCCCATGTCCCATGTCCTGGGGGAGCTCAGTAGGACCCTAAACAGAGAGACAGCTGAAGGGGCTGAGATTTCATGAATGCTAACGTGACTTCTCGAATGAGAGTCACTATAGTCCTGGTGTTCAGACAAAAAATGTTGTGGGCATTGTGATTATACTGGATACAGATGCTCAGTAATTCTGCGGTGTATAATTCTAGTGAATTAACTGTAAATATTTGCAAAATGTGGCTGCAAGTTTCATAACACAGGCCTGTGTTTACATAAAAAGGAAGGGGCAATAAGAAATGATCTTTCATTATGATTAACTTAGAACAACATTACAGTTTATAAAGGCTTCTGTAAAATCAAGAAAGAAAAAAAATTAAGCCAGTATTTCACTGTAGAACCACTCTGCAAACACACTCTTTCATTTTTATGCACATGATTTTCCAAAACATGATATTCCAAAAGAACAAGGTACAGTTTTTACAGCGTATCTCCAAGAGTGTCATCTTGAAAATATTTTTCTCATTTTCCAACCCCTCAGACTCAACTATGAAATCTCAAGTACCAGTTGAACACTAGCTAATGCATACGCTGACATAGATTTAGAAACCATTCAAACAATCCATTACAATTTAAATAAATAGGCCCGGGATCACAGAATCACAGAATGTTAAGGGTTGGAACAGTTGTATCACATTTCTGGCACTAACAGAGCTTGACCACAGTTCAGAGTAACACTGTGCAAAGATGCTCAAGCTCAGTCTGAAGGATGGCACAGAGTGCCTAGAGCACCACAGGTCTACTTGAACTGTGCTGTACCACGGATAATGTGCCATGCCAATTATAGCACCAGGACAGAATGACAGATACTGACACAGCTAGCCTGCTTCCAACACCTGGGCTAGATCCCTTGAATATCTCTGCACAGCCCTGAATGGTGCAGGATACCTGAATTTCAAATTTCAACAGGTGTGGTACTGAATGCACAAGAAGAACCACTCTCATGTAAAAGGTATCACTTCTACACAGCAGCTTTTCAGGGCAGAATCACACTGAGTTCAAGCTGTGGGTAAAAAAATACATGCAATACTCAACAGGCAGATGTTACTGAAAGCTCAAAAAGAAAAATAAAGCAACACATTACCATTTTTATCCATGGAATGGGGCTCAGACTGCTTCTTTCCAATATCAGCAAAGGATCTGACAATTGGGATCCTGTTGCTCAGCTTTTTCTGGTTCTGATGGTGATGCTGTTTCAGTAATGCCTCATGAACTCTGTGACGAACATCCTCACTGAGCTGTCCAGAACCCACTTGCTGGTCCAGAATCATATCTGAAAATACATACATAGACATTATAGAAGAGATGAAAAATTACATATTTTATTTTTTAAACTGCAATAATAAGAATTAGTACCCTACAGGACTAAAAATTAAAGGCATCAGTTCCTTTAACACAACAGAATTACAATGTAAGTTTGATCTAGAAGTGTTTCTGAGAGGAAAAAAAAAAAGGATGCTATTACTGTGAAAAATCAATTCCTCCAAATATATGCATTTCCCAAATTAAGGTCATCTGTGCAACTTTGAAGTCAGTTCCTAAGCACTCTCATACATAATGCATTTAAATTCAGGATTACAATGTGTGTAAGGTGTCTTTTTCCAAATAACCCCTACCTTATTTGCACAAAGGACTGGCATGCTGTGGAAAAACAACTATTTTATTCCCTTTATACCTACCACAGGAGATCACACTATAGCTCTTTATTTCTTGTAACTATAATTACAATACTTTCAATACAATATACATATTACAATACTTTCAGTACAATATACATAAATTTCAGATAAGACAATACAGGAAAATTTGCTGCTTTATTTACAAGTACTTAGAATCTCATTCTACTGCTGGACATGTATATGTCCCTGCAAGAGAATCATTACATGAAGGTGTGAGTGAAATTGATTCCCCCAGCTAAGAAATTTTTGCAGTCCACTGGCAGAAAATATTCTTATACGAATATGAACTTGATATTCAAAATTATCTGTAAATATGTGCATTACGTATTTCAAATAGGAAAGAACTGCTGAGAATTTTGTGTGGTTTTTAAAAATTATTAGTTTGGGAAATCCTGCTAGCAACAGTAATAATGCTTAACAGAAAAAAGAAAGGGAAAAAAGAACTTCTGTATCCAAGCAAGTAAAACAACATTTAAGTACACACTGTCCTTGTATATCCATTGGAATAAACTGTACTGCACAAAAATAGTGATATAATAAGCTGACTCAATAACTCCTTGTACTGAAAATTCAGACAGCTCATGATTCTGTGCTGGAGTCAGATTCATATCTATCAGTAAATTCAGTGGAAAAGCAAGCAGAGCAGAAAAAATAAAAAGCAGATGCATCATCCGTAGAGACAGAATTTGCCAGGTCTTTGATAATTGCCAGGAGCAAGAGAAACAAAGAGAGATAATAAAAGGCATTAAATAATTATGCTGGTTAAAAGCAGCATTTAATTGCTAACAGCCAACTATGCACTGTATATACATTTTAGAAAGACAACAGTTTTTCTGAACTTCTCAATATCCACGTTAACAAGCCAATGTATCACATACATTGCTGCTTTAAGAGCTGAACAACAAATTACCTGCATGTTTCACTTACTATGAAGAGGCTACCAACAAATCTACATCTCTATGATGAGAAACACACAAAAAGACAAGGCTCAGTCCAGACGCAAACATGAGAGATGTATCCACATCTCACAGCGAGGAGTGACACAGAGGTTTTCGACACTGCCTTTGACCCTCTTCAGCAATTACATTCTGCTCAGTGTTGACTATGGTGTTGACCGAACAGCTCATATTAAAGAGTATGACTGCCTGGTGGTGTGCCTAAACTAATAAACTAATAAAACCTGTCTTCAGGATGCTTCACTTGACTCTGAAGGGAAGTTTTACCTCCAGGGGTAACTCAAACACCACCAGGACAGTTATCTCTGCACTCCCAGTCTACACAAATTGTTCTACAATCTAATGAAAGATTTAGAGAGGCAGAGCTGCAAGATGAGTGACAGAAATGCCAAAGAGAAAGTAACACAAGTTCAAGAGAAAGTCTTCAGCAGAATTTTTTCAGAAGGAGCCAAGAATTTGCAACACATGAGAAAAAGAAAAGAAAGCTCCAGGTCCAAGAAAAATATTGATTTTCCTGCTCAACTCTATTGCCTTTTGAGGAGCTGTGTTCTGGTTTGAGTGAGAGAACAGAACTAATTCTGTTCAGTGATTTTACTTTTCAGGTCAGTTCTTCTAACTATCCTCTCCCCACTCCTTTTTAAATCTGCTGACAAAAGACAAATTTTAGAAGAGGCAAAAACAAAGATTACCTTCTTTGAGTTGCTCTAAGACAGAAATCAAAAGGAAGAGCTGGAAAAAAAAGGACTCCTCTAGAAGAGGCAAATTTAGGGCTGTGGTCATCACTTTGCTTACAGATCAGTGCAAGTCCACTTCTATGGTGTCATTCCTGGAATTACAGTATTTTCCATATTACAATATATTACCTGCTGAGGATGATGTCAATATATAAGATGATCCACTTGAGGAGAGAAAATGCCAGGAAAAAAAGAAAATCATATCCCTATCCTCTTCCTTGCCTAGATGCTCTGCTAGACTTGTTAACAGTCACACAAGCCACAGAGTTAGTGTCAGTGTGGTGACTATTTTTATTCCCTGCCAAACAGAGAAGAAAGTGGCTTACCTTGAGTTTTCTTTTTTTACAGCTTCCCCTTTACCACAGCACCTCTGCCACATGTAAAAAGGGAAGATGCACTCAGATTTGGAATGCGCAAAGACTTGTTTTCTTCCCTTGATACTTCCCTGCAGCTGTCATTCCTTTAATACAGACCCACTTGGAGCAGTGGCTGTAAGAGTTTAAACGCAGTCAAATTACTGTCAGATTGCTGTATTTTGATAATTTCTTCAAGACCTGAATGGATTTGAATAGTACTAAGAAAGACTGTCTCCATCAGCATCTATCATTATGGGATTCCACTTCAGCTTCTTCCCAATCTTTTCAACATATCTTTTAAGCCTCTGCAATGCCACTGATAACACTCTTGACTGCAAAGATAAGCTTGAAAACAAGAGTGACAAGTAATGTCCAAGAATAAATGGCAAACAGGAGCATTTTAAACATCTCATTTTCTAAACAGACTATTTCCTTAATCCTGCAAGAAGAGCCTACATGCTTCTGCCAGCTGAAGCTGCAACTACTTTTCCAAGCCCTGTTTTTCATGTTTGTATCTAGAGCACAGAGCTCTTTCTCCAAACTCCGTATGACAAAAGACTAAAGAATATAGATGTGAACCTTCACGGAATTATACCTCAGCTACATTCTTGTGTAACAACTGAGACTCGCCAGGGTTTCTATGCTCAGCAACAAAGGTTTGGAGGTACCTTTTTGTTTTGTTTTAAAGAATTTCCCTCTTGAATGACCTTTTAAATTCTGCAATAATGAGATGCTCAAGTGCGGCCACAGCTCATTCCCCACTGTTCCAGGTTCACTGTGTGCCCATCACCTATCGTACCATACTACACAAAACTCCCAGGTGAAATACAGAATAAATTTATAGGAGGTATACTGCATTTGCACCAAAATACCTGAGAAATTCAAAAAGAAATTACTAACAGGCTACACTGGGCCTGACTTTTGTAGTGATGGGTAGAGTAACAAGATCCAAAGTGTGCTTTTTTTGTTGGTTTGTTGTTTGGGGTTTTTTTTTGCAGCTGTGTACCAGATGAAATATAAGTTTTGAAATGCTGAGCTCATATTCTCCTGATATAGGTTGGCATTGACAGTTTACAGCAGAAGCAGCTGAACTCAGTATATATCAGCAAAGTTGCCAGTATTTACACCTCTCAATCTTCCAAATTTTGTAACTGTGTAATTACAGGACAAAATGAGAGATTAACAACAAAAAATAGAACACATGGGCTTTTGTGTGCGTCATGATTGCAGCGACAGCTGCCCACAAAACCTAATTTAAAAGCCAAGGTTTGTTTCATTTGTGGTTGTTTTCTTTCCCTTAAAGACAGGGGAGAAGAAAACACAAGCAAGCCTAAAGCGATGCTTTATAGAAGACATTCAGTTGAAAGGCTGTCCTCTACCTTAACCTGTCTCTAATAGGAGCTTGAATATACACCTCCCTAGTGACTTAGGCACTAGAAGCAACACAAAACTAACAATTGGGATTCTTGGGCTGTGTTTGTGAATCAACACCCATTTACAGTGATTACAACAGTGATTACAAACAACCTATCTACACCAGCGGATTTAGCCCACCCCTCCAAGGAGGCACAGCGTTCCAGTGCACTGACAGCTCTACCTGAAATTACTTTGTTCAGCTTCTCAGATGAATTACTTGAAAAGGAAAGATGGAGACTGAAAAATGACTGCTTTTTAAAGTAACATGCCATTTTACTGAAGAGCAAGAGCAAGCATTTCACAAAACTGTATATAGTAGAGAGGAGATAATTCCCAACTTACAGCTCAGAGAGCAAGTAGAGTTGTAATTCAGAGCTATGCTAATATGCCACAGTGCACACTACCAAAAGAACGAAGGCCTCATAAAACAATGTATTATGGATCTCTAAAGAGAACAAGAGCCATGAGTGACATTGGTTCTGTCTCTACAGACAAATAGGAGCTGAGATTGACGTGCAATCTAAGAGAAATACCAGATTTGTGGTTAACATAGGAAAATAAAAAACAAAACGTCATGCTGCTTCGAAGTTGGTACAAGATTTACAATTTACCCGCAAACTAGGGAACAAAACCTGAGAATTTCTCTGTAGAGGTAATCACTGCATGGTAAGCTGTAAATAAAGCAAACAAATGCAAAATCCTAGGTAAGTGAGAAGGTGAAAGCTGAACAAAAGACAGGTGTAGGGTCAAAGAGAGAAGCAGACTGCTGACAGGCAACCCCGTGCTTTGTTACTGTGATTGCAATAAAAGTTAAATTTACCCTAAAAGCACCGTCAAAAACAAAACACGAGTGTCACAGCTGAAACAAAAGTGAAACAATCTAAATTGAGGCCTGTTTAAATACATCATTATTATGTAGTAATATAGTTTACATCAAACAAAGGCAAAAGAAGACTTGTTCAGATTGAAAGCTTAATATGATATTATGAAAATCAATAAAATGGCACACTTGGGATGTAATGCCCTGAGTTGCTGAGCACAGAGTCCAGTGACCTCAATCACAAGATTAAGCTGTTACACAGATTGAAAATGTGATTGTGAGGAGCATACGAAAGACTGCTTGGGAAAAAAACAGATGTATCTCTGGACTGGAAAGCATGGGAATATTTAAAATTTAATTTAAAAAATAAACCACTATTACATTTAAGCTATCTAAAATAAATGGGAATAGTATCTCAACTATGTGCAGGTCACACCACTGTGCAACACTGAGGCCACAGTTTGCATTTAACAAGGTTTGACATTTGTTCACAGTACACTCTGCACAACTACAAGAAAATGCGAGATCTCTGATTCATGTTGTAAAGAAAGCATTGCCATTAAAGGGTGGACCAAACAGTTTTTGAATCAAACAACAGAAAATGGCATCATATGTTAAGTAGAAGAACCTTTTGGGTTCATTCAATGGTTACAATCAAAAAAACAGATGGTAATCTGAAAATCTACATGGTTTCAAAGGAACTAAACGAAAATATCAAAAGAGAACATTTTCATCTGCCAACTTGAACAACACAGTGAAGCTGCTCTCTAATGGTGCAGCCAGATTCTGGCAAATACCTCCTCAAGAGACAAGTTCCAAAATAAACTGCTTTGATTACATAGATTTTTCAGACTTCCTTTTAGCATATGTTCTATACAGAAGTGATCGATAAAATATTACTACATCAAATGTTCAAAGGAATTCCTTGAGCATGGAGTGCTAGCTTATTAGATACAGGAGACACTGCAAAGACATATGAAAAAAAAAATCATGTATTAAAAATAGTAATAAAAAATCCTAAACCATGTTTAATTAAAGAAAAATGTATTTTTGAACAGGATAAAGTTCAGCAGAGGAATGGAGCTCTTTTCAAGGGAAATGTAAAATCCATCTTAGAAAATCTGAGAAGCTTCAGGAATAATGCTGTTTCACTCCATGATGGCAAAGTTGGAAATTATCTCAAGTACAAATAAGCTCTTTATCAACAAAGAAAATTGAGTGCCTGTCCAAAGAAATTTGCAGTCTTGTAGATCAAGTAATTTTTTAGTAAGACAGAATGTGAAAGAATCTAATGAAGAATGGACATGCTGGAAGACAGCACGATTTAAAGATTCTCACCACATCACTGGTGCCAAAATATTTTTACGCAGAACTATCAGAGTTTCCAGGGATGAAACACAAAATGTTTTGAAAGCCATACAAACAGTATAAAAGTTGTTTTTCACATGTATATTTTACCACAAGCCCATTAAGGTCTTAAAACATAGACTTTAATAAAAGACATTTTCAAGGGCTAAGTGCTGAGAGTTTAATGTCTTATTCACTAAGTGCTTATAGATTAAAAGCCTTGATTACAACTAATAGGAATTCATTGTCTCAATTTAGCAATGAAGATCAAGTATACTTCTTTCAAGGATAAAAAGACTAGCATTGCACTTACAGAAATATAATTCGATATTGGAATACAGCCCAGAGAGCAAGACATCACCAACAATACACAACACACACTTCTCCCTAACAAAGTGTTACAGAGAGTAGAAAGAAAGGATATGTGAACAATTATTTGTTCTCAAAAGACATGATACGCTATGGTAACGCAGTAAAATTATCAATCAACTGTTTTAAAAAACAAAACACATAGTAATAAACTATAAATCAGAAGTACAAGAACAACAGTTAATTTAGGAGTAACACTTAAGATTATAGGGTATAATATATTTTTGCAAATTCTCTTATATGTGCTAAACACAGCAGCACTGAAAAGAACAGCCAAAAGTCACTATCAGGATCACTGGACTAGTCTAGCACTAGAATGACTTAAAAGCAAAATAAGAAGAGAGTCAAATATTGAAAAAAAAAAAAATAAAAAATGAGGCCAACAGGTGAGAGCAACTATTTCTCTAAATCCTAAAGTGTCAGAATTGTCAGACACAACTTCGTAACACTGTAACATTTGTACTGTGTAGCACACAGAAGGTAGGATTGTAACCACTGACAGCGAATAGGAACTGAGTAGAAAAGACAAGCAAGGAATTCCTGAGAGATACAAGTTCTGTCTAATCTTCAGGCCCAGCAGCTCTTTATATGCAAAAAAAGAATAGCGTGTCACAGTATTTGGAATTATCAAATTTCTAACACACCTAGCACACATATCTTGATGGCATGCTTGTCACCACTGCTATTAGTCTGTACTCCTCCCAGTGCTGCCTAATGGGTGCCACACTCTTTCTAACATGTTGTAAGCACTGGAAGAGCAACAACTATGTATGTAGTATTAAGAGTAACAAATTGTAAAGGAACTTGATTGAGGATGAGGAAAACAGCAGTACTACAAAACAAGTAATAAGAAGAGAAAAGCAAATGTAATAGCAACTTCATTTCTGCAGAGAGGTGAAAAAAAAAAAAAAAAAATCTTCTCTTGAAGACCAAGCAAGACCCATACAAACCTTATCAAGTGTCAGATCTTATCAGAAAGGGACGCCTACCAGTTCAAACAAATAAAACAACAAAGGACATATACCCATATCTGCCACAACAGGTACTTTTAGGGTCAAAATGGTACATGCCAATTATGAAAGTCTATGACTAAAACTAACTAGGGATTAAGAGATGCTAAACATTAATCCATTGTGATCTCACTATACAGTATCTCCCCAAAACAGAAAAAGAAAAAAAAAAAAAAGAAAGAAAAGAAAGAAGTTTGTTAAAAATAACTTAAAAATAAAGAAATAAGTTATTTTTTATTGCATTAATCATTACATTTATACATCTTTAGAAAAAAAAACACAATTCTGGAAGGGATCTTTTTGCTGACTACAGAAATCACTCAATTTCTGTATTTAAAAATGTAAGGCTTGGACTTGGAAATCCTTGTATATTATTCAGGCAAAAAAAAAAGCAATAAAAGAACATCAAGCAGATGATCTAAGTACTTCTTAATTTAAAAAATAATAATAATAATAAACCAGCAGACTGATAAACACCTTTGTTCTTCCAAGTCAGATGCTTTTTATTCTTCATATTTATCTTTTATCATTACCAAGACATTTTCTGAAGCACTGATTCAGACCATGATTCATGGGAGAATCAGATCTCAGCACAGAGTAGAAACCCACACAAGTTTCTGCAGATTTGCATTAATAATGCCTTGCGTCAGTTTGACATAAACAATCTGGAAAAGGTAAATGCAAAAGCAGCTACCACTATCCGAGCCAATTTTAATTCCACTGTTAAATACAGCCCACTGAACCATATATCCCATACCTGATAATGTAAATAACTAAAATTAATTGTATCTGGCCCTTACATAACCTTATATACCATCCATAAATCAGTTTTCTTGATAATCTCGAGTGTTAAAAAATGTTCTTGCTCTGTCTTTTGTACTGTTACTTAAACAAAAGCTTTCTAATTTTATTTGTGCATTCTACATTTCCTGTTAATGTGCTACTTTGCGCCTGTGACAAGGCACCAAAAAGGCCCCAATAACCATTCCTGCAGCATTTCACTGGGCATGTGCTCCTTTCCCAAATTTACATGTGTTGCATCATGTTTAATCTTCAAGCAAAGTTTGCAATAAAGAGAACATAAATCTAATGCAATATTTGTATAAAATAGCAATAGTTGCATAATTTGTATAAAATATCAAATGTATGATTTACAGATTCAGTGCCATTTTAGAAATGTGAAATACAGAAACACAGAAGCAAGGCAAAACTTTTGAGTAGACATAAAATATGCAAGGATACCAGTCCAATAATATGAGCATGAGACTAGCTCGTACCTAGGGTGGATAAATGTAGAGGCCTCAGATTAACAAAATTGTACAGCTCTTTGCTCTGTGTTTTCTCTGCTGGCAAGGACAGAGATTTTCAAACAGAAGCAAGAACACAGCACTAGAAACTCTCTAAGGCACATGAGCCCTTGGATCTGGTGTTAACATTTTAATTATGAGTATTAAAGTATAATGTAACTATATTTATATTATACTATATCCATTATCCCTATGTTAATAGAGAAATCTGTCTACTAACAAATTTATTTATAAACTACTGAATTCAAAGTGGTTGCTGCATTTGAGAAAGGAAATAAACATACCACCCTGTACTGCATGATTCCAACCTGGGCACGCAACCTTTTTAATTCTACAACTCTCGGAGGCTGTGCACTACCCGTCTGTACTACACAGCCCCTAACAACCTGCTTTATGACAGTAACTAATGGACTACCTAAAAAAAAAAAGTCCCCTGCAGGAACTAGTTCTAGCCTTTATGGGAAACACCAGGAATGCAGAAAATGGCATTCAGTCCCAATCTCTCCCACACTTTTGAGAGAAGAGACTCATCCATTATGTTCCCTCTTGCCTTAGGATTCCTCTGTTCTCAAAAGCTCTGGAATTGCAACTGTCAAATACACTTTTATTGGAAAAAGTGCACTCAACTTTAGTTGAAGAAGTTAATGTACCTTAACATTTTTGGACAATTTAACACTTAATATTATTGTACTCAACTCGGAGACATGTTTTATAAACTGGTCTGTTTTCATGTGTACATAATTATAATGAATACTTCCCTACATTCTCCCCCCCCCCTTTTTTTTAAGCTAGATTGTCTGCAATTAGCATAGCAACAGATTCAGCTTCTGGAAGTTACGGAAGTAAGTGCACACATCATTCACCATGTGAGGTGGCACAGTAGGACTAGATAACATGCCAGCTCTAATGAAATATATCCAAACCATTCTCTCTGCTCTATTTTTATTTTCCTCTTTACATAAAATAGATTCTGAAAATAACAAAGAATAACAAAGTCTCTACAAAAAATATAAATAAAATATATACCAGTTGTGTCAGACATTAGATTCTTTCCTAATATATTGACTAAAATATTTCCTAGGAGTTTCTAAACTGAGCTGATTATTACGCAGTAGCTTTCTTGTGAACAATCTTGTGAGCACTTGATTTTTATGATTAATTTTCATGACTAATAAATGCAACATCAATACATACCTGCAATTTCTTCTATGGAGTTAGCTCTCATGTCCAAAAGAACTGTGCCATTCAGGATACAGCTTCTCAGCTCAAACAAGCTATGTAGGGACAGTGTGGCAACATATGGCTTGCTCCACCTCTCTCCACCATCCTCTACATCTTCTTCAAACTTTAGCCACCTGTACAAACAAGCGATTTTATAACTCCATTGTGGCTAAGAAATTAAAAACAAATTAATTCCACGGATATTGAAAGATCACTTTAAACATGTCTTTGGATTTGACATTTTCTTTCTTCCCTTGCCTGCACCTTCCCATAAAATGCCGTATTACACCACATTTGAAGATAAATTCTGACCAAAGAGATGAAAAGAGAAGCATATTATTGTCCTTCACAAAAACTTTGAGTAATTCTTTGGCATACGTTTTTTCTATGACAGAACAAGTAATATGAAAAGGATAGAGGAGAAGAATTGGTGGTAGAAAAAATGTAAAGCTATACATCACAAGAATGTATCAGAGATTTTTCTCCATTTAGTCTTCACTTTAGAGTAAACACAATACAACAGTATATAAACAGAATAACAGAATAGTATATATAAATATACTGATGTATTCGCACTTCACAGAATCTGCATCCGTTATCACCACCATCAGCCTTTCACAAAAGGCACTGTTACGAACTTTTCTAGTTTAACTTGTTAGTTACTTATGAATCAGGGGGGAGACAGAGACTAAATGATTTCCGTGTATCACTTAACTGCACTAAGCTACACATACAGGCAGTGCATTATTATGCAGATTTTAGGCTATTTTTCATTTAAA
This sequence comes from Todiramphus chloris collaris, assembly GCA_025345505.1. Classification (NCBI taxonomy): domain Eukaryota; kingdom Metazoa; phylum Chordata; class Aves; order Coraciiformes; family Alcedinidae; genus Todiramphus; species Todiramphus chloris. Next base: position 24,437,072 of record JANVCC010000022.1, read on the forward strand.
AGTTCAGTCAATTAAAATAAAGAACCTCACAGGCACATACATGCACAAAGGCAGTGCGTGAACACTTGTGTGCAGTCTTTCAAGCCCAAAAATATGGGCCTCACTCTGGCAAAGCATAAAATAGCACTTGAGAATCCAGTAACCACATCATATCTCAATATTTTGAGTTTAATTTGCTTGTTCTCAGGTGCAGCATAAATCCAGAGCGACTTCAGTAAAAAGATACAAGAAATGATATATGAAAGAGGGGATCAAGTCTTTGGTTACTAGCCCAATGCGTGTACTTTCTTGCGCCCCTTTTTAATTGTTTACTGGTAAAAAATACCCTAAGAATATTAAAAGAATACTCAACAAGCATCCAGAAAAGTCTATTGACACATGCAAAAGTGCTTTAACTGAAAGTTATCGAGTCTGTGAAGCACAGGCAGGTGTTGCTGCACGGAGCCGAGCAGCCTGCCAGCTCGGCAAGGGTTGAACAGCTGCAGCCACAGCATAAGCCTATTCACTGGGCTCAACTGTGCTCAGCTACTTGATATGGACAAGGCAGCAGAGAAGTTCAAGCAGAGCCTCACACCTTGACAGCACCTTCACACTTATTTCCAGACAGCAGGGGAGCATAAAGCCTTAACACCTCCAGAGCTGAGCAATTTCCAGTTTTACAAAGCCTTGGAGCCCAGTGACCCAGCAAACACAGCTGTCCTGTTCCCGGCACACCTGTCTAGCTCTGCTCTTGCTTGTAAAATATGTCTGTGTACCCATAGTTGAGATACTTTCCTCCGGTTTCTGTACCAGCTTCTTCCCCTTCTGATGCCATCCTGCAAGCAGCCACCACTTCAGTGATATACTCATCACCAGCCTAGCTACTCCCTTCCTAAGGCATTCCCTTTCTTCTAACTACCAGCTGCCTCCTAATCACTCCCCCATTATTTACAGAGAATCACAGACTCATAGAATCATTTAGGTTGGAGAAGACCTTTAAGATCATCAAGTCCAACCATTAACCTAACCCTACACAGATAATTTGCCACCAGCTCCTAGGCTTCTCCAAAATCTCTGATGTCCTGTGTCTAGTCCTCTCCTCCTCTTTGTATTTAAACGTTTTGCCCTCCATGCCCTCTGTGCTGGCCAGTTTCTGTATCTCATCTTTGCCCATGAGACCGCATTCCTCTCCATCAGACTTCTGTTCTTCAGTCCCGTCACTGCAATCTATCTTCTCATCCCAGCCTAGCCAATCTTTGTCTTTACCTTTTCATTCTTCCAGAGAAGCAGCAGGAAAGACACAGCACACACAAATAACTGCTTCCACAGAGCTGAACCATGACATGGAATTTGCATACATAAATGAGATTTCCCAAACAGATTTTCAAAACAATCTCCAAACGGACATCAAACATGAATTAACACATCCCACCTTCACTAAATTCAAAACCATTGTTTGAAAGGGATTACCTACAACAATGCAGGAAAGTTATCAAGAAGCATGTGAGCACGAAAAAAGTTCTTTTTTTTTAATTTTGCAGTTGCACTTGAACAGCATAAGAACAAGCTGCTCCTAGCTTACTTATGGCACTCGTGTTTCCAAGCTAAAAATATGATAGACCTATTTGCAGCCATAGTATCACAAACATGATGCATTAATCATCCTGCTTAAACTACTGCTTCCCATGACTCTGCATTTTTATATTCTCCTACCTCTGGTTTTGTGCATGTTTGTAATCTCTTTTGGAATTTTATAAGATTACAATCTTTGCACTTGGGTATTCCCAATTATTTCTGATGGACCATCATTCTGCTTTATGCTGATGTGAAAAAAAGATTTAAAAATTCCTGCTACATATATACTAAAAACAATCATCCAAGCATAGATCCTTAATATCATCAAAAACCTCATACTGTCATTACCTACTGTTCATGTAAACAGTCTTCAACATCACTTATCTGATTATACTGCTCAAGTCTGTCCTTGATACTACCCATTTCAAATACATTGATGAATTCTAAACAGATATTAAACGGAGTGATAAAAGACAAATGTGTTCTTAAAAGTTTCATTACAGCAGGTTACTGGACAGAGGCAGGCTCATAACCAGAGCTCATAACTTACTACGGACACATGGACAGGAAAAGTCTACAGCTTTACTTAAGAGTTTACAGTGTCCATCATACATTAAGTCTTACACACAACAAATATCCATAGGAAACTACTGTTACTGCTCAAATAATCATAGTTGCCATCATGATCATCTCCATCTGAGTTTCAATTTGAACAGTGTAATTCTGTGGGTTGCACCCAATTTCCTACTGTTACTAAAACTCATACGTTTAAACACATTATTATATATTGTTACTTAATGAGACAACAGGCTAGTATGTAAACATAAATCATACTCAGCTGAGACAATTCTACATTTGGAACAAATTTCTATTTTGATTTTAAAAAGCATCACATGAGTTTACTCATCTCAACAAGAGAAAATTATGTTTATCACCTTTTATCTTTTCAGAAACATTCTTCTCTTATGTCAGATAATCCTTATTTAACATACCAAATGAGAAACAGCAGCAGAAAACACAAAACAATCAAATGTCCAATCTTAGACATGGTCATTCAATCCTAAGTGTTCAAGTAGTTTTAAAAACCATAATACCATTTTAACAACCCTTGGAATTCATGTACGAGATTCAACGACAGAAATGGCCTTGAAATCCAAATATAGGCATGGATTCAAAGTTTGCCAATTTCCTACTCATTTTAGTTTCTCAAAAAAAAAAAAGGCAACTTTTATATTTTTACATTTGCAGTATAACCCCTTAAATTGATATGGTTGATAAAAGCCTCTCATAATTTCCCAGAGAACACCACCCCCCCGTGTGTACATTGAGCTCATCATGTCACGCTGTGTAGTTGTGGCTGATCACACAGAAGAGCAGCTTCATTCATATGTTTTTCCTGTACTCGTAAAGACCAGCATAGGTAAAGCAATTATACAGTTTAGTTTGTCTCACAGCATACTTAGTGGAATGAAACATGCCAACAAAAGTTTCATCAAAGTACATTACTGGAGGAAAAATATTACTCAGATGTGTGCATGTACACATACATACATGCATATGTTACAGTCCTCTCCACTGATTTTTCAGGAGTCAATAAAGAGTGCACACTTCCTTGTAGACTCAGTTACAACATTTTGGTGCACACTACGAAGTGGCTGAGTTGAACCTTATCTGTTCTGTAGTCTGTTATGTCTGCAGCAGAGCTGGAGTGTGTACTCACAACCCGCTCAAAAGTCAATGTTATTATCATAATCTTACAATCTGTATGAATTTCCACACGAGCTTTTTCCTGCCTACGTCAATTACAAAATGAACCAAAGTAAATAAGCATGTCAGAAACAAAGCAGAAGGGACAAACCTAAGTTTATTGTGACCTACTATCTTTGGAAGAAAGTTTTGATGCAGGAGAGATGCATTTTCACTTCATATTTGTAGCTTTTCCTCTGGTACATCCATTTTCTAATCAATTTATTTGACAATTTACTTTCTAAACAACGGACAGAGGTTAATTTTCATAACTGTGCTTGTTCATTAAAATTCAATTCTAATCACTTTACTGCTGATTCCAAAATGTCTATTTTCCTCCTTATCAAAATATTATTTTCTGTTCTAGAAATACAGTGATATACTCCTGAAATTTTCATTTGAAATTAGCAGAAAAATGAGTCCCAACTGTTTGGGCAAAACTTGCTACAAATCAGGCACTATTTTGAAGCCATGACCACAAGAGACTATTAGGATAGATATGAACATGATTTGCTTTCCTAATAGCTACAATTTGCAACTGTAGTACTGTGTGTATAAAATAAGCCCAACTGTTATGCCTCAGTGTGCTTCTCCACAAATTTACTAGAGATCTTTTTTTCAGCATAGAAACTATACATCATGCATTCTCTACGCAACTCTAAACCTGGACCACATATAAAAATTATTATATGACTCATCTTTTAAAAGTATGTGTTTCTTCTGTCTTGAAATCAATTAATGAAGCCAGACAATAAGATTTACAAATACTTCCAGTGGCATTTTCCACACAGATGGAAAACACGTAAGAAGGCTGAAGAGCAACAAACTCAGTGTGTATTCTCTCCATATCATGCTTTTAATCAAATATTTCTCAAGTCCTGAATCAACAACCAGTATTGAAAGCAATCCATTGTATTAGTTTGTGAGAATTATTGCATATTAAACACCATCCCATCTCCATTACTCTACTCAAAGTCACCTTGTTCTTTGTGTATAATATCCTTATCTACTTATAAAGTAACAATACCTCCTAATGTCTTAATATCATCAAGCTTCATTATTATAATCCTAATTTTTGTCATTCAGTAAAGCTATTTACTATGACTAACTCTCCAGAAGTTAGTTGTCACTACCTTCCACACTAATAGTTTAATCTTCCAGCATAACCTGCTGCACCTCTTCAGTTAGTTCCTTACACACAAATACAATTTTTACACTAGAACAGAGTTTAAGTAAATGTCCTGGTTTGAGTGAGAACAGAACTAATTCTGTTCTGTAATTTTACTTTTCAGCTCAGTTCTTTTAACTAACTGCACTTTCTGAAGTTAGCAGCCTGTTCTCACAGTGACAGTAATAAATTCCCACTGCTGTATAATATCAAACCACTGGGGTTTTTTTGTCATAAAAACAAAAATCAATTCTCTGATTAAAAAGCATTATTGTTAGTCTCACATGATACACCATTGTATTTAATTTTAGCCAATTTTCCACTTAGGTCCAAGTCTACTGTTATTCTTTCCTTCTAATACTGTTCCAAGCCTTGCCTAGCTCTGAAATCTCTCAGGCTTGGTTCTTTCCAGTCATTTTTATCCTTCCTTAAATACTGTTGCTGTGTTTGCTATAACACAACAACCCACCTAATAAATCCACAAAAAGACAGGATTTATCATACCCATGAAATACAGGTTCTTTCCGCTTTCTAGGATGGAAATCATTGCACTCTCTTATTGGCACACATAAAACTTTAGGGCTCTTGCTTTCATTTTGAATTTCACTGCCATCTCCTCCTTTTCTAACAGCCAGCCACCCCACGTCAAATGCTGTCTGAAATTTTTGCATCCAAACTGAAAAAGATCATTTATCCTGACTAGTTCTTTCTGCATGGCAGCCCCATTCTTTCTTTGTTTCCATCTTATTTCGAAAGCTAAAAGACATTTTTACTACTAGCTATTATACTTCACTCTTGCATTTTCTGAGCCCCCAAAACATGTTTTTCTTGGGTATTTTTTGCTGTCCTTTTTCAACAATCTCATCTTGTTTCTGATGAACATGTTTGATTCTTTAGTTCCCAAATGACAACTGGAAAGCCTGTACATACAGAATGATCAACCTAAATAGGAATTTCTTTATTATACCTATTCTTTCAAATTCTATCTAAAGTATTTATGTTAATTTAAAATGTTACAATTTTTCAGAAACACAAGGCTTTGATGATTTGAAAATAGATTTTTTTTTTTTTAGCTGAACTAAAGAATCTGCTATTTTCCTGCTTAAAAGCAGCACAAGCCACAGTGATTTTTATTTTTAATCACAATAGAAGCTGATACCCTTCCTAGAAGAAGTTCTATATATTCCTAATCAGTATGAGAACACTGCAGATGATTAACTTGATTAGATTCTTTCTCACTGAATATTAATAAGATTATTTAGGAACACTACCACATTTATTTTGCAGCACAATCCCCATATGAGAATTTTCTACATGTAAAGATCTATATTTAGAATCTGTCTGTGCCTCCTATGGACACATAAGGCAAGGGAAGGTCATAGAAATTTCTGTGACCCTCTGAGAAAGCAGGAATTTGCAGCAAAATTAAAGGGAAAGCTGTCCCGCTGTCATTAGGATAGAATCATGAGCCAGACATGGTCTGCAGGCCATTAGCAGTTTTGACTCAGCCAGGAGCTTAAACTGGGAGGGGCAAAAGCCAGAGCAGCTTCCCAGAGCTGGCTCACAGGTCTATCCCACCCTAGAAAAATCATACTGATTATAAAGGAGGATGTCTCCTGAGGACAGGAGCTCCTTATGCTCCTCCCCATCCCTAGAGGTGCTGCTTTCCCATTTCTTATTACTGCCGTAACATTCACTGTGCTGAGTATAACTTTATTAGCATTAGTATTAGTTTTGCTGCTTCATTAAATTTGTTTTCATTTCAACCTGCGGGTCTCCTCTTCCCAATTCCCACTTCTCTGCTGGGGAGGTTTTATCAGTTGATAGAGCAACTGCTGTAATTTAGCTCCAGATACAGGCTCAATGTAAACAAAAGCTAACAGCCATATTCATGCCAAACAGCCCACATACATAGTTCCCCAAAAAATCATCTCGAAATTCTACAATTTTTATCCTACTGACACTAAAAATGTGGTCCACAGACTTCTTGGACACCATTGAGGGACACTGTCAACAAACACTGGCAGGGAAAGAAGGAATTAAGGTTCTAAGAAGCAAGATGAAGCACAAATTGCTATGAAATGTAAAGTCTTAATGATGCTAAGCAGTCATCTCCCATTTAGGTGTTCAGGAAAACAGACATAAAACAAAAAAGTTCTGTTCCAATATTAACTTTTTTATCAGAAATGCAAACAGTCTTTCCACACTAATTTTGCAGAAACAAAATAATCCAACAGTGAATACTCAAAGTCTCAAAATCAATTGTTCATATTCAGTTAGAATAAATATGCAAAAGTTTTACTGCTCCAAAAGTAATCTCATTCCTTGCTTTAATCTTTTTACATTGGTAATTTTAGCAGTTTCTTGATGATTCAAACAGAACACGAAGTTTGATAGTTTCTTAAATGATGAGCTAAAATACAAATAAAACCAGTCATTTTTTTCCCTTGGTATTCATTCTGACCTATATTTCATAAATCCAGATGAAAACATTTGGCTCAGGGAAATCACAAATGCTGTTGTAATGCTAGCAGTCTAAGGATAAAATTATGGTTTTATTTAAGCTTTATATCCAAAAATCTGTTCCTGCACATGAAAACCACAGCCCTGAAATCATTTATCAATACACTAGCAATGAACAGCTACAGATAATTCTTAAAACCTCATGAAAACACTCACCGTGCTGTCTCCCTCCACTCCGCATCCTCTCCTTCACGCCAACAAATTTCATCAAGCTCAGTGAAGAGATCATGAGGAATGTGTTCCTCATCATCGTCTTCTGTTCCAAGAATAAACTGCACCCTTTGTGATGGGGTATCTGGGAAAAAATAAAAACATCAAGTCCAGAGCACCAATTTTTTGCCCTAAGCAAGTGAATTCCTAAAATTTCCTTAGGTTACCCAGATTTTTTTAATCCGTATCACTTCCTGCCACACAGAAAACATTACTATATTTATGCTGTAAGAGCATTTATACACAAACACCTTCAGACTGAGACCTCTTTATTTACTGTGGCTGTCTAGTATGCTAATTAAACAAACTGATCTAAAATTAGAATGTGATGTACAGAAGTAGTGATTATTGGAAGTTGGAATGGTATCTCACAGGAAAAAGGCAGCACAGACAGTAGCATGGATAGAGCTAATAAAAGTCTCTTACTCCAGTGTTATAAAAAGTACTTTGCCACATCCTAAGTCTAAACCTGGAGATCTAGCTCAGCTAACAAAGCTGGTACACCAAATACGTATTCGTTGTTTAACTAGCAGGAGAAAGAAACCCCTCGAATGTCAGTATACAGCTAGGAACTTCAAAAAGAATACATCACTATCTACACCTAGCACCCCCTGCTCCTTTATAAACTGTTTCTACATGGTTAGGCTGATCCAGATGAACAAGTTATTTGCCCCGGATTCCCCATTTTATTCTTTATTACTCTGTCTTCCCTTTACATTCCTACCAGTATTTTTTCCTTCATACCCTGTCAGCGCAGACCACTGAATATATTTTGGACACGTGCTATTTTTTCATGTCACTCAGAAAATTTCCAGAACTCACAAAGCACCTTATTGTACATGTATATGGAAGTGTTCATAGTTCAAATGTCAGAAATCTAAAAAAAAAACCTTATTATTGAAATGAAAAACTCAAATGAACAAACTCTGGAGGGAACCTAGTATTCCTAGAAAGGTACTGTTATTTTTTTTCTCCTAATGTATTTTAGAGTCCTAAGAGGAATCAACAGTCCTTTGTGAGAACTGATAGGGGCCAGGCTGCCAGTCAACCGAAAAATTGATTATCCAGCAGAACAGCTCAGCAATTCCTTGAACATTGTCTAAATGAAGTTCTGCTCTACAACTGTATTTGCAACACAAGCTACAGGATTTTCCATCTAGCAGTGAAAAGCATCACTGCATAGGGTCTTCAAGCTATATGAATTTTGGAAAAACTGAGAGGATAGCATTCACTGAACTCTAGTTCGAGAACAAATAAAGCACAGATCAAAAATAATTACAAGGGCTACTGATACCAGACATTAAATTCAGCACTAGAGATATATTCTTTGATAGTAGTAGTAAACTTGTTACAGACATGAAATACGAACAATACATGACAGTTTTCACCTGAGGTCTCTTTGCTTAAACAGTGTTAAGATATGGCATGGCCAGTCCTACTTACTTCTTCACAAAGCAAGGAAATGAAACTCAGGAAGAAATATGGGAGAGGGGGGAGAAAGACGGGCTCAGGTACTACTATGGTCTAGACTGGCACTGCAGTGGGACAGCTAAGGGGACAGAAATTACTTTTTGGCAAATCATTAAAGAACAGCAACCTCCTCCACTTTACCCTTTCTCTTATTGCTCTTCTCTCTCTTCAATACTATTTTTTCTTTACGACCATTTTAAGCAAGATCTGGACAGACTGGAAAGCTGGGCAAAAGCAAACCTAATGCAGTTCAACAAAGATAAGTGAAGAGTCCTACACCTGGGGAAGAACACCATGTACCAGTACAGGTTAAGGGTAGACCTGTTGGAAAGCAGTTCCATAGAGAAGGACCTGGTGAACAATAAGTTATCCATGGAACAGCAATGTGCCCTTGTGGCCAGGAAGGGCAATGGTAACCTGGGGTACATAGAGAAGAGGGTGGCCAGCAGGTCGAGGGAGGTTCTGCTCCCCCTCTACTCTGCACTGGTGAGACCACATCTGGAGTATTGTGTTCAGTTCTGGTCTCGACAGTTCAAGAGGGGCAGGGAAATAATAGAGAGCCCAAAGGAGAGCTACAAAGATGATGAAAGGACTGGAACATCTCTCTTATGAGGAAAGGCTGAGAGACCTGGGGTTGTTTAGCCTGGAAAAGAGAAGACTGAGGGGGGATCTTATTAATGTTTACAAATATCTGAAGGGTGGGTGTCAAGTAGAAGGGGCCAGTCTCTTTTCAGTGGTGCCCTGTGATAGGACAAGAGGTAAGGGCCACAAACTGGAACTTCAACATGAGGAAAAACCTCTTTCCTGCGAGTGACAGAGCACTGGAACAGGCTGCCCAGAGAGACTGTGGAGTCTCCTCTAAAAACTTTCAAGACCTGCCTGCATCTGTTCCTGTGTGGCCTGCCCTGGGTGTTCCTGCACTGGCAGGGGGGTTGGACTTGATCTCTGGAGATCCCTTCTACCACTCTATGATTCTATGATTTCAACCTCTACTATAGACGCCCTTCCAGCCTCACCCTAGGTTTTGTTTGGTTTGGGTTTTTTTTCTTTTATGTTCCTCATATCCATATGTTGGTATGTTCTGGAGAAGGATAAAGTAAATACAAACATCAAGATTTAATCTGAGACTAGAAAGTATATTCTAGTCACTAAGTGTGCAACTTGTTAAGCCTATCTGCCAGAAGAACAAAATTCAACATGATACAAACTTGCAAAGGACAAGTACATATGACTAGTGACAGAACATGGAAAAAAATCTACTTTGGTAGAGAGCTGGACTGCAGTGCGAATCTGAGAATAAGCACTGCCAGGAACATGCTGTACTCTTGATAAAATCAGCACTAGAACTGATTTACAGCAACAGCTACTGTTAAGTAATAAATGAGTAGTGTTGTACAGCAGATCTGCAGTTTTATGACAGCTATGATACTCATGCAAATCAGCGTGGGAAGGGAAGCAGAGGATCAGAAATCTCTTGAAGTCAGTTGAGTAGTAACAAGGAAACACCTTACTGCTGTGATTTGCTCTTACTGGGTCTTCTGTGTAACATACAGTTACTTAACTGACAACAGTGAAGAACCTACATAAATGATAAAATAGACACTAAATTCTCTTCCTTCTTGTTAATACACCAGTTAAACTAGCTGCTAGATTCTGGCTGGCTGTCTTTGTTGCTGTAATTTATGTTAGTGTTTGAAACCTGAAAGCCACAGCTTTCAGACAGATGCACTTTCAGACATCAAGCTAAAACCTGAAAAAATTAAAAAGCAAAAAATTAGTTTGCTTTACAGTAGAATAACTTTATTTCAAGGACCAAATCCTAAGATAATGAAACAATAGGAACATGATAAAATTAAAAAGAAAAAAATTTTAAAAATCCTATCTGTTGGTTCTACTTATAAAATTAACAGAATTACTCATGTGAGCAATGCCAGACAGATTTGGCTTTTATTCACTGTAGTAGTAAATACCAAATACGTCATTAATGTGTTATATGGAAAATTAATAATATGAGATTCAAAAACAGTATGAAAGGATACTTCAGTTGATGACTGTCAAACTGTGATAACTTAATGCTCAGTGTAGTAGCATATTTGCAAACTAGGACATTCAGTGTTTTTTGAAGTCTAGGAAAACAGAAATTGGCTTGAATATTAGCTGTGTCTATCTCTACTCCAAGGAGTACAGCCAGCATGAAAAGAAAAAAAAAAGCAAGAAAAAAAAAATCCTTCATATTATTATTGCTATTTTGAAAAAATAAAGTAACCTACATTAAGCTAAACCAAAATTAAAATAATGGGAGAAACTTGTTACATTAGTATTTCTATCACTGCAGTTGTGCAGTGATATATATATATATATATCAGAACACAGAGATATTAGAAGCCATGTGAATTTAAAGTTTCACAATAAGCAGCTGATAATTCTCCCAAGCAAATGGCTCATTGACAGTTCAGGAAATCCTCCAGGACCAGCTGGGACAAGGAACAAAGTCTGGTACACGACAGGAGCAGGAGTATCATCAACAACCACCCATGCTTGGCTAATGAGCCACGTCACTCAGGAAAAGTTGAAGCAGCTTTCTGTTTGCTGTGGTTCCATGGGGACCAGCCCATGGGAGGGTCCTGACAGGCTCTGCATTATGCCGAGGTTTGTGTTGGCTTGTCCTCACATCGTCTGTGCATCACTCACACAGACATCCAGACTATACCGGATACCTCAAATTCACTGCATGCATGGAATATCTGAGTATTCCACATTTAAAAATCTGTATAACTGTACTGCACTGTTAAAAGGGGAAAAATTAAGACCTGGTGGATACACAACTGTCAAAAGCACAAATTCACACTGGGATTGGGTACTGAAGAAAGGAAATGACCCTGCAGCAACCTGACATACTGCTCACTACTATGATTCTTTGTAAAGACATTAACGTCCCTAAAACAAAAGCAAGATCTGTGTATATAAATTCCAAAACAGCAAAATTAAAAGTCAGAACTGCTAATAACCTAATTCCCAGAGGGCAACACAAAGAGCTACTCCCTAGAACAGCACTCAGTGCAGGCAGCAGGGACCAGTGCTCTACATCACCCCCCAATTTCTTCACCTTGCAAAACACATGTGGGAGATGTCAATTATCATTCATTACTCAATTTAAAACATACCCAGGTGCACAGTTCTGGGTCAAGACTGTTCCCTCTTGCCATGGGGAGCAAGGTGAAATCAAGACCTGGGTTAGGGTAAAAAAGCAGGATCCTTCTCAGTCCCCCCACACAAATTCAGCCCAGAAAATCATCTTTTCCACTCCACCATTCAGAGTGGCCCACAGCTTCTCCTAAGTGCATGCCAGAATTTCTAGAGACAAACTACCATGCCATCAGGCAGAACGCCATGCAATCTGCCCAAGCCACATCACAAGCAGAAACACAGCCTTGGGTACATATAAAATGTATCCAAATTTTGTCCTCTGTTCTTGACAAAGTCTAAAATAGGTGCAAAAATGTATTTCTGTTAGCATTCAAACTCAATTGTCGAACAGGTTTCTGTGTTTCTAAGCCTGTTGAGAATCTGCATTTAAGGATAGTATTACTAGGCTAATACTTTTTAGTGGGGTGAAAAAATTACTTTCTCTACAGTAAAAACTTGTTAAACATTTTAATTAAATTTACACTGCAGAAGTTTATACAAGATAGTAAATATCATAGACAAGATTTAATCTATACATCATGCTCTTGTACTTTCACATTCAAGTATTCTTAGATATAAAAAGTTTTTCGCTTTGATTGCTCACTGCACAGGACAGGCTGCAGGCAGGGAGTGAACTGGTGCAATGCTGTTGACATTCACAACAACTTCTTTCAATGGACAGTATGAAAAATTCACAGGATCACAAAAAAGAAAGAATCATTTCACACACAAAAAACATTTGTGATCCTCCTACCTGCACTCACCAAGGTGGATTGGGGACTCTCCTCCCACCTCCTTCCTGTGCATACTGGATTTTGTCCTTAGCTGAGCAATCAGTAAAGGTAGGGATCATAATTTTTAATTTTTTTCTTTTTTTAATTAGGAAATAGTAAAATATAAAACAAAATTTACACTAGTAATGACGATGTAAAATAGTAAACAGCCCTAGAGCACACTTCTGAAAAAATCTCTTCACAGACCTTGGAAACCATGTGTTAGGTTGGGGGAAGGTATTCCCTTGCTTGCTTCTCTGTATCACTATATGTATAATCTTGTTTTCAGGAAGGTCTCTCTGCATTTTCTTCACATGAACTGTTTCCATAACCTCGGGGCTATGACAATCCTATCTTTTGGATCTGACAGTTCCCAAGCTTCAATTCTCTTCTTTTTGCTAGACTCTTAAAACCACAATTATGATACATTATTTTAATCCAGATTTGCTGCAATCTGTCCCACAGCTGCCCAGAGATTCAAATTTCCAAGTTCATCCTTCAGCAGACAAAGCCTATAGTTAAGGGCAGGAGAATTCTTTTAATAGCCTTATAATAAATAATAATCATAATCTTATTTCTTACAAATAAGAAAACCCTTTACAAATAATTAAATCTGCCCCATTAACACCACTTCAGGGTTTGATCTTAACTACCAAATTTAGTTAGCTGAGTCCTTTATACTTTCTTCAAGCCACTCTAGTAACCAAGAGAAGTCCCCCTTTTGCAATTCACTTGTTCATTTGCATTACCTTCAGAGAGCCTTTCCTAAATCACGCATACAGTCCTCTCTTAGACTCACCTCCAGGGCTGCTCAGCTTCCCTTGCCACATCCAATACCATGAGTCACAATTTTAACCATCTTTAGAACTAGAGATTAATCAAGCCAGAGTTCTTTAAAGAAAAACCTAAACCTTGCACAAGCCACAACAGTGCCTAGTCCTAGAGGACATCAGAGGATGAAATCAAACCTCAGTCCTCACAGCTGTATTCACTTCCCCCTCACAAAATCTGTCCTTAAAGACACTCTGCTGAGAGCTGGTCTTCCCATTCCACTCTATTTTAAAATAGAAACATAAATAGCTGTAATTCATGAATGCAAGTACAAAAGAGCTGTTTCACTGGTTACAGGCTAAAAAAAAAAACCAAACCACAAAAATGGCCATTAAAATCCATGTGCATACCAAGCAAGTGCAACCCTGGCAGCCCGAAGGAAATCTGCACCAGGCTTTCAGTACCACCACAGCCCACAGTGCTGATGGACCCATCCCAGCCAGCTTGGGGCCCTGCAGCCCACTGGGGCTGGCTCCTATCACCCTCCCAGCAAACAGCACCAAGGAGCTGCTGTAGGCTAGAAATAGCTTTTTTTTTTTTTTTTGCCAAACTAGTTTTAATATGCATCAAATCCCTAATTTACTTCACAGAGCAGCCACAATACTTGCCCCACCGGGAAAGCTGTGGAGGAAGGGAACTTAAACAGGGCATTAAACTGAGGCCTTAATTACAAGAGCAGCATTTCAGCTGGGAAGAGTAAACCTCTTCAGTAAAGCAAATAGAATTCCTGCATTTTTAACTAGAATGGATCATTTTACTGGATTTCTCCTTTTCTTTCAAAAACTTAAGAGACAAGACAGTGGTAATCTAGATCTCGAAATCACTTAGCTTACCAATTTTCACTACCCAAAAAAGCCCCTCCATAAGCAAGCCATGCAACCTGCAAATTATGCAATTCAAAGGCACATCATTATGGCAAATGGAAACATCTTGTACAACCTCATCCCATCAAGAGGCAACAGACAACAAGAATCAGGTGTGGGGAAAACAAAAATAAAACTTAAGTCAATGTTCCATGTCCCTAAATGACAACACTCTCTTTTATTCCACTAACTACACATTCGTCTACAAGCTCTGAATTTGCACACTGAGAACTCTCAGGTTATTTCTGAAAAGTGACAGTAGGAGATAAGACAAAAAAAAAAAAAAGGCTTATAAGCTGCCATCAGAATGTTCTAAAAATACATTCTCTGCAGAAACCTTCCCTCAGAAAGTAGCTGGTACAGCTCTCCCAGCCAGGATTCACAGGGATTACTAAGAAGCTTCCAGCCATGGGCATTACATTGAATACAGGTGTTTTCAAGACATATTGATCCAAAGAAAACTGTTTAAGAAATTGCTGTTCACTGAATTGGAACCAGGTGGCACCTATCTGCTCAGAGTGGGGTCTGCACAGCCCCCCAGCACTACATGCACTGCACAGCTTCCTGAAGCAGTGATAGCAGAGCAAGATATGCACCTAATGGTACTTCACAGATGAAATTATAAATTATGACCAAAAAAACTACTTCATCCCATTCTTGGTTAGCTGAGCAGTCTGGAGATATTCATATCTGAATATTTCAGGCCTTTACTTGTTCCAGCATCTCTATTATTCAGTTATTGCATCTTTGGCTTATATTATACCTCCTTTCATACTTTATTGCTTCAAAACACTGATTACTTATTTTATTCTCTTGTATCATAAGAATTCTAATGTATTTTTCTGACTTACTTCAAAGAACTGTTTTCTATCAGCTGGTCTCACAGTGCTTGTTTTCTCTACCTTTCTTCTTGCACCTGCTCATTGAAATGTTTTTTCTTTCCTCTCCTCCCTTCCCAGTTCCCAAGAATACAGCCTCCTACTATTCAGCAGAAATGTTAAAAGGCGTCTATAGAGAGAGGGAGCTAAGGATTTCTGCATGTTCAATTAAATCAGAATGAATCATAAATTAAGGGACTATTTTGGATCTGGTCTCTTAGGTAGCACAGTCCCTCATATTGAGCTATGCATGAAGAGTAGGAACTGCATTTGTCTTCCTTGCAACCTCCTTCAGCAAACGGGTACCACCATAACCTTGTGGCCACGGGAAATGAGAGCCAAGATTTTTTGAGGTTTAGCAGGTTAAGATTTGGTGTGGGAAGTATCTGTTACTCCCTCTGTGTAAATAAGTCATAGAAAAAAATATGATTCTATTCTCTCTAAAGGCAGTGCTTCTTCCCTGGGCAGCACTCTCTAAAACTCCTATAAAGAAAATCCACAGTAAAAGCAAGGATTTGGATACAGACTATGATTAATCCCTGTATAATTTTGTCTGCCTGCTCTGACAGTGCTTAACTCCTTCATCACTGTATAATTTTCAGATTTGCCTTTAAAAGGCAAAATCCCTTTTTCACATAGTTCTGCCTGGATGGACTCAGTACAAGTCTGGTTCTCTGGACAGCCTTCCTGGAGTCAAATAGCCAAGGGGAAAAAATCCTCAAATTTTACTGCTTAGATATTGTTTCAGGGTGGAAAAATTTGATATTTCCAGATTTTTTTTCAATGTTTGGTAGCTCTGTCTTTGACTGCCTTGAATCATTATCATCCAAGCATTCTGAAGAGTAACTTCAGCATTTTGGTCCAGAAAAGACGTGCATGTTTCTGGCCCGTATTTTCTCTAACCTAGGCTTCTGAATTTATGTGAGATGACTTATAGATACTTACAATGCCTTTACAAGTTAAAATCTGACTTACAAAAGTGCAGTCCTTCATTCATTTCAAACAAGTATGCCTGTAGACAGGAATGCTGTGAACACCAACTTACAAATGCACTTTAAAACTTACTTTTCCATGTTACTGCTATTCCACTCTTGGAGCTCTCTTGAGCATAGGCTGATTTTCACTTAACACAGAGTTGTGTCAAATAGTGCTTTTTATTGTATGCATGACTGTCAAAGACTACTAAGGACAGATTTAGCCAGCTCATTCCTTTTGTTTTTCACTTTTGACATTACGAAGGACGTAAGCTTGGGTCTCCAGAAGTTCAAAGAACGGAGGTAAGTTCTCAGCCAAAATGTGTCACATACTGTCACTTAAATAAAATTAGATGACTCGGCAGAAGACACTGCTTCATAATTTAAGATACCTCACTTCTTGGCTAATGTAACTTTCAGTTGTTTCTTTTTGATATGACATTATATCTATACATGCATATTCTTTTTGAAAACTCTTTTAATAATTTATGAACTTTGGTTTTTTCCATGAAACCAGTTTCAATATAGTACTGGGTCTTTGTACAGTTGAAATACTTTCCAGATAGAACCACCACAGCCAATATTTTCTTCACTGTTCAGTCTTCAAAATGTAACTCTCATCTACTGAGTTTGAAGAAGTCCTGAGTTTGTTTCATTCTCAGTATAATTCACTGTGAAAGATTTGAGCATTTCAAGCTCTTTACAATATACAAAACCATCAGCACTTACCATCTACTTGCTCCAAAGCTTTTTACAGACATAATGCTGTTATTGGATTAAAAGAAAGTCTTATAATTACTATTCTGTAACTGAACTTACACTGGCACATTTCCCTCAAGATTTAAAAACATTCTTCTGTTGCACACTGACTGACAAACTGTTTTCTATACATGTTTCCATTATATTTTCAATACTTACTATAGTCTTGGACATTTCAGCATATGCATTTTTTTGGTTTTGAACAACAATAATATTCTTATGTGTTTTAAGACAAGGTTGACTAATATAGTCATGACTACCTTTTCCTGTTCTCTATAATGTTAATTTAAAATTTTGACAATTTTAGGAACTTTGTATCAGGTTTGTTTATTGAAAGGTATTTTTTCCTGTTTGCAACTAAGTCCTCAGCAGACTCATCTCATAACAGCACATTACAGTGTCATGTAAGGAAAAAGGCAAACACAATCAGATCACAGTTCATATCTGGTAAAACTCTGCAGCTTCACTAATATCAACATTATTACAAAACTAACTGTAAAGAACAACTCCTCTATGTCACGTTTTAGGGGCAAATATTCCAGAGCCTTCAGAGAGGGCAACTGTTGCCATAAAGCGCTTACCCCCTCACAGTGGTGCTGGCAGTCTACTTTTATGAGAACACTTATGGACAGTCTTCTACAGTGCCAGAAATTACTGAGATTTCTCATGTATTCACTGCCTTTGGCTGCTGCTCTTCATCAGAGGAGCAACTCTTGGCTCTCCAGCAGAGACTGGAGAGGCTCTGGTGGGTTCTCCAAAACCCCACTTTTCGACAGTTGTGCATACAACAAAATCACATCTAAGGCATAACAGGACAGAGTATGCATAATCCTACCAATGTTTATTATTAAAAGATCTATGCAAAAATAAACTTTATCTTACCAAAAGGAGGAGACTCTCTCCCATCTTCCAATCCTGAATCTCGCTCTCTGTCTCTCTTTCTGTGTTTATGTCCACGGTGCCTATGGCGACGATGACTTTTTCTTCCACCTAGTGGCACGTGAACTCCGATGAACAATGTTCGATGGCCTACGGGTCAAAAAAAGTTACCTTTTAAGAAGGTGCTGTGGCAACATAACAACAATATTAATAACCATAATAGCACTAATGGTAAAATAATTACTATAATTGCATAAAATTGATTATTCTAATATTAATAGTTGTTAACATTATTGATTACAATAATGATGATGTAGCATCACAGATATATGACCCCTTGATACAGGAAAAAAACTCAGTACAGCATCATATGCAATGCCAGATTTATTTTTTTTCTTCACGTTTGCATCTCTGTGTGAACTTTCATTAAAGCCAGACAGGTATTCAGTAAAATGTCTTCCAAAACAGTAACATGAGGGACTACATGGATCTACTTTGCATTGAACACTGAGTAAAGTTGCTGTTTGCTTTGTGTGCACAGGAACATTAAAAAACTCATTGCTATTTATGAGACAAACCCCAACAGAACTCTTGGGGGAAATTCACTGAAGGGAAAAGAAAGAAAAAAAAAAAAGAGAGAAGAAAAGAAAAAAACCACATCACACTATGGAAGCTAAACTGTAAAATCCCTATACAACTTCATATGCTTGCACATAAATGTGTTTCTGGAAGCTTAGGGTGCTTTCATTTCTTCTATTTTATTTTTTAAAAAATGTGAGGAGGTTCACATTGTCATGCCTACCACCGTCTTTTGAGCCCTTCAGGCTGAGGAATTTATGTTGCTGATCAAGCCTAAAAGATTTAGCTCTCTTAGTTATATCAGCTAACAGGGTCAGAGCACAGTAGAGCATTTAGAAGGGGAAGAGAATAGGGAAAATGTGCAGAAAGTACCACAAAACAGAACAAAGGGGAAAGGAATCATGACTCGCTACAGGCAGGTCTCCTACATTTACTCAGCAGAAAGACCTAGTCCAGATTACTCATCTCAAATAACATTTATTTTCTCCTTGAAACAACCATAACACAGCTAGTGGATAATTGCTGCTTTGCTGTAATCATTCAGCACTGTCAATCATCTGAAAAAGGTCAAGAACATTAAGCTAAGGTAGCACGTGATCACTAATCCCATGTTGATTCCAGCAGGGGCAGAAAACACAGCAAGGCAGCATTTGTCACAGCACATCAGAGAAGTTCAAGGCTGACGGGAATTCTCTGCAGAAGCAGAGCTAAAAAAGATTGAGAAAAGGCTCTGGACACCACACAAGTTAGTTCCTGAACTTTGATACATGTAGAGGAGACTAGAAAGCAGAGGTATCAGTTTTTGGGAGACTGTTTTTTTTAGAATCAGGAGATTTTTCTGAAGCAAAGGCCACAAGCTGAATTTGGGTTTTTGTTGATTTTTTTTTTTAATACCTCTTTCTTCTTGCTTATTACAGTTAACCCAAGAAATGATTTAAAGAGAACTGCTGTCTTTGGTGTATTTCAAATGTATTGCAGTCCGTGGTGCATGAAAGATCTCAGGTAAACTGACTAAATTTTGTGAAGAAAGAACATCTTTAATTTCAGTTTGGCTGAGTCAATTGCAGGATATCCAATACAATTCAGAGTTCTTCCTTACAGTTTCTATCTAATTGTATAAGGGGATTTCTTTCATTTATCTTTAGAAGCTTTTTTGTCTGTTTTCTTTCTTACCTCATCAGGATGAATTTAAAAATGCCTGAATATTGCTCAAATATTGTGAAATTATTCTGTTCCTATTCTGGAAATACTAAAAAGTGTAAGTTACATCAGGTACAACCTAACAACCATTCTCATGCAGAATTTACACACTATTTTAAGACATGAGCAAAACAATGGATTTGTAAGTCTTTAAAGCCAAGTCTTCAAAAATACTATGCTGGGCATCACTTTTGGACAGTTCTATGACCTGCACTGTGCACCATGTTCTGTAGAGTCCCATTACATGAGAAAGGGCTGAAGTTGTTAGATATCTACAAATGGATACATGTTTTATCTTTTGTTCCATGTTTACAAAACAGGTTTCTTCAATTCTATTTTCCAATCATGTTTTCTTGCAAAAAACGTTAACAGCTGAAACGACTACTGACAGATTATTATTACTGTATTTAATCAGTTAGCTTGGTTTGCTTCTCCCCACTTCAAAGGAACCCTCCTGTAATGGTAAAAATCATACTTGCAACATTTCTTTATTCTGTGCCTCTCAGCCAAGGCCTATGGTGGATACATTGTAAGATACTTGGAGCACACATGCACAGATAGTCACACGTAATCAGGTCCATAGAAACATATACAGATAAAATGCACTTGGGTACACATATGCAGATTTGTGGTTCTGGACACAAGGGTTGGCCTATTGTCCTTTCTCAGAAAAAAAAATGTACATCTAATGGATCAAACCAGATCTCTCCTGTTAATTCTTACTTCAAAATAAATCTATGAATTTCTGTGCTGAGAGAGGTCTATTCCTCTCCATGGTTTACATTATGTTTAAGTTTAAATTTTAAAAATCAGAATTTATTTAGATATTAGTGAGCCACATGAATTATCTGGTCTTCCTGAGCTTTTACAACTGAACTTCGGTTAATATCAATAAAGTTTTATCATGGAAGGGCCATGATTTTGTTCCTGCAAAAACATACTCTGAAGTGAAATTTTTTCCAGATGCATCGCTAGGAAAGCTAAACATAAGCACATGAATAAATATTTTCAGTATTAGGCTTTAAGAGTGAATAATTTTTGAAAACTGAATCTCTGAGAAAATAAATTAATATACAAAGATTAATACGTGTTCAGATTGTAAATAAAGAAATGCAGTAGACTGAATTGATCTGCTCTGCAATGTCACCTTTATGCAATGCTACACATCCACTGTTCTATTGTATAAATATTGTTTTTTAAAAAGTCTATTCTTAATCAAATTGCACATAACTGGGGAACAAAAACTGGAATACAAAGTTAGTTCAAATCTATTAATTTATAGCATAAGAGGCTTTGGCTCCTCGTAGTTTACCTTCAAAGCAATAAATGATCTTTAGGTGAAAACATTTTTTAATAGTTAAAGAAATAATGACCCTTGTGATAAATTTTCCTTTTAAATTTTTACAGGATTACATTAATAAACACAAAATATATTATAAAATATTTTAAAGGGATCCTATTAATTGAATTTCTTTTTCAAATAGATGAAAGTACATATATGCATGCTTAAAAAACAAGATTTCCTGTAAACTTTTGAAGAAAAGTGTATTGTGTTGAAAATATCTCCATTTGGTGGAGGTATGAATTCTTTGCCCTAGAAAAATATAAATATGAAATATACATCATTAATATGAATAATGACAGCTTGCAGATATTATATCTTGAATAATTAATCTTACAGTGACATTTCCCAGAATAAAATCTAAATAGAAGGGTTGTTTGGGGTTACTGTGTTTTTCCAAAGTAGAAATTCTAACTTACATGTAAATTATATTGTAAAAAAACAACAGTAAATTAACCATCTAAAAAGGCGACCTGAGAAAAGCAAGTATTTTCTGTCTAGCCCTTAAAAATGACAGACATATCATCTAAAAATGGTTTTCAGAACCTGGCATTTTCTGTCTTTAAAACAGAAGCTTCACCTAGCTACCTATCTTATTCATTAAATAAATGGAAAGGAAAAGAAATGTAGTAGGACTTCTAAAGCACAAAAACATACATGCCGCTATAATTTATGGAGCTTGATGACTTAACAGAGGAACTTCTGGAAATCCCATTACAATTGTCTGAATGGGTGTGACATGGCAAAGGAAAATGGAAAGAGGAGAAAGGAATTGTAAATGTTCTCCTTAATTTCAAGAAATTAAGATCTTCATAAGCAAGTGCTGACAGTACACACATTTTTGCTCCAGTGCCTCCCATTCTCCTTCAAAACACAGAATCACAGAATAATTGTGGTTGGAAAGGACCTCCTAGATCACCATGTCCGACCATACCTACAAGAACACCTAAATATCTGACCACTAAAAGGAAATCAATAAAAAAACCTAAAAAAAACCTAAAAAACAAACAAACAAAAAAAATCCATCCAAAAACCAACACACAAGCCCCCTACATGCCTGCCCCTAGAGCATGTCACAAGGCATGTTGTGAAACACAGTTTTAACATGGAAAACACAAGCCCATGTGACAAGAAGAACATGCATATGAAGCACGTTCACTTCCCCACTTCCCAATCGGTAGATGCTCCACAGGCCTCTATGTTAAACCAGGCACGTGGGACTCACATGGCTACTTGGAAAACTCTTTAGTCAACCAGCCAGGTTGGTACCCATTGCACAAAAAGTGACTGTCCTATATCTAAATACCCATGAGCACCAGGTGTTCATGGTACATCTGCCTGTGATGCTTTCCACCTGGAATGATCCTAATCTGCCTTTAGGCACCTGCTGAGAGCAAGGTGTTCAGATCCCCGCTCACAAGCATGATGGACAGAGGCACATAAGGGAACAGATGGGTCTTGAAACATCTCCAGAAAGAACAAAGGCAGGCTTCTGTGACACGCTAAGGAAACACTGCAAAGTCAAGATACCTTGATAATGAACATTTTGCCAGTGGTTTGAGCCAAGTTGCAAATGACTGCTGACCTCAGCAGGACTGGAAGGGTTTCTCCCTCCTCTGGAAAAGAGTGCCTTGAAGCTTCTTTTATGTATTGCCAGCTAGAGCTGAACCAAACACAATTTTCCATCTTCTCAAAAATGAACAGTGAGCTAGAGACAGAAAAACAGCAGTCCATGTAGAGTTTTTTTAAAAAAGAAAAAAAATTGCCTTTTTCCTTCCAGGAGAAGTTATTCTGGTGAATTGCGCAGGAGTAGAGAGTACATGACTCATGATTCATTATTGTAGTGCAGCAGGGAGGCGGAACTAAAAAGAAAGCAGAAATGCTTCCTACACCAACAGTTCACATTGCTGTTTGTGGTTATGGTTTGCTGAAGGGACATTTTTCACCTTCTTTTGCCATAATATGTTTGGAGGAAGCGACAAGAAAGCCTTCACAAATTTTTTAGATCATACATGTAACATGTTTAGGTACGACAGAAATTACATTAAAAAAAAAATGAAGGAATATCCCTGCCTCAAGAAAACATTAAGGACATATTGAATATAGAGGATAAGAGCATCTCACTGAAGTCATTAAGGTTAAGGACCTTTCAAAGAGCCCCGATCAATCACTGCCCTCCCAACAGCTCTCTCCTTTTAACAAAACATTTTTCCATGTTGTCACTGGGCTAAGAAGCCCTATTGTCCAAAAAGTCTTATAACTGCACTTATGTTCATTCATGATTTCCCTCCATTGCTTCAAAGGAGTCCAGAGGTAGTGTGTGCATGGTCATATCACAACATTAGGTCTCAGACCTTGCCAGATGATAGGAAATAAGGAAAGTCATCAGACACAGAATGTAAAAGGACCCTTTCAGAAACACACACACACTTCCTACTGATGGAAAGTGAAGCTGTGGTTATGGGAGGCAAGAATTTGACCTACATTTCTAAATTAGCAACAAGCATAAAAAAAAATGCAAACTCAGTACTAGCACAACTGTATGCTCAAACCAGAATGTTTCTCTCTTCTGATGCTGCAGTTTTGCAGCTTTCACCATCAATGGCAAATTGATTTATACCAATTTCATTAATCAGAATTTCACAAAGTGAAATGTTAGTCCCCACAAATATTGAAAAGCTTTCTTGTCAATGAAGCTCAGAGCAAAGTCAAACTTCAAAATCCAAAGTTTATATCAACAAAAGACTGTGGCATTCAGCCAACACTATGTGATAACTTATTTCCTTTAATTATTTCATTATTCTTCATGTGAACTTCTGAAGAGATTTCGTGAAAATGTCCTGCAGTTATTAAAGAATCTTCGAGGTGAACCACCTTCCCACAATCACAGAATCACAGAGTGTAGGGGTTGAAAGGGACCTTGGAGATCTTCGAGTTCAACCCCCCCTGCCAGGGCAGGATCATATCATCTAACCTACAACCTCATCTAACCTACAACCTCATCTAACCTACAACCTCATCTAACCTAACCTACAACCAACCTCATCTAACCTACAACCTAATCTACCTAACACAGGTCACTCAGGAACGCATCCAGGCGGGTTTTGAAAATCTCCAGAGAAGGAGACTCCCCAACCTCTCTGGGCAGCCTGTTCCAGTGCTCTGTGACCCTTACTGTAAAGAAGTTCCTCCTCATGTTAAGGTGGAACCTCCTGTGCTCCAGCTGATATCCATTCCCCCTAGTCCTATCACAAGGCACGAATGAGAAGAGGCTGTCCCTTTCCTCTTGACACTTAGCCCTCATATATTTATAAACATTTATCAAATCCCATCTCAGTCTTCTCTTTTCCAGACTGAAGAGCCCACAAACACAGGAACACCTGGGAAGGGATGAGAGATCCATACGAAGGGACCAATCCAGGCAATTGCCAAGGCAAGAGTGCAAGCACAGCTGAAGGGGAAAGTGAGATCTCAAGGAATATTGAGAGACACAGGAAAAAGTACACAAAACTAAATGAGGGGCACTATAGAAAGATATGCCTTAGAAATGACAAATGGAACAAGCTACAACATGTAATACCTGGTAGGCATCAAAATGAAAGAATGTTTCTTTTTTAAGAGACATTTTTAGAGAGATCTACACCTATACAACCTCATCCAACACTACAGGCATAGACTAACCCAAATTTCTCTCCAGCTCTTAACTGCCACAGCTTATATTCAACACTTCTAAGTCTAACAAATATTGCCACAAGGAGAGTGGGGTAGGTCAACAGTAAACATCAGCATGAATGGGGCATCCAAGGGAGGAATCTAAGGGCAAGGAAGCTTGGACCAGGGGATCTGTACTGACGAGGTAACAAATTATTTGAAGTAGGCTGTAGCACCCTGGCAGCCAAAGGGAGGGGAGACCTTGGTCAATGTTCCTCTCTGGCCAAGCAGAAGTAGTATCTGACTTGCTTCTACGTGGGAGCAAGGCTGAACCAAGGCCAACAGGTTAATAAGATATATGTTCTTTCATTTGTGTGAACTGCTAGGTCCTGTTAATTTTCAGGTAAATAATGTCAGTGGCAGACAGGTCCACTATTATGTCATTCTATAAAAAATTACTGGTCTCTGAGAATCAAAGTGTACTTCAATATCTGAAGCCACTCAGATTTTTACTAAATAATACCTGGAGATTTGTGTTCCATCAGAATGAGTTTTTCGTATATTAACCCTAACTGTATATAATCCAAATTCCATGAAACTAATTTTTAAATTACTGTCACAAGCTAGAACAAATCTAAAAACTAAAATAACCTTTTTTAAAATAGAATAATACTGTCTCATTTATCTTTTTTTGGTCAGTAGGATATCTACCATCAAAATCAATCTTCATGTAAGTTGTTAAATACAAAACATCTCTATAAGCACACTAACATTTCATATTAATTTTGGTTTATTAACTTTAAATCCTCAGCTTCTGTATCATATTCATCATTGTCCTAATGATGTTTATTTCCCAATTTAGCTTGAAATCTTTTGTGACTTTCGGTAATCAGCCCACATAGTCTAAATTTCGTCAAAAGCGTCAAAATGTATATTCTGATATACAGTGATTTATACACTGGATATGGTGGTTTATGTGTCCTGAAAGATGTGAAAAACTTGATTTCCCATGAGACAAATTTTTCCCACACCAGGCCACAGGAATACCCACAGCAGTTCTGAAATCCTGCCACAAAAATCATGGATCTGCAGCTGACCACGTCAAGCAAGGACAGCCATGGAACAGTCTTTTTTCACTCTCAGCTGATACAGTCAGCATAAGCAAAAGACCTTAGTCAGAGTGCACTGAATGCCAAACCTTTTGGATATCTATATAGTCCAAAGGTCTCAGCACGTGATCTGAGAGAATCTGAGATCTCCTGACACACAGAGATCAATCCAAGTATCTTTAATATATGAGAGAAAAAGCACATATATGCATTTTGTCAGAAAACTGTTACTACTGAACATGCAGTGAAGCAATGGCAGACGGCCAGAGACAACAACATGGAGAAAGCTGTCTGAGTGAAACTGTTGATGTACACATCTGTTTATGAAAACTTGCTTATTTGCTTCCAGTGCAGGTACAACTTGTCCTTTTGCTATACTAAAATGCTAAAATTAAGTATGTTAGCATCCAGAATTTCTAATTCTCATTTAGAAATTCCACCACTAATAAAAAATAAGAGCATATTTCTTTCAGTAGGAGTTCTGTCTGTACTCACATTGAAAGATAACACGAAAAATGTGTGATTATAACCAGAGTAGACAGGCTTCTTGGTTGGCTTTAGACATGCTTTCTCTGTCCCTTCGTTAATGCAACAGTCAAACAAATGCCCTGCTTGGTATTAGTGACTAACCTTGACCTTACAACTCAGGAAAAATAAAATACATGGAAAAATCATTCATGCTGAAAATACGAATGCCAAAGCTCTGCAAACAATCCATCTCTGAAGCACTACAAAGCTTAAGTAAAAAGACAGGATTTGAAGTACATATTGCAAGTATCATTACTGGCACTAAGATGAGCACCACATCTCTTCTGTTCCCTTCAGAACTGCAGTTCCTGTCCTATCTCCCCAGATATTTATTATACTGTTTAGGGAAAGAAACCACTGATCTAGAAAGACTAAGGCAAAATTCTAGTCTTGTGGATGTTTTTCCAAGCAGCATTAATCACCATGATATTTTCATGCTTTCGGCAAGATATGTGCTTGCAATATTTTTGCACAATGGCTGCCCCAAAATATGCAAATACAAGTATTTGCTGGGCCAAGAAATTTCAGATGGAAAATGCAGTACACATTGAGATCAATATTTCTGACATTTTAAACTGCCGTTTAAATGCTGATAGTTTAAAATTAACAAATAGCAAAATACTTACAATTTTAAGATTTACTCCAAAGAAACTGAACTGATTTTCAGATTTAAATAACCCTTAATTGTTCAAAGGAATTGCAGTTTTTTAAATGTTGCTTATATGGTGGTATTGAAACTTAAACCCTGTCAAAACTAGTCTTTGCTAGAATATTCAGTAACTAGCTATTTACATTTTTAAAACATAAACCAAATTAAATGTCTGTCAAAGAGTTAATTATACAATGCATAGTAATTATCTAATGAAATTATTTTTACTAAGCTATGCAATTAGCACCTGATTATATAATTTCATATTTTAGAGTTATGTCATTAGAAAAAAAAGGTACGTTTTCAGGAAAACTCAACACAATGTACACTGGATAAGAACAAGTCAGTGACATTTCTGAGTCACATCCACTGTTTCCAGACAGAGAAGCGCCTAGATGTGCTGTGGAACAAATGGACATGCTATTAACAGCATCTGGATATTAAAATTTACAATCTCTTAAAATCTTTTTCTGTCACTTGGTATTTCTGGATGCAAAGATTATATATATAAAGACACACTGATCTGATCTTGGAGTGGACATGAAGTTTAACTGAGAAAGCTAACTGCATTATGAAGGATTCTGCACTGAATAATTGTTTCATTAGAATATTATGAAGCATTGTGATTTTATTTTAAAGAAAAGCAGACTCACTGACTAACTACAGAATTTTTCAGTGTTCTGAACAATCCATGGAAAGATTTGGGGGCAGAGAGGGGTGTCACTGTCATGTACCAATTTCTATTGATAACATCATAACAATCCTAGGAGTAGATTTTTTAAATAATATTTTGCCTGATATTTCACAGGAGCAACTCTCTACATACAGGATTGTAGGGAAAAAATAGTAATTAAATACAGGTTTTTAATTATGTACTTGCTCAGACTTTGAGATGAGGCTTCATGTTGTCACATGTAGAACATCACAGTAGTTCTGTCTTAACACTTGGGCATACCCATGCAACTAAACTTAAAGATGTCATTCTCCAAAAAGCTGTCCATATTTAAGAAGCCACTGTACCATCAACAGTAAAATGACTCAGCAACAGGTCATTTTTTGGGCTAGGATCACCCCACAAAAAATTCAGTATCATGGAGAAGGGAATGCAGGGAGCCTCCATTTTTCTATCAGGTGTTTCTGTAAGGAGACCATATACAACAGTTCAACTTTTTCCAAGGATATGATCGAGGGACTGAAAACGACAGAAGACTAAATGCAAGATTCAAAATAGGGGGTTGCATGCCTGAGTCTAAAACTGTCATTGCCATCCTGATCCACTGGCAGCCCCTTAACCTTGAAGACACCAAAACCCTAAATGTCATGCTGGAAACATCTAACCTGAGAATTACCCTTGCATGTGCTCAGACTAGCCCAAGACTGACCAGAGAGCTACCTACCTCATACATGCTACACTATGTGATAGTTTACATCCTTCTGTGAGAATTTACCTCATACAGGTTAACAAAGCCAGGTACCTCTCAAAATGCAGCCATATCTGCTTTTGAGGCACTGCTGAGGGAAGCAGTAACAGGGAGTTGCTGTGTATCACGTCAACATTTCATTCTCATGCAAAACATGAGGACAACAAAATCATCAATATGGCCACCATGAAGCAGAGAACACAAAACTCTTACAGGCAGAGAGAAAAGGAGAAAAAAAAAATCATCATGAAGTAATCGAGGGTAGGTGTTTAGAAAGCTCAGGCTCATGCACAGATAAAGATACCTCATTTTAGACCTGAGGCAGGTAACTTTTCAGATGTAGGATGTTGGAACACTCCCCAGATCTTAGTATTTCTTTCTCACTAGTTCTTGTGACTCTGTATGACAAAGACAAGAACCTTCCACGTCCCACCACACCAGCTAACAATTGAAATCAGCAAGTTCCAGTCTCAGAGACAGGATATCATATGTGCAACAGAAATACAGTTTCATCCAATAGTTATGACCTGGGAAGTCCCACAACTCAGTATCAGACCGTAAGTACAAGTAGTAACCAGAATAAGTTAGACTAAACATAGAGTAAACAAACTGAAATGTGACTCTTTCAGAGACTATCTGAATTATAAGGCCAATATTGTAAGACAGTTCTCACAATTTCTCACTTTCTTCTACATAGTGGTTAGGTGATTTCTGCAGTGTGTATTATCTGTGTATATCAGTGCATATATATATTATCGGTGTACATATCTGTCCAGTCTGTGACACTGAAGAATGTTTTTGTTCAGATGATGTGGCTAGGAAACTACATGAGGATTGTAAACACAACTGTAGAAGCCATTATAAATACTAAATCATCAGTGCTGCTTGCATTTACATATTTGGAAACTTAAAGGTAGACTTACCTAAAGTCATACGTGCAAGTTTACAGGACTTGCTATAGATTACTGAAAACTATCAAACTCTTTTCACCATTATCTATATCTGATGTGAGAAAACAGTAGTATTTCTCTTTTTAAAATAATTCACAAGATTCTAGTCTCTTTTTCATTCTCTTTGCATCCCTGCTCACATCAGTAAGTTTACACACTGAAATGGCATTTCAGTACTTACAGAAGAAGAGACAATGTAATGCACAGAAAAGTAATATCTCACCTTCTAGATCTTCCTTTTCAAAATGTGTTTTGAGAATGGAGCGAGTTCCACCTCGATCCACAACAGCCTCTTCATCATTTCTCTGCCAAACAGAAAAAAGGACAGGTAAGCTGCTTCTCATCTGGAAACTATTGGCAAGATTGTATAGCACTATGAAACAAACTTACTTTTAGTATTTATTTATTCTTCCTACTCAGGAACAAAAAAGGTTTTCAAAAAAAATTTTTTTTTTCCCCAAATTAAAATCTATTCCTTATTCATCAGTTTTTATGGAGGTATGATTACATCTAACTTTGTCATTAAGTTCTCCTGTTAAAACCTGCAAGATGATGAGTAAACACTGGTTACTGGGAACTAAGAAAAACATGAGGACAATGAAGGAGATGAGAGAAAAATGGTCTGGTTGCGACAGCTTTATTCTTGTACTCTTGAAGAAAGAGACTGCACATATATTTTTCCTTTTAGATCAGGATCCTCAGCAACATGCAGAATTCCCAAATTAGTACTAACATTCTTTATACTTCAACAAAGTTAAGAGAATGATACTCAGTAACAATATGATAAGAAAACTAATACTATGAAAAAAACTGGCTTCACTTACATGTGAATTGCAAAGCTTCTCTTTTTCTTTACAAACACCTTTTTAATAAAGGCAGATATCACACACTAACAGGGGAAAAAAAAAAAAAAGCAAAGCTATTCTTCCTCAGGAACATATATTTCATGTTTAATTATATACTCTAGTCATACATGCATTTTAACTGTATTCTCTACTGCACTGTAAATCATAGAATAGCTTGGGTTGGAAGAGACCTTAAATATCATCTAGTTCCAAACCCCCTGCCTAGGGGCAGCATCAACTCCCACTAGACCAGGTTGGTCAAAGACTCATCCAACCTGGCCTTGAACACTTCCAGGGAGGGGGTCCCCACAACTCTGGACAACCCGTTCCCATGTCTCATCATTCTCACAGCTAAGAATTTCTTACTAATATCTAAACTATATCTACCCTCTTTTCAGTTTAAAACCATTACCTTTCACCCTATCATTACACTCCCTGAAAAGGAGTCCCTCTCCTCATCTTTACTACAGGCCCCCTTCAAGTACTGTAAGACTGATATAAGAAAGTACTACGTAGTGAATTAGTGTATTGTGCTTAGACTAAAAAAGCCTGATTTTGGGAACTTCTGATGTGGGTAGGGGGAAAAAAAAAAAAAAAAAAATTCACATTTCCCTAGGTAGAGAAATGTTTTAGGAGTTCAGCAACAAGGAACTGGATGCTGTGCTAAAACGAATATTGTCTTCACTATCAGTTTGACACCACAAATTATAGAAAAAACAGTTGCTAAATACAGCCTATATTTTACAAAATGATTTAGAGAGGTTTCCAGTAAATGATGATGAAGAAAAAAAAGGGTGAATTATACAAAAACATCAATTAATATCTCATGAATGTATATTTACTTGTCATTAGGGGAAGGGGTTTAGTAAGTGCTATTAGAACTGGAACTGCTTGATTTCAATATATAAAATTGGTATCTTAATGGAAGTCTAAAGGAAGGGAATTTGAATACCGATGTTCTATGCAAAATATAGATCTATATATAGAATGCAATAGAACATAACGAGAAATTAAACTACATGAGCAACTGTCCTTAAAGAGCAGATGCTCCCGGCAAAAAGATTCACATCTAGAACTGGATGTCGTGCATTCTGGATATTTGTTTCGGGCTCCTCTCTTTTTTAAAAATAGCTGTCATGCTGTAGCTCTCTCATATAGGAATGTGTCAGCAGCAAGCATCTGGGCTGTTAAATAGAGACTGAGAGTGTTACAGCGTCTTTATTAGAGCTTTCCCACAGATAATAATACATAAGTAAAAATCTGACAATAAGAAAAGGCCTTCTATTGAAACTTTTTTTTGTCTTTTAATCATTTAGGATTAGCTAATAATCTATTTAGAGGTACCAGGGAAGTATAATTTCACATAAACCATCTTCACATAAATCATCTTAGGTAAAACGAATCCATTATTTGAAGCAGTTAGACACAACTGGGTGTGTTTGTTATGCTGGCATGATGCCATGCCCCTGGGTGAATGGTTAGGCAGGATGCCAAAGGCCAGGTACTAGAGCCACATCAGAAGGAGTGCTATTCTAGCATAAGACATAACCATCAGTATTTTACTGATCCTGAGAAGGCCTCGTGGAAGCAATATTGGGGGAAATTTACAATGGGGAAAATATTAAATTGCTGGACAGTTTAAAGCCTTTACAGATCATCTATAAACTAAATACAAATGAATTCATTAATATTTATCAAAATATGCTCATACACTTTGACTTCTTCTTTCCCATGTGTTCAATTTTCAGCTTCTGGCAATGTTTTTCTTCCCTGCTTTCTCTCCGTATAATGTCACAGCAAGTCTCAGCCTTGCCTCATTCTCATAAGTGGGTTTATTCCATTAATATTACAGGGAAAACCAGCTTAATTGGGAGTGCCATGTTGTTGCCAATTCATTTGTCAAACCCTGAGCAAAGTCCAATTAAACAGGCCTTGTACTGTATATGCTTACTTCTCAGGGAGCAGTATGAAAGCCACCTTGCATTTACCAGTACAAGAGTCACATTGCATTTAGTCTAGAAATAATTTCTCTGATTCCTGTACAGCCTCCCTGGAGGAGGGGAGAAGGGAGGGACAGGCTCACTACTAGTTCAATGCAATTAATTCTTACTCTCATCTGCAGGTAGGTACTATTGCAATATAAGTAAAAATAGTGGCAGACACGCTCCTCTTTCCCATAATGACTAAACACTAGAAACTTAATTTCAGTTGGTAATGTTCTGCTTTTTATCAGCACATCAGGAAACTATGAAACTATTATTTTTAAGTGTTGCAATAAATGAGAGTTTGAAACTGAACATATAGGCAAGACTAACCATAAGACAGTCATGGAAGATAGAATTCATGCTCTGGTTGACTTCTAATGTATCAAGCAGCCACCAGCCTCCATACTAACATCCTCAAAGCCATGATTCCACTGCAGTTTTGCCTATCAGTTTCAGCAGGATCAGAATAAGGCATGAAAACTAAATGCTCTTCACAGCCATGCCATGTTTATGTCAGAATTCTACCACTTCATCCTTTCACCCCATTTGAAGATGATGTGGGTCAGAAATTTTATATAGTGCACATATCTGCTAGGACTGAGGTATTCAAACCATATTGACACACTGCAGCAGCCTGCAAACAAATGTGTGGACACACTGACCAGGTATGAGTCCTTGGAACTGTCCATTATTGCAATCAGTTGCTTGCTGAGTCCAGTGAACACTGTGGTCTACTGCTTAAAGCATGGGAGAGGGATCCAGGAAGTCCCCGAGCGCTAATCCTGGATCTGCCACTGACTTGCTGTGTGGCCTTGGGAAAGTCACTTAATCTCTGTGCCTCAGCTTCCCCATCTGTAAAATAGGGATAATAATACTTACTTATCTAGCTTCCTCACCAGGCTGCGCTGCGCAGTAATTAATATCCATACAGCATTTCAGAACTGTAAAGCACTTACAGAAGTGCTAAGTCATTAGGAAAGTGCACAGCTGACCCATGCGAAGAGATGATGAAACAGATTGATAACAATCAACATTTAGTCTTAAAGATTTGTTGACATCAAACCAACCTATATGAATACCTTGTAATAGTTTTACCGTGCACAGCTTTGACAACTTAACTGGACAAAGATTACATAAAAATAAATATATTGGGCTCACTTTCTGTCGGCCTAATTCAAGAGCAATGCTACAGAAGCCAGCGGGATCATATTTCTGTGAAGATGTGATCAGAGCACAATAAACTTGTCATATTATTTACAAACAACCTAACAATTCTTCCTCTAATTCTATTTATTAGTATTTTATGGTTTTATACTGTTATCACACAATGGTTTACCTAAAATGTAGGCATAAAACTATTTCCCTAAAACAATAAAATATAAGCAAACACGCAGTGAAAGTAATAATGTATCCAGGATAAGAGCATGAAAAGGATGAGGCTTTCACATGGAAACCACAAGGTATTTAGAGACCAGGACTCAGAAAGTCTATTCAATCCAGGATTTCACCTCTTATGTTTTCCAAATGAATGCTGGCCTTTACCACACAGCAGCATCTGCCGCATGTATTTTACAAGAAAAAAATCTATTTTAATGAAAGAGTCTTATAAACACAGTTATTACTACTTTTGTCTCTTCACTCTAGAAGTTTAAACACAGTGGTGAGTGTAGAAAAGCAGACAGGAGAGTTGTCCACTGTACCCTTTACAGCGCGATGTCACATTGTAACATTGAAACATGTCTTTGAGATTAAAGAAAATTAAAAGGAAATAAAGCACCTTCACAGACATTTGCCTTCTACTTGTTGGTATGCAGTCATGAAGGAAGAAAGTCACCATGAGTGCTAGGACTGCTGATTTTCAACCCTCAGATCAGCAACCTGCTTATCAGAGTATAAAGTGAGGCTGCAGCTGTTGCCAGGAATTGTAAGTATATTGGTTAGAAGGAATAAAAATGCCCATGGTTAAGAAATCAAAAACAAATGTCTGAAGTGTCCTTTCCACTGAGGTACTGATAAAGCCCATTACCTAGTATATTCCAAAGCTAGATAAATGATCTGGAAAGCTTCCCAAAGTGACCCTCTTCATCTGTGATACAGCCCCAACTGCAATTCAGTGTGTTGCAAAGAGGCTGATCCTTAAAGCTGTCGCCTCACAGAACTGTGCACTGCCTTTACACGCATCACATCAACGTAATTAACGGAGAAAATACACGTTTAGAAAAGTTGAGAAGCATCATTTTATGACAGATATTTTTGTGTGGTTTTAGTTATAACTCTGTCTATGCTTTCATCATGTGGTAGATGACTGAGTACAAAGAAGAGGAAAGTAACTCCCTTCAAAGCTGGATCCATACAAAGGTATATGACACACACAGAATCACAGAATGGTTTGGGTCAGAAAGGGCCTTAAAGATCACCTATTTCCAATCCCCTCTGTCATGGGCAGGGACACCTCCCCCTAGACCACGTTGCTCAAAGCCCCATCTAGCCTGATCTTGAACACATCCAGGGATGAGGCATCCACAGTCTCTTTGGACAACCTGTTACAGTGTCTTACCTCCCTCACAGTAAAGAACTTCTTCCTTACATCTAATCTAAATCTACCCTCTTTCAGTTTAAAGCCATTACTCCTTGTCTTATCACTACATTGTACAAAGTGCCTCCCCAGCTTTCTTGCAGGCCCCCTTTTAGGTACTAGAAAGTTGCTATAAGGTGTCTCTGGAGCTTTCTCTTCTCCAGACTGAGTAACTCCAACTCTCTCAGCCTGTCTTCATAGGAGAGGTGCTCCATCCTCCTGATCATTTCATGGCCCTCCTCCGGACTCGATCCAACAGGTCCGTGTCCTTCGTACACTGAGGGCACTAGAGCTAAACACAGTATTCCAGGTGGGGTCTCGCAAAAGCAGAGTAGAGGGGAAGCATCACCTCCCTCAACCTACTGGCCACACTTCTTATGATGCAGTCCAGGACACAGACGGCTCCCTGGGCTGCAATCTTGCACTGCTGGGTCATGTTAATCTCCTCGGCAACCAACACCTCAAATCTTTCTCCACGGGGCTGCTCTCAATCCACTCATCAGCCAGCCTGTATTTGTGCTTGGGATTGACCCAACCCAGATGCAGGACCTTGCATTTGGCCTTGTTGAACTTCATGAGATTCACACAGGCCCGCCTCTCAAGCCCCCTCTATATGGCATCCCTTCTCTCCAGCATGTCAACCATGCTGCACAGCTTGGTGTTGCTGGCAAAGCCAATAAGGGTGCACTTGATCCCACTGCCCATGTCACTGACAAAGATGTTAAATACCTGTCCCAATATGACCCCTGAGGAATGCCACTTGTCACTGGTCTCCACTCTGACACCAAGCTGCTGACCACAACTCTCTGAGTGTAAACAACCAGTCGATTCATTATCCACTGAGTGATCAGTCCATTACATCCATACCTCCAATTTAGAGACAAGGACGTTGTACAGGACAGTATCAAATGCTTCTGAATTCATAAAAACACAAGACACACAACTGCAGAGCTTCGATACATTTCTGGATGATGGAATTAGGACATACTCCTCACATTCAGGATGAAAAGAAGGTAGATTAAAGTCTGGGTGACAATACACAGATTTGAAGTTATCTATACATTTATTATATGTATTTACTAAAAAAAGGAAAACAGATACATAATCTTAAAAGACACTTTGCATATATCATAAAAGCTACTTAAATATTGCACAAACATTTACTGAAGATCATCAGTGCTGATCACTACAGTAAATTAAATAATGCATAACAATAAATATGTATAAGCAAATAGGAAATTGTTAGGACAACAGGAAATTATTAAATAGTTGCAATGAATATGTCTTGCTGTCCTTCCCTTGGTAGGTTCTCTGCTTCACTGGTGTGATATTTGGTGTTCATGCATTTTGAACAGACTATCAAAACGGGTAACACCAGAATTTTCATTTTATAGGGAAAACTAGAAATTATTTCTTTTCTTATTCCCTTTCTGTCCAGTTTTCTTCATACTTGGCTGGATGATTGTTTTTCTTTGAAATACAATGCAAAAATCAGTTATAAAAAGTATTAATATTCCAGAAAAAGTTTCAGGATTTTTAAACCTTTGGTAAAATCCTTCCCGTTTTAAATTACATTCTTAATACACCTACAGCACAAATCACAACATAACCAAAATGAATTCTTTTTCAGCATATTCCTTTCTTTAAAATATACAGCAGAGCAGAATTTTGACTTTTTTCCACACTAGAAATGATGCATATGACATACCCGCCGACTCATCAGCAAAATAAACATAGGATAAATTCCTTCTCCGTATAAGCCAGTTATTGATGATTAGACAACCTACAAAATTCTCAAAATGCCATCTGGACCTCAGGAACGCCTGTCAGCATAAAACATTAATGTATTGCATTCCTATAAACAACAGAAAACTGTAACACAACATTATTTTAGTTGTTTTATATTATTAATAACTATATACACTTAAAAGATGGAACTCTAATATTATTCATTTATATTTTTTTTACCACCAAGTTAGTGGAATAAAACTTGTGTCTTCACCTTCCAAATTGTCTGTAATGAAATTCTAAACATTTAACCAGACATCACGTACAGACCATGATTGTCTTCTCAGTCTGAAGATATTCCAGCATTATCGCTTTGTGTTGTGTTTATTTCACAGACCCATTACATGGTATTTGTATTTTTAAGATCAGTTTTGTTGAGTTCAACTTGACATTTCATAAAGACTGCATTACTAAAGATAGGGAAAAGTGAGTTAGTTGAACTCAGGAGCTGCCAAGAGCATATTGGAAATATCTTGAAAAGACAATTAATGTAAATGGTTAAAAAGCTGTTCCACGTAGATGGATGCCTCCCTGTTGTGGGAGGCAAATCACTGGTGAATGCCAAGTTCAGCCTTGTCCTTCAAACTGTCCTTGAGCAGACACAGCCACACAAAACTGATTTAATGCACAATGTGTATGCACACAATTTAGATGCTACTATTCTCTTTCTGAAGAGAAGCACAGGGGAAAAAATTCCTTCTTGAATATTATTGTATTTAATTGCTTATATTCCATATAATCATATTTATCAGTTTCTTGAGGTTGAAAATACAGTGATTTATATCCTTCTAATGAAATATAATTGCTTTTCCATTCCACTAGCTACACTATATCATCCTTTTCCCCTCTACCACCCTATCAAGGAAGATTCATCAAAACACACTTATAATACTGTAAGGTCTATTCTGTAAGGTCTGAAGACCTATTTTTAAAAGTGTCCCTTTTAGAGTACTGGTTTTGTGGCAGTTTTCCGCAGTAATCACTACTAGTTAACATAAAGCATGTATTCCTTTTGGTCAGCTCTACTCCACATTGTTCAGGCTATGCAACAAAGTAGAAAGCAATTAGTTTTCATTCCAGATTTGCATCTTCCCCAGGGCCACATGTCATATGCATAAAAACATCCTTCTCTGTCTCTTTTTCCCCTCTTTTCTCCTTTTATAGCAAACGCCAAGATACTGTTTAGCATGACTCAATGAAGAAATACCACCTCCTGCAATGCTGCTACAAATTGCACTAATCAGCACTGACTCCAAAGAACCCATTTGCTTCTGACCTGAGACTGAGCACATGTGTAATGTAATAATGCAATTCCTGTAACATACAAACATAGAAATCATTGCAGACACTAAATCTAAGCATATGCTCTTGTTATAAATGTAATGAGATGAAACAAGCAGAAAATGCACACATGAATAAAACAAAACAGGTTTACAGGTGAGTAAATACTCATTAATACATGTAATTCCTCTGTTTATCTACACTGAAGCATCCTGTGCTGGTTATATACCACTATACACAATACAACAATTATGAACTGATGCATAAATGAATGCACAATCAGTAAAATATTTTCTTATCATCTGATAATGAGTATTCCTCCTTAGAAAAGTCATTTCAGGTAGAAACAATACATGCCTTACATTTTTGCAAGGCAAGTATGTTACGTTATCTATTCTTCATACACCTATCTGACTGAAGACAAGATTTCTGTTTAAGGAAGGTAAAGGAAAAAATCAAGACAAAATGATAACGTGTTGCAATAGCTAGATGCCCCACTTGGTCTGCACTTTCCCACCAGAAAAGGACTCTGCTGTGCTAACAGCTACAGCAACAGAACAGAGGGAGGAATCAAAACCAAGAGGTACCCACCCAAAAGGCTTGATAAACCTGTTGGACTGGATATAATAATGAAATAACAAATTGTTACATTCATTCTAGATTCTGGTACCCATTTTAAGTACCTGCATTTAATTACAGCTCTGCTTGCCATCTTTTGTATGCCTTGGAGTAAAATTATCAGGAATGCCTAAGTCAGATGAGAGCCTTACAAAACCTGAACAAGGCACCTAGGTTATTGAGCTCCTTTGAACACTTTCAATCAGGTTAAGATTCTAATAACTTCTCCCCTTCCCTTCTTCTCATATCACATCTGCTGGATTTGTAAGCTAATCTTTATTCAATTGCTAGTCTCAGCCAGACTTCTGAATAAATAAAAGACCCTGTTCCTTCACTGTTCAGTTAAGGCATGTAGAGGTTGGGTCTCATCATTATGACTGAGATTTTTATTCCCTTTGCTTCATATTTTTCTTTACTACATTGTCAAATACTTAAAAGTTATGGAGGTGAGATCAACACAGATTTGAAGCTGAGGCATGGTTGTTTTTTCCCCTGTTGTTATTTGAACGTTTTACGTCATCCTAGTGCAGTCCCATTAGCTGAAATCCTCTTTTCTTGCTTCATATCAAAAGCTAGGTCAACTACTACAGAGAAGTTCAACAGCATGAAGACGGATGTGAAGACTTTATCCAAAACCCAAATGACTGTTTCCTTTAGCTTGTCTGGGCTCACTCTTGGCCCAATGCCAGGTGTGGACAGATCCAGGATAACAGCATAACGTAGGTGTGGTTAGAAGTTAAACTTGCAGAGTGTAGCCCACCATGCAATAGGATATTAGCTGCTGGGCAGGAAATGGAAAAAAAAGTAAATTATGTTAATTGCTAGTTACTTAATCAGCAGTAAGATATATTGGGTTTTAAGTTGGATACACTTCCTATCTCAAAGTATCTGCTTTCAGCCTCAGAAAGAACAAGACATGTTTTCAGACTTCTTTACCTAGAAATAGGGTCAGGGAGAAGAATCATAGAAGGCAGTCTTCTTACAGCAGCTACTCATGTGGAAGTAGAAATTGCAAAGAAGAAAAGAGGTCATGACCACCTGATAAGAGCCTGGTTTAACAGCAACTACAGAACAGGAGATAGGACTTCTCTTCATTTACAGCCACAAAAATGATGTAGTCCGGAGCCCGCATCTTTTACATACAAATGTATGCCAACCCTAGTTCAAAACATCACCTTTATTTTTGACATCGCAAGCCAGCATAATGAATAATAAATTCACTCCCTCTCTCAGGAACACCAGTATAACATCCAGTGATTCTTTTGTTTCTCAGACCTACCCACAATTTTCAGTTGTATTTGACAAACAGCTCTCTACAAGCACAACCCAAGGATTAATCAAAGCAGCAGCGAGGATGTTCCAGGACAGAGATATTGTAAACTGAGATTAATTCCATAGAACCTTTGGTACCTAACTGAAGTTTCCTTAACTAGAGATGACACTACCATCAACTTTTCCAACAGCCATTGCAAAGAAATGGGTTGCAAAGGATAAGCAAGATCCTAGGTAAATTGACTGTACTGAAGATGGAATGAAAATTGTTGAGACTTAAGAGAGTCCGATTAGGACTATCTGGAGAGACAGGATAGTAAACTAGATGGACTGTTGGTTTGATTGAGTGTGACCATTTCTATGTAGCTAAACATTTTGCTAACCTTCCAAATAAGTTTGCCAACACTAGTAATACAGTTGCTCCACTAACAGTGAAGGTAACCTGACTGAACCAGATCTAACTCAAGTGTTAAAAAATAATACAGCCCATTGTCATTCATCGTCAGGAAAAAATTAACTTAGAATACCAAACAATTTTCTGTTGCATGCCCAAAGTCCTTCAACCCAAAGTTGCTTCACAGTTGTCTTCTATATGATCTATTATCCTTCAGAAGAAAAAAAGTTGACTCTGTTTGGTTTGCTTGTTTACTTCAAATCTGAAACTCGTAATTAACATCACTGAGGACAACTGACAAATCTTGGCCAAAACATACAAATTCAAATGTAGGTTTTTATCTGGAGATTTCTCAAATCATCTTCATCTTCAGGGTGTAACTTCATCATAAGATCCAGAACAGATGACTCGGAACTTCTCATCTCCAAAGACTTAGGTTAGTGCTTTTGTTGTCATGAGAGAATTTGTTATCAAAGCAACTGTAACTGATGTCATTGAAAAATACAGATTTGTATAACCCCAAAATGTTCTGCTGCATGCGAATGAACAGTTACCCTAATGGAAATGAAGGGAACTTTTGCACTGTCTATACAGTCACAGCATAGGACATGAAAAACCCTCCATCTCATAACTAGACAATGACATTCTAATTATCTTTGTTCTCACCCTCTATCTGTCTCAGGTCACCTGAAAGCTATAGTGACCAGGGAGGGCACTGCCAGAGAAAACAGTCAGGAGTCACTCTATTCACAAAGAAGACAAAAAATAATTATGGCATCCAAGCCACTGATGGTATGATCTGCTATCTGAAAGCTCAGGTAGTCTCATTAATTCACACAGGGAGTAAGAAAAGCAATAAACAGTGCAGAAGTAGTGAGGTGGAAAGAAAAAAGAAAATAAAAATTACAGATACCAGATTTGAAGATACTTGTGCCTCACCTCTGCCCACGGAATGAAATACTGCAATGTAAAGACGATTTTCCTATCAAAGACACATTTAAAATATACTGGGAAAGTGATGATAACAATGGACTAGATAATGAGGCATTTGTGTAGCTTAGAAGTCTAGACAGCACAGGCCCACAAGATATACATTCAGGAATTTAAAATAAGCTGCCAAAGAATCAAAGGTAAATATCAATTATAAACAGAAGTTCAACTGGTCTTTCTACCTCTCAGATCTAAGACTTAGATTTGTATAAATAGCTTGCCTGCCATAATCTGGAAGCTTTAAACATCATCACTTTCATGACCTTGCTGTTCTAAACTAGTTTGGATATTTGAAAATAAAAACAAGCTAAAAGTTAGAAATGACTGATATGACACTAACAGTGTGCTTTATACTGAAATTACAGAAAATAATGGAAAGGGGACAAGTGTCACTAAAGAGTAGAAAGTAAAAGTAGAAATGGCATTACCAATTTATACATGTTTTGTCAGTACTTCTATTTCTTACTGTTAGAAAAGAGTGTTAGTATTTTTATTGTCAACTTTCTTATGATGCCACTAAATTGATAAACTTGTGTGCAGCCATAGAGCAGAGCAAGGGAGGATACAACTATCCCCATCAGAGCTTTGAACAGGATTAGCTAACCTTTAACATTTGTCTGCTTTAGGAATTTGAGAATCTTGGTGGCAGTAGCTATGGCATTTTAAACAGAAAGGATGCCAAGACTGCATTCCTGTTTTGGTAGGGAAACTTCTCCAAAGAAATTTTTTTTATTATTTTTTTTTAAACCCTACTCACAGGCATAGTGTTTGCCTAATTATTTGTGTTTTTACTAGATAACTAGCATCACATTAAATTTCACCTTTCAATCTCTATCTCCTTGACCTAAGTGTCCCCAACATTCAGTATTTTGAGAAAACAGCAGAAATTACTAGATATCAAGTTTTACTGGCACAACACAAGTACTGAAATTTTTTACTTACATATCATTGCTTGTATTTCACTAAACTCCTCTGAAGTGAAAACAATTACAAGCACAATGATAAAAATAATATCCAGTAGATGTTCTTCATACCCTCCTTGCCAAGATAACACCGTCTCCTTTTACTAATTTTTCTTTTTTTTTGTGAACACAAAATAGAAAATTCTTACCACTTAAACATTATGCCACAAACTACCAGGATCGGTCGTTCATTTATTGCAAGTTTGTACTAGGCTTAGTACAACACCCTCCTCATCTTCTGGCATGACCTCAATGTAGGTAATAAACAAATAATAATCATCTGCTGATATGCACTTAGTCTTATATGCATCCTTCCTTATATCTGCAACTTCTGCCTAGTGTTTCTTTAACTAGCATTGTTTTTAAATATGCATGGGTATGCATGTGTGGAGAAAGAAAAATAGTGTCTGTGGGCTCCATTGACATATACACTGCAAGTATATGCACGATGTGATAGTCAATAATTCAAATCAATTACTTCATAACTATGTCAATAATCATATAATTTAAAAGACACCTTACAACTCGTATGTATACAAACAATAGCCTTGGGTTAAGAACAATAACATGCGCATAACTAACATGTCTGCCCCCTCATTAACAACTTGATAGACTACAGAAAGAGTTTTGAGGAGGAGCTTCAAGAAAGACTGGACACAGTAAGAGAAAGTGCACTAATGACTGTAAGATGAATAGCAATTGAGAAATCAAAACTGAGCAAGCACAAAATTCAACTTTGTGGTAAAAGCTCTCTCTTGGAAGGGAAAGGAGAAGGCAAGTTGTAAGGCTTTTAAAAGAAAGACCAGAAGCTTGTATTTGAGAAGATGAATAAACAGGTTTTAAAAAGCAAGTGATGTAGGCAGAGTGATAAGCAAAGATTATATTAACACTAGTAATCAAGTGAAGCAAAGCTGGAAGTATTAACAACAGACAGGCAGATGAGATCATAACAGTTACAGCGTTGAGAGGAACAACCTTCAGTCTGATTTACGACTACATGGCCAAACAGGAACTGTCAGACCTCAGAGATACACAGAGCAAGAGTAGCACATCAGGAAAGGAACAAAAAGAAAA
Organism: Todiramphus chloris collaris; assembly: GCA_025345505.1. NCBI lineage: Eukaryota > Metazoa > Chordata > Aves > Coraciiformes > Alcedinidae > Todiramphus > Todiramphus chloris. Next base: position 24,480,099 of record JANVCC010000022.1, read on the forward strand.
TCCAAGAAATGTTTCTGACACCATTATATTCAGGTGAGTACTGAAGACCAAGAATATTTTCTGAGATCAACAAAGTTTAACCAGAGTGGGGGAAGACCACTAAAAAATAGTGATGCCTTCATAAAGATTATGCTTATGGATACTTTATCTCAAGTAAGGTGTGGAGGAGGATGCAAAGGCTGAGGTTGGATTCCTCAGAGATCTAAACACACACCTACAGACAGAAAGAAGGGTAGGGGGAGAGGAAGACCCACCCAGGAAGAAACTGAGTCTGAAAAGAGAGAGAATCAACACAGACAAAATGACAAATGTCTAAGAACAAGAAAATTTAGTGAAGACTATAACATAGCATCACGGAAAGATGACAGATGGAGTGGAGGAGAATAGAGGACTAGTCTGGAATTCCTCCAGGATGAAGTCAAATGGAACATTAGTGAAATAAATTTTAGTACAAAAGACAAAAACCAGAAGTAAGCAGTTCTAGAAAGGCATTAGAAGAAAAGAAATTAAGACAATTGTACAAAGTGTACTAAAGGGGTGGGAAGATGAAGAAAGTCTAGGTCTAGGACATGAATCTAGTGAACAGAAACTTCTGAAGTTGAGGGTTGTTTCATGTTGTTGGGGTTTTTTTACTACGCAGAGACTCAGACATTTTTCTTGTGTATGGGAAGGAATTCAAGGACAAAAACAGAAATTAAAAATCACAGAAAGTCAGAATGTGGATAAGGACAGGGACAGGTTCATTGTACCAGGTTCAAAGACTACAAAATAAATTCTTACTGTCTTTTTCAGTAAATGAGGAGGAAGCTTAAATTTTTCCCTTGATTAGTTAAATAAGATCACATGGAGAGAGGGGAGGAATACATAAGCTGAATGGAAGTCTATATGATTAATAAAAAATAGCAAGCAAAGATACTCATAATCTCTTGGAATTTTGTCATCTGTTAAGAAATACAGAAATTCAGCAGAATCAAAAGGTTTTCAGCAGAGACAGTGAGCAGTGTCTCTGCAGCATGACAGATGGCATTAGGAACTAAGAAAGTGGATACTGGGAGTCAGCCAGGACCATGAATTGTCAGAAGGGTTTGGAAGTGTAAGAGAAGAACAAAAAAAAAAAAACCAGAGCCTAAATGGAACTGATAAGCCAACAGAGGAAAGTACACAGGAATGAAGCAAATAAGAGCAGAAAACATCAAGGTTGACAAAATAAAAGTTTTACAAAGTTCCATTCAGGGACAGAGAGAATTAAAATGTTGAAAAAGTTCAGTTATCACAGAAAAGGAACTCGGAGAACACAGTGCATAAAGAAGTCCAACTCCAGTGTGTAGCCGATTTGGCACACAGTATATAAATACAATTCAAATGAGAAAGAGCATCAGGGCAGCTACAGAGTTGAATGGTTGTCCATATGGAAACTGAAAGGTGAGAAATTATGAATGGAAGAAAGCTGCAAGTCAAAGTCAGATAGAGAGATGGGAATAGGTAGAGTTATGTGCATGCAGACCACAAAAACAGAAAGGCAGGCAGGGGAATAAAAAAAAAAAAAAAAAAAAACCACGATAAAAAGCTAAGAGCAGGCAGAGCTTAAGAAAAACAGTACACACACACCAACTTCTTTGACACAAATTCAGAATGGATATCGTTGGAGGTAACACTCTACACAGAAAGACCCATAGGACAGTTTTAACAGAAAAGGGAACAAAGTTCTGTGGGCTGGAGGGAACAGCAGGAGGTAAAAAGACAACTTCCAGGTTCTATGAGACCAGTATCACTCCAGAAACATCAAGAAACTGAAAGGAAGGCTAGATCAGGGAGGAGATTAAGAGTTTTGTACCTGAAGGAAAAAAAGAAGTGACAGGAATGGCAGAGAGGAGGCTGAACAGGAGGCAGACGTAATTTGAGGTAAGAAGTAGTGTCATCTGGATACTAATTGATAAAAGTGCATGAAAAGCGTTAGAAAGCACAGAGATAAACAAGCACAAATAAAGTATTCAAATATAACAGGAGAAAGGAAACCATATCATCTTTACTGTTATTATTTCCTGTATCCTGAAACTTCTGTTATCTAAAGCTGTTATGTATACTCTCTCTGACATGCATGAGTTGTTTTAACAAATTACATTGTGATTTAAAATGCTCATTGATAAGGATTAGTTGCTATGTTATAGTTATACTAGGAAATTATTTAATCCACTGAAGCTTACGTTGCATGCCAAGTCTGTATGAGCAGTACTGGTCGAGGCATTCTGTACTTGTACACCCTGTAACTATATTAGAAGTTCATGCCAACATTCACTAATAAATCTTTTGTAATGTAGAACTAGACTAATCTGAGCCCTGTTGTCCCAGGCATTTTAATCATGTTTATGTATCATACTGATTGCTTAATTCTTCTCAAGATATAGTACACAAGAGAGTAAATAACATCACTGGTCAAGTGTTCTTCTGCATCCCTGGACATAGAGATGTCTGGGTTCTTGGGGAGGGAGTGTTTGTCATTTTTTTAAGGAGCCTGGTTTTTTGTTATTTTAAGCCTAGTTATTCTTTTCCAAGCTCATATGTCTGATATTTAACTTTATCAACTACTGTTTTCACATAGAAGATTTCTGAAGGCAAAGGACTGTAAACAGATGAGGCCGGCAGTTTAAACCATACCTATCCCAGGAAGTTGCACAGGGCTTTTGGTTCCCAAGTAAGGGTGTAATCATATCTGCTACATATGGGAACCACAGATTTCAGTTAACACAGAGTTGATCAGCCTCAGGTGGGGGGGAGGGAAGAAAAAAAAAGAAATTGACTCCTGATATGCTAAAGTAAAAAATATGCACACTTACAAAATAAAGGGACACCAACACTTAGAAAAGGAATAAGAGTTATGTGTAATAATTTTATTTTCTTTGAAACATTTATGCTCTAGTAGTTGCATCTCCTGATGTAAATCTGGTGGGACTCAAAACTCAAGGGAGCAGGTTTAGAGGATTCCAAATCCATTTCCAAGTGGTGGAATTCTCAGAAGACTGGATCATAACAAAGATGTTACTCTGAAAAAGGTACATAAAATCCTACGTTAACTCACACCCTGCACAACTCTTGTGTTGTCAGTGGAACCCAGCAGGGAGGGAGCTACGTGAGATTCCAGATAATTTTTAATTTAAACTATGGCATTGCCATGGACTGCAATGGAACACTTTAAAAAGTGCATATTGTAAGAGCTTTCCCGTGCTTAGAAAGAGAATGAGCATATTTTAAATTGGGACAGAGCATAGAAAAAGTCTAGAAGCAATAATAGGAAGTCAAATGAACAGAACAGAAATAGCCTTGAACCTTTGTCTATCCTTCAAATAGAAAAGGCCCAAAGCTTTTGTAAGACTGAAACTCCATCTGCCTGTACAGGTAAGAATTATTCATAGAGGGGAAAAAAAGAATGAGAAAAAACAAATGTCCCCAGTTCACCCTTTAGCAGTGGATCTGATTTGCACAGGGCAGTCAGGAAGTCTGCCCATTCACCTCACAAGCACCAGAACAGGCAGTTTAGCTTAACTAGCACTCTGTCTATGCCCATTTATCATTCATCTGATAAAAAACTAATAAGGGAGGGGGCAGTAGCAAGTGATGTATTTAATTACTATGTAAAAGATAAGAAATGTTTCCTTTTCAACAGCATAAAGACCAAGTCAATAAATCCTGTGCATAGTTCCATTAATAGATACTACTACTATTCTCTTGAAAATTTTATTCATGGTTGTTCTCATTCTTGTTCATTTTTCATCACTCTGCATCACAAAAATAAATGTTTTTACCAAAGAATGGTAAAAGATTAGCAAAGGTGTGATGACTTTTTTAGATGACTTTTTAATCTGTCCATGAAAAACTGTCAACTCTGTGTGACATTATTATCTTATATTTGTCTGTCTTATTCAGAAAGTGTTTAAATCATGTTCCTGCTTCCTCAGTTTTACTGTTACTGTTAGGCAGCATCACATTTCTGTGGAAATCCAGTCAGCCTAGAAGTACAGAGATACTGAATTTTCATATCCATCCAAAAATTACTCTTAATATAGTTTAGTCAACAAATCCCAGTTTATAATGCCAAATTTGACAGGTGACACATTGAATGTGGTGTGTAACATCCTTACTTGAAATCACCTCTGGTATCTTTGTTCAGGGAAAGATGTGGCAAATGAGGTGTCTGAAGGAGGTCTGCAGTCCCATGCCGAGATCGATCAAGAGATCCTCTGACAAGAAACTACGAAGTTATAAATACACATAAATTCAAACTGAGGAGAATTGCACTAGAAACTCAACGAAGCAAAGAAAACTCTGCCTTCATTAACACAGACAATCTCCCACAGTGAGGGTTACTGAGCATAGGGTGCTCCTTCTCGTGAAAATGATGTAACTCCCAGCTGTCTTCTGAGAAGCAGTGTTGTTCCCAATTGTCTGCTATGTCAGTGTACATCACTACACCTATCCCAAACAGGAAAACTGTAAACCAAGAGAGGAACACACATGGTGATGAACATGCTGGGAACAGCATCAGCTCCAGGGCTTAACCAATTTACTTTACAGGATCCCTGCTGCCAAACTCTGTAGAGAAGCAGGTGCCAGAAGTGTCCAAAGCCAAAAAGCCTGAACGTTGTTTGCTGTGACTGAATAAACAGTACAAGAATGTCTCAAGTTCACCTAAAGAAATTTTATGTTGTGCACAATCAAAGATAAGCGTGCTATTCTTCATGTTCCTATATTAAATTAGAGATCTACAGGTGTGTGCAGGGTAGCCAGGCAAAGATAGGAAAATTAAAAGGAAATTAAACTGGAAATTGATAATGACACTTTTATGGACATAAAAGGAGGACGATAAGGGAAATAAAGTGTAAGTGATTACCAGGGAAATTTGTTTATAGATGATGATACAGAAATTGCTAAAAATGTAAATTTACTTCCTGGTTTCAGCAATTGCAAAAGATAATAAAAAAGTAACAATTCAACATTTCTTCTCTGTTGAAACAAGCAAGAAAAGGACCCAGAGCATGTCTCAGATCTGTGCTGAGGTTGCTGCTACTGTAGATGTGCAGGATACAAGGCAGTGCTAGTAACTACTTCTGACAGCACAGCTTACATCTTTCACTGACATCCACAGCAGATATGAATCTTTGCTTTAAGAAGTTAGATGGCTGAGAAATTTCAGCACATCTGCACTGTACATAACAGAAAAAAAAACACTCAGGAAAGAGGAGGAGGAGAGCAGAAAGCAGACTGGGCAATAACCAAGCCCAGTGAGTCACTGCAAGACAGTAGCAGCAATGAGAAATTCATTCATGACTACATGAAGAACTGGTGGCAGTACACTGAGATCTAGCAAAGGGGACAAGTCTGGTGAAGGCAATGAGACAACCAAGTTCCTGGAGAAAAAGGTCATCATTTCCTTCCAGAATGCAAGAAGAATGCCAAGACAGCTCTTCATTTCAGTATGTTTCACATTTCATACGTTAGGTATGGAACCTTACTGGCAATACCCAGCCAGTAAACCCTGTGCCCTCATGATCTAAGAAGTTGGTTTTTTCACACATATTAGCAAAACTACTACTACATAAGAGATAAGATTCAGTCACAGCTACCAAACACTGAGCTTCATCCATAGTAGCACACTCGGAACTAGGCCTATGCTTGCCATGTGCAATCTAAGCACCCAGGAATAATCTTCAGCAGAATATACAAAGAAATCACTGCATTACTGTCATTGTTATGAAACTCTCAGTTTGTCTTTTTGATACACATTAGATTTTTCTAACCATCATTCAGTGTACTCCATTAAAAATGCTACATGGCACTAAACATTAGGGTAAGACGAAACAACCTCCACTTTCATATACTAAGAGTTGCCCAAATTTAAAGTTGTGATATGCACAACCACTGCTTAAGACACACAATCGTGAAGTCTAACATTTTATATTTACCAAAATTTATTCTTGGAACAGGATTAGAAAAGTTAGACAATCAACAAGGAGAAGAAAAGTGGAAAAAGTTTTTTTTCCCCAAGTTTAAATTATTTCAGATAACCCTAGCAGGAAAACAGAAAATAAACAAATATCTTTAAAAACTGAAGAATGACATCAGCTGGTATAACTGACCATCATGGCTAAGTCTCAGAGAAGAAATCCCCCTAAAGCATAGTTAACTCCCTCACATAATAAGCTTGATATCAGGTCTCTACCAAATTCCTATCTCCCAAAAGCCCCCCCACCCAAATGGAATTGCTCAGTTGCAGCTCCCCTCACTAATGCAAGGACATGGCATTTCTCTCCCATTCCACCTGCAGGATCCAGGAATAAAAGTGACACTGCTTTTCCTTGAAAATTTTAATCACAGAATGGGGACATAAAATTGATACTGCTTTTGTTAGAATTAGTTTTCCTTGCATTAAATGTGGGTGCAAACCACAGGGGCATGGCTCCTTGCATGTATTTTAATGACTCTGTGCCTGCATAAAATCTTTAATAAAGAGAATTTAAGAAGTGAACTCATTAAGTTATCAGGAGAGAAACGGATGAATCTTGAATCACTGGAGGCTCCTATATAAATTTTTGCTCTATTTAAGTAGCCTGAGGAAAAATAAGGAAGCTATTATAAAAATGATCAAATTTTTACAATACACTCCCCCATGTCACTTGATGTCTGGTTTACATTTTCATTCAATGCACCAAGCTGAATATTTGCTATCAGTTGCTGTTTGCTACATCACTTGAGAACATTTGAGAGTTCTGTGCATGCTGTGAGTTTCAACTATAAACTGACAAATCATTTTTGATGAGTTGACTAAAAGCACAATTTATGAATCCCTTGATTTCATGATTACTTGCTTTTTTTAATTAGTGACATCATATTAGATGATATCTTTTTATTCAGTTACTCAAAATATTAAAGCTTAACCTTTCCCTTTAGGAGTTAAATCTCTGCTTGTATCAACTGGCATTGAGGGACATAGATTCCATACAAGACATTCCAAAACAACAGGAGGTTTCATCACTAAAACTACTGCTGTGAATTAAGCAAAGCTATTTTCAAAGCTTTTCTTCTCCACAAGATTACCAACAAAGATCAGTATTTTTAATTTTCAGTGCATTCAGTCCTCATTTTTCAAGGATTCCTGTTCAAAGTGGCCCATATTTGATTGACTAGTCACCAGATAACACAAATTTCCTTACCAAATAATGTGATTCTGCCCCTCTATGCAGCCCCGTTGAGACATAACTGGAGTGCTCTGTCCAGATCTGGGCTCCCTTCTCACAAGGGAGACATGGACCTACTGGAATAAGCCCAGTGGAGGGCCACAAAGGTCACAGAAGGACAGGCTGAGAGTGCTGGAACTGTTTCAGCCTGGAAAAGAGAAGGCTCCGCAGAGTCTTATCAGAGTGTACAAATACCTGACTGAGGGGGAAGCTCAGACTCTTCTCAGTCGTACCCAGTGACAGGGCAAGAGGAAGCAAACACATATGAGGAGTATCATTTAAACATAAGAAAAACGCAGTCCCCTCAATAAAACGGGAATAGCAGTATTTCCCCACCTTATCATCTGTCACATCTTGTAATCTCTTACTGGTATGTATTGTTTAAATTATGCAGGAGAGCGATGCTCTCCCATTTAGTGTCACACTGAAATCAATATGGTAAAATGGAAAGCATTATGTAGCTTACTCTGCAGTTTATATTGATTTTACTAATTAAGCAATCTACTAGAATTTACCAGAGTTACGGATCACCTTCTACTTATACTTAGCTTATACTGAAAGAAAATATCATGAAACCAAAAACCCTGATCACAGTAGTGTAACAGCACTCACATTAATGGTTTTTATCAATAAATTTTATTGAAAAGTTAAGTAAGGCAAAATAAATATGGTCTTGCACAGAAACAAGAAACAATATGAACAAGTCATATTATTTATGAGGCCCATGACAAGAGAGAGAATGAACCAGAGTTGGGATTGTTTCTTCTCTTCAAAATGCCATTCTAAGTAATGCATAACCATTCTCTTTTACTACATGGTCACCTTCCCTACTACTCTCCCTTACATGGTCACACCTCTACAAGAATTGGTTGGGACTAATTTCTTCACAGAAAGAGTGGTGAGATATTGGAATAGGCTGCCCAGGGAGGTGGTTGAGTCGCCATCCCTGGATGTGTTTTAGCACCGCTTAGATGTGGTGCTGGGGTATATGGTCTAGGAGTGAAATTGTAGAGTAGGGTTATTGGTTGGACACAATGATCCCAAGGGTCTTTTCCAACCTAATGATTCTGTGATTCTGACTCTATTTTAATTTTTTTTTTAGGATCATCTCTTGGGAGGGAGACTAATGTAGGACAAGAGGACTTGAATTCCTTCAACTCCTTCTGAAAGTAGCTTTTACTTCTACTCTGTTTTCCCATTTGTGAATGTTTGGCCATGATCTCCTATTTGTCTTAGTGTTGCCATTTCCTTAAAAACTGGCATGATAATGTACAACGGGAGTCAGCCATGTGGAATCAGAATGGCAATCAGTTAGACTGTGTTACAGGTAAAAGCACTACACAATTGAATATGTGCATGAGTGTGAGCATCCATGTTTAGAATTGGTAAATGACACAGATGCTGGGCTTCTTGACCAACTTTCTAGTTAACACTGTTCGCAAAACATCCATACAGAGATTTGTTCCTTTATAAGGTATTTATCAGCAGGTTCTGTAAATAGTAATGTTTAAAGAAAGGGAAATGTACACATGATGTGTACCTGTTATCCACTGTCAAGGGGAAAGAATTACTTAGAGAGATCCTTCTTTACACAGCATTCTTCAAATACTGACCTCGGCAATCAACTTGGTCTGAAGACGGATGGTATAGTTTTAAAGAGGGCATAAAAAAGTCCTTCTTGTTAACTTGAAACCAACACACTGCCACTGGATTCAATGACTGCAAATCTGTGCAATATATCTAAATATAAGCAAGTGTACTTCAAGTCTGTCTTTTCTTGGGGGGGGGGGGGGGGGGGGGCAAAGTTGAACAAACAAAATAGTTTGCAGCTTTCTGTTTTCAGATCACTTTGGTATGGTTTCCTGCTCTCACATGTATATACCTTGCTGCAAGTCCTTCTCTGCAATAAAACTTCACTTCCTTAACACATTCTTTTGGGGTATAATTCTCTATCTCCTTCAAATGAAGAAGAACAAGGACCTATCATGGGACTATGTCCTTTGAGTGAAAAAACCATATTCAAGCTCACTTGCAATAGTCAGTAACATCACTGTTGTGAAATGGAATGGCCTAAACACACATTTCCCCAAGCAAACACTGCTTACCACCTTATTTTCTTCTGTAGATACAGTTTCTGTCCTTAACAGGATGAAATGGATGTCTATTGCACTATTTGGAGATTATTATCAACGACTCATTTCAAAAACATCCACAGATTGCAGTTTGCAGAATTAATACAAATGATGAAACAGAGTCCAGGACAAGCACATGACATAATGCTACAGCTTCCAGTTACGCAAAATTCCATGAAGATCTAATTATTTTCAATGATCAAAGGAGACTTCAGGAAAAACTTCAAAACACAGGTTAAGTCAAGATTTTAAATTATACTTGAATAAGGAAAACAAAGAAGCTGAGGAGAGGGTTAGTCCTGTTAAAAAGTCCATAAATACCCTTCAAAGTACCGAAATTCCAAGAAACCAATACTTTCAGGAATTTCATTCCAGTGCCAAGAAACAGAATGTACTCATTGTGACTAATAAATTAAAATACTGAAAATAAATTCTAACAGATTAGAAAGATCTTGTAGCAAGTGAAAGGTATAGTTAAATCATTCCAAACCTAATCAAGCTTAAGAGCAGGGCAGTCTTTCCACATTATTAATAAGAGCGTAAGCTGGATAAGTAGACTGGGAAACTGTAAGTTATGGCCAGTAAAAGTAATACAACATGTTTTACAAAGATGTTTTTAATTAAAAATGAAATGACAGCCATTTTTACGGAGACAATTTGCTGAACGTTCTTAAGCTTGGTCTGCTGTTGTCTCCCACATGTATGTTTCCAATAAAATGTTATTAAATGGGGGTGAAACCGGAATATAGTTGTAAATGCAAAATCAAATCCCTGTTTTACACATTTACGTTTCTAGGTGGAAATATGAAAATACTTTTAAATCTCGATCACTTAAGCCTGTGCTTTGGGGTCAGGCACCAACGCTCACCCCTGCTAATGTGCAGTCCAGCTATATGTGAAAATTGCTGTTCGAGAAGGGTAAAGGAAGCGACACAAAATTGCACACTACTTTCAGGCCTCAGCTGAGCTTTTAAAACACATGGCCAAACACGTTGCCATGGAAATGTTCTGCAAATATATCTAGAATTTAAGATGGAGCTGAGCATCATTTTTTAAAATAAACTTCTCCTACAGTTTTAAATGTAATTGCTCTATAATTCATTCAAAGGAAGCAATAGCTATTATCTAGCATTTATAATACCTAAAGTGATAACAAAATCTCCAATTCCATGTTGTGCTTGATACATGAAATTAGATCACTACCTTCCTCTGTAAAATACCCACATATTTGTTTCTTTTTATGTACTCTGACTTTCCTATCCATCACAATACACTAGCAGATACAAAAGTATCAGCCTTGCAATAAAGTTAGCAACAGTTAACAACAAAAATGATGATACATGCTTCAGTAAAAACAATTTGGCTTTAAACAATGTTCTAAATAATTAAGTTATTAATCTTCTCTTTTACTACTACCCATTAGTATTAGTGTGTCACTGAGTATAATAATTAAAGAGGGAAGAGTTATTTTGCCAGATTTTCACTGTTACATTTAGTGAGCTATTTTTAAAACTGACTTGATATGAAGGGAAAAAAAAAAAAATCTACAACTGGAAAATGAAGCAAGATCTGTGCCTGCAGAATAGCTCCGTCCTGTTACACAATATAATACATTGTTTTAAATAACCTGCCACCGTAGGTAATAGCTGCCTCATACTGCATTTCATACAACAAACACACATGTTCACAATAGCTTTGTCTGTCACGGAAAGATAAAGCAAAATAAAAATGCAATACAATCTTGTCAGTTTACTTTACAGCAAAGCTATAACCTTTTACCATGAATTAGTTAAAGAAATCATATTCACAAGAAAAACAGGTTGAAAATATATATAGAATAACCTTACATTGTTCAAATAACAATTAACAACACATTAGATTTCCAAGATATATATTGCTCTGCTTATGTAAACAGTCTACCCTATAAATCCTGTCTCAAATCCAACATGAAGCAATCACACAGACAAAGAGATTGTAAATTACTTCAAACTGTAAAGGAAACACTTGTGTTAGAAATATTAGTATAAACTATGAGGTCATACCTGATGACTTAGAGACTGTAATGTCTCACCGGTTCCAAGCTGCATGACCTTTCTATTTCCAGAGACCCCCAAAAATTGCATTTCCTCTCTTACAAAAGTACATCACAGACCCATCTATCTTTCAAAATCTTCTGGGCTGGTGAAGAAAGCATCAACAGCCATTCTGTCCAACAGTAAGTGCTGGAGTCATTCCCCTCAAGACAGCAGATCTTAAATATAGTTTCCTCTGTGCGATTACAGACATCCAGTAGTCAAGGAGGCTGACACAGCTATATCACTGATGCTGCTAATGCCATCTGAAAACAGTAAGCTTACTGCTTAAAGCAATCCTGCATCATCCAAACAGAACAAGCCACATCCTTCAACTCCTCACTTGCGTTTTTTTATAAAACCTAGCGCTGCCATTATAAGATTTTGTTTCCATCTGTGGTCAGCTAAAGGAGAAATTAGATATTATGCAACCAGCTTTGCATTAACAAAAGAAAAACGGCAGATGAAGTGACATATCGAGGTTATCAAATTTTGCTTGCATGACCACTCCTCAACAAGCACTATCACAATTCAGAGGAAGCATCACAATCTGATCCAAAGGAAAATTACCAGAAAGAAATTATAAACAATTTACAGGGAGCAAGGCATTTAAATACCTCTGGGGTACTGAAACAGCTATTTTATGTAGCCTTATGAATCCTAGTCCCTACTGAATTAAAAATACTGCTCATCTAAGTATTTTTACTGTTTATTTTCAATAAATTGCATGTTCGCTGCATTGTTTCCATTGCTCCCTGCTAGCAGGCAGAAAACAGCATGTCTTGAAAATGTGCCAGTATTATGACAGCAAAAATGTGTTTTGATATCAAACAAAACAATCATGCATGGGTTTTTTCTAATAGGAGAGACCTTTCAAGCTAGCAAATGTACAGCATCCTCTTTAGCAACTTTTAAATTATTTAGGCTACAAAGTAGTAACTGGACTTTTTATTAAAATATATACATGATGCTAGTGAAATTTACTATTATAAATCATTATTTGTATTTCTTGTTGCTATCATTAAGGCCACAAACTTGCTCAAAATGGAAAAAAAAAACAACCCTCACATCACAGAACTAATATGAAACAGTGCCATCAACAAATTGAAAAAAAGTTATCATTTAATAATTCCTCTGAATTCCAGACCTACAGAAAAATTACTCATGTTCACACAGTGAGAAAGTCCTATTGGGGCATTCAGTCCACATCCTCAAAAATACAGGAACATCCACTCAGCACATACTGAAATATATAGGTACCAGTCAAATTTTACAGACAAATAAAACCTGGAGGAAAAATTCCTCCCTAATTCGACTACAGTTTGCATGTTATTCAAATGAATTTAGATGTCCTTACTTTGAAATATACACAGAAGCTGAAACTAGAAGTAAATGGTTCTAAATTAATTCACCCAGATCCTATTCTGTTAGTTTAACATTATTATTATACAGTTGTAGTAATTGCATTTTTGAGTATCTTAATCAAATTTGGCTTATAGTCCTTCACATTACGGTAGTGATAAAAGCAAACTGGTTTCATCCACAAATACCACATATTTCCCTTTGGAGAGATGAACTGTCTGCTATCAATTTTTAATTGATTCACTTTACACAGTGTGCAACTCCCTCAACATAAGGATGCTACATCTACAGGGAAAGGGAACTCAGCCACACATTCACAAGGCATCATTGGTGATGTGTCTGGTAGCCCAGCAGAAGCTAGTCAGTGAAGACCTAGGAGGCTTTAAAGTGCAGTAGGGAACCAGATCAGTCCAGACTTCATGCTGCTTTTTATATTCTCCAAGAGAGTTATCGAGGCCCAACAACCGACACTTTTTTTTTTTACTGTTGCTGATAGCAGCAGAGTGCCACTTGGAAAATTGTGAATGTTCTTCAAATCGCCACTTCTAAAGTTTTTCCAGAATAACTCAGGAATTCACTTTCAACCTAGAGAACGCTACTAAATTTATGTACACGGGATAGAAATACGTAGCCACAAGGAGACAAACATCCCTTCAAAAAGTAGACAAAAGGCATCCAGAGGTAAAAGAAGGGGGAAATAGCTGCCCTTGCACCAGTATGGAAACACTCGGTTCTGCAATACCGCACTGCGATCGGTGGCTGCCTACCACTGCCTAAGGAGTACAACCTTGCATCTCTAAGTTGCTGTCGACCACTTCCAAGTCTAGCTAGGATCCAAAGGCCAGCAAGGTGGTAAGACATGCCCAAATAAAATAACATATGCTGCCAAGCCACCTTTCATAAATATTATATAGGCTCTCTCTGTGCAAATCTTGTACTACATGATGACCTTCACTCAGAAAGCACAAAGCTAGGAGCCATAACCACAGCTCGCAGGAACATCATGTAAAGAGTACAAAATCTCTCCCCCAGATGGACATTTGAAGAATTCAAGAGCTACCAAATGACAAGAGCAGAAGACTATTTTTCTGAGTTAGGTTAAGATCTCAGTACAAATTATAAATGCACACTGAACTACACAGTTATTTCTTCATGCATATTATCCCAGCTAGTGGAATTTTTTCCCAGAAGTTATTCCATGCTTTTTCTCATGGCAATTGCAAAAGGGAAATATTAACATTTCATTGGCCACGTTAAAACACAGAGAGGTTACAAATATAGTACTATGTTATAAAGTATAGATATTTATTCTGAGAAAATATCTGATAATCCATTCCTGTTAGAGTGTCAAAAGGTATCACCATGTACTATACAAAAGTATTACTCATAGTGATAGTTTGCTTTTATTTCATTTTTCTTCACAGGATAAAAAGAAATAATAACAAAAGAAAAAAAGAAAATTCAAATTTCCTGTGGATTATGCAAGGTGAAATAATGGTCACTTTGAATCTATCACAAATGAGCTTCATATCACAAAGACCTGACCTAAGTAGTGAGTGAGCAAACAACACTCACCTTTTTTAATTGAAGTCATGTTTGGTAGGACTAATGATCATGACAGAGAACATCTGAGATCAGTGAAAAGTATTACAGATTGTAAAAGTAAGGTGAGATGATGTAGTGCTGTACCAAAGAGCTGGAAGAATAATACTAACGCATATTCCTCAACAGCATTTTCAGGGAGAAATTTTACTATATATTTTTATTAATGCCCAGAACATAAGTAGCATGAGTGACACCAAAAATCCCATCTTGGGTTTCTTCAAGTATTTCTGATATTGGAAAGCACTGCTAATACATCAGGAATGGAACATTACCAGGAAGACATGGATTATTAGGACCAGAAGAATAAAACTGGGTTAAAATTTAACCATGCAAAATGCAAGATATAGATTATTAAGTTTCTGCTAAAAAATTGAGAAGCTGAAAATTACAGTGTATTAAACTGTGGGGACAAAGCTGATCACAGATTAAGTACAAGATACCAACACAGAAATGAAATTTTAAAATTATCAGGGAAGTTATTTCCAGTACATAGACATCAACATTAATACAACAACACGAAGTTCTCTTAAAATCTTACTGTCCTTTATTCTGATCATCTATGCCTAAAATAGGAATTCGAACTGCAAGAGATAAAGGCTTCTACAATGGTCAGGGAAATTTCAGAATTTGCTTTGTTTAGTCCATCAAACTAAAGACTAAGGGGGAGATCTGTGGAGGTGTCAAGATAGAAGTACCAAGGAGAAAGAGAAAATATTCAAGTAAAAGAACAATTTTGGAACAAGCACAAATCCCTACAAAGTTGTAATTAATGTCAGAGGTGTTTTTAACTATCAGAGACTGAAAGTCTGCAAGTTCAAGAAATCAAAGACCAAGTGTGTGCTTTTCACTCCTAAATTTGTTTAAGAGATGATCACAAAAACATAGAGAAGTGAAGAAGAAAACCAGAAATTTAAAGTAGAGCAGAACTGGTACTGAGAGCAGGACCTAAGAAAAAGTCAGGAGACTGTCCCAGGACTCAGCACTGATTGGAAATAAGTTCAGAACCCTGAATCAAAAAAAAAAGCAAACAAAAAAAACACCAACTCTGTAACAGTTGGTTTCTCCTGTACTGAAGACATCGAGCCTTAGTCTCAATATGTAGAATGGCATTAACAACACAAATAGCTCAGCAATTTCTCTTAACCAAAATAATTCATCAGTTCTTAAGGGTCAGCTGATTGCTCAGATGAACAGAGACTGAAAAATACCTTTTTACTCAAGTGGAATAAACTCATAAGTAATCAATGACAGCCCATTCTCCTTTAAACCTAATGGCAGAACTGTCCCTATTACCTTTCTCTAGTCTACAGAGCTATCTCTTATTTAATTCTTCCATTAAGTTATTGTTTGGCAGGAGGGGAGGGAGTGTTATAAAGTGTAAGTACCCTTTCTCTAGGTAGAAAGGAAAATTTTTAGAAAAGTTTAAATATATTTAAAGTAAAAACTTGCTATATTTTATACACATATTTACTATTTTTATAGACTATTTCCTATATTTTATAGACTATTTACTATGCTCTCTCAAATGAGACTGTTCAAAGACTCCTTTTGTAATTATTTCAACGGGTGTTACATAACTCTAATCAGCTCATCTGTGGATAATCATGACTGTGGTTAAAAGAAACTCAAAACATTTATAAAATGAAATAGGAAATGAGCAGAGGCAGACCTGAACCATGGCTGCATAGTTAGAATTTGCAAATGAAGTGCTTGGTTCCAGTTCTCCCTAACAGTTAATGTAGCTGCATCAAAACTCACCTTTCCAAATATCCCACTGTCAGTGATGCTGTGTCCCAGCACTAAAACTCAGGCTTGTATCTCAGGCCAGTCCCTGACAATTCAGATCACTACACAGCACACTGCTGACAGAATAAATATATAATAAAGAGTTTTAAAACAATGAAAAGAATGGAAGATTTCTATCTAGTATTTTACCTTCAAAAAAAAACCCTCCAAAATGTCCAACATCCCATTTCCTAGAAGATAAGGTAGGAGAAGACTGACACGTCCTTTCTGTCAGAATTCTGAGTGGCAATCCTGTATGCACAGTGTATATAAGAGATGGTTACTTATATTTGTTCTTGGAAAAAAACAGAAACTAAGAAGTACAAAATCTCCTCAACGTTTGCAATCATACATTTATTTTCTTAGCAAAATTATATTTACTATATCAGGTATTCTAGAAAATTATTTGTAAAATCATATTGAAATGATAAATTTTAAATGTGTGTCTAGAAGGCTAACAGGTTATATTTAAAATGACCAGGCCCTCCTTTTCTGACTTTAAAGAAAGCAAATCTTTTCACCTTTTTAAGTATCTCAACAGTACTGTAACTTATGCCACAGTCTGGGAAAACCTCTCTCCTGTTATTAACTGACTAAGGACATGGCTGACTAAAGGCTTAACTTGCAATCATTGGGGATGCTAGAAGTGACTATAGGAAAACATTTTCCCCATCTCAAAAAGTTGATGGAGAATTAGGACTCCATGTTGTAGAGCACAATAGAAATTTATTTGCCTGATAAATGAAGAAATAACAATTAAAGCAAAAGAGCTGGAACCCATTAACAAAGCAAGTGCTACCAGCCTTTCCACAGAAGGAACAGCAGGAGAGGCAATGCTGCTCTGGGTATCTCCCAACAATATTGAAGTTGCAGCCTATTTGTTGCACACCTCATACCTCTCTTTCTTTTGATCCTTTTCATATCTCTCCCTTTGTCCCTGAAGAAGAGAAACTCATTTTTCCTAAGAAAAATTTGTCACTTCACTAATCCTAGCTTCTTATCCATCTGAGAATAGATCTGACTTTTCTAAATATTTTGCATTAAAAAGTTCTCTTTCAAAGAAGAGAAATGTTAAATTTTGACATATAATTACCATTATCCTCTCTGCTAGCAGAAAATGATGGCAAAATGCCAACTTGCTTGTCTGCTACAGATAAGACATTTCCAAGCTTCCATCCTTCCTTTTAAAGAAAACAGAAGGGGAAGACCAGCCAGGAAAAAGCCTACCCTGTCAGCTGATCCTGGAAGAAATAAAATTAATATTCTCCTAGCAGAAATCATTTTCCTCCGAGCCTGAGGTAAATGATATGCCTTACCATATGTTATGATGGTCCTTTCAAGAATGACAAATTTGATGAATTTTTCCTGGATGGTCTCTCTCTCATCCAATCTCTTCTCATCACCTCCAGCTTCTGCTGCAGGCAAACTCTCAAGAGGCATAAATCAGCATAGTATCACCAAATTATATAACTTCTACTCACTGGGGATTTAGGCCCTTCTATTTCAGAGTTAGCACAAAAAAAGTGTCTGTGCATTCTTCAATAAGCTTTTCGATCTGTGTAGGGCTTTAGAGAATTACCCTGATACACTGCTGAGCTTCAACACCAATACACCCATTGTGAGCAGAGAACCTAGCCACTTTTCTTAAAGGAAGAACTCCAAAAAAATTATGTCCAATTATAACATATTCAGAACTAGCTCTAAATCAGATGAAACTCTGCTTCAGTTCAAACAAGGGGAAAGACGACAAAAGAGAGGTTCAGGCACGTTTCTTCACTGTACATAAAAATATTGGCATACTGCTACTTTGAATACAAACTCAGTTACGCACTCCTCATTAGTTTACCTGTACTTCTAAGCAATCAGAATGTCTGAATACATTTGCAAATCCCCAGGCACCATTTTATTTGCACGTCATTTGTGCATCGCAGTACTTTGAAAGTTTTATCAATAAAATATAGACAGGCAAGATAGACAGATATAAATACAGATATTTTAAAATTTAAAGTTTTCTCATTTGCTATAAAATACACTTACTTTAAATGAGAATGATAATAAATAAAGATTAGTTTTAGCCAATGTTACTCAGTCAAAGCTCATCCAAAAAGAAGACTGCTGGACACATCAGTTACTCCAAGATTTTCCAGGCTGTTTTAAATGCTTATTTCAGTCATGTAAAATAAGTGGGTTTGTACACTTAGATATTGGAGCATAAGCCTAACATTGGTCCTATGAAAAATACCCTTTGGAGTCTTACAAGATTCAAATGTGGGATGTGAATTTCAAAGGCTGGGAGGCAAAGCAGCTGCTTTAAAGGGAGGCGATGCAGGAAAAGAGCTGTTACAAGAGTGTAATTTAGGATTAGGTTGGTCGGTTTGACAAAAACCACAGGACAGGAAGAAAGCAAGACAGTAGAGAGTGCTTTATAAATGTGATTTATCACATAAAAATGTAACCTATCAGACAGATTCCTGACTAATTTTATCACCTCTATGGCTACAAAAAGAAAAAATAAAAAAATTTACGAAGTACTTTATTCCAAAATATACAAAATGTGAGCTCTGAAACAAACATTTGCATTCTTGCAAAGTTAACAAAATGGTGCACATGGAGAGCAAAGAGGCCAAGATTAACTGCACCAGCTCTGTCTTGCCATGCTTTTTCTGGAAAGGAACAAAGAAAAGCTATTCAAGCAGCACACGCTCCACTAAAAGCTAAAAATCCTATTTATGACTGCAAGGCCAGGCATACACAGCCTAAACAGGCACTGGGTTGGACACAGCTCCCCTCTGGTTGATGTAGGAAGAACATAGAAACAGAAGAAGAAAGGAAACAGGCCCCCAAAACTGATGTTGGGATGCTCTAGATTAAATTATAAAATTAGAGATACAAACTTTATGAACTAGACAAATTCATAGATATTTATGGATAACAATGGGGAAGAAAATAACATTTGCTAGAATAATTTAATTGTCCTTTTTTTTTCTTTAATATTTAATTTACACCCAATAATGCAAGGACACAGATAAAAATGTCAAGACCTCAGGAAAAAAAAAAAAAGCTAATGATTGTTTCAAAGATAGAAAACTGGGACAAAACGCTTGTTGGAACATATACTGTCTCCCTCAGGAGCTTCAAAATCAGGCACTGCCTGTTTTTAAACTGCCTTTCAGCTTACTACTTCAGTACAAGACACTTGTAAAAGTGTAAAGGACAAAGAAAGATAAAAAAAACACAGAAATGAAGAAAATGTAATACTTCAATACTTAGACATATTCCAGTTGTGCCTTTTGTGGTTTTGAAGAGGGTTTGGTGATTTTATATACGCTTGTCTTATGATAAGCGACAGTTAAAATAAAAAAAAATTTAAAAAAAAATTGTGAATACTTGTTCTATTAAGCACTGTTTCCTACTTAAAGAGAATACTGCAAACAACACCGTAACATTATAATACCTGGAGTGTATAGCAGGTCTTCTGGAATAGTCCCATTGACTATTTATCCTGAAATTATTAACTGTGGTGCTGTGTAATTTTTGGGTTTTTTCCCAAAAGGTACAAAGTCTTTCATTTCCATGATCCTTCATAGTCATCCTCTCTTCAGTATACATATACACCATATACATACACACAAGGAAAGTGTATCAGTTCTCATTCTAAAATCTTGCATGAACTTGGACTGCCTGACAGATACTTTTGTGCATTTCACACAAAATGCAGCTATTGTTTGGCAGTCTAAAACCTAAACAATCAGATCTATCACAGGTAAATATACTCAGGATAATAAACTTCTCTTTGTCCTGAAAGAGAAATTCAGCAGCAGCCAGCTTCACCTTTTCTTTTTCCTCTCCCTCAGAGAGGGAGAAAAACAGCGGTGGGATCACCTCCCCAGAGAGTGAGAATGGTGCACACGAGAGTCCTGAGTTAGAAAATTTCCTTTCTACTCTCATCTCCCTCCAGCGATCATCAGTGGAACCACTATATATCCAACCCCAGCACAGCCCTACAGTGGAACCACTATATATCCAACCCCAGCACAGCCCTACAGTGGAACC